>CM033470.1:231116880-231716880 GCA_019447015.1 Hymenochirus boettgeri | reverse complement strand
TTAAGACAGTAAGATAAAGTTGTTTTAAGAGTGTACATGCCCTTTAAAAAATGGAAGTAACATCATTAAACAAAATAATTGACAGCCTGTATCTCAGGAACTATATGGAATTTGCAAGGGATATACTGATGATTCCGCTACATGTGGCCTAGTATGGCCCAGAACTAGTATATTTTAGATGTTTTTGTTAATTGTAAATACTTTAATTAAAAATTCCATCAATGTTGTTTTTAATAAATTGCGATTAACTTAAACACAGATATTGTAGTAAACCACTAAATCTATTAGATATAAACAATATTGGTCATTAAAGGGCATGTCCGTCCCAAATCCAAAATTTAACCCCATACTAGCCCCACTGTATGGTGTTAAAAAATCCTTACCTTTCTCCTCTGCTCCAAATAGTTCCTCTGCAGTGCTTGTCCAAAGTCCAGGAAACTGAGTAGGAGCTGTCTTCCTGTGGAAAGGTTCCTGCCTCCTCTTTGTCATCTGGGAGGTACGCAGGCATGCACTGTGGAGTATATCCCCCCCTCTCTCCATCCAGATCCATTGCGCAGTATATGTACTTTTACATTGAATTCCTTTTCTGAAAAGTAGCTTCCTCCTCCCAATCCTAACCGCATGGTTTGTTTTTTAAAAAAGTCTGCAAAAACTTACTTACCGTATATACTTGAGTATAAGTCGAATTTTTCAGGCTTTAAAATTAGCCTGAAAACCTAACCTCGACTTATACTCGAGTCAAGTCCTAATTTAGCTGCAAATTCTGCAATTACAGATAGTAACCAGTAGGTGGCGCTGTGTTAACCTGCATAGAAAGTTACAGGAGCTGATCTGCCTTTACACTTCCTGCTTCCTGTATTCTGGCTGCTGGACTCACTCAGCACTGTCACTGGAATCTGTAAATCTGAAGGGTCTCCTCAGTTTGGGGCAAAAAACAGCTACTAGTACAGTGCAAAGGACAGCTTGAAAGTACAACTCTCAGGTGACATTTTTAACTATTGGGGTCAGAGAGTCCTTTACTATATGGGGGTCAGAGTTACCTTTACTATATGGGGGTCAGAGTTCCCTTTACTATATAGGGGTCAGAGGGCCCTTTACTATATGGGGTTCAGGAGAATTGTAGATGATGGTAAGCTTAATTGAAAGTTTACTGAACCTTGCCACTCCACATGTTTAGAAACTGAAACTCGCAACAACAAAGCATGCTGGGAGTTGTAGTTTCCAAACATGTGGAGTGCCAAAGAATTGGAGGTTACTGGTACTGGATTTGGCTATTACTGTATGGGATTCATGTATGGGAATTCAGCTGTCCATTTAAAGGGCAACTAAAGCCTAAAAACAACACAGAATCAGAAGGCAGTAGTGGTGATAATTTCTACCCTCGACTTATACTCGAGTCAATCAGTTTTTACAAGTTTTTCAGGTAAAAATAGGTACCTCGACTTATACTCGGATCGACTTATACTCGAGTATATACGGTACAAGACTAAATCTTTGACTAAATCTATAGCCGGGAGCCGTATATGTAACTGGCTGACTCTCAGCCAATCACAGATACAGCTGCATGAAATTCCATTCCCGGAAGTTGCATTGGAGGCTGAAGCCAAGGGAGCACGGTCTGGCGAGTTTCTAGAAACTTTTTTAAAAAAACAAACCATGTGGTTAGGGTTGGGAGGGGGGAATCTACACTAAAGAAAATCTTTATTTTTAAGGTGGACATACCCTTTAAAGGTGGTATTCTGCAGGTTTGAACCTACCTGTAGTTGGTGTGTTACAAACAAGACACTCCTATTCTGCATTCCAAACTTGATAGCCTTGTTAAACAGCTGAGCTCCAACATTAACATCCACAGCACTAAGAGGATCATCTAAAAGGACCACACTTCTGTCACTATAGAGAGCACGGGCCAAGCTAATTCTTTGGCGCTGACCTCCACTAAGATTGGCTCCACGTTCTCCTACCTATAACAGAAAATATTATTTAGCACTGAAAATAATTTTAAAGGGCAAGTCCAATGTAAAAATAACTTTATCTAGGAATGAAGATCAATTCCCCCCTAGGTTTAGCATTAATAACATTTTTTGCCCCTGAAGTCACTTACCTAACTGGGTCCCTGGCTGCAGAGCAAAAACAGGAGCAGAGGGTTTCTCGCTGTCAGGCGATTGGGCATGATGTTACATCGCGCCCTTTTCTGACAGCTGCAACCAGGAAATGGAACAGCTGTCAGTAGTAGAGCAGATGACAAGCTGTGAGGGACCAGGTCAGGTAAGGAACTATAGGGGCATTTTTAATGCGAAACCTAGGTTTGGGGGGGGGGATTGATCTTCATTCCTAGTTTAAGTTATTTTTACACTGGACATGTCCTTTATTTTATAAGTAAAAAGTATTCCAGCATTCTCATCTGGGACATGTACACAATATACTTTATGTATTATATGCTGGTGTAAATTAAATAAAGTAAAAGGTAATAATACCATATTAAGTACAGCTGATAACCCATAAATCTAAACTGCTATTTTCATTGTGAATTCTGTGTGCTGCTTCTCCTCTTCCTTCCAAACTTCCTTCCAAATCTGCTGCTTCTTATAAAGCCAAATCTTTTCTGACACAAGCCCTACACAGTCATTTTTAGCACATATAAAGTATAGATATTGGATTGGGTCTCTGATAAATAGGTTTTAAAAAAGTTTAATAATTTTAGATCACTTGAAGTGTTTATTTTTTTTTTCCCCCACAATGTAGTAAATCTCAAAAAAGGGATTGTTGCATTGCGGGATCCCGGACAGGTAAGTAACGCGGCTTAGTGTATTGCAATATTTGCAAAATTTGTGTCACTGCCAAACCCTTTAGACAATACTGTAGACAGGTGCAAATTTTATATACAGAAATGTTTTCATTCAATCATCACTACTCTTGAATATGGAAAAGTGCTGAAAAGTCTGTTATCTTTGGTTTAAAATACAGTCTATTCATATCTAAGGTTATTAGTAATACAGTGAATATTTTGCCCTTGACATAATATGTACATTTGGCACTCAGCTTTGTTGTATGTGGAACTTCAAAATAACCACACTGTCTGCTTGTCTATCAGATAATGTATTAATGAGAGTTTTTAATAACTAGAACAATTCTCACATGAAAAACCTTATATTTTGTTTTCCAGTGCATACCACCTTATATTCCATTAGTCTGAAATTGGTTAAATTATTTATTTATTTTCTGACTTTTATAAGGCAATACCAAATGTATGTATAGAGGCTGGTGCGTGAATGACTTTAGTTTTTGTATTATATTGATTTTTGACTTTTTACTGAAGCCGTGTCCACCAGGTCTCAAGGTTCGTACACACGTGCAATCGCGGGTCCTGACACGTGACGCACAATGTGTATGAACGTTCGTATCGGGCGATAATTGGCCCTTATATGGGTCTTTTATCACCCAAATGGCCCATAATGGGCCCATACACGGGCCAATTATTGGCCGAAACAAACATTCGTACACATAGTGCGTCGCGGGTCGGGACCCGCGATCGCACGTGTGTACGAACCTTAAGAATCAATTGCCAAACATTCTCCTTGCAAAGTATTTGGTTACAAATGTATGGATTATTAAACCCCTGAGAGCAGTGTCGGACTGGCCCAAAGCCCATTTATCCAAGAAAACAGAGAAATGTATTTTAATAAACAATAGAAGTCAGTAGGAGTGAGATAGATATGTAAATGAGTGTGACATGTTAGATGGGCCCCTAATCTCCTGGTGTCAGATTTCCTGGTGGGCCCCTTACAGTCCAGTCCAGCACTGCCTGAGAGTTTAAAAGAAGTAACGTTCATGTGCACAACTCAAACTATAATTCCTTCCTATACTCTCATTTTCTGGCATGGTACACACTATATAACATACTGACAAAAACAAATGGAAATGTTTGACAAGTTGTTCTTTGGGAAAAACATTTAAGCAAGTTTATCATTTTGATTCTGAAAAGCACAGTGTTGCTGAGCATTCGCAATTTTATCTTTTGCAGCGTTTTTCCTAGGAAAACAAAAAATCCTATCAAAGTTTAATTTCACTTTTCCTGCATTTCCAAAACATATGTAATCGAAAAAATGTATAACACAGGGTCAGAACACAATACACAAAGTCAGAACTGCATGTCACGATTTTCATTAAAATGGGAGCGTCATTGTGGATGTAAAATGCTCATATTTATAGTGTTTAGAAAAACAGAGTGAATCGCACATCCTGGGACCCAGCCCTTTTAGCAAACATTTTCAGATTTGACTACACCTACTGAATTTCTCCTGCCAGGTGTGTCTTAGAATTCACAATTATATTTATAATAGGTATACCACAAGATTACTTGATAAGTAATTAATTTCATGCTAAAAAAAATGCTTATTGAACCTGACTACGTTCCTTCTCCATTCCTAGCATGCCAAAAACCTTGCAAATACCCCCCAAACCCCACTGACCTTTTCATGCAGCAAGAAGTGGAACAGTCCTGGTAAAATTAGGACAAGTCGGAGACAGGGGACACTAACAGTATAAAATTGATATAACACATATAGTTTTAATGTGTTTTCTTCTACATATTGTAGCAGTGAATAGTTCAAATGGAATTTGCATTCCCTCTAACATTCTTTTTTGTTACTGCACATGCATGGAATAAGGGCAGTATCAAACAAACAAACAAATGTTGCTCACCTCTGTCAAGTCTCCATAAGGTAAAGATTCCATATCAGGATACAAACAGCAAGCTTCTAGAGTACTCTGGTATCTGTATATGACAATTATATGGATAATGTTTGTAGTGGATAAGGATAAGAGCTTGTTTGGTGCCTATTTGCATGTGGCCAGAGCTCTCTGCATTGTAGGTTTTAAGTGAATATCTTTGATTAGGAATTACATAGAAATACAAAAGGTGCAATGTTTTAATCAAGTCCGTATGTAGTAGATGTGGGCCTAGGCACTCCTTCAGGCAATGTGCCAGTATGCTTCAGGTGCTGCTTCCCTCCGTCCTCTACCTCAAGGACTTCCACGCTATAGCACAAGCAAACAAGGGTTGATGGAAGCGCACACCGTTTGTCAGAAAATTCTGTTTTATTGCATCACACAAACACACAACGTTTCGGAGAACGCTATGTCTCCTTCATCAGGTGTAACGCGTTACACCTGATGAAGGAGACATAGCGTTCTCCGAAACGTTGTGTGTTTGTGTGATGCAATAAAACAGAATTTTCTGACAAACGGTGTGCGCTTCCATCAACCCTTGTTTGCTTGTGCAATGTTTTAATTAGCAGTTTCTATCCTCTAAGGCTGGGTACACAACATGCGATTTCGGAATATATTGTGTACATTTCAAGCAGAAATCTGCCCAAGATAGATAGTGCAAGATGGTGAATTTGACTTCAGGGTAAACATTCTTTCTATAAAAACTCAAATGTAACATTCAAATGAATGTCCTCCTTACTACAATATATTTAAACAATATTCTACAGCCCATTTGTGAATGCTTTTTGCTTTCCATCCTCCTATGGTAAAACCACATCCACCCAGTAGATCATATATAATCAAATCAAAATTCCTTTCCTTCACACGGAGAAGGGTGGGCACATACAGGGTTATTCAATAAAAGTTCTTATCGTTTAAAATGGTGCTAATTTTGCCCCAACCAATCAGATGTAAGCTTACAAATGTTAAATAAGATCTGATTGGTTGGGGCAAAATTAGCACCATTTTAAATGACTTTTATTGAATCTCCCTGATAATTTAATAGAAAAATTCATGCTCAGCCGTGGTTTACACAAGTCCAAGAAAATACACATCTCCACATTGTAAGATAATAAAATATTACTTTATTGATGAAGTCATAACTTACTTTTCCTTAGTAAATTTTTCTCCAAACAATATATTTTCTCTTAAGGATGCATTAAAAATCCATGCTTGCTGAGCAGCATAGGCAACTCTGTCAGATACTTTCACCGAACCCTCTAGCAAAGTCATCTAGATAATAAAGAAATGCATTAAAAACAAATAAAATTGTGGTACTCACATATTTCTCTGTGCTTGCTTTGTCATTAACTTATTAATGTTTAGTGAGTACTCCAAATTTCCCCCAACCTCCCTTACTCACTGCCTTCTTGTAGCATCTACACAAGTTCTGCACAGACTCACCATGGACGCTGCTCTGCTTACACATCTCTCCCCTCTCTTCCCCCTTTTTTCTTTTCTCTGCTCATTCTCTTAAATGTTGCAGAAAGTGTGCTGGTAGGCAGGCAAAGAGGTCAGGCATGGGTCACATATTATTTCTGCTTCTGGAGTGACAGGTCTTTCCCTGTAAATGCTGTGTTTTCAAATGATGATTGTGTTGTCAGAATCTACAGCTCAGATTTAAAGGGCGTGTCCACCCTCAAAACTATAATTTTACCCACTACTGGCCCCACTGTGTAGTGTAATTTAAATCCTTGCCTCACATGCCATCTCCAAATGGTTCTGTAATGTCCCCTCAAAGTCCCAAAAACTGGCCACCAGAAGCCTAGCAGAGTCCATATAGGACTCTGCCTCCCCTGTGGGAGAATTTTGTTCTTCCTCCCCCTAGGGTAAATAACCTTTGCCATATAGTAGTGCTACCTCCCCCAGACCCAACCGCTATAATAGGTTTATCAGAAAGTCCCCCGAACTTTACTTACCTTCCCTCTTCCCCCAGCATTCCGAGCAGCCATCAGCCGCATCCGTGATTGGCTGCCTCTAAGCCAATCACGGACGCAGCTGAGGATCCGGCCCCCTGCTTGCAGTTTAATGGGCAGTGTGGCGGAGGAGAGAGGGAAGGTAAGTAATGATAAGGGGAGTTTCTGATAATTCTATTATGGCGGTTGGGGCTGGGGGAGGAAGCACTACTATATATCAAAAAAAGTGTGATTTTGCTGTATAGTAAAGATACCCTTTAACTCAGTCTCTTAGTTATAATGAAGATTTTAGAAAACAAATAGCAATAATGAATATATTATAAAAGGGGTAATGTTCCCCTTACAGTGAAATATTTAGGTCACAGAGGAGTTCCCTGATCATATAAAAGCACTGGCCGTTGAAAAATTCAAACAACTTCCTTTTATATCTTAGATTTCTCAATACAAGCAAAATCCCTTCTCCACAGGTGGTACCTTACATGATAGTTAATCTGTGTTGAGAAAAGTAAAATATACATCAAATTTAACATTCCCTAGCACATCCAACTGTGAATGTGACAAACTTCTCCCCTTCCACAAATTCCTACACCATTGAAATGCAGCTAGCCCTGTTCACTTAATAAATGTATATCCACCTATGTGCTCTACACCCACCACTAAAGCAACCTGGCTCAACACACAAAACCTCTACAATACATTTATCACCGAAAAACGTGCACGGAAAGAATTCTTTGTCAAACAACCTTATTTCGAACATGGTCACCAATCATCCAAACTTCTGGCTTGGTTGGCCCACGGGCCATCAGACCAGAACGTAATAAACCAAATAAATGATGCTAATCTTAACCAAATAACAGATACACATGGAATTTTGAAATGTTTCACAGAATACTACTCCACACCAATCTCAACTACGCCCATCAACCACACCAAATGACCACTTCCTCACAAGAGTACAATTGAACAACATGATGTGTCCCTCCTTGACGCAGATATAACCACAGAGGAACTCCAAGAGGCGCTGCAGAGCATGTCAGTGGGCAAAACCCCAGGCCCAGACAGAATCCCAGTAGAAATATACAAAAAATACAAACAACAAATCCTGCCACAGCTATTACAAGCATACTCCTCTGCTCTTCACTCTCAAAAACTCCCAAAATCTATGTACGAAGCACATATCATTCTCTTACTAAAAACAGGAAAAGACCCCACCAACTGCAGCTCCTATAGACCAATATCTCTCCTTAACACCGGTTATAAAATCCTTTCCAAAATCTTAGCCAATCGTATCCAAAAAATAATCCTTAAAATAATACACCCGGACCAAACAGGTTTTATGCCAGGCAGATCAACCTCCATAAATATTAGGAAAAAACTTAATACATACCCAAGTAGACCATGACAACTCCGGCTCAAGAATAATGCTCTCCTTAGATGACCAAAAGGCATTCGACTCGATCGAATGGCCTTACCTATGGGAATGTTTAAGGAGGTTCGGTTTCGGACCCAAATTTATCGAATGGACACAATTGTTATATGCCAATCCCACAGCAGCAATCAGAATAAACGGCACCACATCTAGCACTTTCCCCCTTTTCAGAGGCACCAGACAGGTTTCCTTTCCCCATATCTTTTCATAATTGCTATTGAACCACTAGCCATCAGACTGCGATCACACCCAGATATTACTGGATTTAGTCTCGGACAACACTCCTCACTTGCTTGTACGCAGACGATATGATAATTTATTTAGCTGACCCGGACCGCTCTCTCCGCTCTGTGTATAATATAATAACAAAATTTGTCCCACCCTCGGGTCTGTATATCAACTGGGATAAATCCTGCCTATTCCCCCTAGACAAAGAGTGCACAATTCCGCCGTTTGCCAAACACCTAATCCCAATAACTAATACCTTTAAATATCTTGGAATACAAATTACACACTCCCCTTCACAATTTTTTAAACTCAATGTTGCCCCTCTGATAGACTTGGTAAGCAAGAAAATTAAAACATGGCAAAATTTGCCCATTAACCTTATAGGACTTATTAATCTAGTGAAAATCATACTATTACCAAAACTCCTTTATATTTTCCAACACACACTAAGCTATATCCCGGATAATTTCTTTAAAAAACAACACAGCCTGCTGCTCCCGTTTCTCTGGGGCGCTGGAAGGAATAGAGTCCGCCTCAAAGCGCTGCAAGGACCCAAAACGTCCGCAGGCTTAGCAATGCCCAACCTCCATATTTACTATCTAGCATCACAACTTAAATATTTTAAATCCTGGCTTTTGCCCCAACCAGAACTCCCAACAAATACACCTTTCACTCTCTATGATGCAGAACTATTGTTATTCGCCTACCTACCCACACACCCCTTGATATTTCTAGAACAGCAGTATCACCATACCTGGGGGAGGCACCTCTCTTCACTCCCAACGATTTAAAGTCTGGGAAAGAGTCAATAAATATATCGCATTTTGTGATATACCCGAAGAATCGTTACTCTGGCACAACCCCCATTTTCCCAATTTAGCCCCCTTCCCAGACGCCCAAATTCTAGAGAGAAAAGGGATCACCCAATTCTCACACATTATTCAAAACCAACATCTAATTTCATTTAATTATATTAAATGTATATTCAAGCTACCAAACACCTATCTATTTAGATACTTGCAAATCAAATTCTGTCTTATCTCTGAATTTCAGTCCTCAACTATACCAGTAAAACCCCATCCCATCATCAGATTAATAAATGTATATGGAGAATCCCGCATAATCTCCCACTCCTACACCATGTTACTAAATACCCAACTCACTGAAGACACCAATACCACAATACATAAATGGACTCAAGTTATCCCCTCGCTAACAGAATCAGACTGGGAAGCACTGGGAGAACCCTGGTGTACTATTTGAGCTTGGTGCTCTTAGTCATGCTCTTAGTCATGTTACTCATTAATATGCTGGTAAAAATAAAGCAGTGAGTGTGGAGATGCCCTTTAAAAAAGCTTGTATGTCTTTTTTTCAGGTAGAAAATCCAGAGTACAGATAGTTTTTTTTAAAACTGTTTATTGTGTACAATAAAACAACAAAAAGAAAAGAACATTACATCTGCACATCGGTGTTGGTAAACTCTGCATTAGAATTGTAATACAGAGTCAGTGGGATCAAACTCATTACAAATGGGTTGTCAGACATTTTAACCAAGATAACATAGAATAAATAAACATTCATAATTTAGTTATATTCAGGTTACATAGTTGCAAGTGAATTAATACCAATCGTTTTGGGGGTTTCGCATTATAGTTTACATATATACTCGTATTTTAAACTTGAGTAAGAGGGGATGGGAAGTTGGAGGAGACGGGGGGGGGGGGGGGGGTTCCCCGGCGTGCCGCCTGCCATGATGATCTTGTTGCTGTCTGTTTGTTTGTATTTATTTAAGCCATAGAACCAGATTGAGTTAAACCTGTCCACTGTGCCTCTTTTAAATAGATGAGTCTGAGCATTGGTAGCATTTTTGGATCATTGTTTTCCAGACTCTGAATTGGGGGGAGTTTGATGTGCAAGTGAGTATAATAGAGCGCCTGGCATAGAAGAGTGTTTCTTAAGAAAAGTGATCTGTCGGTTATTCCAGCAGTCTATTTCTGGGATGCCAGAATACAGAGTTTAGGATCGGTAGGTACTGTGGATCCGAGTAGGCCCGACAGACGCGCGGTGACCTTATGCCAGAATTTTTGTACTTTATTTACAAGCCCATATCCATGGCAGAAATCGCATTAAATGCGTATGCATACGCATTTAATGCGATTTTGCACATGATATGGGCTTGTAAATAAAGTACAAAAATTCTGCATAAGGTCACCGCGCGTCTGTCGGGCCTACTCGGATCCACAGTACCTACCGATCCTAAACTCTGTATTCTGGCATCCCAGAAATAGACTGCTGGATAACCGACAGATCACTTTTCTTAGAGAAACACTCTTCTATGCCAGGCGCTCTATTATACTCACTTGCACATCAAACTCCCCCCAATTCAGAGTCTGGAAACAATGATCCAAAAAATGCTACCAATGCTCAGACTCATCTATTTAAAAGAGGCACAGTGGACAGGTTTAACTCAATCTGGTTACTATGGCTTAATAAATACAAACAAACAGACAGCAACAGATCATCATGGCAGGCGGCACGCGGGGAACCCCCCCCCCCCCCCCCGTCTCCTCCAACTTCCCATCCCCTCTTACTCAAGTTTAAAATACGAGTATATATGTAAACTATAATGCGAAACCCACCAAAACGATTGGTATTAATTCACTTGCCAACTATGTAACCTGAATATAACTAAATATTGAATGTTATTTATTCTATGTTATCTTGGTTAAAATGTCTGTACAACCCATTTGTGATGAGTTTGATCCCACTGACTCTGTATTACAATTCTAATGCAGAGTTTACAACACCGATGTGCAGATGTAATGTTCTTTTCTTTTTGTTGTTTTATTGTACACAATAAACAGTTTTAAAAAAAACTATCTGTACTCTGGATTTTCTACCTGAAAAAAAGACATACAAGCTTTTTTAAAGGGCATCCCACACTCACTGCTATTTTTACCAGCATATTAATGAGTAACATGACTAAGAGCATGACTAAGAGCACCAAGCTCAAAATAGTACACCAGGGTGAGGACCTAAACTGTCCTTACTCTATGGTACTTTACCAAACAGCTGGTCTTAAATACATTAAGTTTCCCTCTGTGTTCTGGTCCTATTCATCGGTCCGTGATGTAGCCAATGGAAAGACAGGCTTTGCAAACAAGGGTGTATTCCTAATGGCTACATAGCAGATTTGTCACTGATAGTGGCAGAGGGGTGGAATGGAATGGAGTGCAGAGAGAAGTAAATATTACCAATGTTAGGTAAAGTACCCACAGGGGAGGATTTAGCAGTTTGGGGACTACCCTGGGTACTATGCAGCTCTGGAACAGGGAAGATGAATATAATTGTCCTTTAATTTAGTTTGCTGAGCAGATTATAGTTTTCCAGGAGGTTAATTTACCTCTGCTTGGTGCTGAGTTTCTTAAAGGGCATGTCCACCCCCAAAACTATAATCCCCCCAACTACTGGCCCCATCATGTAGTGTAGTTTAATCCTTACCTCACATCCCAACTCCATAGGGTTCTCCTGTAGTCCCCCCCCAAAGTCCCAAAAACTGCCCACCAGGAGGCTAGCAGGTCCATATAGGACACTGCCTGCTAGCTGGCCTCAGGTAGATTTTTGCCATGCGTACTGCAGCCCTTCTCCCCCCTCCCTCCCCCTCCCTCCCTCTCCTCCCGTTCTACTATCCCTCCCCTACCATAAAACCCCTTCAGTGCAGTATTCCCCCATGTCTCCCAGCCCCAACCGCAATATTTGTATCTTCAGAAAGCTCCCCAAACTCTTACTTACCTCTCCTCTTTCCTCCGGTGAAGTGAGCTGCCGGCAGCCGCGTCTGTGATTGGCTGCGCTCAGCCAACCACAGACGCGCTGCCGGTCCCGCCCCTCTGCTTGCATTTCCTTGCAAGCAGAGGGACGGGAGCGCGGCGGAGGAAAGAGGGGAGGTAGTAGTTGGGGGGCTTTCTGAAGATACAAGTATAGCGGTTGGGGCTGGGAGCCCTTGGGGAAACTTATATAAAAAATATATTTGTGGGTGGACATAGCCTTTAACTATCTACGCATCTTTCCCAGCATCTTAGTGCTACTTCTAATTCTAATGCTGGGCCCTGGTAAACCTTATCTCCTAAGCAAAATAGAACTGTACATAAATGTTCTTTATTTTAGACCAGGCCAGGCAATGCCCAGGGAAATTCAACAACCTAGCTTTTCTACAACTGGAGCTTTTAAGGAAACATATACTATAGGGTCCATCTCTCCATACTATACATTTCTTAGCATCATAATATGCTTACATGCATTTTTTGGAACACCCACAGTAAAGGAGAACAGACACACACACACACCAATCGGGATTTTCATTATACATTCGTCAGTTTGTGTATGGCAGATCGCCTGTTTATCGTCCAATTTTTTTCCCTATCAGACTAGTGAAAAATGTTTTATTGGACCAAAACTGATCATACAATTCGACAAACCTGGCATCGGTGTGTGTATGGCCTCCTTGAAGAAGAATTAAAATAATTTTTTTTGACTCCTAATGTGAAAGCCTTTCTCCCCAGAACACCTATAGGAAGTAAGATTCCTCTCTAGTAAGCATATAAGCATTTAGTACATGTAAGTAATAGATTCTGTAACTAAGAAGGCTTCCATGTTGTTGCCAGTAAAACCCATGTCTCCCCAAAACATTGTGTGTGGATTCAGCACAATAGTACGCCTCTCTCCATTACTCGCTATAGGGTTAAAGGAGGGTGTAAAAGTTGGTCTAGGTTTAGATATGTCTTTAGTCAACCACATTACTATGTTCCTACGAATTTGTTCAATTCTCCAGACTTAAGGTGGCCATTCACATGCAATTTCCATCATAATGTGCCGACAAATCAGATTGGTATCACGCACAGATATGTGGTATGGGGATTGGTCGGCCATGTGGCCATACAGGGGCCGATGGTATTGGCTTTCTTTACTTTAAAGTAAATGAAGCCAATACCGACAGTCTGACAGCGGACGTTCGTCTGCATTACGGTTGGTCGGTTTCCGCCCATTACACATTATCGATATTATCAGTCCACAAAGGGATTTAACTAATAACACTAATATGTATGGCTAACTTTGCTTTTGATTTTTACTGAAATGTTAATATTGTTTCCACGGTAGCTAAGAAATACACTGTGAAAGTTACTTTTCTTTTTTGTATGACAGGATTATATCACTGCTAGAACAGGAGCATTGAATGCATTTGAAAAAAATTTGAAAAAAAAAAAAAACTGAAATCCCTGTTCGTGTCAGGGAGAGGGAAGATCTCTGTGCTTTTATGTGATTGGCTGTCAGCTTCTAGGAAGCAAGGCTGCAACTTCCTTGTTTTGATCTGTTTAGCATTACAGAGCATGTGCATGTACTGCGTACACCTAGCTGACCTCTAGTACCCACAGGTTAATTTCATAAATTACCCAGCAGCCACAGCAAAGGGAGAGGTGAGACACAGCTTGATGTATGTTTGTTAATGTACTCTGGCTTTTGGTACAGTGAAACCTTAGTACTTTTTTAATTCGGACAAATTATTTTTGACATTAGCAGAAAGTTAGAAACATTTAGATGCCAATCTACCTTTGTAGGTACCCATTTCCATAGATATTAATAAAAATCTTTAAAACACTAGATGTATATTTCTAAGTACATTGGCACACCAGCAACAGGATTGACTAACCCTAACTTATGAATTCTGTAAATTACCATGATCTACATAAATTTGCATTTATTACCTAGATTGTAAGAGGATCTGCAATGGATCTGCAGAATGTGTCGGAATTCCACGTAAGCTGAAAACCTTTTTTAAACCTAATTGAAGCAGATTTTTACAATTTTCAATAATAAAATATGGCACTGATTTCTGCTTTTCCAACATTTATTTTCGCCTTTTCTACACTGAATTTTCTATTTTTCTACAACTAATTTTACCAGTAAAAAATCACAAGGTTCCATTGGATCTGCAACATTTCCAAATAGGCAGTTCCATCTCAAAACCAGAAATGTTTCTGATCATTAGTAATGGACACAATAAAAGTTACTTCAAATTACCTACTTTAACCCTTTTCCTAATAACCATATAAAGAATAATACATCTAAATCCAATAGGTCCACATTCAATTTATTTTGAAGGTTTTGCTGTGAGATTTTAATGTCAAATTTATAACCCCGTGATTATGTGTCAACAAGTTTATCACCAACCTATTCATAACAAGATACATAACAAGCCCTTGGGGAAGGGTGGAATGATACATAAAATTAACTGCAAAATTTCACATCATAATGCAGAGGAAAAGGAGACAGAACAGAAACAAAAAATATTCTTGACAAATTGTCAAGGCAATAATTGTAAACAAATGGGAATCAATTCTGTAGACGTTACAAATATTTAAGGCTTGTACCTATGGTTGATACAGCGACATACACATGGCTGTTTCACCCTATAACAGCACATGTATAGCTTGTAGTCTGTCGTGACAAAGGGAGAGACAAACATGTACATATGAAGGGGGAAATTGAATGCAGCCCATAAACTGCTTACAGTCCTTATTCTAAAAGGGTAATCTACCTACTTAATTTAGAAGCAATAAAATCAACTTGGAAAGGCACCCACGAACTAAGTAAATAGACCCAAGCTCACAGAACCGCTTTATATTCTACATATACACATACAAGGTAACATAGTGCACAAAGAACATGTAACCTTTATTAATGTTAAAACAACAACACTAAAAATCGGGCATCTCAGATATATAGAACTATCACAATTAATATGGAAGATGATCTATTCAAGGGTAAGTAAACATAGGAGGAGCCGACTGTAGTGATGGATGTCCACCAAATAGCCACATACAATCTCACTAGTCATCCTCTGATAGGTAACAAAAAAAAACCTGACATGACAGAAGTTAGGACCTTCCAGATTGGGGTTACCTTGACGTGGTTGGAAGGCTTTTCATTCATGTGATCACAGTAATGTATACTAAAACCCCTTTATTTATAAAGTATGCCAGTGTGCAGATAATATGATA
Source organism: Hymenochirus boettgeri (assembly GCA_019447015.1). Classification (NCBI taxonomy): domain Eukaryota; kingdom Metazoa; phylum Chordata; class Amphibia; order Anura; family Pipidae; genus Hymenochirus; species Hymenochirus boettgeri. The sequence continues at coordinate 231,701,485 of CM033470.1, read as the reverse complement.
TTGTATGGGGCCTAGGAATGTGCATTGATTATCCTTTCTATGTTTGTATAAATGTTTAACCAGATCAGTAGCACTTCTGCTAAATGTAGTTGTAAATTAGCCTAATTGGAGGTCTTCCACAATCCTTCGTTCATGCAATTTAAAAATGATATTTGCACACCTTGCACGCTCTTGGTGCTATCTTATGGGTGGTGCTGGTCTTTGGACGTCTGGCCACGTCCTAAATCGACATAAAATTTCCAACATGAAGACCGTACACACGCTGTGGTGCAAAAGGCTCTAGCCTATTTTATTTGGAAAAACAACACATCATGTGTGTGTGTTTTCAAATAAAATAGGCTAAGAGCCTTTTGCACCAAGCAGGTGTGTAGCGGTCCTCATGTTGAAAATTTTGACTTCCACAATCCTTGTATTGTACCCACTTGACATAAAGTACCCCCACCACAGCAAGCCGGGACTTCACAACTAGTGTCAGACACCATAAACACTAAAAGTGAAGCAGGGGCAAAATCGATATTCATGATTGACTGAAAGAGGTCCTATTTTCCATCTAGGCTGTACTTTACTAAAGATATGACCTCATCTATAATCTGTGCATCCTCACAATTCACTTTTGATTGTTGGGACTGCAGTTTTCTTATATTATATGTATTATCTAAAATTCTGTAGCATTGCCCCATACAGCTCACACAATTACAACCACAAACAGAAAAAAATGTCTGTGCTATTAATTTGCAGCAACCAGTCATATCTTATCTAACTGCCGTAGCCAAGTAAAAAGCAAACATTTGATTGGCTGCTGCATATTAAAAGCACAGACAAACTAAAATTCACCTTTAATTTCATCAACATACAACTGAGATGGATTAAATCTACTGGAAGTGAATAAAATGAATAAACACCTACCTGTCCCAATATGGATAAAATTAGAGAACTTTTTCCACTACCGACAGACCCACAAATTCCTATAAGTTTTCCCTAAAGATAAGAGAAAATGCAAAATTTGATTTGGTTTATTCCTCTGTAATAGAACATTGGATTTATTCACTATTATTACCCAATTATTCTGTATGGTCTTTATTCTTCCCAGGATACACACTTCTATGAAATGTTCCTTATAGTAATTTCTACTAATTGGCTGTTACATGGGTCAAACATGCTCAGATCTCTACTGAGCAACTGAATCAACTCAGGCCTTGAACCCATATAACTGACACTATTATGAATTATGTATGCACAGAGATAATGTAGACTAGGGAGATTATAGTCATTAAAGAGGGGGAAAGTAAATATGATTTGAAGAAAAAATTAACTTGCAGGGTAGTAAATGGCTTTGCATCACATTCTAGAAATTTGATAACCAAGATGGGTGACCTGATCACCTTTGATTATTTAATACTCTTATCCTTCACTTATTTCATTGATTCATTGACTAATTATCACTTATTTTATCCTCCAGTGAGTTCTCTATATATAAATAAAATCTTCCAGACTACTGACTTTCTGTTTGCGGAATCACCTATAGTATCTGCTATGTTCTCAGTCCCTGGGTTGACTTGGTGGCTTAGTAGAGTTTTGAGCCCATCCAACTGCCTTCCAGCAGTCGAAATAGCAGCTCAATACTGACCACAGCAATGACAATGAAATCAACATATTGTTTAATAGTAATGTAGAATATACTTAATGTTCTTATATAAAATAAGAAAACGCTCCTTTTTTTGACAGCCTATGGGGCACATTTCTAAACAGTTGCTATTTACACCATTTCGCTATTGCAGGACATCGCAATGGCAAAGAGCGCTATTTTTGCCTTTTTTTTTTTTTAAAACGATGTGAAAGGTAATGCTGCAGGGAAGTATGGTATCATGGCAAAAAGAGACATTGCTCTCTAGCATCGGCCATTACCAGAGCAGGGCTGCAAGCAAATTTTCCAAACATTAAAGGAGGGTCTTGTATATGTTGAATATAGAGGCATATGTATAAAGCAGAGAAGGTGAAATTTCAGAGCTATTTTTGACATTGTTTATTTAATGCTATTTATATAAGGGATAATGCACCCCTTACAGTATAATGTAAGGATATTACACCACCGAGGAGTTCCCTGACTCATTCTTTAATATTGCTTATTTTCAGCAAACTGCAGCTAATTATGAAAACAGTTGCATTAATAATACCATAGTGCTGTGTAAGAAATCGTCATGTTAATGGAACATTCTAGTAAGTAAAAGAACCCATTTCTGGGCCATTCCCCATAGATGCATTTACACCACCTCAGACAAAAATCCACATGTCTGAAGAAGGTACCATCTTGACACCGAAACGTTACATGTGTTAATAAAACACTATTTGTTGCAAAGACTGGTGTGCGCACTAATACTTTGATATTCTTGGCTATTTATAAATTGGTGAAATTTCGCTTTTCAACAACTTTTCTGCCTCTTGTTGCATTTTTTGCAGTTTTACCAGAATTTTCGCCAAACATTAAGGCATTCTTTATAGCATTAAACGAAAATCAAAACGGTATTTATTGAGTCCCAAAATGTGGATTTTTTTCTGAGGTGGTGTAAATGCATCTATGGGGAATGGCCCAGAAATGGGTTCTTTTACTTACTAGAATGTTCCATTAACATGACTATTTCTTACACAGCACTATGGTATTATTAATGCAACTGGTTTCATAATTAGCAGCAGTTTGCTGAAAATAAGCAATATTAAAGAATGAGTCCTATTAATAAAATAGAGAAAATTTGCCTGGGTGAGTTTTACACTTATTTTATCATTTGCTGAAAAAAACACGTGTTAAGCTATTTTTAAATAACAAAGATAGATGTTCAGTGTGCATTAACCAATTTGACACTACTTTGAAAAGCTATATCTGTTGTATTCAATTAGATCAACTGGACTTGAAGTTTAGTTCTTGAAGACGTTTTGCTAGTCATCCGACTGGCTTTCTCAATTCAGAATGACTTGTACAAGAATCTGTGGCAATTATGTACCCTGGAATGTCCGAATTAGCATATCACAGCCAGATGTTAAGGGCGTGATGTTTGACTCCCACCACCCTTTAGATCACAAGCTGGGTGTCATCAGAACCATGCAACACAGAGCTGAGAACATCCCCACTAGCACAGAGGCAAAGGCTAAAGATATGAAACATCTCAGAGGAGCCCTTAAAACTTGTGGATATCCAGACTGGGCCTTTGTCAAAAGAAGTAGAAGGAAAGAAAAGAACACGAATACCAACAGTGAAGGGGAAAAGCAAGACAGGAGAAAGAACATGGTCATCCCATATGTAGCAGGGGTCTCCGAGAAATTATGAAGAATTTTCAAAAAACAGTGTATCCCTGTCTGCTTTAAACCGAACAACACACTGAGGCAGCAATTGGTACATCCGAAAGATCCAATACCGAAACACAAAAAAAGCGACATCATATACGCATTGCAGTGCAGTGAAGAAAGCTCTGATTTGTATGTGGGGGAGACCAAACAGCAACTGCATCAACGTATGGCCCAGCACAGAAGAGCCAATTCCTCGGGTCAGCCGTGTACCTGCATCTTAAGGATAAAGGACATACCTTTGAAGATTGTAATGTTAACATATTGGCTAAGGAACGTGACTGGTTCAAGAGAGGTGTTAAGGAGGCCATTTATGTGAAATTAAGAAACCAAGCCTAAATAGAGGTGGGGGGTTCAACGCCAACTGTCTGTCATGTACAATGCTGTTTTGACACGTTACTCTGGGCGTTCCTATAACACCTCTTCACCACTATCCAATCACACCCTTAACACCTGGCTGTGATATGCTAATTGGGATTTTCCAGGGTACATAATTGCCACAGATTCTTGTACAAGTCATTCTGAATTGAGAAAGCCAGTCGGATGACTAGCGAAACATCTTCAAGAACTAAACTTCAAGTCCAGTTGATCTAATTGAATACAACAGATATACCATGACCTGGATGAATGAGAACCTTCACAAGCATACTTTGAAAAGCTTCCAGGGAGTGTTACCTATTTACCTTTATATGCGCTGAACTTAACTTTCCGCCACATTTACAGCATTATTAGTGCTACTTTTTGGGTTGAGTTAGGGGTGTTCCCGGAGGCGTGGTCAGCAAACTAGAGTCTCCTCTCGGTTGTGGGGGTATGGAGTGGTCTCGCGGGTGTGCGGGACACAACCCCAGAATGAGGGAGACTCCCGCGAGATGCGGGATGGGTGGGATACCTGAACATGTCGAAACATTTATTAATACAACCCCAAATATAATGAGCTGATTCATTAACATTGGTCTCCTGTCTATTTATTTATCTATCTGTCTGTCTGATCTATCTATCGATCAGGGGCGTAACTAGAGCTCAGTGGGCCCCCCAGCAAAATTTTGGATGGGGCCTCCCACCCTACTCTCTGTCTATCTGTGATCTATCTGTATATCTTTCTATCTCTCCGTCTATCTATCTTGCTCTCTATCATCTATCTATATCTATCTATCACTCCATCCATCCATTTATCTATCTATCAATCACTCTATCTATCAATTCATCACTCCATCTATCTATCTATCTATCTATCTATCTATCTATCTATCTATCTATATAAAAGTACTACCACTAAGTTGTTTGGTCAGAAAATAAGGGACAACTCTTTTTGCTACAAATTTCAATCTGTTTCAGTTACAATTCCCATTGTGTTGTAGCCAGGAGAAATCCTTACCTCGTCACAGTAAACAGTAAGGGGATCCGATGCAGGGGAGCTTCTCTCCGGCTGTGATGGCTGCTCCCTTATGGAACACAGACATCCCCATCGCACCGTTTACATTGCTGGACACTCGGTCCCATGTAGACTGATCTTGTCACAAAAATGTCTGATTTACCTGAGCCAGTCACGGGCCCCTTATGCCCCCACGTGGTCACGGTAGATGGTAGATACGCTATCGATCTCTATCTATCGGTCTATTATATATCAACCTATATATCTATCGGTTATCAGTCTTTCTATTATATATCAATCTATTTGTCTAGCTGTCTGTCTGTATCTGTCTGTCTATCTATCTTTGTCTGTCTGTCTATCTATTTTTGTGTCTATCTATCTATCATGGTATTCCAAGGTGTTTGGTAGTATAAATACACAGACACCAGTGAGAGGGTGAGAGATACAAGCCTGGTCTGCTGGAGGAATGTGTCACAGGAGGTCACTTACAGGACCCCCCATGTGTGCTTGCTTGTCAGAAGACATAGCAGCAGCAGCAGCAGCCCCCCTCGCCCACCCACTATAGGCAGCATGTCTACTTGCCTGTTAGAAGAGAGGGAGAAGTGTCTAATGCAGCAGCAGCCCACCCACTATCAGCAATGTCAGGAAGATATGTTAATGAGCTGTATAGTGTTGGCTGTGAAGGCTCTTTATTATGTGAATGAATGTATCCAGTGTCGGCTGGATTTACAAGTGGGCAGTGACTATGGGAGGGGGTGGGCAGTTAGGAGCAGTTACTAAAAATTTAAAATTCACTAACAAAGCAGGCACAGACACACATGTAAGTAACCTAATTTTACTACCCTAACACTGTAATTTCAGATTATATAGAGTATAGTGACCCTTTAAAAAAGCGATCTTAGGAAAATCTGAAAAAATTGCAGATCATATCACAGTAAATGCTGGAAAATAATCTAACACCCTCCTGGGTACTTATTAGCATTGAGAAACACTCCACAATGTACTGACACCTTCCATGGACCCATTGGCAGGATAAATAAATGGCCACTTATGCGTTTTCGCCACCTCAGACTTGGCAATTTTGAACGGCTGAACTTAAAGGGTATGTCCACCCTAAAATTGAACTTTTTATATAAGGTCCCCCCTGGGCTCCCAGCCCCAACCGCTATATTTTTTTTTTTAGAAAGCCCCCCAAACTCTACTTACCTCCCCTCTTTCCTCCTCCGCGCTCCCGGCCCTCTGCTTGCAAGGAAATGCAAGCAGAGGGGCGGGACCGGCAGCCCGCTCTGTGATTGGCTGAGCGGCAGCCAATCACAGACGCGGCTGCCGGCAGCTCACTTCGCCGGAGGAAAGAGGAGAGGTAAGTAAGAGTTTGGGGAGCTTTCTAAAAATAAAAATACCCGTTGGGGCTGGGGGACATGGGGAGCAGGATATTAAAGGGGTTTTATGCATGGGGGAGGGATAGCAGAAGGGAGGGAGTGGGAGGGAGAGGGGAGGGAGGGAGGGGGGAAAGGGCGCAGTACGCATGGCAAAAATCTACCTGAGGCCAGCTAGCAGGCAGTGTCTTATATGGACCTGCTAGCCTCCTGGTGGGCAGTTTTTGGGACTTGGGGGGGGACTACAGGAGAACCCTATGGAGCTGGGATGTGAGTAAGGATACACTAACTACATGATGGGCCAGTAGTTGGGGGGATTATAGTTTTGGGGGTGGACATGCCCTTTACGCAATAAAACACTTTTATAAATATGATCGAACGGTTACCGCGGTGATGCACGTCGAAGCGAAATGGTGTAAGGTGGCAGTAATGACTTCTCGCAACTGCTTATTGCTGTTTAATAAATTGCGAAAAGTCCAAATTTGGAGAAAAATCGGCGATAATGTGGGCGAAATATTTTACAAACCTTTATAAATATGGCCCTATATATTTATGCTAAACTTACCCTTTAAACTTAAATTTTGAGAACTATAATTTCATATTTGGGGATTACAAACCTTTTTAAGAGTAAAATTTATATTATGAAGCACTGGACGATGCACAGGGACTCTGTATTCAGATCCATTAACATTGTTGAGATGATTTTGGTCCTGACCATTCATCAATTCCTGTGTCTCTTTGATCTCTTTTTGTTTAATCTCTGTATCTTTTTGATGTTTGTCTGAGGTTTCTGTGTTCCACGTAAAGTAAGCAGCCTGGAGCTCAACAGGGTCATCTGCTTGTGATTCCTGATTTCTATACACATCATACTCTTCCATCAATAGCAAATTCTGCAAACAAGGAAGCCAAGGAAATACATGAATATAGGAGATAAAAAATCTACTAATAAAAAGCAATAATGTAAATCTACATGCAAAAATTGCTTTGCCAGATCAGGTATACGTTGGATAGTTACAATAATAGAAAATTTGAGATATAAAAGCAAAAAAACTTAATTGAATAATTGCGTGTTTTGCTTTAAATGAGATAGAACTGTTTCACTTTTTGTTTTGCATCAGCCAGCCGGAGTGCTCCGAAAAGTTAAAGTCAGGTTAACCAACCTTCAGGGCGAATTATATGGAGTTAAAGTCACGCTAACTGGTTCGCTACCGGTTAGCATGACTTTAACTCCATATTAGAGCCAGATGCGCGGGTTATATAGAAATAGCACCTAACCAAGACTTTTTATAGTTGATGGTAAAGTCCTGCAATGGTTAAACTCTATACCCCTATTCACCGAGAGCTGCTACAGTATGTCTAAATAATATCACCAGCTCACCAGTGCTGATAGTGGCCCTCTGTGCATCACCCTGATAGACTATTACAGGATTTCTCAAAAGGTGCGACTTAAAAGAAACAGAGTTGTGCCTGAGAAATTTATAGTGGAAGGATTTTCACCAGTATAACAACTAATTTTTTATTTTGTACTATATATTGTTATGATAAAATTTCAACACAGTGAATGTAATGTTACTTTACACTACATTGATTTGAATACAGTGCATAAAAGTGCACAAAATACAGGTAATTAAGAACACAGGTGTGCCTCAAGAAAAATTTTCATTGCCATATGTGCCACACTCTGAAAAAATCTGAGAGCCACTGGTTTATTACTAACTTTAAGGGCAAGTGACTACTACAAAAAAACAAAAGGTTTGGTTTTCTTTTATAGTACTTCATATCCTACCCTTTTTCTTATAATCTACACCCATAATGGATCCCTATGGGACACAACTGTGTAATAATATTTTTTTATAGTTTTAATTTAAAACTTTAAATTAAGCTGAAGCTCTCAGGTCAATCTTTAAATTAGGGGGGAGGGGTAGATTATAATCGATAATGCACCCCCTACTTATACGGATATAAAAAGTCACCTTGGAGTTCGGTGCCCTGTATATGAATTTTATATGGTAACTCACAGATTTCTGGATTCCACTCTCCTCTCCGGACCGTCACTCTGCAGACTGTACTGCTCCTCTGTCTCAAATACATATAATCACAAAAATGCACTGGACGCTCCAAGGTTCTTTTGGAAAAATATTTGTTTATTCACTCATAAGTGAGACCTCTCCAGCAACGATTCGGGTGGACCTTGATAAAGGGTGGAGGTCCACCTGAAATGTTTCTGGAGAGATCTCACTTATGGGTGAATTAACAAAGATTTTTTCAAAAGAACCTTGAAGCGTCCAGGTGCATTTTTGTGATTATATGAATTTTATATGATCACGGAATTCCTTGGTGACTATTAAAATCCTTATAATTTACAGTAGGGGTGCATTATCCACTATATAACCTAAAAATAAAGTGGTGCAAAGTAGTTACTGCTTCTTACATGGGATTATCAGCCATACGACACATATTAGCAGCATCGAATGCCATACGGTAATCCTTCTTTTAATTGTTTAAAGGACAGTTACACTTACCAATCCCACTTCTCTAATCTTCTCACCACTGAAAGTACGCAGGGTTAGAACCTTAACCGCTAAGTGCTTACTCCTGGGTACAGTGTAGATCAATCAGTAGACAAATGGTGTAGAGTTCAGGCAGGAAAGATATGAGGTGCACTCTAGGAAAACCTGTGCCACGTCAGGTAAGAAACAGAAGGGCACACTTTTGTATCAAGAGAGTGCCTCTCTCCGTTTCTTACCTGTACAGTGTAGATCAGCTGTTAAACTCTGTAAAATTGTACTGTAAAAACACACATGAAGAGGAAAATTTACCCAGAGCTGCTATCACTCCAGGTAAATCTACCTTTCCTAATGCAAAATGCAATTTACCCACAACGCAACTTAAACGCTATCTATTACCTGGCATTAAATATTCACACTTAACAAAACACTGGTGCAATGAAGGAGTTAAAGGGGATAATTTATAAAGGTTCATTTGCTTTTTCATCACCGTTTTCACTGCCTTTAACCAAAATTGGAATTATCGCATTTTATAAAGAGGCGATAACCAGTGGCGAAAAGTCATTACCGCCACCTTTCGCTATTCGCTTAACGCCATACATCAATGCGGTAACCGCTATATAAAATGGCAAGAAGCGTTTTTAGCGCTAAGTTTGGCCATTTAAACTTGCCATGTCTGAGGTGGCGAAAAGGCATAAGTGCCCATATATGTAGACTGTCAGTGGGTGTCAGTACATTGTGGAGTTTATTTCAAAACTAAGAAGGGTCCAGGGGGGGTGTTAGACTTTTTTACATAATTTACTGTAATATGATCACCGATTTCCGGGTTTACCAAAATCAACATTCTTTTCTTTTCACCGCGATACAGGACTAAACGCAATTAATTCATTGTGTTAATTCCTGTATCATGGCGAAAAGAGAAGATACTACCGCCGCACATCGCAGCGTTGATAATTTTTGCCGCGAAAATTTGAATTTTGCAGTGTGAACCTAGTTTAAGGGATTTTGCTGCATGGATATCAACATTTGACACTTGTCTTGTCTTGATCAAAATCAATCGACATTCAGAAACCTTACCGTTTAAAGCTTTCCACCATCTTGCTAGCTCTAGCTGTTGCTATCTGGCATTGCTTGCTACAGCCTGTCTGTTATCCACCAGAATCCCCCAAATTTTTTTCCATTAGAGATTCACTTAACATAGAGTGATTTATGATGTAGTTGGCACCAGAGTTATTAAATGCATCATCTTACATTTATCAACATTGAATCTCATCTGCCAATCTGCTGCCTATTTTGATAATCTATCTAGGTCAGCTTGCAGCAATTGCACATCATTTGAAGTTTCAAGTAAGCTCTGCATAGTTAAGTGTCATCAGCAAAGACAGAGACCTTGCTCTCAATGCCTCCTTCTAAGTCATTTATAAACAGATTAAAAGGAAGTGGCCCTAGTACAGAACCATGAGTCACTCCACTTAGAACTTTAGCCCACATTGATGTAGCTCCATTGACCACCACTTTCTGCAATCTCTTGTTTTTTTCTAGGCACCAGCCCTCAGTTTATATATTAGTCACCTGTGTGGCACAGATTTTGCCTTGGCAAAATCTAACAGGGTTATTCAATAAAAGTTTTTATCGTTTAAAATGGTGCTAATTTTGCCCCAACCAATCAGATGTAAGCTTTCAAATGTTAAATGGGGCAAAATTTGAACCATTTTAAATGATAAGAACTTTTATTGAATAACCCTGTTTGTATACTACATCCACTGCTTTGCCTGAATCTAAAATTTAACTCACCTCTTCACAAAAAACAAAAAAAACCAAACAATTTGTCTGGCACAATCTATTTCTCAAAAATCCATGCTGACTACTACTAATAAGATCAGTTTTGGAGACAAAGTCAAGGATATAATCCCTTAACAAAGTTTCCAGCACCTTCCCTACCACTGATGTTAGGCTTACAGGTCTATAGTTAGTTACCAGGTTGGGAACGACTACCTTTTTTGAATATTGGTATTACATTGGCTTTTTTCCAATCCAGCGGCACATCACCAGACAAAAGTGAATCTAAAAAGATAAGAAACAGTGGTCTAGATAAAACTGAACTAAGATCTTTTAAAGTAATAGTTCACTCTTACATTTTACTCTTAAATAGAACTATTCCTTTAGTGTATTGTTTGAAGCCCAGGAGGTTAACCTTCCATTCTTCAATCATTAAGCCAGGGCCAAAGGTAAGTATATTTACCTTTCACACAATCCTCTGCTACAGAACTCCAAATCCCTGACCGCTTCCTGGTTCTCTTTCTCTATAGCGTGCATTATCGTGAATGCGCGAAAGAGAATTAGAACCAGGAAGCAGACGGGGATTTGGAGTTCTGCAGCGGAGGATTGTGCAAAAGGTAAATATACTTACCTTCGGCCCTGTCTCCTGAGTTTTTAATTAAAGAACGGGAGGTAAGGCATAGCTTCTTAACCTCTCGGGCTTCAATCAATACATTAAAGGAATAGTTCAATTTGGGAGTCAATTATTCCTTTAGGATCCGAAGATGTGTTTTTATCCGGTCCTTTATTGATATTAACTTTGGGGCATATTTATAAAAGAGCGAAAAGTAGCGAAATGTTTTCGCATTCGCTTTTCGCATGGGTTTTCGCCAAAAAGACAGTTAACGCTATTTAAGGTAGCATTAACGAATGGCGAAACCGTTTCCGAGAGTTATCACTAAAACCCTTTTCACCTTACTTCGCAATGGTAATTTTAGCGAAAAGGCATAACGTGATTTATAAAAGAGCGAAAGGTGTTTTTTGCGTTAAAAAGAGCGAAAGATTAGCGCGACCCTGAAGGTGGTGAAAAGTCATTGTTTGAGCGAAAAGGCATTCTAATGGGTAATATGTCTTGAAAAAACGAACGCGCATTAGAAGGGCGATCGCGCATTAGAATGTAACATGCCTTGGAAAAGCGACATTAGAAAGGCGATCGCGCATTAGAATGTAATATGCCTTGGAAAAGTGAACGCGCATTAGAAGGGAGAACGCACATTAGAAAGGCGACCGCGCATTATAATGGAATATGCCTTGGAAAAGCGATCGCGCATTAGAAAGGCGAATGTGCAGTGCAAAAGAAAATTGTATTCCAATTGAGAAATTCTAAGAAGATTGACTAAATAAGACATGGCTGACTTCTTGGTAAATGTGAGGTGGCCATTTTGAACTTGACATCATTTTCTAGTGGGCTTTTCTGGTTTCGAATGGTTTTCGCAATGCAGTCTTCTTAGTTGCATTAAGTTTTCGCTGCAATACTTTTCGCTCTTTATCGCGCCCGTTCGCCTTTTTCAGCTGCGAAGTGTGTTTTTTTCGCTTTTTTATAAGTAAGGCGAAACGAAGCCCCAAATGGCGCTATTTTCGCTGCGATGTGCTGCGCTATTTGGCGAAAAAGACAATCCTTTATAAATATGCCCCTTTGTCTAACTGTTTCTGTACTATATCCTCTGTCAGCCAGAGTGAATATTCCTCATTTATACCCTTCATATTATTACAGTCTCAGCCCCATTATTTAATGGTCCCACTTTCTCAGTCCTAATCTTTTTACTATTGATATACTTGAAAAAAAACATCTTGAGGTTGGACTTGCTTTGTTCTGCAATCCGTATTTCATTTTCTATTTCAGCTAATTTAATTGTTTTCTTGTGCTCCTTATTACAACTTTTATACTGTTCTGTTCCCTCTGATGTCAAAATTTTAAACATACCTCCCATTCTGAATGTTTTATTGAAGAATGGGAGGTATGACACAGCTCCTTTACCCCCTACCCCCCGTTCTTTAATAAAACTGAATTGAAAAAAGTGATTTTAGCATGGGAGATACCCAGTAAAGGAAAGGTATGATGTGGCATAACAGAAACATGGCTAAATGATTAACATGACTGGACAGTAAATATTGAAGGATACTCCTTATTTAGACATGACAGCGTTAATAAGAAAGCAGGGGAAGTCTGTATGTATGTTAAACAAGAATTGAAGACACATTTTAAAGATGAGATAAATGGGGGTATAGCAGTTATTTCAGGGATTTTAGCAGTGGAGATACCCTTTAAAGCTATTCGTTCTGGTTCTGGTTTTTCCAGACAGACTTCTTGCATTTATAAACCTACATTTTTGATTATCCATTAATTTACTTCCATAATTGGACGTACTTGCCTCCTTATCCTCTATTCTCCCCCATCTCCTCCCTCCATTATTTTATTAGCCCCCTGACCCCTAACCCCTCTATCTACCCCTGTGTAGTCCAATGTACCCCCCCATACCTAGTTAAAAATCTCCTCCAACCCCCTAGCCATCTTCTCCCCCAAAACAGCTGCACCGTCATCTTTGAGATGCAGTCCATCTTTACTAAAGATGTAGTCAACAAAAAAAGTCAGCCCAGTTCTCTAAAAACCTAAACCCTCCTCCATCTCCTTACACCACCCTCTTAGCCACACATTAATACTCCTAAGCTTCTTTTGCCTCTCTAGTGTAGCATGTGGCTGTGGTAATATTTCTGAAAGCACTGCCCTCAAGGTCCTTACTTTTAACTTGGCCTCTAACTCTCAGAAATCAGGACCTCGCCTCCACCTCTAACTTTGTCATTGGCACCAGCGTGAACCAAGACCACCTGGTCACTCCCAGCCCCACCCAATAATCTGTCTACACAATCCACCACCTGTCAAACCCTAGCACCAGGAAAGGAACACACTGTTCGGCATGTAGGGTCTTGGCAGCAGATAACCCTATCTACCTTTCTAAAAATGGAGTCCCCTAACACTACCACCTGCCTATCCTTCGTAGACACTAGTTCTCCACAGTGCTCCACACAGTGCTCAGACAATTTAGACCAACTAGGTACACCCCCCATCCAATCAGAGAGGAAAGAAAAAAATGCCTCTCTTGTCTCTTACCAGATCCACCCTAAAGGTAACAATGCAGTTGAAAACAAGTATCTATTTTAGAAACCGTGTGCCTAAAGTTTACTTAAACAATCCTCACCACACTCTCAGAAATAAAACAGTGCTAGGTTAGTACATTCACACAGACTGCAAACTACAGTTAATAAAAGCTTTTGTTTCTTAACAAACCAATGCCCCCCTTACAAACAGAATCACCCCTTTAAGAAAGAATCACCACTTGAACCCCAATAAATCGCTCTGAAGGCAGGACTTTTATGTGAGGTTCAAAAAAAATATTTCCATTAAAACTACATTTCTATGAGGTCATTTTACGATAAAAAGGGTTCCGGTTATTATCACTTACATGTTTTGGGGTTTTAACTAAAACTTTTTGGGGGTGTTGTTGCCCCTACAATTTTAGTATTTTGACCTGGTTACACCCAATAACAATAACAATATACAAACAGGTTTGGTTTCTCTGTGCCACTGCTTGTTTGTTCCGTGGATTGGTGCCAACTGTTTTAGGTATTTCTATTGTAATAACCTAGTTACAGGCATTAGTCCAACACAGATGATGTTATTATGTTTTCTACTTTCTTGTTTGTGTTATAGAACCTAAATGATAGCTAAATTATAATACATTTTAACACCTATAATTACACAGTGAGCATACCGATTGTTATATTTACAAACATGGAGCAAGACGTTCAGAAAAAAGTAAATTTAATTACTATATTATTATTTAATACACTGCAATCGTTAGGGCCTATTGGTTCTTATAAAAGATAGCAAGGCCTTAAAAGAGTTCAGAAACATTGACTGATGTTCCAAGTTAATTTCTAACCAAAGATATAACCATATAAAGTCAAAATCCCTACAGTTACATCCTCTTCTTCCTACCTTGTCTTTCTAGTACAGGCATGCTTCACTATATGTGTTGAGTGCTGTGTTTTCCAATAAGTGACTCTGGGCCTGTTTGCTGAGAGCTGGATGTGCTCTCCTTGCAGCTATTCAATATCATGCTTGCAGCTCTGGGTAAATCACGAGTGCGTCTTACCCAATGTGTGACATTGCACATGCCTTAAACCTTGACGAGGTTGAGGCTGAGACAGGCACAGGATGAGTCACCTAATACACTGCAGTTTTCCGGACTTTGGAGGGGCATAGCAGAAGAACCATTTGGTGCAGGGATGTAAGGTAAGGATTTTTATACACTACACAGTGGGGCCAGTATGGGGTTAAATTTCAGTTTTGGGGTAGACATGCCCTTTAAAGGTTTTTGCAAGTGTTTAAGAGAAGATTAGCAAGGCATGCAGCAAGTGCAAGCTATATATCATTTGAGGTGGGAATATGGCTGGTTTATAAAGCAGAAGAATGTAATAAGATGATCACTGCATCCTTATACATGGCATAACATTACTGGTAAAAAAAAGAATCATGATTCTTAAAATTAATGTTAGATGCATTAAAGATTAAAGTCGTAGTGTATCTAAAATGGGTCTTATATTCATGACAATGGTCATGACTACACGGACAGATATGGTAGTCAGTGAAGGACAAATAGATGTACACGAGGTGAGCATTATTGAACCTCTTGATTAATTTAAAATTCACTATTCAAAAAACAATGACTTAAAGGGGAAGTTCTTCTATGTATAAATAAATTCAACCAAAATACTAACTTCCTGTTTGCAGGACCCCTAATAGAGACCGTTATGGTCTTGCCATTGGCTCAGCGCATGGGTTGATTCAGTTACACAGTAGAGATCTGAGCATCTTTGACCAATCCAACAGCCAATCATTAAAAATTACTGTTAGGAACATTCCAAGGAAGTGGTGCATCCTGGGAAGAAGAAGGACTGTTAAAACCTGAAATGTCATCTCACTAAGGTCAACAGCAGGGAACAGCAAAGTCCATGAAATCAACTGATTTTTCAAAATGGGTGAGATGTAGAATAACTAAGAAGGCATTACACAAACTAATAATTTAACAAATATTGATAATTTCCACTGAACTGTCCCTTTAAGAAATACAATGTGGTACAAATATTAAATTTGTTTTTTGACCGTTAAAGGGCAATTCCACCCCTCAAATAAAAAATTGTATATAGGTTGATCACCTCCCAAACCCCAAAACTGCAATAGTTGGAAAGCTGACAGCTGTAGGACTAACCTGGTATGCAGTGAAATGTTCTCTATATTACCTCTCAAAAGATGTCTGCCTACTCACAAAGCTTTCTGAGCTTGTTGCGAGCTTATACATGCTCAGAGGAGGCAGCTAGCACTCAGTCATTGGTTGTGATGTTAACTCTCAAATCCAAGACTGGGAGTTGCTCAAAAGCAGAAAAATGGGTAACAGGACATGGTGGCCTTCACTTCAGCCACACCACTAGGCCTGAAAATAAATGTGGTGGGTGAATTGGTATTCTTCTCTCAGCGCTGTACTTTCAAACCCATCACACCCATCACACCTCTACCAGCCCTCTCCTGCCCATCTTTTAAGTTTCACTCAGTCTGTGTTTACACTCCCACACCACTACTGATTGCGGTTATTTATCGACCACCACTTTCTTTGACAACTTCTCTGCTTAGTTGTCCCACTTCCTATCCACTGACATCCCCTCAATAATCTTAGGGGATTTCAATATCCCCATCACTACCAACACCTCTGCTGCCACTAAATTTATCTCTCTTACTTCCTCTGCCCAGACCCATTGTAATGGGCACACACTGGATCTGGACTTTACCTGCCTCTGCTCCGTATCTAACTTCTCCAACTCTCCCTTTCCTTTGTCCGATCATAATCTTCTCAAATTTAATCTTGTGTCATCTGTCCTGGCCGTAAACCCTAACAACCATACGTACAGATGCAGGGACCTGTGTAATCTCAAACCCCAATCGCTCTCTATCCGTCTCCAACAACTTAACTCTATGCCCTCCTTCTCTGATAGGCAAGCAATGGTGGAGGTGCACTGTGTCGGAAAGGTTGGATAAACTTAAAGATATACCATCCACACAATCAGTATCAGTATTCTCTACATCGAAGCATAGAGATTTAAAGGATTTACATATCTGCTATGCTAAGACATGGTGGAATGTAAATAGCTTAGAGAAATACATTAGTTTAGGCATTATACCCAGAGGACTTAGAAGCCATATACTTCCCTCTTGGGATCCTACACCTGAATTTAAAAATCAGTGGGAACAAACACTTACAGATAACTCTTTAAGACTTTTGCAACTTTTAATTAAACATGATAAGGAAATTTTGACACAACTATCGACTGAAATTAGTACTTTGACTATCGAACTTAAAAATGACCTTCACAAACAGGCCTTTTCTAATTTAAAAATATAATTAAGGATATACTTTTAAAAACTGAGGAATCTATTATTAAAAACAAACACCTTAAGCTGAATAGAGATAAACAGGATTTTCTCTCTGGAACATCTTATAAATGGCAACACAAGACTAACCCCAGATGCCAATTTAGGAAGGCACCAGTGAGCAATAGAAGACAATCAAGGCAATCTGATTTGTCAGATAGTTATGCCAGCTCTTTTTTAGGGGATTCCCTGCCCCAAGGAGATCTATTAGAAGAGGGCGGGGTAAGACCAAAAAACAAGTCCAACCTTGCATCTGCAAGATGCAAACAAGACAATAGATCAAATAATCGATATAAATTCTGGACAGGTAATTAATTTATCTGACCATTCCCTCACTACGGCACAACTAGCGGTATTGTCTAAAGGTTTATCTTTTTGCCCAGTTACACATATGGATATATTTGAGGTATTTAAAGACTTGTTTTTATTCTGTAGGAAGTTGGCATTAAAGTCACATTTTTCCAAGATGATGGATTCGACTACTATGATAGACATGCCTTCCATTCCAGAGAATGACCCGAATTTGATGACAACATCTTCTATCACTACAATCTTCACCGCTTACAAAATTCTTCGGATCAATGTGAGGAGGTAGCTATGTCCCCAGTTGAGACGGGGATTGGGTTGTCTAAGTTCAAACCCAAATCTACATTTTGTCCTTCATTTACAGATTATCCAAGTATTGAAGTGTATTATAAATGTACAAGTAGAGATTTGGAGGAGAGAAAGAGTCGAAATCTCACTACAGCAGAACTACAAGCACTTAAAGAATTACAAGAACTTGAAGGTATAGTCTTTAAACCCTCTGATAAGGGGGGATATTGTGCTGTGGCCAACGGATATGTATGTATCTGAGGCCTTGAGACAATTGAGTAACAAATGTAATTACAAACGTTTACCCTCACATCCCACACAATATTATCAGAGCTCCCTTAAACAGCTGCTAGATGTCGCCATTGCAAATATGGCAATTACTCCTACAGAAGCATCCTATCTTTACATTGATCATCCAAGAATAGCGACTTTCTACCTGTTACCTAAGATTCATAAAAATTCCTCTGCGCCTCCAGGTAGGCCTATTATGTTCGGCAATGGAAATTTATGTGAGAACATATGTTCATTTGTTGATGATACCTTGCAACTGTTTGTTCTAGGACTAAGTTCCTATATTCGAGATTCCTCTGATTTCATTACCAAGATTATTAATATACTGATTGATGAAGATTACCTAATTATCACATGTGACGTTGAGTCCTTATACAGTAATATTGAACATGAATTGGGACTACGTGCATGTGAGTACTTCTTTGATATGGGTAATTTAAGACACGGAAACAGACATAATGTGATTTTGCAGCTGTTGAAATACATACTAACACATAACTATTTTGTCTTTGATTCAAGTTTTTATTTACAACTGAGAGGTACAGCTATGGGGGCCAAATGTGCGCCCTCATATGCGAATTTGTTTCTCGGATGGTGGGAGAGAGAGGTAGTTTTTACAGATTCTATGCTGGACTTTACTTCCCATGTGGACCTATGGCTCCGCTACATAGATGACATTTTCATCTTGTGGTGGGGTCCTAGGTCATTAGCTGAGAACTTTATAAAAAGGTTGAATGACAATTCACTTAATATTTTTCTGACTTCATGTATTTCAGATACGACCGTTGACTTTCGTGATATCACTATTACAAAAGATGCACACTGCCTTTTGACATCCTTTATACAGAAAAACGACCTCTACCAACTCATTAGTTCACTATGACAGTCTTTGTCTAACCTTAAGAAAAGTTTACCCAAAGGACAATATATGCGGGTTAGACGTAACTGTATTGAAGATGACATATACAACAAAGAAGCAAACGAACTTACTCAGAGGTTTCGTAATAGGGGCTATCCCATTGATTTACTTCAAAAACACAAAAGTCTTACAGATAAATCTAATCAGTTAGATATGCTAGTACCAAGACAAAAAAGGCAAGATACAGTCATCAGGTATGTCACTACCTATAACGAGGAATTCCCAGAAATACGCAGAATTTTACAGAGAAACTGGCATATCTTACAGTCGGATAAGACTATTTCCACATTTATCTCTAATTTTTCCCAAATGACAGCAAAAAGAAGTAGAAATCTGAGAGATATACTTGTGTCCAGTCATTTTCATTGTGAAACGAGAACACCTGGAAGTGGGATTAAATTAAGGGGTACATATCCATGTGGGAATTGTAGTTTTTGTCCTTATATGCTGAGGGAAACATCACTATGGGATTCCTCTAGTGTACAGCGATTTAATATCAATACATATTTCAATTGTAATACACGCAATGTCATTTATGTGATCCGGTGCCCTTGTCAGAAAATGTATGTGGGCAAGACTACACAGAAGATCAAAAACAGGTTGTGTCAACATCTGTCTAATATTAGAAGGGCACATACTGACATTGCACGTAATAAGACGATTTCTAGCCTAGCTATGCATTTCCTGCAGACTCATAGTGGCAAGACTCAGGGCTTAAAATGCTTTGGTCTTGATTGTGTCAAATCCGATTTAAGAGGAGGTAATACTGAGCAGACATTGCTGAAAAGGGAAGCCAAGTGGATATTTCGTTTAGGCACTTTATCTCCTAAAGGACTTAATGAAGAGCTGGATTTGACATTATTCATTTGACTCTTATGTATTTTCCTTTTCTTCTAGTATTCCTGCTGACCTAGGAGTCTTAGATTTGGAGTTAAGCATTAGTGATTCCAGCATCGATTACATGATTTGGGATTATCCATTTACTTTAATCTTGTCCTGCCTGTTTGGAGGTGGATAATAGAATGTGGAAGTATCGATGGCCTTACGTGATATACAATCATCAATATTCACGATGTGTTTTTGGATAGCGCTTGTTATACTATGCATCTTAAGACGCTTACCATTTGAATCATCAGATATTTTGTGAGTACTACTTGGCATTATTGGGATGCTTTGGACACCTTCTTCCGGAATAGCTGAAACATTGGTCTGTGTTTGATGATGATATTTACCCTTGTCCATTTTGAGGATGATATTCATTTTGTATATAATTTTCTCTGGAACATTTTTGCCTCATTTGGAATTATTTTTTGAATTTGAAGATGACACCTCATTTCCGTTTAACTTGGAATAAGTATTTGAATTGGAGGATTATACTTACCTTTGTTTATTTTGGAGGATTATTCTTACCTTTGTTTATTTTGGAGGATGATACATATTATTGTTCTCAGCTCCATTAACTTTAAGATGTATTCTTTATATTCACTTGCTTGTTTTATGGACATGGGAACATGGCTTAATTGGAAGCTCACCTCGGAATGTCACTTCCATATCCTTTGTAATATAATATATTATATATATATATATATATATATATATAATATATATAATATAGAAATGCAACAAACAGGTAAGCACACCTTTCCATTTAAACAGCAGCCCGGGTGTCCATCATAAATAGCATATATGAAGGAAAAAAATGTCACTCACGGGTCTTTTGACGAAACAGCTTTTTATTGTACAATCACATCTACGCGTTTCAGCCCAATGTGCGAGCCGTCATCAGGATGACGGCTCGCACATTGGGCTGAAACGCGTAGATGTGATTGTACAATAAAAGCTGTTTTCGTCAAAAGACCCGTGAGTGACATCTTTTTCCTTCATATATATATATATATATATATATATATATATATATAACTCTCCTCTGTCCCGTGTCCCGCACTACCGCTTTTCTCATGCAAATGCCTCGGTGCTGCTGATAGTGATATATAGGGTTCCAATGGGGAGCACTCATAGGTCTTATATAAGGTAAATTAACTGCTTTATTTATCTACGCGTTTCGGCTGTGTTTTCCTGAGGACGGCTCACAAACACGCCGAAACGCGTAGATAAATAAAGCAGTTTAATTTACCTTTATTATAAGACCTATGAGTGCTCCTCCATTGGAACCCTATATATATATATATATATATATATGTGCATTTTTTCATTAGTTGTTATTTGTATAAGTGTATATAAATTCCAAGGTTTAGATGAGTTATGAGTTGGATGTATACATGTATGTTCTCTCTATATTTTTTTCATGATAATTTGGTGTGATGGGTTTATTGATTCAGATCTTTACTAGTCAGTGCTAATAGATACTACATAGCGTACATTGAATGATGTTAATTCCCTCCGGGTACTTGTAAGGGCTTTCGTTATTTTTTCCACTTTCTAACATGGTGCCGTCGGTTCCGTGATTAACAAATTATTTGGATGACATCATCAGGTTGCGCGAGTTGGGACGCTTGCGTCCTGAGCTCTCACGAGATTTGTAGATATTGAAATACTACCGCGCGGTTGTTCGGCGTCCTCACGCTATTGAGAAAGCTCTATTCGGTAGAGCGAAGCGCATCTGGTGGGCTCTGTCTTTCAGTCCTCAGTATGGTATCCTGGCACTTCTTACGCCTATGTCTTTTGCCACTGCTGTTTTACCTTTAGAGTCTGCAGGATGTCTTGCCTTACTTGTGTTTGACTGTATATAGATGAGTATATCACATATTATCTAGCATTACTATAATATCTAGATGTAGATTATATTATTTGCTACTATTACTTTTTGATATATCCATCATCATTATACTCCTGTTGCTTCTTGTGTTTTTACATGTGTGTGACAGTTTAGTGCATTACTATAGTGCATCTTGCTGGGTTATCTATCTGCACATATATAGGATATACCATTGGATTTTGTATATTTATTTATATTTATCACTATGGGACTGAGGTTATGTTAGATGATATACTGTGTTTTTAAGTGTTTTTAGATTTTCTTATGCCCATGAACAAGTATAAATAAATAAAGGGTTTTTATATTATATATTACATTTTGAGTGCCACAGGTTTTCTTTTTCTTTTTGATTCAACGTGTGGGTGCACCTTATGGGTTCTTCCCTTAGGAACCAGCAGTATTACAGGAATCAAAAGACTGAGGGTCGCACTCCAAATAATAATTAAATTTATTGTGAACCACACATCACACGTAACACAACGTTTCGGGGGGATACCCCCTTCTTCGGGTGACCCTTTTCTGACCCTGACCTTGCAGCTGTCCACTATCATAACACTGTTTCCAATGTCCTCAATTCTGTTGCTTCCTTATCCACCCGTCGCTTTGGTCGCAAGAACCCACAAACATGGATTACGGACCAGATTAAAAATCCCATATAGCCGAGCGACCCTGGCGCAAGAGTAACAAAAATATTGACTTTCTCGAATTTAAAAGTGCCCTTTGTCGGATCAGAGGTGCTTTGTCCTTGGCTAAACAAAACTACTTCTCTTCATTCATATCCTCCCAATCCCATAA
The DNA here is from genome assembly GCA_019447015.1 of Hymenochirus boettgeri. Classification (NCBI taxonomy): domain Eukaryota; kingdom Metazoa; phylum Chordata; class Amphibia; order Anura; family Pipidae; genus Hymenochirus; species Hymenochirus boettgeri. The sequence goes on along the minus strand of CM033470.1, from coordinate 231,679,217 downwards.
GCCCCAAACAGCTCTTTAAAGTATTCAACACTGTTTTCCTGCTGTTCACCACCTCCTCCGCCTACCCCGTTTATCGGCTGATAAAATAGCCTCATATTTCACAGAGAAAATCGAAAACATCCGAAGTGGTTTTCCTGTACGCCCTAGCTCCTCCATACAGTTCCAACCACTACCATTGCACTGCCCAATCACCCTTCGTTGCTCACCCCCTCCATCTCTACACCTACCACTGCACTGTCTAGCCGCTTTTCATTGGTTAATCCCTTGCGAGCTTCACCACTATAACAAAACAGGGACTTCCATCTCTCTTATCCAGCACACCTCTCATCTTATTCCCCTGCTCTTCTCTTCCTTCATTCCACTGGTATTTTTCCCTCTATATTTAAACATCCCGTTGTATCCCCTATACCTAAAAAACCCACCCTTGACCCATCTGCTCTTTCCAGCTGTCTCCCTTCTCCCTTTTGCTTCCAAACTACTGGAAAGACATATCTATGCTGACCTTGTTAGTCACCTGTCTGCTAACTCTCTCTTTGACCACCTCCATTCAGGCTTCCACCCTAACCACTCCACGGAAACTGCCCTCACTAAAGTGACCAATGATCTACTTAGTGGTAAATTTAAAGGCCACTACTCTTTGCTCATTCTTCTAGATCTGTCTTCTGCTTTTGATACTGTTGATCACCCTCTACTTCTTCAGATCCTGGCCTCCTTAGGTATCCAGGACACTGCACTTGGCTATCCTCCTATCTCTCTGGTAGGACCTTTATTGTTGTTCACTCTGAAATTAGCTCCACTCCTCGCCCCCTCTCTGTGGGGGTCCCGCAAGACTCTGTACTCGGTCCTCTTCTTTTCTCCATCTACACCTATGGCCTTGGACAACTCATTAGTTCATTTGGGTTCCAGTATCACCTGTATGCGGACGATACCCAAATTTACATCTCTGCCCCAAATATCCCTACACTGACATCCCAGGTCCTCGACTACCTTAGTGCCATCTCTGCCTTCATGTCCTCCCGCTTTCTCATACTAAACATGGACAAGACTGAACTTGTCCTTTTCCCTCCCTAGTCTTTCTATTAATATTAACAACACACCCATATCCCCATCTCCTAATGTCTGCTGCCTGGTTTCCTTCAAACCTCATGTCAATTCGCTGTCGGCTCCAACTCAAAAACATCTCCCGCATTCGACCCTTCCTCTCGAATGAAGCTACAAAAATCCTAGTCCATGCCCTAATCATATCCGGCTAGAATACTGCAACACACTCCTGTGTGGTTTACCAAACAACCGCCTGGCACCGCTTCAATCCATTCTCAACTCTGCTACATTCATTTCTCTTCTCGCTTCTCTAATGCCTCTCCTCTCTGTCAGTCCCTCCACTGGTTGCCCATCACACAAAGGATCCAGTTCAAACTGCTTACCTTATCCTATAAAGCACTATCCAACACGGCCCCTCCATATATCTCAAAGCTGATGCTGGCAATGCCATCCTAGGCTCAACCTCCGCTCCACAAACGATACCCTCCTCTCATCCACCCTGGTCACTTCTTCCCATGCCCACATTCAAGACTTTACTCTTGCTGCCCCTCTGCTCTGGAACTCCCTTCCTCAGTCTGTCCATCACTTACCATCCCTTAACACCTTCAAACGTAACCTTAAATCCCACCTCTTTAGGCAAGCATATAACCTGGCCTAAACATTACCCTCTTACTACCCAATATGAACTCGCCTTTCACACTCTGCTGCCAATCTATATACAGGTTACCGATTCCTGTCACCTTATGTCTCAACCCCATATCCTCTAGTCTGTAAGCTCTTTGGGCAGGGTCCTCTTTCATATTGTATCTTGGTATTGCTGTAAGAAACTCATCACTATGTTTACTTATATTATGTATTACCTGTGTATGTAATATGTATGACTTTGTATAACATGTATTACCCTGTATGTAATGTATGACTATGTAATTGTGAAGCACCACGGAAGATGTTGGCGCTATATAAATCAATAAAAATAATATGCAGCACTTCAGTTTAGTCTTATATCTCTCAGATTTATAACTAAAGGGAGCTTGTAGGGTGAGTAACCTGCATACAATTTTTAATTTTGAGGGGTGGGCATGCCTTATCTTTTACTTTCTTTTTATCTTGGTAGTGAAAGGGCATGTACCCCTCTTTGCTACCACTAAAATCTTTTATATTTACTACCCCAACCCCCAAACCATGAGATTGTTAGATGAACTCCCTAAGCTCCTCATACCTCCTGGTCTCAGCCAGCACTAGTCTCCCAGGTTCTCACCTACTTTGCAAGATCAGTTTGCAACCGTGATGTCATGTTCATGGTTGTGACTTGCAGCCAGGAAAAAAGCCAACACCAGGGGAAGACCATTTAGGAGGTAAGTAAGTATAATGACCTCCATTGAGGAGGTAAGTAAGTATAATGATCAGCCAGGAAAAAAGCCAACACCAGGGGAAGACCATTGAGGTGGTAAGTAAGTATAATGATGGTGGTGGATTAACACATTAAAACTGAATATATATTTAGGATAAATATGACAAAAGATTTCATTTGATCCCCTGATCTAATAAGAAAATAACTCACCTGGAATCTAGAAATTGAAACAGAGGCTTCAGAAGCAGCTTTTACAGCAAGTGGTATAATCTTCAGAGCTGTGGTCATTGAACTAAAGACTGCCACAACTGTAAAAGCCTGAGAAAAAAAGAGAATATAATTTAATATAATTATAGAATAGAGATGGCAATAATATATTAGTGATGGGGGACAGGGAAATAAAAGTAAATAACATAAAACAACCAAGAACATAAAGCATAAATGGAATGAATTATCATAAACTAATGAAAAACACTACAGTAATATATTTTAGTATATTCTGAATGTTTAATTATATTAAAGTGACATGGAGAAACAAACAAAATGATGCCCTATCTATTGTAAAATTACCAAATAAAATTATATAGTTTTAAATATTCCCCACTGAAAATGTTCACATTCCTCCAGAATGGCTGGTACACATGTCTCATATTTTGGTCTGGTCGGCTGTGATTTCCAACATGACCGTTTGATATATGAACATCCTTTTTGACCAATTTTGCTTAAAAACAGAAAACAAGTAAGATAGTGAGATAAATCATCAACGATCGCCTGGTCATTCTGCCCATAATGGCGAATGGTTTATTGATCTGTAGTCTGTTAACCCCTAAAGGTTCGAACACATGGGCACAGTCCTTCAGGCAGATCAACAAGGGATGCCCAACCGAATGCACACACACAATTAGCACTCATGTACACCAACCTTTATCCTATTTCAAAAACAGGATTAAATATATTTAAAGGGCAATTATTCCCTAGAAATTCAAACACACACACACACCCCTCTGTTAATAGGGTAAGGACTTAAACTGTGGTGTCCTCATCCCTGGGTCTAACTTAATTCCTTTAAACAAGCCCTTCAAAGTTGGCTTTGTAAGCCTCTTGCAGGGCACCCCTGCTGTATGGATGAATGTATAGTTTATAAAGTGCTGTACAGTAACAAAATGTAACAAAATACAATAAAGTCATAAAAGGGGGACAAATTAATAAATAGTTCAGTACATAAATATATAATTATATAAATAGAAGTGCTAGAGCCTTGCCACAAGAGGAAAAGAGGTCCCTGCTCCATAGAGCTTACAATCTAGTAAAGTGGGTAACATTCAGATACAAAGGGTATAAGTGCTGGAATGGGACATATGCAGTGCAAATAAAACAATCATATACTGTGCTGGTTACCAGATAGGTAGAATGTAAGGCTAGATTTAAACCCGCTAATTGAGGTTTCTTGATGAAGAGAGAGGAGAATAGAATTCCAGAGTATGGGAGCTACAAGAGAGAAATGTTTAAGGCAAAGCAGAGTCTGTACAGGAGATGGTTCTGGGATGATCAAAGAGTGCAGGCAGGAACATATGGGGAGACTAGAGAGGAAATATAAGGAGGAGCAGCAGAGTTGTAGTCTCGACCTATGGTTGGGTTAATCAATGAGAAGATGCGCTCTTTGCAGAGTGCGTCTTCCAATTGGTTAAAAACCCGGAAGTGAAGTAGCTTGTCTCATGCTTGTCTGGAGCTGGCTTTTAGAAGCTGGTTTTGGAGGCTTTGTGCACCATATTAAGGTAAGGGTTAGGACTAAGCAGTTTAGGTCCTCACCCTGGGTACTAGCAACAGAAGGGGGGTAGGGGGGTGATAATTGTCCTTTAAGTCTTTGGTCACTGATTGACTGTTTCTGAAGTTCTCCAAATGGCTAATTATCAATGGTCAAGCCTGAAAAGTAAATAAACTGTTAATTATTCCCTAATCGTACTATTGTTTCCCTGGCTAAGACAAAGATAAAGCTATCTTGAGGTGAAAGGAAAATGTTGTAATATTAATATTCTAGTTACAGTCAATATGACAAAAAACTGGTACACAGAGGTCGACTTGTGATTGCCATACAATGATTACACATATGATTCGGTTAGGCATAAGTTTGTTGCTACAGAAAGACATAACCAAGGGTAGTCTTGCCTTCTGCTTTCCATCTGGAGTAAACTTACCAATGATTTATGCTCCTCCACTGTTTCCTCTTACTGGTTCCAACTACATCCATGCTTCCTTGTACTATACGTGCATGCGCATATAGAATATAGTAGCGTGGATCTAGTTTTAAAGCTTAGACATGTCTTTGTGACTCCAGTAAAACATGCCTGTTTGCAGCATATACTGCCTGAGCGGTGGTTCTCATCTACCATTGTTATATATTGGATGGATGCGTTGAGTTTGAGCAAAAAAAATACTATTGTGTGTGGAAGGTACTTTTGCTTATTTATACAGGAAAAATAGTCAGTGCTCCCTCTAAAGCTAGGTACACACCTAGCGATTTTTCCTCCTGACCGACCGTTCGATACTTTCGAACGGTCGGCCAGGAGGAAGGACTGTCGGTCGCGGCAAAAGCAGCCGAGTCCGATAGTCACCGCGACCGATCGTGCGGTCCATAGAGGACCGCACCATCGGACGAGGTTTTCCACCCTGTCCGATTCGGACGAATGGTCGATCGGACATGGGCACATTCGGATGCGATAATTTCGGTCCGATCGACCGATACACTGAACTATCGGTCGATCGGACCGAAATATCTCATCGTGTGTACCCACCTTTACACTCACACTGTGGTGGTGGTCTGCTGCTTGAAACGTCGGAAGGTAAAACTTAGCTCCCTTATTTCCCGTTCTTCAATAAAAGTGAAAAAGGGTAGGTCAATTTTTCCGTGGAGATACCCTTTAAGTTTTCCCCTAGCCAGTATAGAGAGACAACCTAAAGCAAATATAGTTTGTATGTTTATTTTGTCTTTGCTGGATGTTATCTATTCTCGTTTTGACAAATTATGATGTTATTAGACATGTGATGTTATTAGGCAAAGAACTAGGGCGTCTATGTTCATACCTCTCAACATTTAGAAATGGCAACGAGGGACAAGTTGCGGTGCGTGTGTGAAATGTTTGACCACGCCCACTTTTCTAAAGACCCACATACTTTTCAAAGGCCACTCCCAGTTTGTTCAGGTTACATCTGTTTTAAAGACCACTATTCCCATTTCATGTGCTAAATGCATAAGGTAAAGCAGACCTGCAGTTTAAAATTACTCAGACTCCTCTCCTGTCTTCTGAGTGATAGACACTGACAGAGCTAACATGGCCAGAGCAACCAAAGTATGTTTACCACAGGTGTAACAGCCAATATGTATCAAGCAAATAACTAAACAAGTAGAATAAGCTACATGATATTAAAGTCTAGACCCAGAACTATACAAAAGTTCTAATATAGACTACACTGTAAATCATATATCAGAAAATAAGACACAAAAATGTAAAGATCATATATCTACAAAACAAGATACGTCCCACGTATAATAAAGTCCGAGAGGGATACGTGTTCCCAAACGGAAAATCCATTGGATCTCGGACCTAAGGAGACAAACTAGTCTATTTCCCCCTCTATACGGTCTACAGATTCTTTATATACCCTGGAAACTAACACACTTTAAATTACAGTTATAACATGCAATAAAATGCCTTGCAATAGGGCTGTTCTCATCCCTATTCCTTATTGCTCTGAGGTGTTCACAACACTGTTGAAAAAATAGACGACTAGTGCATCCTACATATTGTTTTTGACAAGATCTACATGTAATAAGATGAAGTCGCTATTGCAGTTTATATATTCTTTTACCTGGTAGGCTCTCTGGGTTATGTTGCTTTGAATAGTAGATCATACCAATAAATAACAGCAAACTCTACATCGGTTACTGCGCATTTAAATGTGCCTAAACTTTTTAACCACCTAATATTAGTTTGGGGGGTCTGGAAGGCACTCGGTGAGAGTTAGTTTGTTAGTAACAAACTAACTAAAGCTAACCTCACCATATAAAATTTTTACAACATCATATCTGTTTTTAGGGGAAATTATTTTTTTTTTCTTAACCGGTCAAGGAAAACAATCCCCCCCCCTCTACTGCCTGTCTGCCGCCTTTCTTCTTCAGGGCCGCCTGAGACAAATGTCTCACTCTGCCTAATGGTAGATGTGACCCTGGGAGTGAACCATTCAATGGGGGAGACATGGAAAGCAAGGTACATACTGGTGTGTGCTGGCACTAAAAGTATTAACAATAAAGTCTGCTGGAGACTTTTTACCAGTGGCCCCTGTGACTAGCAGCCATGAGATCCCTATACCTGCCTCTTTCTTTCTTCCACCCAAATCTTCAATTAGATCTTAGAGTGGGTGAGGAGTGAACCATTCAATGGGGGAGACGTGGAAAGCAGGTACATACTGTATATCATGTCAATGCTGGCAGCTGAAAGAGTTAAAGATAATACTGTGCTGGCACAGTGTTAATGGCAATACTATGGGAAAGTGCTGGCACTGAATGTAATAATAGGAAAATCTTTTGACATTGAAGGGTTAATGGTAATACTGAAAGTGGTAAAATGCAATAATCTGGGGAAGACTGCTGGCACTGAAGGGTTAATGCCAATACCCGCCTGGAAACAATTTCTGGGAGAACACTGGAGCCAAATACCGCGCATCCACTGAAACCTATCCTGTCCTTCCAATCAATTTTTCATAGGTGGTAAGTGTCGCTGCATATGCAAAAACATATGTATACACGCCCACTTCACCTGGTACAGCGTGCCCCTCTTATCAACTAGTAAAGCGTTCCCACTATGAAGAACAGCAGCAGTGGACAGTGTCAGTAGGAAGAAACCCAGCTGTAGTTTGACAGGCCGCCAAGTTTCTTTTTCTTTTGGGGGGGCGCACGTAAGTGGGAGGGTGCCTAGGGCACCAAAATGGCTACAAACGGCCCTGTTGTTAAGCACTATGAATAAAAGAATATATGAACATAATCATATGTCGCGCTATATAAGAAATTATATACATACATTCAACTACAGCAAAAGTGTTGCTACATATTCCATGTTGTGTTCATTTGGTGTATTTGTATTTCTTGCAGACAGTGGTGTAACTGTTCAAACTACATAACTTACATTTATCTATAATACACATTGTTAAATACTTTACCTCAGCTCCATTTAAATCATATCCAAGTGCCATGTGGAAGGTAAATGTGCATACACTTGCTACCACCACTACTATAGGGGCCACCCCAGTTGTGACACTCTGTGCATATCCTCCTTTTTCCAAGAAAGCTTTTTCCTCACTTCGGATAGCTAAAACAACAAATAAAATGTAATTCAAAGCATTCAAATGAATGAAATGGCATCTATATGTAATGGGCAAAAACATAGTTTAACAAAAGAGCAGAAACGTTAAGCATCCTATCGCCATACACAACTAATTACACAGCTGCCATGAATATGAGTTTGAAATGTACAGGTACAGTAGATAGGGTGTTTTAAATGGCATGTCCAGCCTAAAAATAACATTTTGCTCATTGGTTTCTAACCCCTTGCAGACTAAGATTGCAGCATTAAAAGTTTTAAAAAATGTTTTACAATAAAGCCATGCATTTGCAACCGCTACCTCCATATCTCCAAACTCAAACTTCTTAAACATTGACCACCACCTGACGTCACCAATGAGGTAATCAGGAAGTGTCTTTGCTAAAGTATTCCAGTCCACCTCTAACTGGTAATAAAATATCACATGTCTGTGCAGTAGTAATAAAAAAAGGAGGTGTGTTAAAATATTTAATTTTACTGCCACCAAACAACCTCTCCAGCTCTGTTTTTAGAATTATCTAGTAATGCTCTGTGGAGGAATTTGACAATTGCTGACAATACAGCAATCCTATTGGTTCCCGAAATCAGCATTTCTATTGGTGGACATTTGCAGTCTTGCGATTAGCTGTGAGTTGTATTTGTGGGGTCACAGCTACAATCAGTTCTGGAAATGGGAGGGGGAAGAGTTCCTCATTTGAAACGTGCACACAGAGTCACACAGAGTTTTGCTCAAAACCAGCTCACAACTGAGGAGGAGGGGAATGTATTTCCAGTGACGTCATTCCCCTTCTAGTCAACAAAACCACGGAAATAAACATGGATGGACTGAGAGTTCTACTTAGGATATAGATGTCAGGGTAAGTGTATTCTGCATTTTTTATTTAACACTATCTTGTTTGAAGCTGGACATGCCCTTTAAGGAACATCATGTAAGGTTATTGCATATCAAGTAGCCCTATATTTGTATCTTCATTCCAAAGCCTCCTATACAATACATGCTCCCAGACAGAGATCTCATACTAACCAGCTCCTCCACCCATCTCTGTAAAGCTGCCAGTCACAGCTGTGATAGTAATGTCAAGGCCAATGGCTGACTGCCATTCCCAGACAAGCCTCCACTGCTGCTGCTTGGAAACGGAAAAAGAACGGAGCAGCAGCAGCAGTAGAGAGGGAGGAAGCAGCAGTGGATCATGAACTTGCAAGTATGATATCTCTGTCGGGAGCATATTTAATAACATTAACCAATTTGGAACCTTTTAAGGGGTCCTGCTTATCATATTAAAAGTTTTTCTAAGGGGTGGACATGCCCTTTAATGCTGATTAATCCCATTTGTTGCCCTATAATACTACTTGAGTCTGTAAGCAAAGTGTGCTTTATAGGTAGTCATGTAATGAAATCACAAACATTAGTTGTAACTGTCTATTATGGCTTTAATATTCTGTAATGTGATCCCTTTCAACTTTATGCCATAACTCTGCTTATGACTGTTTTCAAACTCTTTTTTTTTCCCCATCCATTTTTTTGGTTTTGATTGTAGCCCTATTCTTTGCATTCAGTAGACAATATTGTATTGTGTGTTTGTGGACCAACACATGGCTATTTCTGTGCAATAAAAGCCTATTACTCATGTCCGATTCGGAGAATGACGCCCAAGAGGGCAACACCCTTGCGATGAACGTTTGTTCTGGGCAATAGATGCATGATTGTAGCCTTTTGGCATGTGTGATAATCACCCGTTCATTGCATGCCTGCCACAACTGTGCCATATAATATATGTTTAGAAGGCATCCGAGATGGTATATATGTTTTAAAAGATATTTTTTTCTGGCCAGATCATGAACATACTAGCTTTATATCAATAAAGACAAAGCTAAAAGATGGTTGACTGCTTCTTGCTAAATTTGGATTACTCCCTATGTTCTATGTTGGGTTTTTCTCAATTCTCGTGTACCTCATATTAAAGTGAATGTTCAACCTTAAAACAAAAACTGGTCACCTCATATTTTGCACTTTATTACCTGCATTACTAACCAGATATTTAAGGATTATTATTGTCCCCATTCTGGCAGAGAAAGCTGTCCCCTCCCTCCATGCAGTAAATCAAGGATGTGACTGCTGACATCACAACCAATGATAGACTGCTGTTTGACCTGCTGCCTCCTCTGCAAAGGCATATAAGAAGCTCTTAGAGCAGAGGAAGGAGGAAGATACTTTTGCCAGAAAGAATTATAGCTTTTTATTAAATCTCTGGTTACAAATACATGTAATAAACAGGTAAAAATAGCAGTTGGGGTTTCCGGCAGATAATTGACAAGTCACCATTTTTTGGTTTTAAGGGTGGACATGCTCTTTAAACATGCAGCTAGTTCCTTCTATCTTCTGTATGGTCCATACATGTAAAAGTCCTGCCCCTTTCGGAGGCAATTAGTAATAGGGAGCAATAACTACTTTTCCCCTGAGTCTCTATAGTGTAAAAGCAACTGTGTAGTTGTAATTTTTCTCAGTTCCTCTTTTCTGTATAATGAAATAAGCATAATATAAATAATAGTCACTATCTTCTGTTACAAGGAGTGATCAAGTTCCTCTTTTTAATAGGCCATAATGCTGTTAGTTTAAAAAGTTTCATGTAAATGTACAGTTGAGATGTATTTTGTCCTTATTAGGTAAAGAACCTGCTCAGTAATAATTTACAGTAATTTGATAAACATAATAAATGATGTATATAATATATAATGATAATTTGCTTGCAAAACTATGTATAAATCCAATGATATGATGGAACACAATATGTAATCACTCCCATGTATGGTGTAATATACTAACTGAACCTATATTAACCAAGCCCTTTCCTTGGGGGCTAGAGAATTCTATCACCCTTGCATGGATATGTTGTTTCTGTGTAAGTCACTGTAAGTTCTATCCAATTTGAGCACAATTTGACCGTGTATTTAATTTGAAAGTGAATTTATTGGAGTGCAGATTTGGGACTCTTTGCTTCCTATTCATTGTAAATATTTGCAATTCTAAAGCTTGGTGCAGCTAGCAAACATCTACTCTACTGGCAGAATCACTTGAGATTCCATCTCCTAGATCAATAGGTCTGGTGTGGTTTGAATTGAATGAATTTGTGTGAATTTGGTGTGAATTTAATGAACTAGCTTTGTAAGTAATTGTTTGACTATATGTTTTTCTGCCATCAAATTGTTTTTAGTAGTGTGAGCAATTAGAAGTTTCATCTATAGGATTTTTATGTCTTTTTTTTTTTTTTTTTTGCTTTTATGACAATTTTGAAAAACATGCACATTATAAAACCCTTGAGAATACGCATTCATGGCCTGAAGGAAAGGATTATAAAAAAATTATTAGAGCAAACCAGGAAATTTTATATTGGACAAACAAATTAGACAATTACAAATATATTTTGTTTATATTTAAAAAAAATAAACAGCATAATGTTCCCTAAAACATTCGAAGATCCACACTTACTAAATTGAAACTCCTTGGCAATGAACCCTACCTTGAATGTTGTTTATAAAGGTATTTTCCCATGCATACATCTTAATAAACCTTATGCAGTTTAGAATCTCATTCATTAACCTTACTCTTCTGTCAGTTATTGCTATGCATTTCTTTCGAAAATATGCAGTTAGTTTTGAAAGCAGCATCTAGGAGAAAAAATTAGTGAGTGGGTTTAAGCATTAGCGATAAAGATACAATGATTGTTAGTAGATTGTGAATTTTGCAAAAAGTTATACAATTAGTATAATTGTACTAAAAAGGTAGGTATATCCATTAATAAGTCATTTGATCTGAGATATAATATTAAATCAGTGACCACAGTGAAGACAGTCTTGTAATAACAGTGATCCTCAGTTGATGGCAATACTAATGTTAGTTGTGCTCATTTCGTCTTTATCTCGCACCAGCATTCATTTTAAAAAGTTTAAAAGAGTTAACTTGGTTATAATAATGGATAAAGCTTCTTACAAATGAGTAAAAAGCTGAAGAGGTCACCATATTGACTAATATTGATATAGATACCGTAATCCTCTCCTGGTATCTACAAGTAACCATACACATTCAATCAGTCAACTCTTTCAATCAAATTGATTTTTTTTAAAAAGTATTTTATTGTATTTGATTGAATAAAAGCAATTTATATCAAATGTAGAATTAATTAAACCTTGATTGGTCAGGTTGGAAAATGTCTGTTGATCATAAAAGGATCTGATGAGAACTTTTAATCAACTCCTGTTTAAACATAGTAACAAAATAATTAATTTATAGAAGCAAGCAAAAAATAAATAAAATGAGTAAATATGTCTATAAAGGTTTTCAGTCATCCAGCTCACTGTAAATATCAAGTCAATGCAACTGAACTAATTTCAGTAATTGAAGGAGTTTCACTACTCATCCAAGATGCTTGCTCAGTTCAACAGAGAGGAAGGAACATTCCCCAGCATTTATATAGAGGTTACTTTATTTAATTCCTCTTTGTGATGCTGCAGCTGATTATTTCCTTTTAAAAGTCAATAGTTTTATTGCACAAGTTAATAGAAATGTAAATTAAATAAACTTGATTTATGGATGGCTAACGTCTAAAAGGTGACCACAGTAAAAAAAAAAAAGATTAACATTCCCCCTTCGATAATAGTATGGGAAATATGGGATGGCCTGAGCAACTCTACTTCTCTGCTGGATGATCAGCATCGGGAGGTAGAGATACAGTATCTTAGCTCCCACATTATTCTACTAAAGTGGAAACTTTGATTTTACTTTTTTCTTACCTGTTCTTTGAAGACACTTGCACATGGGCAGGGTGTATCACTAATTTTCTAAGCAGAAATACTTTGTCTATTAAATCTAGTTTAGAACCTAAAAGTAGAGGCCCAAACTAATATGTAAGACACTTTTAATCAATTAAACCAAATTGAAAGTATTCTCACAGTATTAAAACTGTATAAAACAAATATACCAAATGGATGATTTTCAATCAGCTCTTATTATATATACATATAATTTCTATACTTCAATTCTGCTGTCTGGGCTTTGTAACTTATTACATAGTTTTCTTGTTCCTATAATCAACCTTTAGTCAACAATGTATGCATTTGTTTATGTTGATGTAATTCAATTTGGCCTTACCATACATGGATAAAAAATAACAAATACAGTAGAGCCCAAAAGGGCTGAGGGTCCAAGATAGATTGCTGTATATACCAATCCCATGACACTGATCACTGGGCCAGCAGCTAACATACAGCCAACAGATGCTACTTCAAAAAGCCTCTGACCATCACTGGAGCATATATTAACCAGCTGAAATTTAAAAAGAAAAAAAAACAAACAATATGTATTTTTACTAACCATTGACTCTGGGATCTCAAAATATTAATATCTAAATTACTATCTATTCATATCTAAATTACACTATATTTATAATTGGTACCATTAGTGGATTTATTTATAAACTTCACAGGCATAAATAACAGGGGAGCAGACCCTGCAACCGCAGGGGGGGGCATATTCTTATTTCCCTATGAAAGATATAGCCTCATCCCAGAAAACCACTGTAGATAAAGCAGGGAAAGGGGCCCAATCATAGTTTTGCTGGGAGCCCAAAGATTTCTAGTGACCCCACTGTTAAACATTGCAATATTTAATAACAGTTGCTTCAATAAGCACGACTACCTAAATTCAGAAGAACAGCAGGAGGAAAGAGTCACACCAGCCCAATGACAGTAAACATACATAGAGGCTAATGAAATGAGAGAATTTCTAGCCTTTAAACTTCCACTGTAGTTCCCTTTAATTTAAGGAGAAGTGTAGCCTCAAACACATTTTTCCAATGTATCTCCTAACCAGAGATGCACCTGTAATAATGTGTAATTAAGCCTTCCAGTCACTTTTAGCAGCTCCTCCTTACCTGGTATTACTTAGGTTCAGTCAGTGACTTCATCTAGAAAGTGAGAAAGGAGATGTCCAATGAGCTACTTTGTATCTCCCTGTGCTAATGGGTAGTGATTGAGAGTGAAAGGATCGATACTAATAAAATACCCTTCTGCGCTAAAGTGGTACTGTAAACAATTATAATAAAAATCACAAGAAAAGTAAAATTAGCTGCAGATCTTATCTTAGTAAAATAGCTTATTTATTTCAGAAAAATATATCTATGATAAGGAATTACTTGGGAAGGCATGGGACACATAGATTTTTAAACATATGTTGGGATAAATGTGTTTTAATCTAAACTTTTTAATGGAGGAATTCAGTGAAAATATTATTTGTAATACATATATTATTTTAAATATAGTGCGATAATCACATAGAAGATAATTCCACTCCAGGCAGATCACCCGTTAGCTGTGACTGACGATCAGCAGCTCTGGGGGCGGTCTCTGAAATGCATCAGATGATGCTGTGTGTTTTTTATGTGTTGAAATAAAGCTGTTTGAATACCAGCCAATAAGTGCGGGCGTTTCCTTTTTTAATACGGTATGTTGGTTTCATTCACGTTCTTATGCTTATGTTTTTCCAACTTCATGTGGATGTGCAAATTAAAAATGGCAAAACAATGTTATGTTTACCTACATTTTACATTTACCTTTCCTGTAGAAATGTGATTTGATTGCTTCATCTTCAAGATCTTTTTAAAGGCCATAGCCAGCATGGCTCCCTTTAGTCGTACTCCTGTTCTGTAGTTCATAGCCCAGTACAATGCAAAAGACCAAGAGCGGAAAAGTTCTGCTACAAACACACCAGATGCAAGTATCAGCCCATATTTAAGATCAGGTCTTGAAGTGTTTGAATATTCCAGTAAAGCCCGAATAAATATAGACTAAAAAATACAATGTGAAATTCATAAAACTGTTTAGTAATTATTAAAAACAATTTTTTTATCCTGCAGGTTGCAACCATGAGATATGACATCACAAGAATCTTACGTTCATGAGCCTGTTGTTTTTTTTAACAGTGTAGGTTATATATATATTGGGAGAGGATATATATATATATATATATCAAAAGATAATGCACTATATTTCTTTTCCAGTTTTCGATACTGCTGTTTGCATTTTGTTGCTTAAGATTGGCCATACACCTGCTACTTTATCATCAATTCAAATCAGTTTATAGTGGAATCTCATTGTAAATAAAGGACAATAGTTGTGAGGCTAATTTAACATGTGGATATTTTCTATCTGAAACAAAAAAAATCACAATACGAACAATGGCATTTCAACGGGGTTGATCTTTTTTGTTTTGCAGTAGATTCCCTTCTAAATGAAAATAACTAAATACTACAGATATAAAAAAAATATATCTGTGGTATTTAGTTAGATCAACTGGACTAGAAATGTAGTTCTTGAACATGGTTGCTAGTCATCCATCTGGATTTCACAATTGGTGAATTTCAGAACATTAAAATATGGTTATGATTTCTAACTTGAATGAAGACAAAGCATGTACCTGATTATTATAATTACAATCCTGTTATAGAAACCAATATGGAAGTTATCTACAGTACTTTATTGGGACATCTTCTCTTGTAAGGCAAATGTCTGAACACATTTACAGGGATTCAATAAAAGTTCTTGTAGTTTGCTAATTTTGCTCCAACCAATCAGATCTGATTTAACATTTGAATGCTAACATCTGATTGGTTGGGGCAAAATTAGCACCATTTTTAACGATAAGAACTTTTATTGAATCTCCTTGATTGTGTTTAGTCATTCAGTTATATTGTTCCACACAGTATCACACATTAATTAGTATATTTTCTTAAACATATTGAAAATATTTACACGTTTTAGCACTGCACACATATTTTGTGATTAATATCAAGCATAGAATCAATTTGTTGGGTTGATTATTCAAGTCACAACAGGCATTCAAGAGATTTTGATCAAACATAAATGAACCTAATTGAACTTTTCATTGCTAGCTTTTGATACATCATATAATTAATGCATCATATAATTAATGCATCACTAGCTTCCTAATTGCTTAAGACTGAGAACTAAATCGCACACGTTATAGCAAGTGTTATCGCACGCGACTGTGTGTGCGATTTTTGTGTTTTCGTGTGTTGTGCCGCGTTTGCTAGTGGGTTTGCGCATGCGTTTTTGTAATTTAATATTATTTATACAAATTAAACTTTTAAAGGAACTGTAAACCTAAAAAATAAGTATTTGCCAATCGTTTCTATTATTCACAGGGAGGTGAGAATGCTTATTCTCACCTCCCTGTGAATAATAGCTCAGGGGACACATCGGCACTCCACTCGCTCCTTCTGATCTGACAGCCGCGTTGCCCGTCTCCCGACCACGCGCCTATCTTTGGCGCATGCGCGCCAATACAAAAGATAGACGCGCAAACGGGAGAGCAGGACTGCGCGGCTGTCAGATCAGAAGGACCTGTGAGTCTAGTTCGGCTGTGTCCCCTGAGCAAACTATTATTCACAGGGAGGTGAGAATAAGCGTTCTCAACTCACTGTGAATAATAGAAACAATTGGCAAACACTTATTTTTTTAAGTTTACAGTTCCTTTTAAACCTGACAAATATTTAGCTGCTATTTAGCTGCTAGCTATATTTAGACAGTATAAAGAATATACATAAAGGTGTGAACTTACAGGGCCAATAAAGTTTGCTGTCATAGTAATAATCAGGGACAAAAAAGCCAACAACTGTCTTGTTCGACAGAAGCGCCAAAGCACAAAACTTAAAGAAGCTTTCCTTTTTCCATGATCCTTTAGTTCTTTATCCCAAATTGATTGCAGTCTGTAAAAAAAGGACAGAAATAACTTCATGCGTTAAAACCAATATTCCTTATATCACCTTTTCAAACCTAATGAGCAAACATTGCTGTGATTTCATCAGGCTGGACAAATAAATAATAAATAAAAGGGCTTTGACTTCCCTATTGCAATTAACCTTTTGCAGAAACACAAAGGTTTCTATGACTAAGCATTAGTGAATTATTTTTATGGAACACCTGCATAGTTTGCATTTTTTGCAAGCCACTGTGTAATTCAAACCACAATATATCACTGTAGGTGTGTAAGTGTTTTTTTATAATTATCATTATTTATTTTATGTACTGCCCATACTGGTATTCATTAGAACAGGCAGGCAACAGGCTTTTATGCATGTATTAAGCATTAGAATTTATATGCAGAGGACATGAATGGTTTAAGTGAAGATAAGGAAACCTAACATTACCTCTGCCTACATCACTGGCAGTCTTCGCTAAAAGCCTAAATGTGGTACTGCCTCTTTCACATAGAAAGTACAATATCTAAACAAGTACCACACAAGGAAGCTCAATCACAGTTTAATTATTACTTTGAGAACCATCACTACATGTTTCAGAACACCACATCCTTCCTCAGGTGAATCTAATCCCTTATATAATGCACATGACAGTAGACAGAAAAAAGTGTTTATTGGGGTTCACTACATACAGCGTAATAAAAAGCAATATATAAGATAAAGTGCAAATGCAACAACATGTATATAAGCAATACAATAGGCCAATATGAAAAATAATGAAAGATAAAAAGTTCAGGTCTCCCAAAACCAAAACACCATCCCTGGGGGAGTCCCAAACATCGTCAGTCTCGAATCGAGATCCCCACACCCCCTCCCAAACACGGAAGCGCTATAAACACTGTAAAATCAGTCTCACAGATTCACCATCCAGACCACTGGCGTCACTCACAAACCTCCCCTCAAGGGGGGAGGGGTGTGTGGTGATATCGATACTGTGCATTTGAGACTATGTTTGGACCTCCCCCAGGAATGGTGTTTTGGTTCAGGGATGCCTGAACTTTTTATCTTTGGACTATTGTATTGCTTATATATATATTGTTGCATTTGCACTTTATCTTGTTTTGTCCCTTTTGCACCGCCGCAAATGGTGTTGCACATGGTCTTATATTGTGGTTGTGCACTATTCTTGTATATTTAGGCATCTAATCCCTTGTGCACATCGGGAATTGTGTAATATGCTGTTTGTCCAAAAAAGTTAATTGAGATTTCCTGTATTGAACTGCTTAGCCCATTTTTTTATGCAATTAATTTGAGATCACAAAATAAATCAGACAGATGCAATTATCTAAAAATAAAAAAGGTTGCTTGTAAAATGCGTTTGTTAGAATCAAGCGTTCCATACCTGTTTGTGCGCGTATCAGTGCGCGTATTCTGAGACATCACCGGTAGCCTTTGTGTCAGTTTCTGTGTTTGGGCTGACCAGTTTCTTTGTTTGGATTCTGTGTGAGTGGGTGTGTCCCTTTATCTCTGAGTGTGTGGTGTTTTTACTGCTTTAGTTTGAAATGGCTTATCAGCTCACTCATTTTCATGTTTTCTATTGACTCTTCTCTACTTTGTTTTCATTGGTTATTCTTCCCATTATTTTCTCCTCTGACCCTCACCTCCTTGCCTGTTAAAATGTTTAGCTCGCTACTCTGCTGGTGGTTTGAATGTTGTTGTCTCTGACCTTGACCATTGCTATGTTTTCGTCTATTCTCCTTTTTGCAGCCTGAACCAACATTGCTATAATCTGACTATTCTTGTTTGTTGCCTGGACTGACCTTTGCTATATTTGACTCCCTTTGCTTGACCCCTTTGTACTATGCTCTGTTGGAACTTGGGTTCTGCTTTCTGCTGTCAACCTTCATTCTTCTTTTCCTCCTTTGTGTCTCTGGTCTCCATATTTCTGACTTTGGTCTCCTCTGTTCTTATATCCCGTCTATTGTATTTTATTCCTCCAGTATCCAGTTGTCCTGTTGCACCAGACTTTCCTGGCCTTAGTGGAGATTCCTTGTGTCCCAAGACCTGGGGGCAACCATGCTCGTCTAGGTGCTGATTGCCTGGTGACAAATGGGGGCTTGACTATAGGTGAAGATTGGGGAATCTGCACTGAAGGAAAGCTTAGGACTTACTGGTGCATTACATTATAACAGGCCTTAAATGTTATGGAGGAGATTCAAGAGCAGCTCCGGCTCCTTACTGGAGTAGTTAACCAGTTGGCATGGAGGGTATTTGCTTAGGAAAGCCGATATGCTGGGGGAGACGCACCACCGCCGGGGGAAGAGGGGCACAGAGACCCATTGGTTGGTGGCACTTTGGGGCTTAAGGGGTCCTGCAGCTCAAACCGGAACTCCCCTCCCCAACACTTAGAAATGCCTTTGTTGGGGGTCCTGCAGCTTGAAAGCAGGACCCCGATTGGCTCTTAGAAGAGCCTTTGTGGCTCTAACAAGAGCCTGATAGGGGGGTCCTGCATCTCAAAAAAACGGAAACACCCTGTTCCTAAAAAGGACCATTACAGGTCTCCGGTGTCTTCTTTCTTGTCTTCTTTCTTCTCCGATGTCGCAGCCAACACCAACTCCACCGATGCCGGGTGATGCCATATATATTCAAATATGATTGGTTAAAATTTCAATCCTAGATCACAGGATTAAAATATTAACCAATCATATTTGAATATAATATAATATATAATAATAATATAATATAAGTAACTGTCTTGACTGTTGATCCCTGACCTCCAGATATTCATCAATTTGTTTGGGCATCCTCTTTCAACACAGTATTTTAAGATATGGTAATGTGGCATTGATTAGAGCTTTCCATTGTGTCGTGTTAGGACAGTATCGTATATACTCGAATATAAGTCGTTCTGAGTATAAGTCGAGGTACCTATTTTACCTGAAAAATGATTGACTCAAATATAAGTGGAGGGTAGAAAGTAACCACTACTGCCTTCTGATTCTATATTGTTTTGTTGCTGCCCTTTAAATGGACAACATCATTTCCATACAGGAGTTCCATACAGTAATAGCCAAATCCAGTATGGCTATTACTGTATGGGACTACTGTATGGGAATTCTGCTATCCATTTAAAGGGCAACTAAAGCCTCAAAACGATATCCTTCTAATTCTGTATTGACTTTTAAATCATAATTCCACACAGTAACCCCCCAATTCATTGCCACTCTAGATGTTTGGAAACTACAACTCCCCGCATGCTTTACTTGCAGGGGGTTGTAGTTTCCAAACATCTGCAGTGGTGATCACTGCACGCCCCCAAGATCAGTGGAGAGGACTTGCCTTGTGGGCGAGAAGAGAGGACTTGCCTTGTGGACAACTTGTAAGGAGGAGGGGGAGAGGACCTCCAACATTTCAAGCCAAAAATATGAAAGTAGCCAGAGGGAATCTATACATATCTTTCTATATCAATCAAATAATACTTTGTGACATGTGATGTGGCTGCTTCGCTCCGCATCCACTGTCTCCTGGCACCTGACGTCACTACTCGGGGCCGAGTAGCTGAACTTCCAGCTTTGGAAGACTGGTTAACGCACATGTGGGAAATTTGGTCGAAAGTGACCAGTAATATTCAACAAGCCACTAGTCAACAAAAACGGTCTGTGGATCGCCATAGATCTGTTGAACCAGAGTTTAAGCCTGGAGACCAAGTTTAGATGTCTACTCGTAATCTTCCTTTATGCCAAACCTCTTCTAAACTTGGTTCCAAGTTTATAGGTCCTTACCCTATGAAGCAAAAAATCAATAGGGTGACTTATAGGGTAACGTTACCCAAGACAATTAAAAGTTATAGAACCTTTCATGTTTGCCTATTGAAAAAAGCTACCAATGCTGAAATTGTTGAACCATTTTCTCCAGTTGAAGTGCAGGGTAAACCTGAATTTGAGATTAAGATAGTTTTAGATTCTCCTCTAATTCAAAATTCTCTTCGGTATTTAATAGATTGTAAAGGCTTTGGACCTAAAAAAAGGTCTTGGTTTCCAGCCCATAGGGTTCATGCAAATGAGTTAGTAGAATATTTTCACAACCATTTCCTGAAAAAAAAGCTTGAGAGGGTCCAGAGGCCCCTTCTCAAGAGGGGGAATGTTAGAAACTCAGCTATGCGTGTATTCCAAGATGTCTCCGGTAGCCTCTGTGTCTATTTCTGTTTTGGGCTGACAGTTTGTTTGGATTCTGTGAGAGTGGGTGTGGCTTGTTAGCTCTGTGTGTGGTGTTTTTACTGCTTTAGTTTGTATGTTTTCTATTGGCTCCCCTTTACTCTGTTCTCATTGGTTATTCTTCCCTTTATATTCTCCTCTGACCCTCACTTCCCTGCCTCTTATAGCGTTTAGCTTGCTATTCTGCTAGTGGTGTGATTGTTCTATTCTTTGTCCCTCTGACCTTTGCTATGTTTTTAACTATTCTCCTGTTTGCTGCCTGGACTGACATTTGCTACGCTCTTGACTATTTTTGTTTGCTGCCTGGACCGAACATTTGAATCTGATTTGCCTGACCCCTTTATACTACGCTCTGTTTGAATCCCGGTTCTGGACTTGCCTACTTCTGACTATGCTTTGCCTGACCATCTACCTCCTGGCTGGCTGGCCAGCCTGACTCCTCGGTTCTTCCTCCTCCTATTATCCCTTATATTTTATTTTATTCTTCCAGTATTCAGTTGTCCTGTTGCACCAGGCTTTCCTGTGATCGTCTAGGCGTTGATTGCCTGGCGATAAACGGGGGCTTGATTATAGGCAAGGATGATGGTGAAGGTTGGGGAATCTGCACTGAAGGAAAGCTTGGGATTTACTGGTGCATTACAGCAGTTTTTAGACAATAAATAATTAGAAGTTTGTCTATTGACAAATCTCTAATATATCTAATGTCTGCCTAGTGTATGACCAGCTTAACCCTATAGTTGGTTTATATAATAGTAAATCCTTCAAAAGTAATTATGAATTTATTACACATACATATTTATGAATCCATTTTCTCTTACAAAATAAAGAGTGCCCTGTGTGTGATATTTTTAGAATGTCTGTTGTTTAAAGGGAAACTTTAAAAACTCAAAAAACAAT
This sequence comes from Hymenochirus boettgeri, assembly GCA_019447015.1. Classification (NCBI taxonomy): domain Eukaryota; kingdom Metazoa; phylum Chordata; class Amphibia; order Anura; family Pipidae; genus Hymenochirus; species Hymenochirus boettgeri. The sequence goes on along the minus strand of CM033470.1, from coordinate 231,657,568 downwards.
AATCAAAAAGCAAATTGCCCATTGTTAGATGCCTGTAATGGTATGTCACTTACCTGGATATTCCAATCTGTGAAATACAACAAGGTAAAGTTTAAAAAAAGAATTAGAGAGCTAGTGGAATGGGATACTGTGCCAAATCTTACCCAGTGGATAAATATTTTCCAGATACTTGCTTACAGTTTTTTCGATAAGGCTACCACTCCCCAACTTTAGGCAAACCTAGTCCACTTGTGTAAGATTTTATATGAAAGATACTGTATCTGAAGGTTTATTAGATTTACTACATAGGCACCCCCACTCTATCTATACCAAGATAAATAATATGGGGGTCTACAAAAAGTCTGGAATGTTTTTGTTTAACTGAACAGATGGTCTTAATGGGCATGTCTACCCCCCACCCCACCCACACTATAATCTGCCCCACTGTGTAGTGTTAAATTACCCTTACCTCTCTATTCTGCTGCATATAATTCTCCTGCATGGCTGCAATAAATTCCAAGAAACTTAAGAGTAGGAGCATTTCTTTGTGTAATCTGTTTTCGCCTCTAAGGCTGGGTACACACAGGGAAATGATTTGTCCCGACCGAGTATTCGCTACTAGCGAGTGCTCAGTTCGGAAAAATGAGTGTCGATTTACCAACGGGCTCGCTCATCCGATCCGGACGCCCCGCACACACGGTAAGATATTTTCGGACCCAGCCTAACTCGTACTCCTAGAGGTTTTTGGCATGCGAAGTGAGGTTCCCCTCCTTCCTCCCTCCTGCTCCATCCACACAATTTTATTTTGCAAAAATAGCCTATTGAAACTATTTGCAATGTTCCCACAATCACTATTGAAGAAAAATGCACAAAAAAGCATTGAAGCGCACAATAACGCATACATTAAACCAGCAAAAATGCACACAACATCGCATGACAACACATTATATATATACGTTTTCATATGTTTTAAAGCATGTGTAGTGTGAACGAAGGCTAAATGTGTAACATCGGATTAGCCAAAAGTCGGAGCAGGTTTGTGTGAAAATGTGAGTGAAGAGGAGGGTCAGTCAAAAACTTTTCTTAAATGGAGATCTTCTGTATAGATTTAAATAATCAGCCAAATGTAATCACAGGAAACAATTTTTTTTCCCTACGAACAAACTAAGATCAAGCAGCAGTGTGCCAAGTGCCTTATGACTACATCCTTATCTACTACATTATTGATTAAACGCCACTTGGTAATTTGCCCAGCATTATACATATTATCCAGTAGATTTTTTTTTTTACCTTTGGCAGTTTATTTCAGAGGTTTCTTCAAGTGGCAGTCCCCAGAGATCATTAATTTGGAGTTCACCAAGTTTGTAAGCTTTTCTGGCAAGTGGCGTAATCCAGTTTAGTGTCATAAAAGAAATCATCCCAGCTCTGTCAACAGGATGAGACTTTCTAAAATGCACAAAAAGTCTGTCAATGTTGTAGAAAAAACTTTTCCCTTTGTCGATGTAATAGAATAGTACCACCAACATTTCTCTTACTAATTGATACAATTAAAGGGTAACTCTGAGTACTTTAGGTAAACCAACAGGAATTGCTTTCCTGAGTAACTAACCATTATTTTTTTACATAGTTTTTAAGATATTTAGAATTTTATGTGCGATATGGAAGCAGATCCTCTGCAGTTCCTGCTCTAAATCCTTGTGACAGTCCCTCTTCCATGTGTCTCTTTCTCCTCATGGTCACCTACTGGCACCTCAGACCCATCTCCCACCTCTCCTATATAAAAAATTATGGGGCATATTTATAAAGGTTTGTTAAACTTTTCGCCTTCTTTAACGCAGCCTTTTGGCCTAATTTGGACTTTTCACTATTTATAGAGCAGTTAACCAGTGGCGAAAGTTCATTACCGCTACATTTCGCTTTTCTCTTTTCGCCATACATCGCTGCTCAGCACATATGATGGTAAATAGGTAATACTCCCTAGTGGTTTTTCAAAGTATTATTAAATTGGTTAATACACACTGAACACCTATCTTTGTTATTTAAAAATAGCCTAACACATGTGGTGCTTTTTTCAGCCAAAGATATAATAGATAGTGTAAAACTCAAAAGGGGAAATTTCTCTATTTCATTAATAGGATGATAGTGTAAAACTCAAAAGGCGAATTTTCTCTGCAAACTGCAGCTAATTATCAAACCAGTTGCATTAATATGGAAACATACCATAGTGCTGTGTAAGAAATAGTCATGTTAATGGAACATTCCAGTAAGTAATGATGTTTGGCGAAAATTCTGGTAATACTGCAAAATATACAACAAAAGGGAGAAAAGGGGCAAAAAGGCGAAAATTCACCTATTTAGAAATGGCTTTAGATAAAAAAAAGTGACAAAAATAACTCTGAAATTACACTAGAGAGCAATCTCTCTTTTCGCAGTGATACCACACGTAACACAATGAATAAGGCGAAAACTACTGCCACATATCGCCTCAGCAATACTTTTCTGCAAAGGCGAAAGCAAAAACGGTTTTATAAATAAGGCGAAAATAGCGCTATTTGTCATTGCGATATCCTGCGATAGCATTGTTTATAAATATTCCCCTAAGTAAAAACAGAGGCAGAATCAGAAATGTAAAACATCTGTCTGATTCTGTGGAAGGCTATAGCTAAGCCTATGTCATGGCCAAATGTAATAATACATTAAACTAATTTATTTTAAGAGCCAAGCAAGCAAGTCTTAAATTAATTTGAGAATTAATCCGAGAGCTGACAACAGTTGCCTATGTTTATACCCAAATTGATATATAGTTCAGTTGGACATTACACTAGTAAAATAGCTACACACTCAGGATCATTTACCCAGAGCCGCTATTGCGCATCCAATGCTAATAAGGAGTTAAAGTCACGCTAACCAGTAGCGCAACTTTAACTCCATATATTTGCCCAGCATCTCTGGGTAAATCGGCCCCACTGTGTTTTATTCTTAGAGAAGGACTTAGATAACTATGATTGAGTCAGTGTCTGTACATTTTTGCCAACTCCAACTCTGACTCCAGGTACCCAAAAATTGCCTTAACTCCAACTCCATAGCCATAACTGTAATTTCTAAACATTACCAGGGCAATATACAGAGAGTTACTATTCCTGGATATCACCCTTCAATGTCATAAAGTAAAAAATGAAGCAGAGAGACAAACAGGTAAACTGCAAAATACTTTAATCCAGAAACTTTAAGCTACATGTTTAGGTCCTATTGAACCTTTATACATTCCCATATACATTCTAAAATCTGAAGACTGAAGTGGACTATTTTGCATAAAGAATTCAACAGCAAATTAAATCACACTGTACAAAGCCTACAAACTATGATTAGAAGTCACTTAAGTAGGTCATTTTAAAGTGGTATTCCTGTGAAAAAGTATACTAACTAGTATAGTATAATAGTGCCCTCAAAAACCCAATAAACCAAACAGTAACTCAAGTAACTATTCTATTAATTAATAAATAAAGCAGACACTAGGGACCATAAAAAATTGCATCTTTAAATGCCATTCCTGTGATGGAATCTAAATCTTGCATAAGCTTTCGACATACTGACTGCTATAAAATATAAAAAGGTAAGATTTGATTCCTTTTATTGTCATTAGCTCTGCATTGTACAAAGTAATGGAATATAATAAATAACATAGAAAATCCAATTTCATAGAAATGTTCAAAATATTTATAGCTGTTGGATAAAATGTTTTTGCAAATCTGCTAGTCCTACAGTACATGGATCTGTAATGCCTCCCTGATGGAAGAAGCTTAAATAAAAAATTTGTTGGATGAAACATAGTAATTGTGGTTGAATAAAGACATATTGTAAACATATCCTTTACAATACCCTCTACCCTTGATAAACAACGTTTCTGAAGAATTTGTCCTATTGTCGATAATTCAGCTCCAATAATATTTTTAGCGCACTTTACTACTTTCTCCAGTGCATTCTTTTTTGAGCTGAACAACTAATATACCAAACCAAGAGGCTATTACATAACAGACTCTCCACCATACTTCGATAAAAACTTTCTTAAAGGGCATGTCCACCCCCAAATCTACATTTTCACCCACTATTGGCCCCACTGTGTAGTGCTGTAAAATCCTTACCTTACATCCCAGATCCAAATGGCTGCCCTGCAATGGCACTTTAAAGTCCCAAAAAACGTAGAGCAGGAGCCTGCCAGTGTCCCAAATAGTGTCTTCCTCCTGTCGCTCTTTCGGGAGAAAAATGCCATGTGCCAGTGTAGCCCTCCCCCCCTTCTTCTCCCTCCCTCCCATTTTTCTCTCCCTCCCCCTAGCTCCAAATCCCTTTTCTGTAGTGTAGGGCTCCCTCACCCATCCCCAACCACTTTAGTACTTTGTAAAATAACTTAGCAGATCAATACTTACTTTGCCTGTTTCCCCTGGCATTCTGTACTGCCAGAAGCCGCGATTGGATTGGCTTCCTTGCAGCTGCCGGTACGGCCCCCTGCTTGCAGTTTAATGCAAGCAGAGGGCCGTGATAGAACGTCGGGGGAAAGAGGCAAAGTAAGTAGTGATTGGGAGAGTTATTTTACAAAGTACTATAGCAGTTGGGGGTGGGTGAGGGAGCCCTACACTACAGAATTTTTTTTTAAAAACGGGTGCACATGCCCTTTAAACCTTTGGGGACAATTGGGCACTTCTCAATTTCCATAAAAAGTATAGGCGCAGTTGTGCCTTTTAAATTGCACAAGGTCTCTAAACCTAGCTTGCACACTCTAAAAACATGTGTGATTATTAGTATGGTATTTGAGGTTGAATAAAGGCATACGTCCATCCAGTCCAACCCATCTAGCAATACCCTCATTACTGCCTAACTATTAGCCATGCTGCCTGCTGTATCGACCCTGTGTACAAACCACAACACTTGTCTACTACATAATAATATGGACCGATGATTATGCATCAAACTAAACACAAATCCGCTCATAAAGCAAATACCGAAAGTCAAATTGTGCAATGGCAATTTAAAGGGTATCTATACTTCCAAAAATCTAATTTTCAAAAATCATACTTAAGATAGTGTAATGATCCACTACTACAACACATTTTTCAGATTTGAAATCCGAGCTGTAGATTCTCAGAAATCTTCATTTTAAATAACAGCATGTACAGGGAAAGACCTGTCACTCAAACTAGGTATGTCAATTTGTGTCCCTCTAGGATCTCCCAAAACATGTCAAAACATTTATTAATACAACCCTAAATATAATGAGCTGATTTATCATATTGGTCTCCTGTCTATCTATCTATCTGTCTGTCTGTCTATCTATCTGTCTAATCTATCTTTCTGTCTGTCTGATCTATCTATATATCTGTCTATCTATCGCTCTGTCTGTCTGTTATATATCAATCTATATATCTGTCTCTTTGCCTATCTACCTATCTATCTGTCTGTCTGCCTATCTATCTGCCTGTCTGTGTCTATCTATCTATCTACAAAAGAGAGAAGTGTCTCACACAGTGGCAGCCCCTCCCCATCCACTTTCACAGCATGTACTTAGAAAGGGAGAGGGAGAAGTGTCTAGCAGCAGACACACCCACTCTCAGCAGTGTCAGGAAGATATGTTAATGAGCTGTATAGTGTCGGGCTAAATAGGCTCTTTATTATGTAAATGAATAAGACATGCTATGTCCAGCGGACATCTGCCTTAGTGACCAAAAAGGAAAAGTACAGCTTAACAAAAGAGGTACCTTACCATGTCTGACATGCGTATGTTGTAATACAATTATCAAGGGGACTATGTAAATCACCCTGCAAACGGTAATAAAATCCCACTAAAACATCACTCCTCGTGTAACTCAACGCAAGTTGTATATCTCTTGAAATGCCCCTGTGGAAAGGGATATGTGGGGCAGACCTCTCGCCCAATCAAAGAAAGGAACATAGGGGGTATATCAGGAATTACAAACCCAATACCTATACGGATACAACGGCATCTAGACATTTCTTTTAAATAAACATAATCAAACACAACTTAAATGGATGGTATTGGAAAAGGTGGGGAAAAAAATGAGAGGTGGTAACACAAAAAAGAGACTACTACAAAAAGGGTATTATTGGATTAAGAAATTAGATACGGTTAAACCTAAAGGCCTTAATGACCAATGTAATATCAGTTGCTTTTTATGAGACTAATGTAATTTGAATCTTTCTTCTATAGTAGCAAATATTGAAAAGGAAAAATAGACACCTGAAAATAAGGAAAATGAATAGATAGTATTGTTGTCCTACAGGATGAGGTAAAAGAAAAAGTATAAGTAGAATTGAAGACTATGAGATTGTAGGCTCAATAAGATAGATATATCAGATAATAAACTTGTTCATTGTTAAGCATGCTTGTGAAGGTTCTCATTCATCCAGGTCATGGTATATCTGTTGTATTCAATTAGATCAACTGGACTTAGTTCTTGGTTTAGTCCTTGAAGACGTTTCGCTAGTCATCCAACTGGCATTCTCAATTCAGAATGACTTGTACAAGAATCTGTGGCAATTATGTACCCTGGAAAATCCCAATTAGCATATCACAGCCAAGTGTTAAGGGCTATTCTTGTGTTTGGGACCCAATACCCAAACACAAGAAAAGCGACATCATATACGCAGTGCAGTGAAGAATGCTCTGATTTGTATGTGGGGGAGGCCAAACAGCAACTGCATCAACGTATGGCCCAGCACAGAAGGACTCGGGTCAGGACTCAGACGTGTACCTGCATCTTAAGGATATAGGACATACCTTTGAAGATTGTAATGTTAACATATTGGCAAAGGAACGTGACTGGTTCAAGAGAGGTGTTAAGGAGGCCATTTCTGTAAAGAAACCAAGCCTAAATAGAGGTGGGGGGGTTCGACACCAACTGTCTGCCATGTACAATGCTGTTTTGACACCTTACTCTGGGTGTTCCTATAACACCTCTTAGCCACTATCCAATCACGCCTTTAACACTTGGCTGTGATATGCTAATTGGGATTTTCCAGGGTACATAATTGCCACAGATTCTTGTACAAGTCATTCTGAATTGAGAAAGCCAGTTGGATGACTAGCGAAACGTCTTCAAGAACTAAACTTCAAGTCCAGTTGATCTAGTTGAATACAACAGATATGTTCATTGTTAAATTAATTTATCTATGCTCTATGGAAACTCAGTATTCTAAGAAGTTTAGTCACCACATAGCGTGTTAGAATGACAACCCCTTTATTAGACTTTTTTAATAGATAGGCCTCTCTATGGCAATTTCTATTTGAGCCTTGATATTTTGTCTAATTATTGTATTGAACATTTGATTTTATCTCTTAACAATTGGTCATACTAGCTCGTGGTATAGATAACAACTTATGTATGGGCTATTCAACATTATGATCATGTTATTTTGTTATATTATTCACTTATGGTTTTACATCACAGGTCATCCTATACACTGCTTAAAGTTCGACCACTTTTTTAGTACATTTTTTAGTACACTTTTTTAATGAATATTTGAACTGTGTACAGTATATGATGTATATCAGCACTGATGCCACTTTATCAGATACTCAGCACTTTTTGAAATTGCACATGTGAGCTGTTCGGAGGACAACCTATTTTCACAACAGTTTTTATAATCTTTTATATTTTTAACTTTTGCACCAGGAATTATTACACATTGTCGTATGGATTATTTTTGGACATGGAGGAAGGACACTATGATCACCTTTTCCCACGGATTTATATAAAAATGTTTTTAATTTGTGATGTTTGCACATTTGGACCAATTGACCTTTAAAAGAGAGAAACTTTTTCTAAAGGAAGTAGGTGGGAGGGTCTGTTGGAGAATACTTCCTGTATGGATACTATAATCGGACACTGTTGACACTCTTTGTTGACACAAAGTTGTTTCAGTGAGTATAGTGACCCTTTAAAAAAATTCAAATTGAGAGAAATAGTCTTAGTAAACTAAAGGAAAACTATATTGTATACTGTAAAAATATTTTTTAAGTACCTTGGCTTTGTGAAAAAACTAAATATAACAAAGCATTTTTTATCAAACTGGCTTAAAGTAAGAATATTGGGAGAAAGGAGAACTCAATCCTACCCATGGACTATAGGGGCAAACAGGGCAATTGTTCAGGGCCCTAGCTTCTAAGTGGGCCCCAAACCATAGGATTTGAATGGTTAGGTGTTGTGAGGGCCCTCTGCACTATGTTATGTCCACAGACTTTAAACCAGCCCTGATCCAACCTCCCACCATACTTTTAATATTGTACAAGTACAAAATGGAAAATTAACTGCAAATGTCCTTTACAGAAGACCAATGGAATATGAGCTTTCAACTTACTCACAAACTATCAATAGCCTGTAGAGCACAGGAGAAAAGTTTCAAAATCTTATCCAGATGGTACAGATACCCTACACTAATACATAAAATCTTTCCCGTGAATCCTGATACCTGCTGGAGATTTTCAAGAGAGGTGGGCTCATTCCTAGATATTTGGCTAACATGCTCAATGATTCTCCCTTTCTGGAAATCTATTACAAACGTTTTCCAAGATGACAGGTAAGCTAATAAAACCAGATCCACCAATTGTTCTCCTATCCATTTTACCAGGCACCATAGAGCAATATGAGAAAAGTCTACTGGGATATTTCCTAATTGCAGGCAGAATGGTCTTACCCCGCTTCTGGAAAACCCAGATATGCCCCACCAATGCCACATGGGTTTCAGAATTGAAATATAGCATGCGTATGGAGGACCTTACATCCTCATTACTAAATAAAACAGACTGTTTCACAAAAATCTGGTCTCCATGGATGGCGTTCATGGAAATAGACTCTTATAAAATGCTTTGTACTACATGAAGCTAAACTACAATTGTAAAGTCTGACTTACAAGTTAAACTTAAAAGTTTTAAATATTTTCTCAATTAAGAACAGTTCCAGTCTAGATTCCTCTCACTATCTATCTCTATCTTCCTCCCTCCTTTTTAACTTTCATCCAACTGCTGTATCTTCTCCTCTTATCTCCTTTACTTAAACTACCCCCTCATAAGAACATCTTTTAGAAAGAATGGCCACTTTAAAATATGTTGATATATCATAGTTTGTCCTATGAATTCATTACTGTATGCCTGCTATGCTTCTGGATGCCTCATGAAAACTGAGCAATTTAGAAACCTGTACTGAGCCTGGGCATGCTCAGAAGAGGCAGACAGGGGATTAACATTCAGTTATTGGCTGTGATGTCAATTGTCAAATCCATAACTGACAGTTGTTATCTGGAAGAACCAGGAAACAGAAACAGGGGAAACAGGACATTGTGTAGGATTTCAGGTTAGACTTATATATTTCAGATTTCAAACTATTACCGTTTAGGGTTTTGGGGGTGATTTCCCTGTATGTAAGTTTTCCTTTTGGGGCTGGACTTGTCCTTTAATCTACTAGGATTTAGATAGAACATTCAACAAAACCTGACTACTGAAAAGAATCAGTACTCGCAATTTGCTCAATTTCACACTGTAATTAATGTAACTGGTATAACCATAAATATATAAGGTATAACCATAAAAACATAATTCAAAATTAAAAGAAGAGATCACATAATTAAATATGGCTGGCAAGCCCCCAATATTTATACACCATAAAATAAATTAAAATATCCACTTGTACTTAGACATTAAAGGGGCAGTTCAGTGGAAATTATCAATATTTGTTAAACTGTTAGTTTGTGCAATGCCTTCTTAGTTATTCTACATATTCTCTTCCATTTTGAAAAATCAGTTGATTTCATACCCTTTGCTGTTACCTGCTATTGACATTAGTGAGCTGACATTTCAGGTTCTAACGGTCCTTAGAATGCACAACATCCTTGGAATGTTCCTAACAGTTATTTCTACTGATTGGCTGTTGGATAGGTAAAAGATGCTCAGATCTCTACTGAGCAACTGAATCAACCCAGGCGCTAGGTCAAGGGCAAGACCATAACGGTCTCTATTAGGGGTCCTGCAAACAGGAAGTCAGTATTTCGGTTGCATTTATTTATACACAGACAAAATGCTGAATTGGCAGATTAAGGTCATTGGGATGAAAAAATACTGCTCTTTTTTCTGAAAAGTATATGTATTTGCACTGCACTTTAATCATAATTTAATTTACTTTAGTAATCCTATAGCTAAGTTTGCACGCATCAAAAATAATAATATGCCACTTTAGAGATTTAATAATATATTTAATAAACTATAAATAGAAACGGAATCATTTATGGACTTTCTTCCTCTGTATTACACAGGTAGTTCTAGGTATTGATGCCACCACTGTGTGTTTCAATTGTAGCGAGTCATGTGACTGTACATTTTATACCACACTGTTGTGTAGAAGCTGAGCTTCCTGAAGTTTCCTGAAGCTGTGTTTCCCCTTACTGAGGACAAGGAAGAAGCAGGGACCAGAAGACACACTTCAGTTTTCTGGACTTTGGACAAGCACTGCAGGAGAACCATAAGGAGCACAGTGCAGTCTGTAGTGGGATAAATGTTAGCTTTGCCCTTTTTTTAAATTTTGCGATACTTCCTGAAATAGAGGGCTCTAAAACTGTCTGGGTCTGAGACTTTTAGGACTTACTGTTTTATCAACTTCATCCTCTGTAACTGGAGCTAACGGCAAATGGGAGTGTTCCAGGTTTAACTAGGGTATTTTTAAGTTCTGTAAATATCGATCTATATAGGAAAAGGTAATTTAGTGCAAATTAGTCTGTCAGTTATAAAGCTTTCCTCCTCCAGACAATCAATTTTCCAGAAATTCATCTGAAATTAAAAAAATTTTTGTACCAATCTTCTGCTTTCCAATGCCTTATAATTCAATCAGAATGATACAGTGATTTCTCCTGTATTCATTTCCCTCTTCAACTGTGCTGATAAAACAACTACACTTGCTGATCATTTTGTGGCAATATATCTACCTTACATTGACATACAAAAAAGGAGTTAAGTGACTATTCTCTTCCATTAGAGATACAAGTAGTAGACCTATGGTGTAAAACACATTTGGTCCTTCCTTAGAGCCCAAAACCTACTTCATACAATGCCTAACTAACATGCCTTTGTAAATTTCCAACCAAAGATACACCTTGATAAAATTAGTCAAATGTAATGTCTTAATGTCTGTCATAATTAAATAACTACTAAACTCCAAAATAAAAAAGTAATTCAATCATCTGTAATATAAATATATTTCCATATACTGTGTCTGCTTCCAGTGATAGACCTTCTCCTAAGGAGAAAGTGGGTAATCCTCTAAGCTACAGTACTTTTTATCTCCATATACTTTAAGGGGAGAAGAGCGACTCAATAGCAACTTTGTATCTACCTTGGTACAATGAGATATGACTTTTTTTTTTACCCCCTCCATCCCTTAGTTCAGGGACATACAAATCAGTTAGTTAGGAGAGTGGGGAAGTGTATCAGCAGGCAATTGCCAAAACAAGAGGAGTATTCCAGTTTAAGTAAAAGTCAGGGAACAGACAGGGCCGGAGCAAAAAATGTTAGGATAAAACAATGTGTGGAGATCCCTTTCAACCTTCCACCATTTAAAACCATTGTTTTTACACATACACCCTAGAGGCAAGGGGCAATTGTCCTGTTTGCCCTTATGGTCCAAAGACCATTGAAGACCTTGAAGCAAGTAACAGCTTCTCCCTTCAACACACCCACCTTTGGGAAGCAACTACTTTTCAAGATAGGCACCCATGCACCTAAGTTAGGGAAGTGTGGGACCAGAGGGAGAGCAGTCAGATAGAGCATATGTGAGTAGAAACTCCTAATAAATTATGTAATACTTTGGGGGGAAAAATTCTATATATTCTATTCTATATTCCCTTAACACCATTTCTGCAGTTAGGGAAGACTGAAACAATCAACAATCAGGCCCAGGAAATATCAAGGGTCCAGCATCAAAAGCAGAAACAGCATTACAGTCCATACAAAATACATACAGAAGTAGAAGGCTTCTGAGCAAAAGTCCTAAGTAGGGCATGTTAATGTTAGATTAGATTCTATTATAGATCATTCCAGGAGTGATGGATAGTAGAGTAGATATTGATCTAGATAGATAGATAGATAGATAGATAGATAGATAGATAGACAGGCAGATAGCTAGACAGAGAGACAGATATATAGATTGATATATAACAGACAGACATAGCGATAGACAAATATATAGATAGATCAGACAGACAGAGAGATAGATCAGATAGATAGTTAGATACACAGGAGACCAATATGATTAATCAGCTCATTATATTTGGGGTTGTATTAATAAATGTTTTGACATGTTTTGGGAGATCCTAGTAAGAGGTCACTGGAGGGAAACAAATTAGCATACTTGGTTTGAGTGACAGGTCTTTCCCTGTACATGCTGTTATTTAAAATTAAGATTTCTGAGAATCTACAGCTCGGATTTCAAATCTGAAAAATGTGTTGGAGTAGTGGATCATTACACTATCTTTGTTTTTTGAAAATTCGATTTTTGGAAGTATAGATACCCTTTAAGTTCAATAACTACTGGCGTCCATTTATTGCATTCTACCTATATTGGTAGTTCAGCAACACCCTGCCTCCGACATTTGCAAGGGCCCACTCCTGATAAATAAAGAGTCTTGTGCATAGAATTTGGGTAAGACTGACAGTCTCTAGAGAAATTAGGGTACCGCCATTTTACTATCACCTTACATTTGGCATCCAAAATGGGAGGAATATTCTTTGGTTCTTTGTTCCCGTACCACGTCTCTTTCCATATTGACTGTATAATATGAGTTACCTTTGGCACTACATATTTAATTGACCAAACATTATAAGAATCATCATGCCTCTGATACCCCCAGTTATCTCCCAGTTTGCTGCCCCATTATCTATCCCCAACCACCTATACCTCCAAGAGGGGGAGGCATTAAGACTAAAATTCAAACATTAACCCAGAAGACAGATGATGTGCAACCTCTATGGTCACCGGCTATTTTGACCTCCCAGCTGGTTTATCCTCCCCAGACACTAATAGTAGGGGGAAATAAATACTCAAAGCTAAAAGCCTTCTCAGCAATTGCCCCTACAGCTATAGTAAACGGCATACCCGCCACTGCACTGTTCGACACAGACTCTTAATTGACTATTATTCACAGGCCTTTCTGCCAGCAATTCCTCATATTCCACTGCAGCCTGTGGGACTTGTGCCAGTTTTTGGTGTGGGGAAACGTCTTGTCTACATAGATGGTTGCCTGGAAGTACAACTACACATCCCTGGATTAGTTGGAGACAATGATCCCCCACTTAAAGTTATAGCGTATGTGAGCCCCCCTTCTGTTGGAAAAAAGACTACACCTATGATTGTTGGCTCTAGGTGCTTCAGGAGATTTGCCAAACATTTGCTCCTGAATCTTCTGGGGGTTGTGTTGGGAACCCTTGGAATCAAGTAGAGCTTCCACCAGGGGGAGTGCAAAGCATCTATGTGGAGATTGTACCTGTTTATGGGCTAGGCCACACTTGCACGTTTTATGCAAGTTTGCGCACGCGTTTTGCGGTCGTGATTACGCATGCGTTTTGGTTATAATGGAAATTGAGGGAACGCAAAAAGTCCTGCGATTTCCGATGCGCATGCAATTGCACATACGTTTCCGTTTTGGAAACGCATGCGTTCACCATTTTTGGTGCATAAACGCATGCGTTTCCATAATAGAAAATTGCAAAATTGCACGCGAAAACGCAAAACGCACAAGAATCGGTTGCTTGTGCGATTCTGGCGCATTGCAGTGTGGCCTCAGCCTCAAGTAGAAGTTTCTTTCTGTTAGAAACTGACCCTAAAGTGGCTTCCTGTGCAGGACAGGAAGGACTCCTTACAAATGCCGCAGATCTGATGTGGTCACTGTAAAAAACATCATCTCTCATTCAATAGTAATTCCAGCCTGGCAGACAGTAGCCCACTGCTACCCTGTGGAATGTTAAGACTCTTTACCTGTCAAATTGGGAGCTAAATTTTAATCTTGATGCTTCTGATGACCCCCCCGGGCACCGACAGATGCTGGAGAGTAGACAAGCACAGTTCAGTGATGTGTTTTTCATTGATGTTATGGATGTGGGGTGGGCTAAAAATGCTGAACACACCACACGATTAAAAGACAGCACTCCTTTTAGAGAAAGGTCTTAGCGAATACCACCCAAAGATCTTGATGATGTCAGAGATTATTTTTAAAGAATTAAAGACCAACAGATTAATGTGGAATCAGGAAGTCTTTATGCTTCACCTAGTTATTTTCTGAAAGAAAGATGGAAGTGTTCGCTTATGTGTGGACTATAGAACATTAAACAAGCGCACCATTCCTGTTCACTGCCATGTAATGATGAGGCACTTGATGCTTTGCATGGCAGTGCTTGGTTCTCAGTGATGGACAAGATCTGGATATTACCAAATTCCTATGTCTGCAGAAGATCAGGAAAAGACCGCTTTTATTTGCCAATTGGGGTTTTACCAATTTACCCGAATGCCTAAGGGGATAAGTAGGGTTCCAGCTAAGCTACCTTTCAGTGCCTTATAGAAAAGGTCTTGGGAGACTTGAATCCAAGAAACTGCATAGTTTACCTTGATGACATTATTGTTTTCAGCTCTACCCTGGAGGAGCATGATAAAAGATTGTTCAGTGTGCTCAAGCGTCTTCGAAAGGAAGACCCGAAACTCTGAATTGACAATTGTAAGTTCGCCCGAAATCTGTGCGCTTTGTATCATTGTATCTGGCCTTGCCACTGACCCAGAACGTTAACCACGCAGGCACCGCAATGATAGAGTTTAAGTCACGCTAACCGATATAACATCAGTTACTAGTCTTTTAACTCCATTTTAAGCCACTGGGCCTCTTGGTGCATCTGGCTTGTGCTTCCCCAAGTTTACCGAAAGACTGTTTTGAGAAGTATGCATGATCAACATGGGCGTCTAGGGACTGAAAAATCTATGGCCTAGTTCAAGATCGCTTCTTCTGGCCTCGGATGAGGGAAGCAGTTGCAGATCACTGAAGGAGATGTATACCGTTTGCAGAGAAAGACTTTGCCTACTAGAGCTGCTCATATGGAACATTTAAAAAGTAATAAGTCCTTGGATCTAGAGTGCATAGATTTCTTGTGCATTGACAATGACACTAGTGGGATAGGTAATGTTTTGATTGTGACTGATCATTATTCCTGTTACGCCCAGGTATATCCCACAAGAAACAAAAAAGCTGTCACTGTGACTAAAATTTTATTGGAAAAGTTCTTTGTGCATTATGGGCTTCCCAACCGAATCCACTGTTATCAGGGGCGAGACTTTGAGAGCAGATTGATAAAGGAACTGTTAAATTTGCTGAGCATCGACAAGAGTCGCACTACTCCCTACCTTCTTAAGGGGGGTGCCCTTCCTAAGTGTTTTAACCGGACTCAGCTAGGTTCCTTCTCTGCTACAGCTAAGCAATCCTGGACATGCTTCCACCAGATGGGAACAAAAGATGCTTCGATGCCAGGGTACGGTACAAAGAGCTAATGCCTGGTGATAAGGTGCTTCTCCGCAACTTGGGGCCAACTGCCAAACATAAGTTGACCGATAGATAGAGGAAAGATTTGTTTGAGGTGTTAGACAAATTACCAAACATTCCTGTGTATCAAATCTGTGATCCAGAGGGGGGAATTAAGAAATGGCACCAAAATCATTTACTCCCAGTACCCATGTTCCCACTACAGATGAGGAACCTACAGCTGCAGCTGAAGTAGATGGGGTTTCTACTGATGGTGAAGATGGACCGGATAACCCTGGACAATCTTTGCAACCTGTGGCAAGTGGTAGTTTGACTCAGAGGGGTGGATTAGATGCTGCTACCCCTCCTTTTCAGCAGAGGATAGAAAATTAACTGTCCCCTATTCCTGTTATGGCTGACTCGGGTCATGGACCTTCTATTCCTATTCCTGGAGATGTGAGAAGGGGTGATGGTATAAGGGACCTCCCCCTTTCTTTACTTATGACACTTTGGGGGGGCCTTATTATGCTGTGCCTTGTTATTCTCCTGCGCCCTATACTTCAATGAATTTAATTGATGCTCATTCCAGGCTTGATGCCTATGTACTACATCTATTTTTCCAACTGTATTTTTGCTAATTTCTTGTTCCATTTCAGCAGACCATTGTCCAGAGTAGTTCTCTGGAAAGACTACTCAAGAGGATGTTAAATTTAATGTGTAACTAAATGTTTTTGTATTGTTTCTTGCCAGGATGAAAGGAATTCACCAGGGGGAGAATGTAGGGAACTATAAACTAGTTACCCTTTAGTCTTCTTGTTATGGCAGGATTTGGCCAGTAGGGGGTTGCGTTGTAAAAGTAAAAAAGGGAGAGCAACCATGTGCTCAGCCACTTTCTGACTTCCTGAAGTTTCCCCAGAGAAGAGGGGACGAACTTAGGACCTAAATAACAGGTAGGACCAGCTAATGTGAGATTAGATTCTGTTATAGATCACTCCAGGAGTGATAGATAGAAGTAGGGTAGTTAGTGAGCAGCCTCAGCTCCAACAAGAAGATTTAGAAAGGACTAGAGTCCTGGGTATACCACCCAAGAATAGGGACACAGTGCCAGATATAGGGGTAGAAGATCCCACTACAGTGACCAGAGAGCTGGGGTGGCACTAACAAGCTGACTATCATTTATGCTATTTCTGATTCCTCTGGCTTATAAGTATTTATGTAATATCTTTTCCTTGCTATGCCAGCTCTATTGTGCTAATTGCAATGCTCTGCCTCCAGCATATGCAAGGGACAATTACTGATAAATTAGAGTCTTGTGCATAGAATTTGGGTAATTTGAGAGTCTCTAGAACAATTAAGTACCCCCATTTTACTATCATCTTACAAAGGTAACAAAAAAATATATTTATATACCTTAAATAGAATATATTACTCTCAGATCACCCTCTCACATTCTCCATAAATCCCATTACACCCCCCTCAATAGCTCCTTATCAGTTATGCAGAGTCAGTAACTCTTTGCCCATTCCTTAAGTTCTTTTCCCACTTCTGCCACTCTCCCAGTGGGCATGTTGATTGGCTGCTGGACTATACACCTAATTGGTTGTGGGCATATGCACCTGAAGACCGAGGAAACAGTCCATCTTCCATAATATGAGGAAAGAAAACAATTGGGCAAGAGAGAGATGCATACTTTACTATCATTTATGGACTGGTTGAAAGGCAGGATTTATGGAAGCAGGGACCAGAAGGGCAGGGACCAGAAGGCCTACCCCAGTTAAGGACACATTGGTTATGCACTCAGTGACCTGGGAGGAACTGTTCAAATCTGAATTAGCACAAGGGTCCTGGGGTCATTAAGTCACACAGTGATTCATGTTAACATTACAGCATGCTATAACATGACACATTGATTATTTCTTTTTTCCTCATGCATAGCAGCAACAAAATCTATGAAAATGCCTCAAACAGACAATAACGAAAAATATCCGAAAATAAACTGACACAATTGTTCTAATTATTCTCTGTACATTTTCTGCAAATTGTTTTCATGTTTTCCAGTGTCCCATACAGCTACGGATATTATTTCCCCATTACATTCTATGAAAATCCCAAGCACAACAGGGTAAATAAACACCCCCACCAGTTTAGGGCCGGGAAAGAAAAGGGGGGAGATTCCAGCCATTTGTACACAGGATTTGACTCTTATTGTGCGTGTGTATGGCCAACTTAATTTATGCTTATAAAAATAACTTTACATTTCATGTTTATAAAATCTAATAAACAATATTTTGCACAGAGGTGCAATATAATCCATAGTTAATAATGACAATCTTACTTCACTGTCTACATCATAGTGATGTCAAACCTTAGCACTTATTCAATAAAAGTTCTTATCGTTAAAAATGGTGCTCATTTTGCCCCAACCAATCAGCTTTCAAATGTTAAATAAGATCTGATTGATTGGGACAAAATTTGCACCATTTTTAACGATAAGAACTTTTATTGACTCTCCAAAGTGTTTAGATACTACAACTCCCAGCATGACATGCTGGAGGTTGCATTTCCAAACATCTGGAGTGCCAAGGTGCGACATCACTACTATGTGTCACTTTGTACTTACCTGGGAACTGTGTGGACAGGTCTGGGTAATGTCAAGCTCTGTTGGTTCCTCGTGGGAAATGTGACTTTGCCTAAACAGTCCATAGTGTTATAAGGAAGATACAAAATAAACTTTATAAAGTGACTGGTGGAGGCTGGAGCTCTATGGCAACCCCTGTAAAGTGGGATAAAGCCAGGTGTCAGTGTGTGTCCTGGGGATATGTGCTATGGTGTAAATAGAATAGAGGAGCCCATTAGCCATGACAGAGTTGTACCAAACCTTGATACATGCCTAGTCTGTACAGGGAATGGAATACCCTATTCGGTATAATAGAAAATAAACCGAGACGGGCTACGAATCACTTCCCTCACACAATCCCATATCCCCGGCACTCTGACTGCCTGTCCCTTATATAACGTTGGCATCACCCAGTGACTTAATCTGGAACTTCTCATTCGCTACACTAATAGAACTTCTCATCCTCTGTGCTTCCCGGGCCCCGCCCTTTTAACACTAAACTTTCCACCCCCCGCCTTCTGTTCTAGTCTATATATAAAACGGGACAAATTGCTCAGCTGGTGGGTCACCTCACACCGGAACCTGCTCTGTAGACGTGAACAACTGTGTCCTTCAGTGACATGTGGGGCGCTGTACACAACAAGGTGACCTGCAACGTTTACAGGCGGCTCGGCTCTACAGTGTGAGGGCAGTGTGAATTATATGTGTGTTCAGCTGTGGACCAGCGGGACACCACAGTAACTTAGTACCATAGTAACGCTGTACCATACTGCCATATTACCATATAGTACCTCACTACCATAGTGCCATACTACCATATACTGCCATACATATAGTGCCATACTACCATATACTGCCATACTACCATATAATACCTTACTACCATATAGTGCCATACTACCATTTAATACCATAGTACCATATAGTTCCATAGTACCATACTACCATATACTGCCATATTACCATATAGTACCTCACTACCATAGTGCCATACTACCATATACTGCTATACATATAGTGCCATACTACCATATTACCATATAGTACCTTACTACCATATAGTGCCATACTACCATATACTGCCATACTACCATATTACCATATAGTACCTTACTACCATATACTGCCATACTACCATATACTGCCATACTACCATATTACCATATAGTACCCTACTAACATATAGTGCCATACTACCATTTAATACTATAGTACCATATAGTGCCATACTACCATATAGTGCCAAAGTACCATATAGTGCCATAGTACCATACTACCATATAGTGCCATAGTACCATATCATGCCATAGTACTATACACCCATATAGTGCCATAGTACCATACTACCATATAGTGCCATAGTACCATATCATGCCATAGTACTATACACCCATATAGTGCCATAGTACCATACTATGATATAGTGCCATAACACCATATTACCATATAGTGCCATACATATATTGCCATACTACCATACAGTACCTTACTACCATATAGTGCCATACTGCCATATAGTGTTATACTACAATATAGTGCCAAACTGCCATACTACCATACAGTGCCATACCACCATACATAGTGCCATACTACCATATTGTGACATAGTACTATATAGTACCATATAGGTCCATACTACCATATAATACCATAGTACCATATACTGTAGTGTCATAGTACCATACTACCATATAGTGCCATAGTACCATACATATAGTGCCATACTACCATATAGTACCTTACTACCATACAGTGCCATACTACTTATATGCCATCTGCTATACAATAGCCATGCTACCATAATAACACAGTACCATATACTGTATGCATGTCCATACTACCATATAGTGCCAAAGTACCATATAGTGCCATAGTACCATACTACCATATAGTGCCATTCTACCATATAGTGCCATAGTACCATACATATAGTGCCATACTACCAAATAGTACCTTACTACCATATAGTGCCATACTACTATATAGTGCCATACTGTCATACATATAATGCCGTACTACTATATAGTGCCATACTGCCATACTACCATACATATAGTGCCATACTACCATATAGTGCCATATACAATACTACCATACAGTTTCTGACAAGTCTTGTCCCCTGTGTATTTTGCAGTAAGGGTGAGGCCACACTGCAACGCACAGGAATCGCGCACAAAATCGCGAGCGTTATCGCACGCGATTGTGTGTGCGATTCTTGCGCGTTTTCGCGTTCGCGTTTTGCGCATGCGTTTTCGCCTTTTCACATATGGACACGCATGCGTTACGCACCACCAAAATGGTGAACGCATGTGTTACCATAACGCGAACGGACGCGCAATCGCATGCGCAGCGAAATCGCGGGGAATTTTTGCGTTCCCGCGATTTCCATTTTAGCGAAAATCGGGGGCGCAACGCGACGCGAAACGCCGTGCGCAAACGCGCGAAAAACGCGCTAGTGGGCCTAGCCCTAACTCCTGCTATTAACGTGATTTTTAATTGATCATTGGTGTTAGAAATAGCTCATGAAAGCTAAAGCCCTCCCAAATAATATTAAATGTACTGGCAAAAAATAGTTTCATTGAAAAAAGATTTATCATTATCAAGAAGAAAGGTCAAAATGTTACAAGACAAAAGTGTAGTCGCCTATACAGAAAATTAGCTACTTTCAGCCAATCCAAAAATAGTCAGCAAATTAAGTAGTGGTGCTGGAGATCCAATTTAATATCTTGTATGACTTCCATGAGCATCTGTGCGGTTTGGCAAGGATTTATACAATTTATTGATGAAATCATCAGGAATAGCTAAGAAAACAGTCTTGCACGCCTCCCAGAGTTCATCAATATTCTTTGATTTCATCTTCCATGCTTCCTCTTTCATCCTACCCCACATATGCTCAATGATGTTCATGTCAGGTGACTGGGCTGGCCTATCCTGGAGCATCTTGATCTTCTTCGCCTTAAGGAACTTTGATGTGGATATGGAAGTATGTGATGGAGTACCATCCTGCTGCAGAATTTGGCCTTTTTTTATGGTTGGGAATATTGAGGTAGCTAAGTTTTCTTTGTATTTTACTATTGATGTTGCTTCCCACCGGCAGATCCCTCCAGATGTAACCCCAGACCATAATTTTGCGTCAACCAAACTTCACAGATTTTCTGGTAAATCTCGGCTCCATGTGGATTCCAGTAGGTCTCCTGCAATATTTGCGGTGACTTTTAGCAGGCTGTGGGACTTGGAAATGCCACATGGTTTTTCAATTTTGTTTAGTGTTGGTTTATGGGCACTGATTCAACCATGGAGGCCATTTTGAGACAGAATCCGACAAACTGTTCTGGTTAACACAGGGATTTCAAGTGACCAGTACTCCTGGAGCTCTGCTGCAGTTGAAAATGGGCTTGCCTTGGATTTTCAAGCCAACAAACGGTCCTCTCGAGCAGTTGTCTTGCTGGGTCTGCCTGACCTGGGCTTGTCAAAAACTTCTCCATTCTCTTCATATCTTTTCTTTATCCTCTGAACTTGACGATGAGAGACATTAAAGGTGTGTGCCACATCAGCAGTGGATTTGGTCTTCAGCCTCTTGATAATCAACACTTTAGTCTCAAGGTGAATCTTAGGCATGTTTGCAGAGTCTATTTGCAGTTGATGTGAAGGTCTAGTGTACTGGGGTTCTTTTTATACACACGTGACACCTATTTGATCCATTAAATCATACAGGTGAAGCCCATATGAACAGGCAACAACACTTATGTCTTTGCAAAAATTGACTGAATTGGGCTTTACCAAGCTGTAATATTAGAAATATTTTGTTAGTTTCGTTTTGCATCGAAACATTATACAAGCTGTTTGGGTAAAATGAACCATCTCTTGAAACAAAATCTGCATTAGAATTATGTTAAGCGGCACTTCAGGTCTTTTGTACACAAGCGACAAGACTTTTGTCAGAAACTGTAAGTGCCATACTGCCATACACCATATAGTACCATACTACACATAGTGCCATACTACCATACATATAGTGCCATACTACCTATAGTGCATAGTACCATATAATACATAATATGTGATATTTTATAATGGGAGCTGCAGTGTTATTATCCTTATAAACATCACTCGCTATGTCACTAGTGCCTCATTTCTTAATTCTTTATCCACTACACTCCGCCCATTCTAATTTTCATGCCTAACAATGACTCAGACTTTTTTTGTCATGTTTAACTTCACTACCGAACCTGCTGGAGCTGCTTCCTGTCACTACATAACCATGTCTCTCTCCTCCTCCACAAGATTTGTTTAACTGCATAGATGCTGGGCTGGGATGTTCCTTTCTACTGGGTTTAAGTTACAGGGTAGCTTGGGGATTTAAGGTGGAAATAGGGAAAAGGCTAGAATTAAAATGTGAATGTGGTGAAGGAATCCGATACTTATGTATTATAGAAATAATGCAACCCTTCACATTATAATATAGACATTACGCCACCTCGGAGTTCCCTGTCCTGTAATAAAAGCACTCGGCCTACGACCTGTGCTTCTATATGGTCGGGATCTCCTCGGTTCGTAAAAAAAGATTTATCATTTAATCAAGACGAAAAGGTCAAAATGTTACAAACAAAAGTGTAGTCGCCTATACAGAAAATTATCTACTTTAACAGCCATCCAAATATGTCAGCAAATATTGTTTTTGTATAAAGAGGGAAATAGATTCAAGAAAAAAAAAAACCCAAATCATACTAACCGAGTTTCTTTTCCTGGCCATCCTCCCAGTCTGCAATAACCAATTGGGTAGCTCCCTTCCTGCTGGCAAGAAGAAACAGATTAAATATCCCCTCCCCTTTATGCACCATCAGTCAGTTTATAGCTTAAAGGGGGGGGATTGCTGACTGGGAGGATGCCAGGAAAAGAAACTCTCGGTAAGTATGATTTGAGTTTCAGTTTTTCTGGCTATCCCCATCAGCAATAACCTATTGGGTAGTACCCAACAGTCAAATAAGGTGGGAACACAAAACAAGTACAAAAGTACTAAAAATATGCAAATCAAAATAATATTTAATCAAAATTTGTCACAGTTTGGAGAACTTTATGACCAAAACATGTACATTTGTACATGTACAAATGTAGTCAAGAGTAGCCCAAGTTGGAGCCCTGCAAACTACTTGCTGTGTGGCCCCTGCCTCAGCTGCCTATGAAGTCAACAAACTTCTAGTTGAATGAGCTGAACTATCAATCTTCTCAAAGAAACAATAGAGGCTGGTTCTCCCTTTCTAGGACGGTCGGTAATCACAAATAATTTTGACATCTTCCTTATTGCAGAGGTTCTTTTTAGATATGCCTGTAAACATCTACCCACATCCAAACTTTTGATTTCACAATTGTTTCCTTTGATGCATCTGTTCTGACATCACAGGCAATATATTGTCTCATTTACATAGAATTAATTAAGACCTTCGGAAGGAACTCTGGAACTGGATATAAGGTAATGTTGTTAGAGAGAGACAATGGTTGGGGATAACCCAAACCCAAGAAACCCATTCTACCCTTGTAAACTGCAGTGCACTCTAATGCTAGCTTACAGGAGATAATTACAGGAGTGTTTTGTATAGATATGTTTTATTATTATATTGTTTTTGGTCTTATTGGCATAATAAAGAATCTGTTTGTGATATACTGTGATTGGCTGGATGATTCATTTAGTGCACCACATTATCTGATCCTCTGACGTTTATGTCTTGAGGTTAATTATCTCCTGTAAGATATGCCATTAGAGTGCCCCTGCAGTTTTTCTACAGGGTAGAATGGGTTTCTTGGGTTTGGGTTATCCCCACCATTGTCTCCTCCTTCATATTACATCGCACCAGCACTTATTTAGTGGGATATGGCTTTCATAGGTTAATTATACTTACACCCATTTTTTCTAGTATAAAGGTAATGTTGTTAGGCTGAAAACTTAAAATGCGCTGCATCACTAGACAGGGCCTGTAGTTTGCAGACCCTTCTTCCTGAGGCTATGCTAATAATAAGTCAGCTTTAAGAGAGATCCCACATTGATATTTTTGCCAACAGTTCAAATGGACTTTGAGAAAGAGACTTAAGGACCTAAAATTCCATTGGGGAAGAATGTTCTTCAGGTGCGGTCTTTTTTCTTAAAACTCCTTGCAGGAATCTTTTGATTAATGACTCTTTAAAAAGGCTTCTTGCTATAACTGAGGATAAGGCTGAGGTCCGAACTCTAGGGGCATATTTATAAAAAAAACGATATTAGCGCAAAAAATTAACCCCGCTGCACATCGGGCCGCGAAATAGCGATATCGCCGTATTTAAAATGGCGAGTGCCATTGCCGCGATATGTATCGCGGCCACTAGTGTTAAGGTAATTTTAAGTCCCTTTGCGGCGATACTGCACTTAGTGCATGCTGGTCAATTTTTTAATGCTTGGTTTACATGCTTTACATTAACCAATCAGATTTCTGGAAAGTTCTGAATCTGATTGGTTAATGTAAAGCATGTAAACCAAGCATTAAAAAATTGAGGAATCAGAAATGGATTAGGGTTTTCTGCAACCTTATAAAGAGGTGCACTTCGCTGCGGAACTCAGATGCCATCGCAGTAGATGGCTAGAA
Organism: Hymenochirus boettgeri; assembly: GCA_019447015.1. Classification (NCBI taxonomy): domain Eukaryota; kingdom Metazoa; phylum Chordata; class Amphibia; order Anura; family Pipidae; genus Hymenochirus; species Hymenochirus boettgeri. Next base: position 231,632,806 of record CM033470.1, on the reverse strand, counting down.
GAAGAAGAAGCGGCTGGCGGAGCCAGCGGGCTCACTGGCGGCCCGCAGTGAGTCAGCCTGGCATCGGTGACCTGAGTGGGGTTGGTGCGCCAGCCCGAAGACATCGCCCAAGGGCTCTTTTAAGCCGCACACTGGGGGTCCCGGGTCGAGCTGCGGACCCCCGCCAAAGGCACTTGTTAGTGCCGCAATGGCCCTTGCGGACGGGAGGGGTCCCGGTTCGAGCTGCAGGGCCCCAAAAGGCCCTCTCAGGGCAGGGGCTTGGAGGAGCTGCAGGGCCACAAAGGCCCTTCTCAGGCCGGGGCTTGGAGGGGCTGCTGGGAGGGGGTGCGCGGCGGATGGTCACGACCACCGCTCGGCCCCTTCCCGGCACCCCTCCTGCCTCCTGTTCCGAATTGCCGCGAGCAGGGATAGGGGTTGGGAGGGGCTGCTGGAAGCGGCGGCGGGGTCGAGGTGGGGTGGGCATGCTCCCGGGCGGGTGCGACCACCCACGCGGTTGCCTGCCCATCCCCGGCACAGGGAGCTAGTATTGGCTGCTTTCTCGCCACCTTCAAGGTGGTGAAGCAAAACACCGATACTAGCAGTGCGAACAGATACCGCCGCTTTATAAATAGAAGCGGCGGTAACAGGTATCGGCGCGAAGGGTTAACGCCTCGTTAAACGCGATTCATGTGGAAATGTCTGTTTCGAGCGCATCTGTGTGAAATAAACACGAGTTTCTCACAGCAGTCTGTCTTTAGTTTGGTTTCGCCATACCCTTTATGTTCGGCAAATTGAACCAAGCCTCTGTTGCAGTTAAAGAATGACTTGTAGATTAGCTACATGGCTAATAAGTGCCTTTTTGATTATGCCCTTTACATACTTTAGCATGTGCTGTTTTGTAACAGTAATTGATTAGTCTCCACTGCCTTTAGATTTGCAGCTGCAACCTCCATTATAAATGTTTCAATCATTACAGTCAGCATCCTATCTTTAGAGCTTTTCTCTTTACCATTTGTTTTGCAATGACTATCTTTGAAATGCAGCCCTATCTTTAGCAGCTCGTCATCTCTAGCTACTGCCACACACAGCAGACAACAGATCCAATTTCTACATTTCGAAATTCAAGTATCCAATAGACTATTGCTTAAATAATCTGCATACTTATAATCATGAGGATTTAAATTTTCACATATACTCGTGAGAAGAGAAACTTTATATTCTAACAGACAAATGGGTTATTTTGTTATTATACATTTAATACAATGCTATATTATACTATTTGAATAATTTCAAACATTGCATATTTTAGCATACATTTCTAGGCAAAGATTTTTGATGAATAAACTTGTATAACATTCAAGGTTCACTGTGGAGGGATGTAATAACATCAACCCTATAGGCTTATATAAGCAACTGGTGTATGCCTGCTGGTTGGTAAGCAAGGCATCCTGGTCCTGTGGCAAAAAAACAAGATACGTTCTTACAAAGGCTAAACTTACTGCAGATCAATAATTCATGTGCATTCGATTAGCAGCACCTCTACTAATAACTCTCTTAATTCATAACTTTACCGCTCGCAGTATTTCCCCTATTGTTTGTGTACTGTCAGAAGAACTGCCTAGCATAAACTTTTGTCAATCAAAATATTTAAGTGCATGTCCACCACCAAAACTAAAATTTAACCCACTACTGGCCCCTCTGTGTAGTGTTAAAAAAATCCTTACCTTCCCCCTCTGCTTCTTATGGTTGTCCTGCAGTGTCTAGTCAAACACTTTTTTAACATTTAAATGGCATATCCACCAAGAAAAATAACATTTACATACTGTAGCCCACCAACTTTGTTTTGTAAAGCAGGCAGCAGAAATGTACTTACATTCCTTCGTTCCCTCAGCTGTCTGCTCCGGCCCTCTGCTTGTTGGAAGTTGCAAACAGGGTTCGGACCTGCAGCTGCGCTTGTGCTTGGCTGAAGCAGCTCCTCTGTGCATGCCAGAGTCCTCAGCGAGGACAAGAAGCAGGGACCATATGAACCAGACAGCTCCTACTCTTCTCACTGCTGGAGAACCACAAGGAGCTGAAGGGTAAGGGAAGGATTTTTTTACACTACATAGTGGGGCCAGCACTGGGGAAAATTTCCATTTTGAGGGTGGACATGCCCTTTAAACCTGGCTAAGCGTTGGGAGGGGGGACCCTACACTACAGAAAAAAAAATAATTTTGGGGTGGAGATACCCTTTAATGGTCCAGTACAAAGCCCATTGCTGGAATGAGTAGGCAAATCCGCACTGACCAAACTTTCAATTTGATTCCTTATTAGTGTATGGCCAGAAAAAGGGTGTACTTAATTTTTCACTCACTGATTCTGCATTTTTGTTAAATACATAATGGCAGAGTTACACCTGAGGTCAGTTTTAAATAATTTGTAAAACTGTAAAGTATCATATGATGTTATTTTATTATGTCCTGATATGTTAAATGGTAGAATTCGGGGTATACTTTCAGCTTTACATGACCCTAAATGTGTTTTTTACTTGCATTTATCCAACCAAAAGCTTCTTGAACAGAAGATAAATAATTATTGATTAGTGCAGCTTACAGGAAATGCGTTTATGAGGAAGACTGCAAAGAACTGAGGAGATACCATTTGTTGCAGCTTTACTACCCTTAATGGGCCAATACACACACCAATCAGTCCGCTTCAAATTTTTCAGTGTCAGACAGGTCGGAAGATCAGACGACGATTGCCCATACACAATCTGTCGATATTGCACAGATGGGATTGGTGCATGTATGGCCATTAGTTCCTGTCATGCTTATTTTCTTTTTATTGTAATAAATGTTGTGGACACAAGAGGGCACCAAAGAACTAAAATAAACTGGTAGGGCCATAACACACAATGCTTTGAAACTCATTTTTAAATAAATTTTAATTTAATCTTTTAATAAATAAATTTTTAATGTTTAATCTTTTAATGCACAAATAAAAATGCAATGGAAGTAAATAAGGAAAATATTACGGTGTAAACATTTGTCAAGGTTTAAAATTGCCTTATTTAAAAAATACAGCATCGATACAAATAATTTTACTACAGGTTGTTCATTCAGTGAGGCCTCACTATGATGGACAGCAATTCGTATAAAAATCTGCACAAAAAAAAGGTGATAGTATGCGCTCTGGAAACAAATCGCAGCGCAGCCCATGCAATGTGGCCACCCACATTGACATGCACTGTGCTGTGATTCTCATGTGCTAACATTAGTGATCTAGCGGTGGTAGATTTAGGTCATTTTGACAAGGTGAATGCCCATATTCAAAGACATAACTACGGTATTATTTTAATATTACCAAAGATGTAATCACATAAGTGAAACCAGTTTGTCACATAACATGTTGCACTTTGAGAGCAAATCATTATCTTGAGGAAATGTTCTTATTAAGGAACTAATCAAAAATGCTGTTTCAGTAGGACAAAATTTACAGCCTTCTAAGTTGCATTGCAGAGCATTAACACACTTTTCAGGAAGCCATTGTTGAGAAAACTCTAACAAACATTTCTCTATATATCCATAGTTTTTCCCTGGTCCTGCACGGCAGTGAACACAATGGGTTAATCCCGTGATGTCACGCATACAGGCCCCTCCCCAAGCTGTTAAAACATGAAACTCCAATGTTGTAATGTGGGTGTTAAATCTTCAGTAAAAGGGACACTTGGTTTTATTTAAAGGTAAGTGAAGTAAGGTGCCTATCATTAAGGACTGTTTAATCTGAAACGCGTCAGGCATGTACCAATAAAAGATTTTATGCAGCAGTAAGCAGTGGTCTTCTGGGTTCCTTCTGGCACCTGTTAGTGTGGATCCTTACTTCACTTACCTTGATTGTTCAGCCTTGCAACGGGCTCTGCGCTGCCGGTACCCGGGCCACCAGGATGGAGGGGTAAACATATCAGGTTACTTACCCACGAAAGTGTGCAGCGTTATGAGGCGAAGGGTCTGGGGCAATTTTGCACCCGGACCACTTAGCTATATAAGTAAGAACACAGAATGTATTTGTATAGTGTGGGGTCAAGCCCTTAATGCCTATTCAATTATATTTATTTGGTTTTATTTAAAACCCAAATTATTTCATTTTGAAATGGATACTCAGGAATTATCCAAATAACTTTTCATTTCAGGCCTGCTTTGAAAACAACCCCAGCATTCCCCAAATACAGAGAAGCCACAGAATAGTGGGAGTTGTAGTTTTTGGCCATCAGGTTGGACATCAACCTAGTTTATAGGGTATCGAAATATTGGTTCTACAGGCACATTGATAATTGTTATTTCATTAAAGGGTCAATATCACCAAAAACAGAACTATACACATATATATTAGCATATAACTGCCAATTGATATTCCAATGGTGTTCCCGTTATATATACATTACAATTTTTTAGAAATCTCAGAATTCCTTGGTTGCTGAATTCAACCAAATAATGCTGTTAGTTGTAGTTGTAAAAAATCTGGAGCCTTGTGTTTGTGTTCCTAGGTTAGTACAGAACTAGCAAGATATTTTATTGTACAGTAAAAAGAGTGTGTTCAACAGTCCATTAGCATACTGAGAGCCCAAGTTAGCTTATAGTGTCCATGTAAAGCTACGTGCAGACATGGTTTTACTCCCTCCATGACTCCAGACTACCTGACAAATGTTTGTTATGGATAACAATCACCTATAATGATAATCGTCACAACCTGAATAGAGAGAACCCTAATGGTATGAATGAATGAACAATGCAATATGAAATATTTCCTAAAAATATAATATATAATTTAAAACAGGTTCCCGAAAATGTTGTAAAGTGTAATGATTTGCCCACTACGAACATCTACCTTATAAACTTACCTTTGGAACACTCAAAACTTTGTGATATTTTCATTTTTTTTATATGCACAATGTAATCTTAATATTTAAATCCTTTTTTTTTTAAATATATCCACATAGTATCTGTTTGCAATGGCTCACTGGGGGTACAAAATCAGAGATGGATTAATGTCATGTAGGGCCCTAGGCAGGGCCATAATTTAGGGGCCCTTTTTTATTAAATATATTGTATAGACTATAATTTTTACTGCTTTTGAAGCTGGGCCCCCAGAAGTTTCCTGGGCCCTAGGCAGTTGCCTAGGGTTGCCTTGTGGATAATCCTGCTCTGTACAAAATACATATTTTGATTTTGTCCCTACATTTAATTTGCGCAGAAAGACAGTAAAGTTCCCGTGCAGTGAGAACAGGCAGTAAAGTTCCCGTGCAGTGAGAACAGACAGTAAAGGTCCCGTGCAGTGAGAACAGACAGTAAAGGTCCCAAACAGTGAGAACAGACAGTAAAGGTCCCATACAGTGAGCGCTTGCACGTTCAAAACATGTTGTGACCCTGTTGAAGCAGCATTAAATTTCACTTTGAATTGCAAACTGTGGTTTGCCTGTGTCTCCCTGTCAATTATGCTGTTCCTGTTGGATTGTTTGGTGTTTGAGCGGATACACTGCAGGGATTGATACTATTGAAAATTTAGCCACACTAAACAAACTCTTGACTATTTGGTACTTTCCCTCTATCCTCCGCCGTTGTGCGCTGCCGCATCCGTGATTAGCTGCCTCTCAGCCGATCACAGATGCGGCTGCCGGTCCCGCCCCCTGCTTGCAGTTCTAAGCAAGCAGAGGGCCAGGATTGTGCGGCGAAGGATAGAGGGAAGGTAAGTAACTATCGGTGCACTTTCTGGATATAAAATTATAGCGGTTGGGGCTGGGGGAACTAGCCCTACCACATCAAAAGTTTTTCCCTGGTCCTGCACGGCAGTGAACACAATGGGTTAATCCCCCGTGATGTCACGCATACAGGCCCCTCCCCAAGCTGTTAAAACATGGCCTCTCCCCTCTTACCTCAGTCTTTTCTCTCCTGTCTCGCCTACAGCAATAATCAGAAACAAGTTCCAAACAATCAACTGTCTGACACTCAAGACCACTTTCTTGATAGCCATCACCTCGGCGAGGAGAGTGGCAGAAATCAGGGCGCTAAGAGCATCTGAGCCTTTTACAGTGTTCCTCCCAGACAGGGTAATACTGAGACCAGACGACACCTTCCTACCCAAGATGGTATCAGATTTCCATATTAACCAGGACATCATCCTGCCAACTCTAAAGGATACCGAACATGGATCCCAACCATTTCCACATTCACTGGATGTGGGCAGAATCCTCAGAGCGTACCTCACTAGGACGGAAGATTTCCGTAAGGATGATTCCCTGCTTATCCTGTTTCAAGGCAATAAAAGAGGTTACAGACCAGCTAAAACCACCATATCTCTCTGGCTCAAGTCCGTAATTAAGCAGGCATATGTAAGTAAAGCAGAACCCGTACCCGACAGGGTCACAGCTCACTCCACGAGATCAATGGCGGCGTCCTGGGCCTTCAGTGCCAGGGTTTCTCCAGAGGAGATCTGCAGAGCGGCGACCTGGTCTTCACTCTCTACGTTTATCAAACACTATAAAATTGACACACACTTGTCAGATCAAGCTGTTTTTGGCACTAGGATCCTAGTGGCAGCTACACAAAAATAAATAGGTTTATTTGCACTCAATTCTGTCTCCCTCCCTTCAATGAGCTTGTTATATCCCATTGTGTTCACTGCCGTGCAGGACCAGGGAAAAGCGAAAATTCTATCATACTTACCGGAATTTTCTTTTCCTGGTCCGTAGCACGGCAGTGCTTTTTCCCTCCCTTCTTATTCTACCTTTAGGCTCGACAGTCGGTTTAAGACCTGAGGGTAAGAGGGGAGAGGCCAAGTTTTACATTCTTGGGGAGGGGCGTAGAGTGACATCACGGGGGATTAACCCATTGTGTTCACTGCCGTGCTACGGACCAGGAAAAGAAAATTCCGGTAAGTATGATAGAATTTTCGCTTTTTGCACAGGTGGACCTGGTGGACATGGTAAAACTATGATTCAAACTACTTCCTGTTTCTGTAACAGGAAGTGACATTTGAGTTCCATTTGCTGTTCCAGCAGCCAGAACGGAGAAGGAGTGCATTCTAAAGTCTGGGACCATACCCAGCACCAAGTGCCTCACATTTCTACAACTCATAGCCAAAACACTGTGCTTCCATGTGCCTCGCACACTTCTGAACTCCTATAGCCAAAACCATTTGCTTCCCTGTGCCTTGCACTACTAAAACCCCATAGCATACTATTATGCAACCCTGTGCCTCACACTCCTAACCCCCATAGACTATCATGCATCCCTGTGCCTCACACATCACACTCCAAAATCCTTATAACCAACACCACACGCTTCCCATCAAAGTTTCCTCGCATTCCTAAAGCCACACACCCGCTGTTCTTCCCAGTACATTACTCTCACTCCAAAACATTTCCAGCCAAACACTGTAAGCTTAGCTCAGCATTACACAGAGAGCTCTGATTCCCAATAAGTTATAACAATTGTACTGTGCTTTCCCATGCAGTGCACACACTCCTGCATTCAGTTCCTAGTAACATACATACCTGCTTGTCACACATGGACCTCTTCCTGTTACTAGAAAATGGCTGAACTGCTATGGCTCCGCCCCAGTCATGTGACTGCTCGCATAACAGGAACGCTCCGCCCCTCCTGTCAACTTGAAACTCACTAGCTGTCACCCTTTACCATCGACTATCTCCCCTTCTAAACTAGTGCTAGTTTTAGCTTCTTCTATTAGCCATGTGCAGTCTGTGTTTTAGGTCAGACTAGTTAGGATCTTGCATATCATCAGCTCATAATAAATCTGTTTGATGGGGACTAGAGTTGTATGTATGTGTCTGCTCATGCTGTATATGTGTGTGTACATATGAGTGTGTTTTTATGTATGCATGTTGTGTGTGTATATGTATGCAGATGTGTGTATTTATGCATGTGTTTGTATGTGTATATGCTTGTGTGCATTCCCTATTCAGTAGCATGCCAGTTAGGGGCTGATGCAATAAGAAGTGGAAAGGTTTGCCCATGCTGTAATTTTGCAGAAACCAATCAGATGTTAGCTTTTTTACAGAGTCGCTGCAGTTAGAAAAACATCTGATTCGTTGCTGAAAATGAATAGCGCAGGCAAAGGTTTGCATGTATTATTGCCTCAGCCCCTCAATGTGCCTGCTAATTTACTTTGTTTTATTTTCCAACTAACTTTCATCCATGTTAGTTTTTCATTATGGGGTTAATGATGACTGTTGGTTCACAAACTCCAATGTTGTAATGTGGGTGTTAAATCTTCAGTAAAAGGGACACTTGGTTTTATTTAAAGGTAAGTGAAGTAAGGTGCCTATCATTAAGGACTGTTTAATCTGCAAACGCGTCAGGCATGTACCATAAACAGATTTTATGCAGCAGTAGCAGTGTGTTCTTCTGAGTTCCTTCTGGCACCGGTTAGTGTGGATCCTTACTTCACTTACCTTGATTGTTCGGCCTTGCAACGGGCTCTGCGCGGCCGGTACCCGGGCCCACCAGATGGAGGGTGTAAACATATCAGGTGTACTTACCCACGGAAATTGTGCAGCGTTAGAGCGAGGGTCTGGGGCAATTTTGCACCCGACCACTTAGCTAATAAGTAAGAAACACAGAATGTAATTTGTATATTGTGGGGTCAAGCCCGTTAACGGCACTATGTGAAAAAAAAACTTGTCGCGTATACAATGTAATCACTTAGATATAAAAGGCCTGCCTTACTGTCATGTGTTCTGTGTGGCTTGTTTCTTCACACTGGCAGAAGTGTTTACCAAGCTGTGTAGTCCCCTCCCTCTTCTGGCACTCCCCCATCAGCAGTGACGCTGTATACAGAGTCCGAGCAGTGTCAGTTGAAAGGACTTTAAAAGAAGAGTGTGACATCTGTTTTGACCCCGCCCTTCCAGTAGCTAGCTGCAAGCAGTAGGAAAGTAAGCAATATCTGAAGGGATGGGGCAGAGGGGGAGAGTAGGAGGACAAGTGGTGCTGAGATTCTTTACCAGTAAGTATGAACTCTCCCTGTTCTCTAACTTTGCTAATTGTTATTTACTTTTTACCTAAAGTTCATATATCTCCCCTGCTTAGCGATCATATCACTGAAGAGAGAGTCAGTTTAACAGCAGCTTGTAGTGAGACCTTCACAAACACAGGGACACTTTTGTTGTCCTGTTACATTTCAGTTGCTTTAGTCTATATATTTCATACATTGCACTGTGTGTCTTGTTTGGTATATAGTCTGTATTCTGGTATTTTATACTGATTAGTGTTCCATTGAGTCACTGGTTTTGTATGTATATAGATTTTTTTGGGGGGGGAGGGGCTGTTTTATAGTGTGTTATGCTCATATGCGGGTTAATGGTTATTGATTGGTGTTAGCACTACAGCATTTGACTATGGGTTGCACATGGTACATATAGTGTGGGTGAGAGAGGTGAGTGTGTGACGTACTGCGGGGAGCTTTGGATTGTGTGGGTGTGTGCCTTTGAGTGACAGATGAGGTGTAGAAGCTCCTACAAATCACAAGCATATCAAGGCTTATATCTCGGGGAGCTTGTAGAATTAAAGAAACTAAAGGTACCTGGTGGATGGGATGACTTATAGGAAACATTAGAAGAAATTAAAAAAAAACAATTTTCTCACTATAGTTGCCCTTAATGCCTATTCAATTATATTTATTTGGTTTTATTTAAAACCCAAATTATTTCATTTGAAATGGATACTCAGGAATTATCCAAATAATCTTTCATTTCAGGCTGCTTTGAAAACAACCCCAGCATTCCCCAAATACAGAGAAGCCACAGAATAGTGGGAGTTGTAGTTTTTGGCCATCAGGTTGGACATCAACCTAGTTTATAGGGTATCGAAATATTGGTTCTACAGGCACATTGATAATTGGTATTTCATTAAAGGGTCAATATCACCAAAACAGAACTATACACTATATTAGCATTAACTGCCAATTGATATTCCAATGGTGTTTCCGTTATATATACATTACAATTTTTAGAAATCTCAGAATTCCTTGGTTGCTGAATTCAACCAAATAATGCTGTTAGTTGTAGTTGTAAAAATCTGGAGCCTTGTGTTGTGTGTCCTAGGTTAGTACAGAACTAGCAAGATATTTTATTGTACAGTAAAAAGAGTGTGTTCAACAGTCCATTAGCATAAGAGAGCCCAAGTTAGCTTATAGTGTCCATGTAAAGCTACGTGCAGACATGGTTTTACTCCCTCCATGACTCCAGAAACCTGACAAATGTTTGTTATGGATAACAATCACCTATAATGATAATCGTCACAACCTGAATAGAGAGAACCCTAATGGTATGAATGATGAACAATGCAAATGAAATATTTCCTAAAAAATAATATATAATTTAAAACAGGTCCCGAAAATGTTGTAAAGTGTAATGATTTGCCCACTACGAACATCTACCTTATAACTTACCTTTGGAACACTCAAAAATTTGTGATATTTCATTTTTTTATATGCACAATGTAATCTTAATATTTAAATCCTTTTTTTTTTAAATATATCCACATAGTATCTGTTTGCAATGGCTCACTGGGGGTACAAAATCAGAGATGGATTAATGTCTGTAGGGCCCTAGGCAGGGCCATAATTAGGGGCCCTTTTTATTAAAATATTGTATAGACTATAATTTTTACTGCTTTTGAAGCTGGGGCCCCAGAAGTTTCCTGGGCCTAGGCAGTTGCTAGGGTTGCCTTGTGGATAATCCTGCTCTGTACAAATACATATTTGGTTTTGTCCCTACATTTAATTTGCGCAGAAAGACAGTGTATAAATCAAAGGCTTGTTTAAACATGGACGTTATTTTACAAAAAAAAAATTCTTACATGTGGACAGAGCCTGCAATCTGTATCAGGTATATGTTCTGCAGTATATAGCATTGGCAAGTGAGAAAGCTTACCATAGAAACCTTTGGCTTCAGATACTGAAAAGAAGCAAGTCTGAACATGCTGAGCATTGCAATCACTCCACAATACATCTTCTCTAGGGATATTTATATTTACCTAGTAAATGTAGCACAAAGCACTGAAGAGTTTATGTATTAGAGTAGAACCATAGAACTTCATGCACTGTTTATCGTAAAAATGGATTTCGCTAAAACACTGTTTATGCTGGAAAGTGAGGAAAAAGGGGTAAGTTGTTTTAATGCACAAATCAGTTCCACTGACTATTTTGTTTGCATTGATTTTCTGCTTAGATTGTCTAGAGATAGCAGAGAAAATGTGTCACGTACAAGGTATATAACTATGCATTATGATATGATACTTACAGTAGGTTGTGAATGCACACTGCCAACCTGCCCACAAAATACACATACCTTAATATGTTCATAGACTTATAAATAAATCACATTTTTAAAAACACTTAAAAGTCTTCCTTTGATTCAGACATCTTAATAACCCATCCATGCATTCTGTATGTATTCCAGATATTTGTAGATTGAGGGCCACACAAATAAAATATTTGTACAGGACAATTTACTTCTGACACTTAAGGTGCCCATACACGGGGCCGATATTACGATCAATCCAACATAGGAGTAGACATTTCCATTGATTGCCCCACAAATTGTACATTTCCCCAAACTTATTATGCAACATTAGATCTTAATATCAATTGTATATATGAAAATTGAAAACATTTGGGTTATTTACAAATGACTCTCTGATGATCATCTCAGCTATGGCTGATAAATTAAAAAATGTCTGAGATACTCATTTGTTAGTTGTGGCTGGTTTTCTGCTAAGGTAATGTTACAAGTAGCATTATCAACCCTGGAACCTAATGGAACCAGTTAAAGCAGAATATGAACAAGATTTTTTTGTAGATCATACAGTATAAAATATGTACAATATAACACAATAAATATGATATAAAATACAAATATATATATATAAGTTGGTACACACTTATTTACAGATCGAAGCATTGGTTGCTAAACTGACACAGTAAACATTTGCCTAGAAATGCAACATGCTCCTTATAATGACCAGTAGTTTGACTTGACTCTTGAGGGCGCATATTTGCATTAACAGATTAAAACAGTAAAAAAATTCCAAAACGTCTTTGCGGTCATTTAAGTGTCGTTGACAGGGCCAGATTTCCCACAAGACCACTTAGGCCATGGCCTAGGATGACAGGATCTACAGTACAGGTGTGGCATATCTGAAGTTCTCAGTATTTGATATAACATGAATTGCTTCCTGCAGTAATAGCAGTTATATGTATCTCCTAAGGCTTTTTTCACATTGTCCGTTTTATTCCCGCAGAGGAACATCGTGCTAGCGATTTATTGCAATGTTCCTCTGTGTTAACGCACAAAACTGCTGCATAGAGTGCGTTGCATGCAACGTACACACTGTATCGTAGCACTAAGGAGTAAACAGGGCCATTTACTCCCCTTCACACATGTGAAGAGCATTTGGTGGTATGTTCCCACAGGAAATCGCACCAAAATGCTTAAAGGGCAACTGTGGTCTCAAAACAAGTTAGGGTTAAATGAAAGCATGCAGTATATCCTTTACACTGAGCCAACAATCACATCTCTGGCTGGAGCCTGTGAGAAATAACATTGGGGTGAATGTTCAAACTTCCTGCTTCCAGTAGATTGAGTGACATCACCTGACCTCTGCCGGCCCTTTTCCCCTGGGGGAGAATCATGCTCAGTTAAGACTTATTGCTGGGGAAATCAGGAAGTTCTCTAGCATAAGAAAGATATGAGGAAGCACACTAATCAGGTGAATTCACAACTATTTATTGTAACAATAGTTGTGAATTCACCTGATTAGCGTGCTTCCCCATATCTTTCTTGTGCTAGAGAACTTTCTGGCCCTTGGAGTGGAGGAGGAACTGCACCTATCTACTTGTCTGGCATACAGCCAACACCGGTGTGCTGGAGTGTTCCTTGGACTGTATTGAAATCAGGAAGTACCTGAGGAAAAAATTGACAGTTGAGAAGGGGAGCCTATAAATGCACACAGGCTGGTCACATGACTACAAGCTGGTCACATGGCTAAAAACAGGAAGAGTTCAACCAGGAAGTAATATTGCTGAACCTTTCCAGCAATAACTCACAAATTTTATCTAGGGATGTGATTTAGGTTTTATTTCGAAGGTACGATGGAAGGCTTTTTATATAATTATTACTAGTTTGGAAGAATTTGAGACCACAATTACCCTTTAACACTGTGAACAAAGCCTAAATCTGGGCAGCCAGCCAGGAAAAAAATGGGTGGTAAAATAAAACAATAGGTAAAAGCTGAACCTGCCAATAGTGCAAAAAAGAAAAAAAGTAACTAATCTTACAGCTGGATACACCGTCACATCTTAATGCACAAACACAAGGCCTGCTGGCCGAATCCGGCCCTCCTGGACATTTTTGTGCCCCCCCCGGTGACTGTAAATCATCCAAGACTTACTACACTGCTATTTATTTGTGCAGTCCCATGCAGCTGCGTAACTATAGATCTGTCTGCTAGACACCACGATCAGCTGTTTTTAAAATGATTGTGCTCACCGTTATTAAGATACAATTGATCAGTTGTTTAAAAACAGATGATTGTGACATCTAACAGGCAGATCGATAGTTACTCCGTTGCTTGGGACTGTACAAATGGGTCTTGCACAAATGGATAGCAGCGTGTTAAGGCTTGGTTGCAGTCACCGCTGTAACAGCTGGTCTAGCCCAGCACTGGGGAGGGACGTGTGACAAAGGGCCTTCCATTGGAGTTGGCCGTTTCATTACCATGCCAGAAGAGTAAGGTGGGCATTCCACGTTAGCACATGACATAGGTAGAGGACCCAGTTCAAAACAGTGTTTCACACCCTTTCCCCGCAGAGACTCAGCACTAGGCACAAGCGTGACACATCCCTAATCCTGCACCTGATAACAGTGACTTAACTAGGAATCTGTGGCCCCCCAGCCCCTATTAATACTTTATACACAGTGGTTTTCTGTAAGGAGGCTATATCTGTCATAGGAAAAATAAGAAGATGGCTCCTGAGCCCCCCTGTGGTTTGTTACCCCTGCTCCCCTGGTAGTTACGCCCCTGCCTGCTAAGTATCTTGACAAAAAAATTTGGCCCACCACTTAGCCTGTCTTTTAGATTTGCGCCCCTTGTGTGATTGAGTTTGACACCCCTGTCCTAACGTACAGAGAAGGAAATCAATGAATAAACCTGCCTTGTATCTCGCTGTTATAGCACTTTATGGTGGGGATTTATTTATTGCATTGGGGTATGGTTAATTATTTATTGATTTTAATACAATCCCATATAGTACAGTATTTAATTTGGTCTGAACTAAATTTTTTGTTCTAGGGATACAGTACTCACTATTTAGAATTTATCTGTATTCCAGGGAATAGGCAAGGAGTGATCCTGATTCCCCCTACTTCTCAAAACGGCCATGTATGTGGGGAGTTTGTTACCGGAAAACACAGAGTTATGCTGGATGGTAATGGACAAAATTTTGCCATTTAATGCACCTTATGACAAGCCTGGCTTTTAAACATGAGGTCCTTATCCTATATAAACTGCACTATACAAAAGCCTAAGGTGCTTACAGGGAAATGAACTGCTGACTTCTACGCTAAATACTACAAATAATCTGTTGTATTCAATTAGATCAACTGGACTTAAAGTTTAGTTCTTGAAGACGTTTCGCTAGTCATCCAATTGGCTATCTCAGTTCGTCAAAATTTGTCCTCAAAATGTCGGGTTACTAGCAAAACGTCTTCAAGAACTAAACTTCAAGTCCAGTTGATCTAATTGAATACAACAGATATACCATGACCTGGATGAATGAGAGCCTTCACAAGCACTAATAATAATCAAATAATGGTTGTTGTGATTTTCAGATGGGCGTTGTGGCGGCTGCACAGGTTTCTCAAAACTCACAGTTAGGGCTAGGACACACTAGCAAGTTTTTTGCCAGTGTGCGCATGTGACTTTGGTTGGAATGGAAATCGCGGGAGTGCAAACAATGTTGCGATTTCCAATGTGCTGTTTCCGTAACGCATGCAATCACCATTTTTGGCGCATTCGCATGCATTACCATACAGGAAAATTGGTAAATCGCATGCGTGACAATGCACATAATCTCACAGGAGTCATTAATGCTCGCGCTTGCGATTCTTGTGAGTTGTAGTGTGGCCTTAGCCTAACAGAAGATTTTTAGCATTAGCTAATAGATGGCTTAATTGTCACGCAAATGTTTTACAGTGAATCATAATGCAGAAGGAACTGCTATCGGCCTTTTACATTGGAGATGTGATTTCCCCTATCACCATCAGACTGTACTGAGATAGAAGCAAAGGGGAAATGACCAGTGGCAGCCCCTACAGAGAAGCCCAACAAACCAATGATACATCCCCCACACCATGGTTACCAGACCAGGGATTGAAGGACATTCTTAATAAAATGTAACTAGTGCAGCTGAACAGATTTGCATTTTTTTTTAAAGTCAACCTTGCTGTATATGTTAAACTATTTTCATACGAATGGTATTCTTGCAATCTCTTAGTAGATTCAGATGTTTAGCAGCAAAAAAATACTTTATGCAGCATTTTGTCAATGGTGCCCGCCTCAAAAATGTCAGGTAAACGGAAAGAGTGAAAACATGCCGCTCGTGTGAAACTAAATAGAAGTCAAGCTGGCCTAGGGGAGAGAAAAGGGGAAAATCGGCCCTGGTCATTGATGGCAGAATAATCTTTCAAAATATTATTTAAAGCTGGGTATACACACTACAGATGTTTCTGTCATTTTTCAAAGATCTGCATACACACAGTCCCGAGCACTCTCCCTATACACATCAAAGGGAGAACGCTCGGGACTGCGTTTTTCCCTCGGCCACGGCAGACTCCCCTGTAGGGAGTCTGCTGCGGCCGAGGTATATTTTCCCTGTTTTCCGAAGAAGGGTGCGCATTCGTTCGGAAAAACAAGGTACATATAGTAATGATAAAGCCCCGATACTGTCGGATCTGACGGTTTTATCGGTACTGTGTGTACCTATCTTAACTTAAGAATAACTTAACTTAAGAATAAGGTATGTTTGTTTTCAATGCAGACTGCACAGATTTCCATGTTATCAGCAGTATTAGGTTTGTGGTAAAGTGTGTTTTAAGGTAGAATCCTAGTCAGAAGTTTGGGTGGAGGTTGGGGAGGGGAATGTTTATGGTGTTTAGCTTCCCTAACAACTGAGCAGCACTGAGGAGGGAAAGAAAGAAAAAGTGCGGGAGCATGCTTACACTGTGAATGGAAGGTCTAAAGAGGAGGAGGGCTGGACTTGTCTGTGTAACACACTCAAACAGGAGCTGGTACAGTGTTTAAACCATTCATCCAAAGCATGGCTAACAAAAACCACATCAAAAACAGGAAGATAGCAGAGCTGCAGATCAAGGTACCCAGGGAATTCAAGGCAGTTGTCTGTAGACTGGGTTTATTGTTCATAAAGCATGCTATTATATAGCAAAGTAAGTGACTGCATACGGTATTTGTTTTCTTTCTGGAAGCAATACAGTAACAAAAAGGACAAAGACTATAACTGAAAAAAAATTGGGGGGGGGAAGATTGCTTTAAAATTGCGATTTATTTGGTTATGCCATTTACTTGTGAAATGTCCTTGATTTGAGACACCTATTGTGTGATAGTGGAATTTTTTGTTACCATGGAAATATGGTTTGTGTGTGGCTTCTCCTCAGTTGTGTTGTTACCCAATTGTCTCTGACATGGTTTGTTTTTTGATGCTCAGTACTTGGAACTTTTACACATTTATTAACAGTGAATTTGCATTCTGTAACTTTTAAATACACAGTCATGTAAAGATGAAATCAAGACATTTGATGGGAAAGTGTCACATAGTGAGGCACAAAAACCATGTACATATATACAGTTTTCATGATATGGACCTTTCCCTTTAAGATCCGAAACAGATATGAAATATACAAGCTGCAGTGATAAGTGCTTTTGCATTAAATACATGCTGCATGGCTATACTGAAATCAATGCAGCCTGCATTACACATCTAATGGAATGGCTAACAGCTCCTCAGGGCCGGGCCAGATGTGGATGTATCAATTTAATTGTAAAGTGCGATGGAAGATGGTGGCGCTACTTAAATCAATAAATTAATAATTAAACTAAAGTAAGGAATAATTAGCCAGTGTAGGTAACATTCTTAAAAAAATCAGTATCACGATTCTTTAAGAAACCCAAATGCAGCAGAATAAGTTGAATATTAATGAGAATAAGAATAATAAGAAAGGTATAATCATACCTTTCTCTGATGCTCTCACGTTGAGCTATAGCTACTTACAAACAACGAATCCCTTTCCAGAAGTCCTGCCTCCTCTGCTCCTTTTGCGAGCTGGTTATGTGCATGATCAGGAGTAGAGCTCAATCGGTAATGGCTGTCAGTCATTACCCGGAAGAGAAGGAGGACACGGCCAGGGATGTTTGTCAACGTGGGAGTGTTGGAGAGAGGTAAGTTTATAATGATAATGGGCTTTTGGGTGGTAATCTGTTAAAATAGCTTAACTTATTTTGGGGCTGGAGTTACCCTTTATTTGAAGAAGGAGCTATGTCTTACCTCCCGTTCTGTGATTAATCAATCAGGGGCAGGCAGGGAAACCAGCAAACTTACCCACGATCACCATATTCCGCTGCTTCCTCTGACAGGCCTGAGTACATCTACGCTGCCTTGCACTGTTCGCGTATGTCTGTAAATCCATACAAATGTTTGGGTTAAATTGTTTACTGTGTCTCTTTAGCACTTTAGCAATCAATGCTTCAACAAAAAAAATTGTCAGACAAAATCATACACAAATGCCTGTGAGTACTTTTAACACTTAAATTTTAATTGAATCGCCTGAGCTCCGATAACACAAAATTGCGCAAATCGCAGCACAAACACATCACATTACATCCATTGTAGTGTGGCCTCAGCCTAAAAGTCACCAAGGAGTTTCATATCTATAAAACCAAGCAGGAGGCCACAGGCCAAGTTCTTTAATATAGGTTGTAGAACTCCAGGATGACTGTTAATAACCATGGCTATATAAAAGCACAAAGCTGCAGGCTGATTTATTTAATACAGCTTACGGAACTCCAAGGTGACTTTTAATATTCTAATTATATGAAAAACAGGGTGTATTGTTGCCCACAATTAAGAAGTTTAAATGAGTAAGTAGGACATAAATGTTATTGCTAGCCAGTGCTTAGCTATAATAACATATGACACAGCTAAGCACTGTTATAAGAATATAATAAAGGATATTTAAGACTCTAATGTAATACAGTGTATATATTTTACTCATTCACCATTAATGTCAATTAGTAGAATAGATAGCCAGGGGAGTAACTACACCCCCCCCGGCGGGATTGGAGGCCAGGCCCCTGACCCACTCCCTCCTCAGACTGAGCTCTATCATCAGCTGTATTTGTGGGGCTACTTTTTTCTTTTTTTATTACATGCATGGAGATTACAGCATACACCTGTAGTTCTCCACTACAATCTAGGAATATATTCCATTGTGTCCTGTCACATACAACCTATCAGTTTTTCTTCATGATTGTGGTAAGAACCTGCAGTACTTAGGCTGGGTACACACATGCAGGGCCGGTTGGCCCAAAAAATCTGCAGTGTTTTTGCTAGTGGGCCGGAACAAAGAATTGTGTTCCAGCCACGCAAGAACACAGACAACATACATACTTCTTTCAGTTGTAGACCAAAGTGGATTTATTTTTTTACAAAAAATCATTCAACAAGAATTCTGTTCCTTTCTGAAATCACTGAGCATGCCAGGGATTGAGCAATTCATTTTATCTTCTCCATCAGTCTCATTTCTAAATTACACCAAAATAGTATTAATAAAATATCCAGGGGTGTCTCTAGTGTTTTTGCCACCTGAGCCAAACTTTTGAATGCCGCCCCTTATGTACTTACTGGACGCTATGTTTTTTTTTCTTCTGCTCTGCCTGCCACTTTTCTAAAAAAAAAAACCTTTTAAAAATTTTAAAGTGAGCACTGTCTGCCGCCTCTTTGATATTTAGCAGGGGTGCTGCCCTGAGCATTTTGCTCATATTGCCTCATTAGAAAGACACCCCTGAAAATATCAGCTTCAATACCCTCTAAAGCCACTCATAAAATTTATGCAGGTGCTAAGGGTATAAGAGAAAAGTATCAAACAAAATGGTAATCAGGACAGCCTGAGAACCATGAAGGGAAACCCACTATACTCCCAAAAAATCTGGAGGCACTCACTCGGCATTCCTCAGGGAAATAGGAGCCCCAATATAAAGGGGGGGGAGATAAATAATGCGGTGTATAAAAACCTTCCAATCATCTAGATCTAGCAAAATCATCCTTTATTAGACAATGTATATAAAAACTGATAACCACCTAAAACAAATTATCTATCCCATACAGAAACATTAAAAATGTGGGCGTCCCCAGAAAAAATACATGTCTACTAAAAGTGACCCAGAGTCACCAACAGCATATAACGTTCAAACAGTTGCTATTGAATAAGCAAGCAAAAAGAGCAAGCAAGCATAGTGTATGTATGTGCCCTACATACATGATGCTTGCTTGTTCTTTCTGCTTGCTTATTCAATAGCGCGGATGTGCCCTACATACATCATGCTTGCTTGCTCTGCTCTTTCTGCTTGCTTATTCCTCCGGATATTTCTTAAATATAGTAGGTTTCCTTTTATGGTTCTCAGGCTTTCCTGATTACCACTGTGTTTGATCATTTCTAAAAAATGTCATCTTTTTAATTTAAAATTATCCATTAGATTGATGAGCTGCAAAACACAAACCATGGCCTGGAGATGCATA
The DNA here is from genome assembly GCA_019447015.1 of Hymenochirus boettgeri. NCBI lineage: Eukaryota > Metazoa > Chordata > Amphibia > Anura > Pipidae > Hymenochirus > Hymenochirus boettgeri. The sequence continues at coordinate 231,612,967 of CM033470.1, read as the reverse complement.
TTGAACAGCTACAGGAAAGCAAAGAGATTGTCAGCAGTCAGGTGGATATCTTGACAAGGAAAAATGAACAGCTGTGTGAAGAGCTGACACAAATAGACAAGCTGGCTGAACAACTCGAAAGAGACAAAGAGCGGGTTTTGGAAGCTGCTGAGAAAGATGTGGAGGATGCAAAGGTACAGTGGATACTTTAAATGACACAGTCCTGCCGGTAGCCATTATGCTTATCTCTGCCAATTAGAAATCTTGTTGAATAAGCTACATGGCATCGCTATATATTTACATTAATTACATGTTGTTATGATCTCCATTGAAAGTCTTTACTGTGAATTCTTTTCCAGGTAATTTGCAGCTGCCAGGGATACTTTCTGATAGCCGTTTGGAGTCAGGAAGGATTTTTTTCCCCCCTTTTTAGCTGGGTTTTTTTCCTTCCTCTGGATCAACTGTTAGGTAGGGTTAAAAAAAAAAAAAGAGGATGAATAGGTTGGACTTGATGGACGTATGTCTTTATTCAACCTTAATTACTATGTTACTATGCAGCTGCAGTCAGTCATGTGATCATTCAGGCTATGGGTACAATAAGAGGGTTGATGCAGTTATGTTGAAATGCACAATATTTAATTGATGTACAGTTGATTAAATAACACATTTATGATCTGCTTTTCAGCAGGTTTAAAGTTGTTTTAACCAAAGAAAAACAAATTGTAATAAATGATTACTCGCAGTAATATAATAAAGAAGATAAGTGTATCCTAGGATGTGACTTTCTCTTTTTTAAAGAATGCATGTAACATTAATTTCAATTGGTGCCTGTTCAATGATTTCCAGTCTCATAGAAGTGGTGCAGAGCACATACACTTGTCATTTAGTAATAGTGATCAGCATATAACAAACAATTATGCCATATTAAACTGCATCATTCTCACCTATGGTAACTGAATGCCCCACTTTGTGTGGGGTGTGTGTTTTACCCTTATGTGAATAGTCAAGTAAGTCCAGCCGGGCAGTTGTTGGTGAATAACTTGCGGGGGCTACATGAGTGTGTTTTGCAATACTCACACTGCGACTACAAGCAATGGGTTAAAGGGCATGAACACTCTTAAAACAAAAAACTGGTCACATGTCTGTTACCTGCACCCAATCCCAACTGATATTTTCAGCAAATTATTACATGTATTATTAACCAGATATTTAAGTATATTATTGCATTCATTCTAGCAGAGTAAGTTAGCTCCTCCTCCCATGCAGTCAATTATGGCTGCGAATGCTGACAACACAACCAATCATCGACTGCTGCCTCCCCTGCACATGCTTACGCTTATAAAAGGCTCATTGAACAAAGGAATAAGGCAGAAACCTTTTCCATAATGGAAAAGGACTTATAATTAAATGTCTGGTTACAAATATATGTAATAAACTTAAAATAGCAGTTAGGGTTACAGGCAGATAACTGGCGAGTCACCATTTGTTTTTTTAAAGGGCATGTCCAGCCAAAAATAAAGTCAGCTTAGAAATGTTTAACACCTCCCCCAAACGTAGGTTTCACATTATCCTTAAATTTCAAAGATGCCCCAGAAGTTCCTTACCTGACCCAGTACCTTGATAGCCGCTCCACTACCTGGTTGCGGATGTCTGTAAAGGCATGACGTGATGTCGTGCCCAATCACCTGATAGCCGAGACTAGAATATAGAACGGGATGTCAGTGCAGAAGCCCTCTGCTCCTGTTTTTACTTTTTTGAAAACAAGCTGGAAAAAGGAGCTGGGGGCTCAGGCAGCAAGGGACCGCTTCAGGTAAGTCACTTCAGGGGAATCTTTGGAACTTAAGGATAATGCAAAGGTTGGGGGAGGGGAGTGGACATGCCCCCAGATAATGCCTCCCTCCACCAATCAAAAATAAAACATTTGTAAAATATCATATTAAATACATAGCAGGAACAAATAGCCCATTAAACCCAATAGCCCATTAACCCATGTTGAAAACATGACTCAGTGTTCCCATCATAAACACAGCATAGCTTAAGTATAGCAAACATAAAATAATAACACAGTGATCCAAAGTAACCTGCACACCCCCATTCAACATAGATCACATATATAAGGACAATATTTACTAAAGCTGCTAATGTGCATATGTATGTAGGTTTTAGATGTTAATGAATGACCCAAGGGCTATTCAACCAATTAAATATGTAAACAGTTTTCCTTTTTCTTTCAGGATGAAATGCAGCAACAGCAGAAAACCATAGAAAGCTTGGAGGCCACCATCAGAAATTTAACATCAGTGAGTTTGTTAACTGTTATGTCTGTCTGTTCCAGTGTCAAGCAACATTCTAAATGGAGTCTGAGATCTAGAACTAGATCTGATATAACTAGATTGCGTTCATATTTAAGGGTAGTATGGCATAAGCTAAAGTTATTGTGCCTAGCTAGTGTTTTTATATTACTGGTACAATGAACTGTATTTTAATACATAATTCATATCTGTATAAATTGTTACTTAATTTAAATTGATGCTATTTTGCCACTGCTCCACCTCTTCTTCCCAATTTCGGGTGCTGCTGGTAACATCTTAAAGATGGTCAGATCAAATTGATGTAAGCCCTATAGACTTAAATGGAACTCACATCAGCTTGTATGTATGTATTTATTTTCATATATAGTGTGGAACATTTTACGCATCTCATTATTATTATTATTATTGTTGTGAATTTATATAGCGCCAATATCTTCCGTATCGCTTTACAGTTACATGTAAACATTCACATCAGGCCCTGCCCTGAAGAGCTTACAATCTACACAGAATTCTTTTACTTTTTTTTCAGCATAGTATTTAAACATTGTTTAATCTAATTTTAAATTCAGGATGCAAGTATTACCAAAGACCAACTTAAAAATGCTGAAACTTCTCTAAAAGAAAAAAGAGAGGAGAACACAACCCTAAATTGTCTAGTAGACCAACTCCAAGAAGACCAAAGCAGATTTCGCAAAAAAATTGAAAAACTGGAGAAATTAGGTAAGCTACTATACATAGAAAAGTTCATTCTGCATTTTATGTAAATGAATTGAGATTTGGTTAAATGTATATTTTATTTTGTGGAAAACCATAAGAAAAGCAACATGTATTGTTTCACATCTAATAATATACTCTTATGAAGAGGCTCTTAACCATGTATCATGGGTATAAACCATGTGTCTCTTAATAAAGTTATGTAACAGTCAGGTAAATACCCCCAGAATCCCGAATTAGTTCTGAGACAGTGATGAATTTGTGTAGTGGTTATATATAGTATGTGCTTGTTTAGGTGATGGAAATAGACTTCCTTTTAATTGGACCTGTGGAAATGTGTGCATGTTACCCTCAAAGGCTGAGGTGTTGGCCTGTGGAGAATTCTGGGATTTTTCCTCTAGAAATAGTAATAGTGGTCACCCCTCTGCATTAAAATGCTTTCCTCTGAGGAAAGGGTCCATGCAAAAACATCCTGTTTTAGCAACTCTTCACTGAGAACATTACTGGAAGTGCGTCTGGGTAATGCTGATAGTTGTTTTTATCTATAAGCTGAGGTCTGTTGGGCACATTTGTACATGGATAGAAAATTGGTTGATGGATAGGCTTCATTAATATGGACTAAAGTGGGGTTTCACAGGTTTCTGTGTTGGGTCACTTCTATTTAATCTATTTATTAATGATTTGGCAGTGGGTATTGTCAGCAAGGTTTCTGTGTCTGCTGATGACACAAAACAAAAAGATGTGCAATTGTTGCAGGTGAATCTAGATGATTACTGTGCATTAGAGATGGAATTCGGGTTCGACACGGAACCCCCTCGGTCTCCGATCCTTTTTGATATTTTTTTTAAGGCTATTTTAAAAAATCATCGAAAATAGCCCCGTACTTTCGAAAATTCATCCGGTTTCGGATTTTCAGATCTTCGGGATTTCCCGAGATCCAGGAATCTGAAAACGGAACGAAACTAGTGAGTTTCGGCCATCGCTACTGTGATAAATACATTAACTGTAAAACGGTAAAACTACGGAAATGCCTTCATGCAGACGTGTGATGGCAGGTTTATTAGGTAGTTTCAAAAGAAAGCTGTATGAGTTTCTGAAAACAAGAAATATTGCAGGTTACTGGTATTGATACCAGGGCCGGCCTTTGATATGGGCGACCTGTGCGACCGCACATATTGCATTACCAGTAGGGGGCACCAGTCGGAAGTCTTAAGTCACGGACCTATAGGTCAAAGTTGTGCATCAGTGCCACACTCCCCCCAGTTATAGTCCTGCAGATGAAATATGTGTATCAGCACCACCCCACAGACAAAGCACCAACACACGTAAGCCTTAGTTAAGATGTCTGTATGCTGTGCTGTTCTGTCTGTGCATTTAGTGCGTTTCGTGTTACGATGTAAGCAATATATACAAGCACACACTACAGATACTGAAAGACAGTAAGTGCAGGTGGCAGACTTGATTTGAAGCAGGCGAAGGCAAGAAGCATTCAGCAGTGTATTGTATGTGCCCGGGTGGGTGTTTTGGAGGGGGTGCTAGGGGCCAGTAGCAAATCTTGCACAGGGTGCTATTTAACCTAAGGCTGGCCCTGATAGTTAAAGGATAACTATACTGTAAAAATCTACCTTTTAAAAATGGAAAGTACCTGGGGCAGGTAAGTAGGATTGTTTATTCCTACTTCACAATATTGTTTCGTTGAGGAGCTATAGCCTGTACAGTTTACATTAGCCAGGTTAGTCTTGGACTATTCCTGTATTAAAGATAGTGCTGAAGCCAGAAGGAAGACTGTCAGAATCAATTTTCTTTGGACCAGAGCTCCTCACAGAAATGATATTGGGAGGTATGTATTACCAGTCCTATATCCCTGTTCCAATTAATTTTCAGTTTAACCGTTTTTTTTTAGGAAAACTTAATTCAGTCAGGAAGGAATTTTTTCCCCTTCATAATTCTAATGTTTTTTTTTGCCTTCCTCTGGATCAACATTTAGGCAGGAAATCTAAGTATTGCTGAGTAGGTTGGACTGCATGGACGTATTCAACCTCAAATACTATACTATACTATTCTGCATTAAGTATAATATTTTTTACCTCCTGGCAGAAAAGAACTCCCTTTTAGCAAATGAGAAGAGTAACACAACAACTCCTTCTAGACTGGATGCCTTTGTGAAATCACTGGAGGAAGATCGGGATCACTATAAGTTTGAAGCAGAAAATCTACTGAAAATGTTGCGAAATCAAAGTCCTAGTCCAAAGCGTGCTTCTGCCCAGGTTGGCAACTTTGCTAAAGTCAACATAAATGCCTTTAATTTTAAGAAATATTACAATATTATATCTGAGATGAGCACACACATGTACATACAGAAAGCAGCCATGAATCTAGTGCCAAAACAGCTGCACATGTTTTTTGTCTATATATTATTATTGGCTAAATAAATTATAATGATTGTTACTATCTTTGGATAAATATTACCAAAACAAATGTATTGCCCATTTTGGTCCTCCGAATGTGTGTCCAAATTGTAAACAAGTACTAAATAGCTAGGTCTACAAGTGTCTACCCAGAACTTATTTATTATCCTAAATCCTGACACTAATAACATTTTTGACTTTCAACATTGTTAAACACGAGAAGATCGTTAGATCGGTAGAACGTACACCAGAAAATTGTTTGTGCTTTTTCCAGCATTTTTTTACAATTGTTGCTTTGTCTACAATTTATAAAATGGTAGGCTTTTGGTGCAGACTTTTTGGTTTGAATGGCCTAGCAGTTTAACTGCTGCTAGATTAAAGCTGATCATTCTTGTAATACTTGTTTCCCAAATACTAAATATAATCAGACACCAAAAATTCTCCTACAGTAAGTCAGGTTGTCTATCACAAACTTGTGAGCATTTATTGGCTTACAGGATTAGCCTAGACAGATTCATGGGGCAGACGGGGCATTTATCACACAATGATCACTTGACTTGTCAGCATGCAATTAATTTTTGACAATTTTTGTCCAGCACCTCATTACTATGTCTGACCTACATATCAAAGATACCGGATTTATAAAACTACTGATTTCTACACAGGGGCATAACTGCAGGGCCCCTGACTCACCCCCTTGCCAGGGCGCCAAAGGTCCGTGTGGTTATTTCATACACACAATCAGCTGTTTAAAAGACCGGAACTGAACCGGAAGTTTGGTGCGGGCCCTCTTACCTCTCGGTGCGTGAGAAATGCCCCAGTGTTGCCTAGCTCTTAATGTGAGTTCCAAATGATCTATTAAATCTCCAGTAGGTGACAGTATAGTGTTATTTTCTGTTAAAAAAGTTGGTGCGAAAGAAAAAAGTAAAAAACACACTTGGTAGAATATTCCATTTGTGTTGCCCATATTGAAGGAACTGTAACAGTTTGTTTAAGTGATCTAAAGGCTACGACGTCCATGCAAACAGTGCACTGTAAAACGTGTGATCGCATGCAATCCGAAAACTGATCGCAGTGCACACAGTGGGGCCAATGTTAATGTGCGCTTGCATTTCACTGGGGCAATAATCTATTATTGGAGAGCATGCAATTCACATAAAAAATGGTGATCGCAGGCATTGTGAAAACTGGTCACAGTGCACACGGTGTGGCATTTGGTTCTCAAAAAATTGATTTTAAGTGCGTGAGAAATGCCCCAGTATTGCCTAGCTCTTAATGTGAGTTCCAGGTGATCTATCAAATTTCCAGTAGGTGACAGTATACTGTAATTTTCTATTACAAAAACAAATGGTAATTTGCAGAAAATTTACTAAAATTTAGTTCCAATTGCGTCTTACCCCCTGTATGAATTGAACAGCAGCTAACTGCTGGAGTTAAACAGTTTTTAAATTGCTTGTGACTACAACCCACAACTGAATGGCTGAATCCTGTGAACTGTGATATTGTGATAAAGTTGAAACTAAACCCAGTTGAGAGTTCTCCATTGCCGACTTCAAAGACAACTTGGAAGTTGTCTTAAATGTTGCTATCTTTGCTACTGAGCTATTTTGCTAAAGCCCAATGTGTTGGAGAGAGAGTGCTTGTTTTTAAATCATTTTATCTTGGCATATACAGTATTAACCCAATAAGATAAAATTAAACTCCTTGAGGATTAATAGAAAATTATTTTTAATATTGTTAAACAGTGTCAAAAAATTTTTGATTTTAAAATTTGTTCCCCCAATGTATCAAAAGGTTTAAATATAGGAGAATTTATTATTTATGGAATTACCGGTATATTAAAGAAAAAATTAATCCTTGAATCCATTGCTCTTTTATGCACAGTTGGCAGAAAGGAATATCATTCTTGCAATGTCTTACTTGCTCACAAATGAAGGCTTTGAAAACACTGAGGGTTTAGGTCATTCAGTTTTCCGTTTTGCGTATCGCAATGTAATTTAAAATATAATGGAAATCATGAGAAGCGGTGCCCACTGTTTAATTTGCGTTCCGAATATATGCGGTCCATTTTTTATCTGCATGCATGCACAGCTTTTGGTCTGACGGTGTGTCAGAATTGCACTTTAATAATAGTCTAGGGGAACGCAAAAAAAGATGCTTGCTGACAAACTTATTTTTTGCTGGGTTTTTTTTGCATTTCTCCAGTGTTTCCTGCTGCTTTTACAAAACTACACACTCATGTAAACGGATTGGAAACACGGACACACACGGACAAATGCATAGAATAATGCATGTCTGTTAACCTGCAAACGGACCAGAACGACAAAATGCATTGTCCTAAACGCACTGAAATGGACAACACAACACAACGCCATAGTGGGACCTTGCCCTCACACCCCACATACAGGAAATGCGGCAGTGCAGTTGAGAATTGCACTTAATATAGTCTAGGGGAACGCAAAAAAAATGCTGACAAACTTATTTTTTGCTGGGTTTTTTTGCATTTTCTCCAGTGTTTCCTGCTGCTTTTACAAAAACTACACACTCATGTAAACGGATTGAAACACGGACACACACGGACAAATGCTAAGAATAATGCATGTCTGTTAACCTGCAAACGGACCAAACACGGACAAATGCATTGTCCTAAACGCACTGAAAATGGACAACACAACACAACGCACATAGTGGGACCTTGCCCTCACACCCCACATACAGGAAATGCGGCATTGCAGTTGAGAATTGCACTTTAATAATAGTCTAGGGGAACGCAAAAAAAGATGCTGACAACTTATTTTTTGCTGGGTTTTTTTGCATTTTCTCCAGTGTTTCCTGCTCTTTTACAAAAACTACACACTCATGTAAACGGATTGGAAACACGGACACACACGGACAAATGCATAGAATAATGCATGTCTGTTAACCTGCAAACGGACCAGAACACGGACAAAATGCATTGTCCTAAACGCACTGAAAATGGACAACACAACACAACGCACATAGTGGGACCTTGCCCTCACACCCCACATACAGGAAATGCGGCAGTGCAGTTGAGAATTTCTTGAATTTTTTTTTGAGTTGATTCTTGAAATGTGTTTGGTTTAACCTGGTTAAACAACTGCTGTTTTTTGTGCTATGCTTATGGAGGCCTACATGCACTAATACCAACTTTACAATCGGCATAGTGCAACGGTATTTGTAAACATTTTAAATGTTTCAGTTTGGTAAACCAATTTTATGACAAACAATAATTGGCTTACACAAACTGCAATCATAAGATTGTATGACTGGGTTTGGTGCATGTACAGTATGGCCTTCATTTTGTTGCTGCATAATACTATATTGGTGTGTTGCTTGCCTTGAACTATAGTTTAAGTACATCATAACTTAAAAATTGTTCATTATTTGAACTGTGAATTTACACTCTTAATTTATCATTGCGTTTGGAATCAGAACTAAAGAAAACCCTTCGTGAACGTGATGATTTCCGACCATGTTAGAGAAATATGAACGTCACATGGCAGAGATACAGGGTAACATCAAAGTACTGACGTCAGAACGTGAACAAACCAACCTGCTTTATGAACGGGTAATTAGAACCGCTATCTGCCATTTATATTTTCGCCACTCTTTGGAAGCATATCTGCCTTTTTTCGGGCAATAGTTTTCTGAAATAGTGCTAGACGCTTTAAAATTGATTATATTGTAACTCAGACCTGGCCCATATAACTCGACCGGGACCACATCTGCCTGTTGGCTGTACCTGACTGGCACCTCAATACTACCCAAAAAAAACTTAATATTAAATGATTGTGTCAGATGAATAATTGATTTATATTTATTAACTTTACTTTATAAAAATAATGATAAGCTGATCAATTGATAAATTTAATTTGATAGAATGGATCTAAAACATTACACACCTTATAATAAAAACATCCAATTAACCAGATATATTAATTTAAAAGGTATGTCCATCCTTTTTAACATCTTTTTCTGTGTGTAGGGCTCCCTCCCCCAACCGCTATAGTAATTTGTCACAAAACTCCCTTGATCATTACTTACATGCCTCTCTCCTCCGACGTTCAGTCCCGGCCCTCTGCTTGCAAACGGCAAGCAGGGGGCCGGACGGGGGCTGCGTCCGATTGGCTGAGAGGCAGCCAATCATTGACGCGGCTTTCAGCTGTACTGAACGTCGGGGGAAAGAGGCAATGTAAGTAATGATCGGGGGAGTTTTGCTGGAAATAACTATGGTGAGTTGAGGTTGGGGGAGGGAGCCCTACAGAAAAAGGGATTTACACTAGGGGGAGGGAGAGAGAAATGGGAGGGAGAGGGAGGGAGGGAAAGGTAGGGGGTGCACTGAGCATGTGCAAACTCTCCTAAAGAGACAGGAGGCAGAGTCCTATATGGACTCGGCCGCTCCTGGTGGTCAGTTTTTTTGGAGGGACATTACAGAAACCATTTGAAGCAGGATGTGAGGTAAGGATTTTTATGCACTACACAGTGGGGCCACTAGTTTGTGGGGTGGACATGCCCTTTAATCATTTATAAAATCCAGTTTTACAATCTGTATTATGAGATTCCCAACATCCAGTTTCTCATGTGGCCACCTGTGGATGTAATTGCCCACCCCTGTTTCTAACTATTTAACATGTTTTTCTAATACAATATTCTTTATCACATTATATACTAGGCACAGCAAGAGATAACACAGCTCCGTAGAGAACTCATGCGATCTCCAAAGACTCCAAAAGCCAGTTTAACAGCACAAGCCATTTTACGCCGTTTAGAAACTGAACGTGATAATGCCATGTCAGATTTACGCCGAATGACCACAGAAAGGGACATTTGCGAGAGAGGTTAAAGGTATAATGGAGTCTCTGGGAAATATTTTGGTTTTTAGCTTTGTTTCAGAAAATCTTCATTTGCTTCTTTAAACATCTTTTTTCTTGTGCTGTTAATAGTATAGTATTTTGAGGTTGTATAAAGACATATGCCATCCAGTTCATGCCACTCCCTGCCTAACTGTTACTCCAGAGGAATGCAAACAAAAAAGCCTACCTTGTTTGCAGAAACTCATCCGCTTTTTTTTTAAACTGTCCACTGAAACACGTCCACTGGAAGGCAGTTCCATAGCTTTACCGTTCTCACTGTGAAAACCCTTTTTGTACTTAAAGACAAACTTCCTTTCTTTAAGTCTTAACAGATGTCCACGTGACCTCTGACATGTTTCAGGGTGAACAATGCCCCATGAGTTTATGATGGCCCTTAATGTATTTAACACAGTAATCATATCCCCCCGCATGCCCTTTTCTCCCGTACATAATTGTAACCTATATAATCTGTGTTCATACTCAAGCTCCCCCATTTCCTTTATTATTTTAGTTTTCCTTCTCTGAACCCTTTCCTTTTCCAAGATGTCTAGATCCACTACAACGATTGCACATCCTCTGAAGCTTAATCACACAATGTTTTGTGTTGTCAGCAAACACAGAAACCTTGCTGACAATACCTGCTTCCAAATCATTAATAATGATTAAATAGAGGTTACCTGTAACTAATTTTGGGGTTTTAAAATAATCGTATTATTTCATCTCCAGATTTTAAAGAAACCTCGGTCATGACAGGGCTCATCTCGAACAAGAATTGAGGATTACCAATCAACAATCCGAATAGTAAGCTTTATAATAAGAAAGGAATTCTTTAATTCCTGTCCTTATTTTTAGTTTAATATTAAAGCAAACAAATGTTTGAAGTACTGTAAAGATACTATTGTTGCATGCTGACAAACTTATTTTTTGCTGGGTTTTTTTTGCATTTCTCCAGTGTTTCCTGCTGCTTTTACAAAAACTACACACTCATGTAAACGGATTGGAAACACGGACACACACGGACAAATGCATAGAATATGCATGTCTGTTAACCTGCAAACGGACCAGAACCGACAAAATGCATTGTCCTAAACGCACTGAAATGGACAACACAACACAACGCCATAGTGGGACCTTGCCCTCACACCCCACATACAGGAAATGCGGCAGTGCAGTTGAGAATTGCACTTAATATAGTCTAGGGGAACCAAAAAAAATGCTGACAAACTATTTTTTGCTGGGTTTTTTTGCATTTTCTCCAGTGTTTCCTGCTGCTTTTACAAAAACTACACACTCATGTAAACGGATTGGAAACACGGACACACACGGACAAATGCTAAGAATAATGCATGTCTGTTAACCTGCAAACGGACCAGAACACGGACAAATGCATTGTCCTAAACGCACTGAAAATGGACAACACAACACAACGCACATAGTGGGACCTTGCCCTCACACCCCACATACAGGAAATGCGGCATGCAGTTGAGAATTGCACTTTAATAATAGTCTAGGGGAACGCAAAAAAAGATGCTGACAAACTTATTTTTTGCTGGGTTTTTTTGCATTTTCTCCAGTGTTTCCTGCTGCTTTTACAAAAACTACACACTCATGTAAACGGATTGGAAACACGGACACACACGGACAAATGCATAGAATAATGCATGTCTGTTAACCTGCAAACGGACCAGAACACGGACAAAATGCATTGTCCTAAACGCACTGAAAATGGACAACACAACACAACGCACATAGTGGGACCTTGCCCTCACACCCCACATACAGGAAATGCGGCAGTGCAGTTGAGAATTTCTTGAATTTTTTTTTGAGTTGATTCTTGAAATGTGTTTGGTTTAACCTGTGTTAAACAACTGCTGTTTTTTGTGCTATGCTTATGGAGGCCATACATGCACTAATACCAACTTTACAATCGGCATAGTGCAACGGTATTTGTAAACATTTTAAATGTTTCAGTTTGGTAAACCAATTTTATGAAAACAATAATTGGCTATACACAAACTGCAATCATAAGATTGTATGACTGGGTTTGGTGCATGTACAGTATGGCCTTCATTTTGTTGCTGCATAATACTATATTGGTGTGTTGCTTGCCTTGAACTATAGTTTAAGTACATCATAACTTAAAAATTGTTCATTATTTGAACTGTGAATTTACACTCTTAATTTAGTCATTGCGTTTGGAATCAGAACTAAAGAAAACCCTTCGTGAACGTGATGATTTCCAGACCATGTTAGAGAAATATGAACGTCACATGGCAGAGATACAGGGTAACATCAAAGTACTGACGTCAGAACGTGAACAAACCAACCTGCTTTATGAACGGGTAATTAGAACCGCTATCTGCCATTTTATATTTTCGCCACTCTTTGGAAGCATTATCTGCCTTTTTTCGGGCAATAGTTTTCTGAAATAGTGCTAGACGCTTTAAAATTGATTATATTGTAACTCAGACCTGGCCCATATAACTCGACCGGGGACCACATGCTGCCTGTTGGCTGTACCTGACTGGCACCTCAATACTACCCAAAAAAAACTTAATATTAAATGATTGTGTCAGGATGAATAATTGATTTATATTTATTAACTTTACTTTATAAAAATAATGATAAGCTGATCAATTGATAAATTTAATTTGATGAATGGATCTAAAACATTACACACCTTATAATAAAAACATCCAATTAACCAGATATATTAATTTAAAAGGTATGTCCATCCTTTTTAACATCTTTTTCTGTGTGTAGGGCTCCCTCCCCCAACCGCTATAGTAATTTGTCACAAAACTCCCTTGATCATTACTTACATGCCTCTCTCCTCCGACGTTCAGTCCCGGCCCTCTGCTTGCGAAACGCAAGCAGGGGGCCGGACGGGGGCTGCGTCCGATTGGCTGAGAGGCAGCCAATCATTGACGCGGCTTTCAGCTGTACTGAACGTCGGGGGAAAGAGGCAATGTAAGTAATGATCGGGGGAGTTTTGCTGGAAATAACTATGGTAGTTGAGGTTGGGGGAGGGAGCCCTACAGAAAAAGGGGATTTACACTAGGGGGAGGGAGAGAGAAATGGGAGGGAGAGGGAGGGAGGGAAAGGTAGGGGGTGCACTGAGCATGTGCAAACTCTCCTAAAGAGACAGGAGGCAGAGTCCTATATGGACTCGGCCGGCTCCTGGTGGTCAGTTTTTTTGGAGGGACATTACAGAAACCATTTAAGCAGGATGTGGAGGTAAGGATTTTTATGCACTACACAGTGGGGCCACTAGTTTGTGGGGTGGACATGCCCTTTAATCATTTATAAAATCCAGTTTTACAATCTGTATTATGAGATTCCCAACAATCCAGTTTCTCATGTGGCCACCTGTGGATGTAATTGCCCACCCCTGTTTCTAACTATTTAACATGTTTTTCTAATACAATATTCTTTATCACATTATATACTAGGCACAGCAAGAGATAACACAGCTCCGTAGAGAACTCATGCGATCTCCAAAGACTCCAAAAGCCAGTTTAACAGCACAAGCCATTTTACGCCGTTTAGAAACTGAACGTGATAATGCCATGTCAGATTTACGCCGAATGACCACAGAAAGGGACAGTTTGCGAGAGAGGTTAAAGGTATAAATGGAGTCTCTGGGAAATATTTTGGTTTTTAGCTTTGTTTCAGAAAATCTTCATTTGCTTCTTTAAACATCTTTTTTCTTGTGCTGTTAATAGTATAGTATTTTGAGGTTGTATAAAGACATATGCCATCCAGTTCATGCCACTCCCTGCCTAACTGTTACTCCAGAGGAATGCAAACAAAAAAGCCTACCTTGTTTGCAGAAACTCATCCAGCTTTTTTTTTAAACTGTCCACTGAAACACGTCCACTGGAAGGCAGTTCCATAGCTTTACCGTTCTCACTGTGAAAACCCTTTTTGTACTTAAAGACAAAACTTCCTTTCTTTAAGTCTTAACAGATGTCCACGTGACCTCTGACATGTTTCAGGGTGAACAATGCCCCATAGTTTATGTATGGCCCTTAATGTATTTAACACAGTAATCATATCCCCCGCATGCGCCTTTTCTCCCGTACATAATTGTAACCTATATAATCTGTGTTCATACTCAAGCTCCCCCATTTCCTTTATTATTTTAGTTTTCCTTCTCTGAACCCTTTCCTTTTCCAAGATGTCTAGATCCACTACAACGATTGCACATCCTCTGAAGCTTAATCATCACAATGTTTTGTGTTGTCAGCAAACACAGAAACCTTGCTGACAATACCTGCTTCCAAATCATTAATAATGATTAAATAGAGGTTACCTGTAACTAATTTTGGGGTTTTAAAATAATCGTATTATTTCATCTCCAGATTTTAAAGAAACCTCGGTCATGACAGGGCTCATCTCGAACAAAGAATTGAGGATTACCAATCAACAATCCGAATAGTAAGCTTTATAATAAGAAAGGAAATTCTTTAATTCCTGTCCTTATTTTTAGTTTAATATTAAAGCAAACAAATGTTTGAAGTACTGTAAAGATACTATTGTTGCAGCCCTCACACCCCACATACAGGAAATGCGGCAGTGCAGTTGAGAATTGCACTTTAATAATAGTCTAGGGGAACGCAAAAAAAGATGCTGACAAACTTATTTTTTGCTGGGTTTTTTTGCATTTTCTCCAGTGTTTCCTGCTGCTTTTACAAAAACTACACACTCATGTAAACGGATTGGAAACACGGACACACACGGACAAATGCATAGAATAATGCATGTCTGTTAACCTGCAAACGGACCAGAACACGGACAAAATGCATTGTCCTAAACGCACTGAAAATGGACAACACAACACAACGCACATAGTGGGACCTTGCCCTCACACCCCACATACAGGAAATGCGGCAGTGCAGTTGGAATGCACTTTAATAATAGTCTAGGGGAACGCAAAAAAAGATGCTGACAAACTTATTTTTTGCTGGGTTTTTTTGCATTTTCTCCAGTGTTTCCTGCTGCTTTTACAAAAACTACACACTCATGTAAACGGATTGGAAACACGGACACACACCGACAAATGCATAGAAAATGCATAGTCTGTTAACCTGCAAACGGACCAGAACACGGACAAAATGCATTGTCCTAAACGCACTGAAAATGGACAACACAACAACGCACATAGTGGGACCTTGCCCTTCCCACCCCACATACAGGAAATGCGGCAGTGCAGTTGAGAATTTCTTGAATTTTTTTTTTGAGTTGATTCTTGAAATGTGTTTGGTTTAACCTGTGTTAAACAACTGAGGCTGTTTTTTGTGCTATGCTTATGGAGGCCATACATGCACTAATACCAACTTTACAATCGGGCATAGTGCAATCGGTATTTGTAAACATGTTTAAATGTTTCAGTTTGGTAAACCAATTTTATGAAAATCAGATAATTGGCTATACACAAACTGGCAATCATAAGATTGTATGACTGGGTTTGGTGCATGTACAGTATGGCCTTCATTTTGTTGCTGCATAATACTTTATATTGGTGTGTTGCTTGTCCTTGAACTATAGTTTAAGTACATCATAACTTAAAAATTGTTACATTATTTGAACTGTGAATTTACACTCTTAATTTAGTCATTGCGTTTGGAATCAGAACTAAAGAAAACCCTTCGTGAACGTGATGATTTCCAGACCATGTTAGAGAAATATGAACGTCACATGGCAGAGATACAGGGTAACATCAAAGTACTGACGTCAGAACGTGACAAAACCAACCTGCTTTATGAACGGGTAATTAGAACCGCTATCTGCCATTTTATATTTCGCCACTCTTTGGAAGCATTATCTGCCTTTTTTCGGGGCAATAGTTTCTGAAATAGTGCTAGACGCTTTAAAATTGATTATATTGTAACTCAGACCTGGCCCATATAACTCGACCGGGGACCACATGCTGCCTGTTGGCTGTACCTGACTGGCACCTCAATACTACCCAAAAAAAACTTAATATTAAATGATTGTGTCAGGATGAATAATTGATTTATATTTATTAACTTTACTTTATAAAAATAATGATAAGCTGATCAATTGATAAATTTAATTTGATAGAATGGATCTAAAACATTACACACCTTATAATAAAAAAACATCCAATTAACCAGATATATTAATTTAAAAGGTATGTCCATCCTTTTTAACATCTTTTTCTGTAGTGTAGGGCTCCCTCCCCCAACCGCTATAGTAATTTGTCACAAAACTCCCTTGATCATTACTTACATGCCTCTCTCCTCCGACGTTCAGTCCCGGCCCTCTGCTTGCATGAAACTGCAAGCAGGGGGCCGGACGGGGGGCTGCGTCCGTGATTGGCTGAGAGGCAGCCAATCATTGACGCGGCTTTCAGCTGTACTGAACGTCGGGGGAAAGAGGCAATGTAAGTAATGATCGGGGGAGTTTTGCTGGAAATAACTATGGTAGTTGAGGTTGGGGGAGGGAGCCCTACAGAAAAAGGGGATTTACACTAGGGGGAGGGAGAGAGAAATGGGAGGGAGAGGGAGGGAGGGAAAGGTAGGGGGGTGCACTGAGCATGTGCAAACTCTCCTGGAGAAGAGACAGGAGGCAGAGTCCTATATGGACTCGGCCAGGCTCCTGGTGGTCAGTTTTTTTGGAGGGACATTACAGGAGAACCATTTGAAGCAGGGATGTGAGGTAAGGATTTTTATGCACTACACAGTGGGGCCACTAGTTTTGGGGGTGGACATGCCCTTTAATCATTTTATAAAATCCAGTTTTACAATCTGTATTATGAGATTCACAACAATCCAGTTTCTCATGTGGCCACCTGTTGAATGTAATTGCCCACCCCTGTTCTAACTATTTCAACATGTTTTTCTAATACAATATTCTTTATCACATTATATACTAGGCACAGCAAGAGATAACACAGCTCCGTAGAGAACTCATGCGATCTCCAAAGACTCCAAAAGCCAGTTTAACAGCACAAGCCATTTTACGCCGTGTAGAAACTGAACGTGATAATGCCATGTCAGATTTACGCCGAATGACCACAGAAAGGGACAGTTTGCGAGAGAGGTTAAAGGTATAAATGGAGTCTCTGGGAAATATTTTGGTTTTTAGCTTTGTTTCAGAAAATCTTCATTTTGCTTCTTTAAACATCTTTTTTCTTGTGCTGTTAATAGTAAAGTATTTTGAGGTTGTATAAAGACATATGTCCATCCAGTTCATGCCACTCCCTGCCTAACTGTTACTCCAGAGGAATGCAAACAAAAAAGCCTACCTTGTTTGCAGAAACTCATCCAGCTTTTTTTTTAAACTGTCCACTGAAACGTCCACTGGAAGGCAGTTCCATAGCTTTACCGTTCTCACTGTGAAAAACCCTTTTTGTACTTAAAGACAAAACTTCCTTTCTTTAAGTCTTAACGGATGTCCACGTGACCTCTGACATGTTCTATTGGTGAACAATGCCCCAGATAGTTTATGGCCCGTTAATGTATTTATACACAGTAATCATATCCCCACGCATGCGCCTTTTCTCCAGCGTACATAATTGTAACCTATATAATCTGTGTTCATACTCAAGCTCCCCCATTTCCTTTATTATTTTAGTTGTCCTTCTCTGAACCCTTTCCTTTTCCAAGATGTCTAGATCCACCTACAACGATTGCACATCCTCTGAAGCTTAAATCATCAACAATGTTTTGTGTTGTCAGCAAACACAGAAACCTTGCTGACAATACCTGCTTCCAAATCATTAATAAATAGATTAAATAGAGGTTAACCTGTAACTAATTTTTGGGGTTTTAAAATAATCGTATTATTTCATCTCCAGATTTTACAAGAAACCTCGGTCAGTGACAGGGCTCATCTCGAACAAAGAATTGAGGATTACCAATCAACAATCCGAATAGTAAGCTTTATAATAAGAAAGGAAATTCTTTAATTCCTGTCCTTATTTTTAGTTTAATATTAAAGCAAACAAATGTGTTGATAGTACTGTAAAGATACTATTGTTTGCCTTATGGGGTTATTAGGCACGTGTTTGCGTTCTATGTTTTATCTAGATGGAGAATGAACAGTCAGAACAGAAATCTAAGATGTTACTAATGAAAGAGACATTATCATCTGTTGAGAATGAGCTGAAAATCCTTACTAGAAGAGTAATGGACACGGAAAGTGAATTAAACCTGCAAAAATCAGAATGTAATTCACTCAGGTAATGTTTCCAAAATAGAACAGTGGTCTTAGGTCATTAATGGTGGATTAATCCAGTTAATCTCTTATAAACACGATTAAAAATATATATTTTTTTATTATTTGGATAAAGTGCATTTGTATTATGCTTATGCAATTACAATGTATTTTTTTTATATTCAAAATATTTTTTTAAAAGGGAAATTTACCTAGACCCGCAATTACTTGGCTTCTTTGGATTTAATATCACAGCTCAGTGTAAATTCTGATTGTTTCTTACCTCTTGCATGACATTAATGCCATCTTCACCTTAAATTTGCTACAAATTACACCAAATTGTTTTTTTTTACATTGATGAATAAACACTTGAATGCCAAGGGATGTAGCACTTGGTAGGACCTCCTCCCAATGAAGTCAGTTTCCTTTTTGTGTGTGTGCCCTCAATTTGGCATGTCTGTGTATACAGGTTAAAGTGATGCGCATGCAAAAATCTGATAGACTATAAAGCACTGTGGTGTGTAGTGCAAAAATGTCATTTTGTATGCTCACAGCTAATATATATATGTGCACACAACAGATATTTAATTAGAGGGAACATTGAACTAATCCCACCCTCCCCATAGGCCTTTCTAATGTGCAAGTGCATACAGTATGGTACATAAACAGGGGAGTGACAGGGAAATGTGCTGGAGAAGTAAAAATGAGGGGTACATCTTACATCCCATGGCATTTAATAGTTTATAACAAAATGTTAAAAAAAACTGTTTAGTGTGCCTTTAACCGTACATTATTTCTAATCTGCAATTTTGAGAGAGTTTTGCTAATAAATAATATTTCTTTGAAATCTAGTATATTATTATATAACCATTTACAGCAGTTACCCCTGGCTGAGAATATCCTAAGTAATGGATACTATTTGTTGTTGCATTTTTATAGTATCTAACAGGGAGATTCAATAAAAGTTCTTATTGTTAAAAATGGAGCTAATTTTGCCCCAACCAATTAGATATTAATTAACATTTGAAAGCTAACATCTGATGGGTTGGGGCAAAATTAGCACCATTTTTAACGATAAGAACTTTTATTGAATAACCCAGTAAATGTTTATTGAGGCTAAAATGTTTAGCACTTTGTACAACCTAAAAACCTTTT
This sequence comes from Hymenochirus boettgeri, assembly GCA_019447015.1. Lineage (NCBI taxonomy): Eukaryota > Metazoa > Chordata > Amphibia > Anura > Pipidae > Hymenochirus > Hymenochirus boettgeri. The sequence continues at coordinate 231,593,341 of CM033470.1, read as the reverse complement.
CTGAGGTGAGACATTGCAAATTCACTGTGAATATTGTGGCCCCTTTCACTGGTCATGTTTTGGCTTTATGGTTTTACTAACTACTAGAGATGTATTCCTGGTAATAGGCCATAGTTGTGGAGTTTGCAATGTAACATATGCAATTGAAAATACCGTAAATGAGTCAACAACCATTTTGCTTTTCATTAGCTTGCCAAGCAGAACATAAGAGTGTTATCAATTTTGCAGGCTGCTAAATAGGAAAGCTGAACAAACCCTGGAAGAGACTCAGAGACGTCTGTCATTGAAAATAAATGAACTCCAAATTGCACAAGAGAAAATTGTTAGAATGGAGGAGAAGCTTGGTATGTTAAGGCAGGAATATTTACAAGAATGTGTAAATTAGAAAGTAGCCCTGTTCATTGGACTAAAACAGTGCGCTGTTCGAAAAGTTTATTCAATGTCAGTCTAAAATGACTCTTCATACATACAAAATAGTAGTTATAAAAACTGTACATACATTGTATTTATTTGTTGATTTCAAAATGTATTCTAATGTATATTCTGCTTCTAAGCTGATCAGTCGAGTCACAGTTTCACCCTTCAAGAAGAAATTTCTATTATGAAGGCTAATGTTTCTAAGTGTGAAAAGGAAAAGGATGCTTTGATATACAGCGTGGACCAGAAGAATGAGAACATTTCTGTACTGGAGGACAGCATATCTGTTAAAGTAAGGTGAACATTAACTTGAGTAAGTTTAGATTTCTGCCATAATAAAGATAAGTAGCAAATTACCAAGTGTTAGCTTTCAATTTGTTTTCGTGGAATGCCGTGGGGCTTATGACACAGCTTATAACATATGTCTGTCACAGATACAGGGCAGCCTGGAAAGTGTAACTTTACAAGCCTATATCTTAAGGTCCAGAGAAGCTAGAGGCATCATCCTAGGGTTGTGTAAAAGGTATAAGAGAGCTATTTTCAAAGGACACTTGTGTGAAGACTACAGTTACCCTTTAAACTATACTTTACAGACTACACAATTGTGTTATTTTGAGCAAATATTCAAAGATCCCTAACAAAATTAACTTAAACGCAGACAAACTTTGTGCTTAATATTTTGCATTGTTTTGGTCAGTGGAAAGAGTCTTGCAAATGTTAGGTTTATAATACCAAAATATATAGTTCTTCTTGCTTTTATCAAGGAATAATACTAAATCGGTGAATTGAAAAGATATCTGGAAAGTATTATAATTTACTATTTCTTTTCTGAAATAAAGGACACAACAATCAAAAATCTAAGAGAAGTGCTTAGCGATGTGGAAGAGCACAGTAGGTAAGGGTTGTGTGTACATACTGTATGCTCTTTTTTCCTAAGTAAGTTTTCGATTTGTATTTTATTTATAATAGAAGTCAAGTAAAAGATAATATAAGTTATGTATGTGTCTAACATAAACTAACTAACCACTGTATTAGTTTGTAAAAAAAAATAACCCGATCTGTACTTTCACAGCCTTGTTAAGCCAGCGTTCAGACACGGCCTCTGCTTGCATGAAACTGCCGTGCCGACAGCCGCATCAATGATTGGCTGAGAGGCAGTACAGAACGCTGGTGGAACAAGGCTGTGTAAGTACAGATCGGGTTATTTATTTTACAAACTAATACAGCGGTTGGGGTGGAAGAGGGTCCTCTACACTACAGATATCACGCTAGGGGCACAAGGAACCTAACAGGGATTGGTAGGGAGGGAGGGAAGGGCTGCACTGAGCAAGCTAGAAACCTCCCAGAGGACACCTAAGAGGCGGAAACGTTTTCCTCCCAGCCAGGCTCCTGGTGTTCAATTTCTAGGACTTTGGGCTGACATTACAGGAGAACCATTTGGAGCAGAAAGATAATGTAAGGATTTTTAAACTCTACACAGGGTCTGGGGCCAGCAGTGGGGGAGATTGTAGTTTTGGGGGTGGACATGCCCTTAACCACACAAGAAAATAATTGTTTTTTATAGAAGGTAGGTCCTTGTGGATTCCTTTGCATTCTTACCTATGCGCTTATGTTTGGAAACCATGTAATTTGCACAAAATTTATAGTGCAAAAGTAGGGTTAGTCCCAATGAAAACTACAGGCAGTTTGGATTGTTAACATGATTTGATTGCAAAATCTGATGGAGCCTAGGTACACACAGGCAAATATTTTGGTCTGACTGGTCGGCATTATAGTGGATTTAACAGTTTTTTGAGGGGGCCTGCGTGATTTCCAATCTTAAATAATATATTCCCACTGATTGGAAAAAGTCCTTCCTACCTTACCCACTCCCACAATATAATAACTGCTGTACATTGATTAGTGCATCTGGAGAACATCAAACTAAGAAGCATTGTGTGCATCCTGCTGTAAAACCTGTATTGCAGCTCCCATTTCCTTTCTCATCTAGGACTGTGCCAATTAGAACAATATAATGCACATTGAAACTAGGCAAGAGGTCTGAGCAGGCAGAAAACTAGTGTAGTCCAGAAGCAGACAGGAATTAAGAATTAAGTTAGTCAAGAAATCACTTAACAAAGTCTAAAAAGGAACTGTGCAAAAAACAGTTTGGGTAAGGAGATCAGGGATTTGGCTTGTAATAGGTAAGACAATGAGGAGCACTTGAACTCAGGCAAGAAAGAATTATATTACAGAGCAGAAGTCAGGAGGAATAAATAGAGAAATAAATAGAGAAAAGTTCACAGTTCAGTAGATTTTTTTAAAACTAAACTGTAGATTCTGAGAAATCCTCATTTGAAATCGCAGGTATGTCACTCCCCTGACCCCTTAATAAGATGTTCGGCTGCCTGCCAGCACACTTTCTGGAACAATTACCGTAAGAGAATCAGCAGAGAAACAAAGGAAGGGAGGGGGAGATGGTGAGGCTGAGCAGATATGCACAGAAGGCAATAAGTAATGGGGGAGGCAATAAGGGGCACGCACTAAGAGCACGGCTCCCGCATACAATTGTGTGTGCGATTCAGGTGCGATTTCTGTGCATTTGCACATGCGATATCTCCTTTTGAGATATTAAATCACATGCGATTGTGCATAAAAATGCTGATCACATGCAACCGCAAACGGATGCGCAACCACACCACACCCGAAATCACGCACCACCATTTTACTTCTCTCAGATAATGTAAAGTTGTTCAAGTGAGTATAGTGACTCTTTAAAGGAAAGGGTCACTCAAATTGCTAGGTCTTGGGCTCAAGGAAGACCTGGAACAGTTTTCATTTTTAATTTTTTTCATTTTTATTCTAGAGCAGTCTTAGCATTTTAAGGTATCTTAATATATTAGTATATAATGTTCACATTCACAAGGAATTGCATAAACTTAAGATTATCATTTCTCTTCTACTTCTACCTTAATACCACATAACTAAATGTACATATTAAAGGGCATGTCCACCCATAAAACAAAAAATCTTCCTCTTTACTCTACTTAATGAGCTTTTTTTAAGCTTGAGCATATGCAGAGGAGGCTGCAGGTAAAATAGCAGTCAATCATTGGCTGTGATGTCTGTTATAACAGCCTTGATTGGCTACATGAAGGAGGGGCTATCCTACTCTGCCAGAATGGGGACAAAATTTATCCTAAAATATCTGGGTAATGCAGGTAGTAAACTAGTAAAGTGCAAAATATTATCAGTCGGGGTTGGGGCAGGTAACTGACAATGCACCTGTTTTTTGTGTATTCATTTTGTATGCCCCAAAAAGCAGCAAATTACCAAATATTTTCCATGTAATCAGCTGAAAAACTGGAAAATTGGATGCGTACCTACGTCGCTGGCTTAACCATTGGTTATCAATGATGTCAGAGCTGCAGTTTTTCTTTATCAAGGAGGAAATCTATGTGTTTCTTTTGTCGTAATTGTCTTAAGGTGGGTATACACATGCCAATTCTTTCTCCTGGCCGATCCAAAAATGGGCAAGGAGGAAGGACTGTCGGCCGCGTCTGTCAGTTAACCAGGAGCAAGCATGCTGTGGAAGGGCTCTGTCAATGAACTGCAGTCCTTGGAGTAAAGAAAGTATACACTTTTTAGACATAGAGATCCAGCAAGAGACGATGCCACTAGGGCCTAAAGACAATTAACTTCTGTAAATTCCTTGTTGAGGTTTGACAGTCACCATCTGGAAAGAAAGAAAAAGGCGATTCCAGTAGGTGAATTTTTTAGGTTAAAGAGGAATTGTTAAGTTTATAGCAACTTCCTAGAACAAGCAAATGTCTCATAGATTTGAAGAATGTGGATACTCTCATTCAGTGATTAAAAAAGGGGTCCAAAAGAGCTTGGTTTACTCAGAGGAAAGATCTGATAACAACTGATAAGAATAAGAACAGACGTGAAAGTAAACTTAGAGTTATAACAAAATATATGGGATGATATAAGATTAATCTTGAACAAACACTGGTTGCAGAATGACAGAACCCTGAAAGATAAGGTGGGTAAATTCCCTATTTTGAAAAGGGCAGCTAACTTGAAAGACAAACTAAGCCCCAGTCATTTTGTAAAATGTCCAAACACGTTGGTTGGGGATAGGCAGTCAAAAATGTGGGAATTGAAACAAAAAATGTGGAAGATGCAATGTGTCCCCAATTCAATTACCTAATGGGGAGATTTGGAAGCTAAAGCAAAATGTAACTTTTCAAACATAGGGGATATTATATTTGGCATCCTGTCATTGTGGTATTAAATATGTGGGGAAAACCTCAAGAATATTGAACATAAGGATGGGAGAACACATAAAAGCATGTAAAAAAGGCCACATACTACGTACAGTAGCTCACTAGCTAAACATGTTTTTGAAGCCCACCAATGGGCTTCACAATAAAGGAAACAATGGAGTGTCCTTTATTGGATTTGAAACAGCAAGATTAGGGGAAAGAGGAGGAAATTTAAATAAAGTGTTATTGGAAACAAAATGGATTGTCAGATTAAAAACTTTGGTTCCGAATGGACTCAATGAAGAAGTACAGTTTTCCTCCTTTTTGTAGCCAGTTAACAGGTATCTCTAGGTAGTGTGTATTTATTCTTAAAATAGTAAGCCATATAGAGTTATATCTGAGTATTATTGTACTATGTAAAAACCCGTATCCCTTAAAGGGATGTGGTGACTGTAGCCGATTTCAAATGGAGATCTCGATTTGAATAGTCTGATGACTTAATCCAAAGTCCAGTGATGTGGTAGGATTCCAGGTGGATCACCTTGGGAACACTGCCCCTCTGCCTGCCTTTGTGTTTATATATGTAGCATTTCTTTTGGCTATGCTGTTTGTATTGAAGGTGTTATATGGGAAGTTAGGAGATGTAACAGTGTGGAGTACAGGTGTGTTATCTGCTATAGAATAAAGGTATGTCATTTTACCAGTTGTGTATGTGGTCTTTTCATAAGTGTATGTGCTTTAGTTGGGACTTTTTTGGTAACCATTCCCTTCGGTTGTGGTTTTCTGACATGTCCAATCATCTGTATGTCTGATTCGGACAAACAAACGGTCGGATGGTGGTCGCGTCTGGCCGAAAACCCATGCAATATTTTCAGCCCGATCGACCGATACACTGTGCTATAGGAGGATCAGCCTGAAAAATTGCATGGTGTGTACCCAGCATGGTGCATCCTTTTCTTTACTATATCTATTGTACAGTATTTTTTCCTTTGATTCTTCCAGTTGGAATCTTTATTTACCAAACCTTTTTTTATTACATAAAAGGCAATCAGCCAAAACAATTAGCAACCATGAGCAAGAGATCAGCAGGGTGCGCCGACAGCTGGATGAAATAAGTGATGAACTCACACGGACAGACAGGGAAAGGGAATTAGCTGTTAAGGAGAACACATCCCTGCATGACCAGTTAACCAAATCCAATGTAACCATTCAGGTAAAGACTACTAGCTTTCCTAACATAATATATTTCTCTTGCAGATAAAATTACATACTGTAATTAGGTTCAAAACTTCGTGAGCATAACTATAAATTATAGGTATTGCTTAAAGTGTATGTAAACTGAAAAAACAATATTGCGCCATTTTCTATAATTAAATACATGTAAGTAGCACTTACATGTTGCTGCATACTTTCAATCCAGTACTTGCTCAGGTTTAGTATCCCTTCTTCTATTTCAACTCCTTCTTTCATCTGGCCTGAATTTTTGAGAAAGTCATCATGCTCAGTAATTCCTATAAGCCAGCAAAAAGGAAATTTCCCACCATGCAATTCACATATACCGACTGTCACAATTAAAGTTAAAGCAAAACTGCAGAAGAATTTATGGTAATAAGGCACTTGATTGACAGCTGAAATGTAAGATGCTTCAGATTGGATATGCAGAGAAATAGGTAAAAAATCAACATACAATTAGTACAGTGATAGTTGAGAACAATTATAGTTTCTAATAATGGGCAATTTAAAAGAATATTTTTTTCCAGTGTAGATACCCTTTAGAAAAATCTTTTAGGGCTAGGCCCCACTAGGCTATTTTGGTGTGCGCTGTGTTAGCGCAGCATTCAGAAAACATCAATAGAAGAGGATGGGGATGGCCCCACTATCTTTGCTGCCGTGCATTGCGATGCTGACTCTTTTTTGCGACGTATGCGATCACTATTTTTTGTGCGCATCATATGTGCTGCGATAGGGTTACATCAAAGGAATCACAGCGCAGTGTAGCATGAATCGCACAACACAGCAATTTTGCTGGGTTCTGCGATTCTTACGCGCTGCCTAGTGGGGCCTACCCCTTAATGTTTTTGTTTCTGTTCATGTTATATTTTTTCTCTGTGGTATAATACAGCATATGCTACTTGTTTTTCTATAATATGAAATATTTCTTTTATCCATAGACATTAACTAACAAGCTGAAAGACTCTCAGAATGAACTTGAGGATAGCAAGCTAAAATGTCAGACTTCTAAATTAGACATTATAAGACTTGAAAGTTCAAATGCTTCCAAAGTAAGTTTGGGTAGATATTGCAGTGTAATCTTAAAGTTAAATGATCAGGCAGCCAATTTGACCAGACTTGTTTATATGTATTTTAGTGTTGATTTTTTTTGTATCCATGGTTGCTTTAAAGAAAGTGACCTTTATTGGCCACAGTTTGGGGATGCTGTAAATACAATGCTTTTATAATGTTACCTTTGTTTTGTATTTGTTCATTTAAAGGGTATGTCCACCCTTAAAACTAGTTTTTAATATAGTATTCCCCCTGGTCCCCCAGCCCCAACGTTCATTTTTATTTTTAGAAAGTGCCCCAAAGTTTACTTACCTCCCCTCTTTCCTCCGCCGCGCTGCCGGCCCTCTGCTTGCGAGAAAATGCAAGCAGAGGGGGGGACGGCAGTCGTGTCTGTGATTGGCTGAGCGGCAGCCAATCAGGACGCGGCTGCCGGTCATTCAGTGCAGCGGAGGAAAGAGGGGAGGTAAGTAATGTTCGGGGCACTTTCTAAAGATAAAAATTAAGCGGTTGGGGCTGGAGGAACAGGGGGAATACTATATTAAAAGGGATTTATGCTAGGGGGAGGGAATCCGGAGAGGGAGGGAGAGGGAGGGGGAGGGAGGGGGAGAAGGGCTGCAGTACGCATGCCAAACTTCTCCCGGAGGCCAGGTAGGAGGCAGAGTCCTATATGGACTCTGCTAGCCTCCTAGTGGGCAGTTTTTGGGACTTTGGGGGAGGACTACAGGAGAACCATATGGAGCTGGGATGTGAGGTAAGGATTAAACTACACTACATGATGGGGCCAGTAGTTGGGGGTATTATAGTTTTGGGGGTGGACATGCCCTTTAACATAACTGTAGTCCTGCATTATTATTATATTGATGCTGCATTAGGCTTCTGCTTTTTCTTTATTTGGCAGAAGCTTTTGAATTCCATTGTATTTATTATAGCCAGTATTGACAGGCTTGCATTGCTCTATATTTCTTGCTTCTGCCTATGTAATGGTTAGGAATAATTTAAAGGACATGTAAACTGTGCCAAATCATTTTCTAACTAATAACATAGTAATAAGTATTAATTGCCACCAATCTCAAATCTGCTTGTTATCCCTTGTTTTTTAGCCCTGTGAGTTTTACTTTTTAAAGGGGGTGGGGCTAGTCAGTAAAGAACTATCAATCACCCACTCCCAACTCCTCCCTCTGATACACTACACGTAGAAACTATACATTCTATAAATGTAAATCTTATTTAATTCAAGCAGTTATAACAACTGCTAGTGCTGCTTACTTTACCATAGCAAAGCAGTTTCACTTTCACTACAACATAAAATTACTGAGTGAATGCTATTGGCTGTTTGGAGGCACAGGTCATCCCCACTGGACATGCTCCCCACTCTTCTTTGGGAGGGGTGGATACATAGAGAGGAGAAATACACACTAACTAGGAGTGAGCTAAACAGAACATGAGGAGATCTAGTGACAGGGAGCACTGACAGCAAAAAGGGATCAAGTTCCTGACAGAACTAAAAATATAGAAAAGGTTAAAGGCAAGTCATTTTTTTCAGTTTAATGTCCCTTTTAATGTATGTTTAGGAAAAGGAATATCATGACCTTTTGGAAAACTACCGTAAAGCATCCTCACAAGCAGAAAACTGGGAGAACAAATTCCGCCAAATAGAAAGTGAGTGCAGCTCTACAAAATTGGAGCTGTTTAATAAGGACTCTGAAAGACGGAGATTGAAAGACAAAATGAATAGCCTAGAAAAAGAGATTGAGCAAGTAAGTTCTTTGAATTGTTAAAATGCTAATATCTATGGATTCATTTTTCACTAGTGTGTACTACAAGGTAGTTCAAACATATTCAAAATATAGAATCGCACCAACTATTATTTCTGTAACATCAGGTCAGATAACTTACCCACCTATATATTATATATCTACAGTGTAGTGCCCCAGACCACACCCTTTATGACTTATAGGCACCGTATCATCATGCTGACAATTTTGATAAATTGCTTCACCTATAGTGACCTAGGTATTAACATATGCAATCTAAAATCTGGCACCAAACACACATCTATTAACCTTAAAAACATTCCCCGATACATAAATACATATAGTGCACCAACCAAACCAGGGCCGTTTTTAGGTATAAACCACCTAGGCAAAGAACTAGGGCTCCTATGTTGATCCAGAGCGCCTATTCCTCTCCCTAGCATCTCCCTGTCAGCTGTTACTTGCTGTGTTAGAACTGATCTCTTTGTTCAGCTGTAACCTGCAACATTGTATCTAGTACAGAGCCTGAACGCCACACACTCAGCTAAGAGTACTGAGGGGAACAGTTCTAAAATGCCAGGTAAAAGCTGCTGCAGACTTTATAACAGTGGTACATCATACTTGTATATCATGTTAATGCTGGAAGTTGAAAGGGTTAAAGGTAATACTCTGCTGCACTGAAAGTGTTATTAGTAAAGTCTGTTGGCATTGAATTGTTCATGGTAATACTTTCTGGCACTGAAAGCGTTAATGGCAATACAATGGGGAAGTCTGCTGGCACCGAAGATTAATAGCAATTCTCTGGAAAGGTGCTGGCACTGAAAGTATTAAATAAGTCTGCTGGCATTAAGGGTATGCTAATGCTCTGCTGGCACTGAAATTATTAATGCCAATATTCTTGAAAAAGCACTGAAAGAGTAAAACATCTCAGATCTCACCAAATTTCCCTGTTCTGCCCTACCTGACTGGAAACAATTTCTGTGGAGAACACTGGTGCCACATACAGCGCATCCACTAAAAACCTATCCTGTCCTTCCAATCAGTATTTAATTTGTGGCCAGTGTCGCTGCATACAAAAGTATGTATACACACCCGCCTCACCTGGTACAGCATGTGCCTCTTACTAACTAGTAAAGCGGTTCCACTATAAAGAACAGTCACAGTAGACGGTGTCAGAAGAAGAAGGAGGAAACCCAGCTGTAGTTTAACAGGCCAAGTTTTATTGTGTTTTTTTTGGGGGGGGGCACGTAGGTGGGAGGGCGTCTAGGGCACTAAAATGGCTAGAAATGGCCCTAAACCAAACAAACATAAAAAGGAGGACAGTCATCATAATGGATTTATTCTGCGCACCAATCTACAATTATTACCAATATGATCTAAGTTTGTACTTTGGAGAGGTATCTTAATATGAGGAGTATCTGCTTAATAGCTCAATTCCTATGTTACACATCATACTCCCGAGATAGTCACCCAACCCTCTTTCATACGATACCGCCTGTTGTCCATAATGTACTGTAGTTTGTAAGTCCAAGTCGGATACAAAAGTTCAACAATGACGCCGGCGTCCGCAGACACACTCTTGCGTCATGTTACGTCCCCCCACCGAAGCTGACGTACGTTTCGTCACTTGCATGACTTCATCAGGGCGTTTAAAATGATAATATCTAACTATGGATCTTAATGGATCTCTGTGACTGTTGTCCTCATTTATGCTTCTGAAAATTGTGGTACAGAGAGATGTGGCAGGACAAATAGACAGACCCAGTCAGAAATAGAAGTGCATTAGTATTAGCCTGAATGATCTATCAAAGACCTTCAAGCATTATCATCATCATCATCAGGTAGATTGTTCAGCAGATGGAGTAAATCATTTACCAATCCGGTGTCCATGTGTCTCTCTCTTTTCCTGCCAGCATCTTACAATCAATATCACACTGTGGAATCCTGGCAGGTTACAACTGGCAGAAGGTAATTTTCATTTAGAAACAACTGGTCCATCAACCAGTTAACTACTGCATTAAAGGCCAATTATAGTCAATACCCACCTCCATCCTATTTTACTCCTGTGAAAGGTACCCAAGGTGATGACTTAAATTGCTAGGCCCTTACAGCTAGGTTCACCCTAGGACTACCCTAGACTACCAGTCTACCTTTATCATCTGCCTAAGCTCAGGAACAGACCAATGGGTATATACTATCTGCAAGAAATTAAGTAAGACTAAATTGCAAAATTTGTTTAGCAGTGAAGACTTCCTAAAGTGAACATAGGGGTGAGGTTCTAGTAGTTTAGGTTTTTCCGATTCTTTAAATAAACAGATCTTCTTTTATCCACTCATTGTTGTGTTCCTGGAGGAAATTGCAGTCCCTCTGTTGTTTTTAGTCAATGGTTCTATTACATTTTCTAGCAACATTCAGTGAATTTATGTAGTATACATTTGTGTATTTGCAGCTTATTTCCTCGGAGGAGTCCTATAAGTGTCAGATATCTAACTATGCCAAATCTGTTACACGGATGGAAGAAGAACTTCGAGAAACTAAAGCTGAGAAGTTGACAATCCTTGGGAACTTGGCTTCAACACGAGAGCTTTGCATTAAACTAGATGCAAGCAAAGAAGTTATCAACCGACAGCTTTGTAGCAGGAACCAAGATCTGGAGACAGTAAGTGATGTAGGAATAAGAATTTTTTGTGCACATACATTATTATGTGTTTGTATACAAAGCATATACTGTATTTCACACCATTTTCATATGTTGTTCATATTTAAAAGGTTAAGTTTAGGATTTATGATTAAAAATACAAAAAAGTTAAATTAAGTGTATCCCTTTTGAATAGCAAGACCAGACTAATTCATTTCTATAAAAGGTAAACCAGTAGGATATTCTTTCTCCTTCTATATAGTGCTGACAGGGTACATTTCCTATTAGTTCTGTTACGTGTAGTGGGACCAAACTCTTTATATTTTGCAATGTAAATGTCTGACTGCTCAGTCATCCATCTTATAGGAAGAAAGAATAGCATAACAAGGACTTGACAGTGTCTTAATGTGTTTACAATGCTGAGGTTTATTTTACTTAACTGGTAAGAATGTCATTTACTAATCTACAATTTTAGGGCTTGAACCCTCACATTTCAATATATGCAGGTTTTGTAATTGTAACTATTAAGCTTTGACTTCTCTGTTTTGTGTCTAGCTTCAGGATGAGCTTGAATCTTCCCAATCAGAGACAGAACTTCTCAGGAAGCAACTTGCCAGTGAAAGAATTTCCTTTAAGAATATGGAAACATTGCTGGTGTCTAACCAAGAGAAGGAATTTCAGACCCAAGTACGGGTCCAAGAGTTGGATTCAGAATTTCAGCTCCTTGGGGACAAACTGACCCTGACAGAAAACAAACTGTATGTCAAATCAACTGTGCTGCGTACTTATGTTCTTGGTAACATTCCATTGTTCTCAAGAATGATATCTGTGTAACGTAAAATGAATTTGAATTGTATGCTCTAAGGTGCATTTACATGGCTCCTTTGTGTTTAAGTGATGGAACAAACTAACGGAGATTCAATAAAAGTTCTTATCGTTTAAAATGGTGCTAATTTTGCCCCAACCAATCAGATCTTATTAAACATTTGAAAGCTAACATCTGATTGGTTGGGGCAAAATTAGCACCATTTTAAACGATAAGAACTTTTATTGAATAACCCTGTAAATGCTTTAAGCTTCATAACATAAGGATTTTTGTAGAACATCTGAATAGAAGTTTGATTCTATTGAAAGATTGCAATCTGCAAAATCTTGCTGCCTGTAACTTATGCCTAAGAATAAATTCACTGTTTACATCAATGGTTATGATGGGCTGGCAGTGGCACAAAAACACATAACATTAATTGTAATCTATTTGCATTGGTGCACAGCATATTGGATTGAGGAGCTTATTTTTTTATTGATCCAACTTTTCTGGCATTCTAATTTCTAAAAAAGGGTTTCTAGATTTTATGTAATTTGATTCTTAGAATGGCTGTAAATATGCTTATGCTTAAATATGCTGTTTCTGGCCCAAACTCCTCTGCTTCTTCCTTTCCAGATAAACCTTCATCTGGCATCAGCCCCATAGACTTAAGGGGAGCTGACATACTTCACTGCCTCCTGGCAAAATTAGTGCTGAAATCAGAAGTAGCTGAAGCTCAGTCATTGAAATCTTTAAAACTTTTACAGGCCAATGTTCTGTAGAATAAGCAAAATGATAACTATAACGATTTTATCAAGTAAATTAATTATTAAAGAATAACCTGTAGTCAGTCTAGTCTAGTTGGCTAGTAAAGTCTAATACTTCTTTTTTCATGTCAGTGGAACCCAAAGCCGAGAAGCAGCACAGCTGAGGAACAAGCTTAACCAGCAGGAGGCAGAATTAGAAATGACAAAGAGACATTTGTCAACTGAAAGATTTGAAAGGCAAGTGTATGTATTTTGGTTCTTTTTTTGTTGATTCACAGGGTCTCTTTCATCAACAAGCAAGGTTTTAGACATGGTGTGACATGATATGTACACTTTACACAGGTGGCAGGCACAAAAGTATCAAATAGCCACCCCAGAAGAAGTCACATGCTTTACAGAAAACATGTAATTTTAGCCCTTAAGTGCTAACTAGCAACAGTAATATAGGGGGGATATAGGTGGCAAGCCCCACATTTTGTGGTACACAATGTACACATGGGCCTTACCACCCATCATCTCTTCATATGATTGTTCCACTACTATGTAATTGTTCCAATTGTGTTGGTGTGTAGGAAAAGATAATTTGTCAGCTTTATTACAATAAGTCATTAAAGGGTAACTGTGGTCTCTATACAAGTCACCTTTATTAAGCCTTTAGAACGACTCCAGGATCATGCTTCTCTCCGCAATATATCCAAACCTATAGCAGTATAAAAGGTGGTGTTTCCAGCTAACACTTAAAATAGCTTCAGAAAAGATTGGGTTTTTTTGTGGGGGTGGGGCTTAATAAACATCACATCATGTGAGGGCACTAGAAAACCAACGTACCGAGGTCCAGAGTAGGAGCGTTTTCCGATGTGCCTCCATGTCCCAGGTCCAGCATTCCAGCGTGCAGATCCCCCCTCAATGAGAAGACTCAGTAAGTCTCACGATACTGCAATCAGTGAACAGGTGCAGGGGAGTGGATCGCTCCGTAACTCAGGAAAAAGCCGCCACAGGTAAGTATCACATCACGATTTATTGGAAACAAACTGCATATTCACACAGGTATAAGTGAAAAATAAACAAAAGAGGAGCAGCAAATAACAAGGTCTTACATGTTTCACGGCCGCAAGGCCACTTCATCAGAGACCAAGTAAGGGAGAGGAGTTACACATGATTCCTTCCCCCTTATATACCAATGAAACCCAAACCAATTTAACCCTATTTGCAACAACACATATTAATGGTAATGAAGGTAAAGTAGTGAAAACACAAAATGGACACAATAGTGACAATCATTAAAAAAAACAATAAAATCAATTCTGTGTCGTGTGTCCTTCAAATAGTAACTTTCTATTACTAAATATATTCTACTAAGAATATATACATAGCAATAAAATACCATAAAGTGCCATATCATGAGAGTAAAGTGCTGTGCTGTGTTACATAAAAATAATTCATATAAAAAGTGATATAGTGCAATAAAAAATTCATAGCGATAACTTTGTAACCTTCTTGTTCTTATGCATAACAATATTATTAAATTCTAATCAATAAATAATACATATGTAATAGCATGGAATACCTGTCTCCTAAAATGGTGCTAATTTTGCCCCAACCAATCAGATCTTATTTATCATTTAAAAGCTAATATCTGATTGGTTGGGGCAAAATTAGCACCATTTTAAACGATAAGAACTTTTATTGAATAACCCTGATATTAATAATGTGTAATTTAATATATAATTACTAATTAATTATGATAGAATTAATAATAAAAATGGAACTGTCCCATTTGTGATAAATTAACTAATATATCAATATATAAAAATATATCAACTCATAGTAAAACAGTAAAATATAATAATATATTATACAACCACATTGTAAGACACTTTAAAGGACTGTAAACTTAAAAAAAAGTGTTTGCCAAGCGGTCTATATTTCCAGGGAGGTGAGAACGCTTATTCTCACCTCCCTGTGAATAATAGTTTGCTCAGTGGAAACAGCCGAACTTACCTTACCTGGCGCTCCACTCGCAGGCGCTTCTGAACTGACAGCCGCGCTGTCCTGCTCTCCCAATCGTGCATCTTATCTTTTGTATTGGCGCGCATGCGCCAAAGATAGGCGCATGGTCGAGAGACAGGGGCAACACGGCTGTCAGATCAGAAGGAGTGAGTGGAGCGCCAGGTAAAGTAAGTGCCACTGTGTCCCCTGAGCAAACTATTATTCACAGGGAGGTGAGAATAAGCGTTCTCACCTCCCTGTGAAAAATAGAAATGATTGGCAAGCACTTATTTTTTAGGTTTACAGTTCCTTTAAGACATACTAAAACTTTACCTAATAGAACTGTGTACATAATTATATAGAATATTAAGTAATTATAACTTTATATATACTACAGTATCTCTCTACATATAATTACATATTCAAAGTAGTTAACACATATAGCAACTTAATTCAAATTCCAGATTAAGACCATAGGGGGTTAAAGTCTGCAGTTTAAAGATCCAGGGGGCTTCTCTACTAAATAATATCTTATGTAAATCCCCCTTTTGTGCAATTTGACATACTTTATCTATAAATTGAAAACTTATTTTATCACTACCCCCATGACATTGTATCATATGGGACGAGATAGCAGATTTTTTATCACCTTTTCTTATAGCATTAACATACTCCATAATTCTAGCCGCAGCAGTTCTAATAGTTTTACCTATATATTGTTTGTGGCATTTAATATAGACCACAAACATAGACTTACAATTCACATACTGTGTGATATTAAAAGACTCCTTGGTTGTAGTACTCACAAAATTTCTAGATACCAATAGATACTTACACAAAGTACATCTAGTATATCCACACCTATAACAGCCTTTATCTTTAAGCCATGGTTTGATAACATATTGCTGTTCTCTCACAAATAAACTAGGGGAGACCATGGAGCCTATACTTCTGCCCTTTCTATATGTGAATTTGGGACTGGTTCCTATGTTCTTTTAATGATTTTTTTATCATTGCACTATATCACTTTTTATATGAATTATTTTTATGTAACACAGCACTTTACTCTCATGATATGGCACTTTATGGTATTTTATTACTATGTATATATTCTTTATAGAATATGTTTAGTAATAGAAAGTTACTATTTGAAGGACACGTGACACAGATTGATTTGATTGTTTCTATTAATGATTGTTAATTGTTATTTATACTTCAAATGCATCACAATAGCATATTGTGTCCATTTTGTGTTTTCACTACTTTACCTTCATTACCATTAATATGTGTTGTTGCACGTAGGGTAAAATTGGTTTAAGTTCCGTGGGTATATATGGGGGAAGGAATTATGGGTAACTCCTCTCCCTTACTTGGTCTCTTATGAAGTGGCCTTGCGGCCGTGAAACGCGTAAGACCTTGTTATTTGCTGCTCCTCTTTTGTTTATTTTGCACTTATACCTGTGTGAATATGCAGTTTGTTTTCAATAAATCATGATGTGATACTTACCTGTGGCAGCTTTTTCCTGAGTTACGGAGCGATCAACTCATGTGATGGCACTACATTTAAAAGCCTATAACTTAAGACCCAAAGAAGCTAGAGACATGATCCCAGGCTTGTTTAAAATGTACCGTATAAGAGAGCTCTTTTAAATTCACTTATACAGAGACCACAGTTAAGGTTCATACACACGTGCGATCACGGGTCCCGACCGGTGACGCACGAAGTGTACGAACGTCCGTTTTGGTCGATAATCGTCCTGTGTAAGGGCACTTTGACGTCCGAAACAGCCGTTCGGTCGGGGACCGACCGGACGGGCGGATATCTGAATCAGCGGCTGTTTTGGCCGATAGCTGATTGTAGCTAGGTTAATTGCTTTCTTACAATCCTTGTTACATTTCTTATAATTCCTAAAGACCCTTTCCCTTCCATCTGATTTAAAGGCTTTAAAGGGGAACTGTGGTCTCCAAACAAGTTAAGTTTAAATGAAAGGCCAGTTTCCTACCTTTAAAACGAGCCATCAACCACCTCTCTTTGTGCTCCACAGCCAAAGATATACAGAAATGACTGACCAGAAAGTTAATGGGAGGGAGGCTGACTTGTGACATTCCTGAGGCTTCTCCTGCACAGTGCTGCCTGAGCACAGCCTCAGGCTCCCTCGGTGTGTGAGGGAGACAGGAAGTCCCTCTTCCTCTCTGCTGTGTGAAGTCCTGACAGAGAAGGTAAGGGAATCTACAGCCCTTCTCTATCACTGTGTGAAAAAGTTCTCACTCTGCCTGAAAAGGCTGATTCCACAGAGTTTTCTGTAGGGGGTCTGAGTAACCCACGGCACCCGCGTGTGGGCAGGGCCACGGCACCCGCGAGTGGGCGGGCCACATGGGGTTGTAAGATAATGGGCCATGGGACCTGCAACTGGAGGGACCATGGAGTCCATGAGTGGGAGGGACCAGGGGGGCTGCAAAGGGGAGGAGGAAACACAGGACAGATTGAATGACAGTTTCAGAGCAGGAAGTAGGAAGTGTAGGGGACCTGGTGATGCTGCTGCCATATCACACACAAATTAATCCAATATCGAAAATGACAAAGTCCAAATTGATAGTCCCTGATGGGAGCCAATATATGGTCCGTCTGATTGGCTAGATGTTCCTTAAGATGTTATGACGAACTCCTGGGCTTAGTCCATACTCCCAATTTATCCTTTCTCCTGAAAATGGGACCGGTCGGGTGTCTAGAGGGGTGGGCTTGGTTTTTCCCCTGAAAGGTGTTTCCTATTTTTGGAGGGAACTTTTAATTTCTATTTTCCCAGGATATACTGTCCGTACTGTACATGCCACATTCAAAATAATAACATGATTGTCATAAACTAATTTTACACAATAACAAGAGACCAAACATGACATATCTTGAAGGTCGTAGACCTAAGAAGGATAATATCTCAAGTTTGGCTCTGGATTTCATATTATACAAGTTATCTATAAATGCAGAATTGCCGTTGAACTGCCATTTGGTTTTGGCTCAGTTCGAAACTAGAAGACCACCTGGGGTTCTCCTGCCACGATTTCTGGCTTTTGCTGCTGTGGCGGTGAGGTTTCACACCTATGGCCTCTTTGAAGGCAGACCCAATGCTGGGTTAA
Organism: Hymenochirus boettgeri; assembly: GCA_019447015.1. Classification (NCBI taxonomy): domain Eukaryota; kingdom Metazoa; phylum Chordata; class Amphibia; order Anura; family Pipidae; genus Hymenochirus; species Hymenochirus boettgeri. The sequence goes on along the minus strand of CM033470.1, from coordinate 231,575,309 downwards.
ACAAATAAAAGAAAACTCAGTTTTTTTCAAATGGTCAGGCAGAGATTTCATTAACTCTTTGACTGCCTGCCAATGGGTTACGTGAGAGTTGCCATACTGCTAGACACTGTTAATAAGTGGAATAAATTTGAAAATGACTACTGCAATAACAGACATTCAGGGTTATTCAATAAAAGTTCTTGTTGTTTAAAATGGTGCAAATTTTGCCCCAACCAATCAGATCTTATTTAACATTTGAAAGCTTACATCTGATTGGTTGGGGCAAAATTAGCACCATTTTGGTGCAGAACTTTTATTGAATCTCCCTGAAAGTCTATTGGAGTTTACATTTTACTCACATTCGTGACAGGGATAGCTTGTGCACATGTATTACTCCAGGATTTGATGCCTTAAAATTATAAGGGGGTAGATTATAATAGATAATGTACCCATTACTGTAAATGATCATTTATATGATCACTGAACTCCTCATTAACTTATAATATCCTTATAATTTACAGTCGGGGTACATTATCTACTATATAATTTAAACCAATATCTCTAACACCTACCACTCACAGGATTTTTGATTTACAGTATAAACTATAACTTAGATAACTTTTTTTTTCAATATTGTTGATTTCCATGGAAAAGTTCTTGCACAAGCTAGCTTTATACTGTAGTCATCTGGTCAACAGGAAGTCACACAAGAAACCTCATTATATTCATATCCATTTCTTTTGAGGCATAGTATTGATCCTTTTCATTGCATTCATCCTTATTACATGTAATAATTACATGTAATTACAAATTACATTATATGTAAATCATGAGTTAGGTAAAAGGAAAATGTTAATAAATATATGGTATCACTAAAACAAATAATTGTGATGTGCTTCCTTTAATAAATATGGTAATAAAAAAAAATAAAATTCTACATTGATTTTAAAGGGTAAATAACCCCCTTCAATAGCATAGTCAAGTTACGCATGTCCTGCTCATGTCCTCAGCCCTCACCAGACATAGTGGTACAATGGAGGAGCACCTAAGGAGCGCGTCATCTGACCCTGTCAGTCCTACCATAATGCCATAGCTAGTAGGAATCAACCATATGGCTCTTCTTCTTCTAGTGTATGGGGGATTTAGGGGTAGGCTATTAATTCTGTGTAGTGGGAGAGGTGGGTGGGGGGAGGGGCACTGTGGATAAATACATTTTATTGTGTTGTGTGTATTAAAACTACCTTACCATATACTGTATTACTGTATTATTTTATTATGGGGGCAAAATGACTTTGATTGAACTGTAAGGAGCATTAATGTTGAACCTTGTCACTCCAGATGTTTAGAAACTACAACTCCCAGCAACCAAAGCATGCTGGGAGTTGTAGTGCCATGGAATAGTTGGTTACTGGATTCTGCTATTCGTGTTCATTTTCTAATCACTTTTACTAATTACAGGTTTGCAGCAGTGTTCCTATTTTCTACCCTCGGTTCAATAAGTTTTCCGTTTATCATGTAAAAATAAGTACCTTCTTTTATACTCGGGTCGGTTTGTACTGGAGTATAGAGGGTATTCTTTAGTGCATTGAAAATCCAATTGCTGTAATATGCTGCTCTTATGGCTTTGTAGTAATTAGCAAATCTTCTTCTTTTTTGGGCCTCTTATTTCTTTTTTACTAGTAAATCCCGCGACTCCCACACCTCCTGCTATCCCTTCCAATCCCTGAATGACGCTGTGCTTGTGCAGATGTGTCCGGCTTCCGTGCATATTAACATCCTTTGGCTAGTATAGAAGATTCTCCAACAAAAAGAGGCAAGGGTCCCTGTAGGGGATACAAGGACCCCAAAAGGAAAAGAAGTTTAGTGCAGGTCATTAAATGCTTCTTCATTTAGAATAAAGGGGTTAAATAAATAGACCCTTGTATTAAATTCTAACTATGTAATTATGTCTTTAACTACTGTATATATTAAACCTGCTTTGTAGATTATGTATTTTTCAAGAAAAAAGAATACACACATGAGAAAAAAGTTCCATCTTCCAAGTCCTATTCCATATTATGTGACATCCTAACTGAATGGATTATTTCTTACCATGTTCACATACAAAATGAAAAACAAACACTAACCCCCTGACACCCTTGTTATTTCCTAGCAAACATTCCTGAGTTTTATAGAATCAAATTATGAAACAGAAGAAATATTGGTAATAATACATTTGTGAAATATTCAGAAGTTGTGTTTACTGATACGGACATGCTGACCTTTTCGCCAAAATTGGACTTATCGCCACTGTAACCTTTCAATTATATTTATAAAATGGCAAAAAATGTTTTATTGTGTTAAGTTCAGCCATTCAAATTTGCCAAGTCTGAGGTGGCGAAAAGGCATAACTGGCCATTTATTTAGCCTGCCAATGGGTCCATGGAAGGTGCCCGTACATTGTGGAGTGTTTCTCAATACTAATAGTTCCCAGGGGGGTGTTAGACTATTTTCCAGCATTTACTGTAATACAATCTACAGTTTCCTAAGATTGAGTTTTTTAAGGTTATAATTTTCTTTATTTACCAATAAAGTCAAATGGGGGTCTAAGGGACATATTTATCAAGGGGCATTATTTTGGCTATTTTTCTTTCCGCCAGACTTCACCACAATGTTTTTAAACTTTTTAATTTTCTTTTCAACATACCTTTTAAAAAGGTAAATTTTCATCAAAGACGAAAATTACGTGGCAAAAAGGAGAATTGCTAATCCTTATCAAACTGCAGCTAATTATCAAAGAAATCAGCTACATTAATATGGGAACATACCATAGTGCTGTGTAAGAATTAGTTAATGAAATATTCCAGTAAGTAAAATCCACATTTTGGCACTTTATAAATACCACTTTGATTTTCGTTTAATGCTATGAGAAATGCCCTAATGATGTTTGGCCAAAATTCTGGTAAAACTGCAAAAAATGCAAAAAAAAGCAGAAAAGGGGCAAAAAAGTGAAACCTCACCTATTTATTAATAGCGTTAAATGAAAAATGTCAACAATAGCTCTGAAATATGCCTCTAAATTCAACATATACATTAGGGTTTTTTTTTTGCTAAAGTCCACCCTGGTGATGGCCGATGATTAAGAGTCATTTCTATTTTTGCCGCGACACCAGACTTAATGCAATGAATAAGGCAAAGTTGTAAGAGTACATCATCGCCGATGCTACCACCACACATCACCACAGTGATACCTTTTGTGGTGAAAATGAGCGGTTTTATAAATGCCAATGCGAGTAGAGACGTCCGAACTTCGCAAAATCCGGTCCGCTCGCCGATCCGTGAATTTTTGAAAAAATTAGAAAATTCAAAAATCCGCGAGCGGACCCATTAAAATGAAAAATATCCTCAAAATTACGAGATTTCTCGTATTTTCGAAAATTTTCGAAATTACGCGTTTCACATATTTTCGAAAATTTTCGTAAATACGAGAAAACGCGTAATTTCTAAAATTTTAAAAAATATGTATTTGCGAAAATACGAGTAATCCTCGAAATATGAGTAATTTTCGAAAATTCGTATTTGTGGAAATAAGAGAAATCCTCGTATTTTCAAAATTACGAGTTTTCTCGTATTTTCGAAAATTCCCGAAAATACGAGAAACTCGTAATTTCGAAAATTTTCAAAAATACGAGAAATCCACGGTACGGAAGTTCGGAAGGCGGAAAATCCAGAAAAAAACGCCGTTCGCGAACGGGATAAATCCGCTGTGGATCTGGGTTTGGATCCGCGAACCGGCCATCCCTAGTCTTGATATAGTTAAATTGTGAAAATAGTGATCATTTATAAATATGCCCCTATGTATAAATAAATAATATAAGGGATAATGCGCCCCTTACAGTGTAATATAAGGATATTACGCCACCGAGGAGTTCCCTGACCATATAGAATAGCTTTTATACAGGACAGGGAACTCCGAGGTGGCGTAATATCCTTATATTATAATGTGAAGGGGCGCATTATTTCTTATAATACATAAGTATTGGATTCCTTCACCCCATTCACATTTTAAATTCTAGCCTTATCCCTATTTCCACCTTAAATCCCCAAGCTACCTTCTGCAACTTAAACCCAGTAGAAAGGAACATCCCAGCCCAGCATCTATGCGGTTAAACAAATCTTTGTGGAGGAGAGAGACATTGGTTATGAAGTGACAGGAAGCAGCTCTAGCAGGTTCTGTTAGTGAAGTTAAAGCAAAAAATGCTGAGTCATTGTCCAGGCATGAACACAGGAATGGGCGGAGCAGTGGGATATAAGAAATATAAGAAATGAGTCACTTAGTGACATAGCTGAGTGATTTTTATAAGGATATATACCACTGCAGCTCCCATTATAAAAGATCACATTTATGTATTATAATTATAATAATACTTATGGATGAATGAAGTATAAATGATCATGTATGAAATGTTTGATTATGTTTCCTTCAAAGAATCCAAAGCTTTTAGTGAAGTACACTCCAGCACACCCCAATGGCACGGCCTTTGGTCGGTAGGTGCAATCCTCCCAGCCCTCCACCTCAAGGGCCACAGCAATATGGCAAATGCAAAAAAGTTGGAGGAGCACACTACTTTGTTTTCAGTGTTTATTTCAGCAAAAAGACATACAACGTTTCGGGGGATACAAATTCCCCTTCCTCAGGTATCCTCTAAGAATCACATGTTCACAATATGTTTTTCTTTCAGAAAGGCTTTTAAGAAACTCTGGGGGAGATTCAATATGGCCCAAATCCATCTGAAACCCACGTTAACCTGAAGTAATTTCGGGTTAACCTGGGTTTTAAATGGATTTTAGAGCACAGCACCATTTCCAAATGTTTTTGGAAATAGCACTGTGTTACTGTAGCACAAAACTTAACGGGACTAAGTGTGTGGCTTTAAAGATTAACTGTGGTCTCCAAACAAATTAAGTTTAAATGAAAGGCCAGTTTCCTACCTTTAATACGAGCCATCAACCACCTCTCTACGTGCTCCACAGCCCAAGTTATACAGAAATGACTGACCAGAAAGTTAATGGGTGGGAGGCTGACATGTGACATTCCTAAGGCTTCCCCTGCACAGTGCCGCCAGCGAGCACAGCCTCAGACTCCCTCAGTTTGTGAGGGAGACAGGAAGTCCCTCCTCCTCTCTGCTGTGTGAAGTCCTGACAGAGAAGGTAAGGGGGTCTGAGTAACCCACGGCACCCGTGAGTGGGCGGTGCTTAGACACCCACGAGTGTGTGGGGCTTATTCACCCACGAGTGGGCGGGGCTTAGACATTTGTGAGTGGGCAGGGCCACATGGGGCTGTAAGATAATAGCCATGGGGGGCCTGCAACTGGAGGGACCATGGGGTCCATGAGTGGGAGGGACCAGGGGGGCTGCAAAGGGGAGGAGAAACAGGAGAGATTGACTGACAGTTTCAGAGCAGGAAGCAGGAAGTGTAGGGGACCTGGTGATGCTGCTGCCATATCACACACAAAAATGTAAATATCTTCAAAACTATGCAAAATAAACAATGGAAATAAATTACAAGGGGAGCAATTCCTATTAATTTACCTCAATTTACCCAAAGTCATTTTTGCACCACAGTTGCCTTTTAAAGTCATGCTTCTTACCTTAGCACGATCCCGCAATGCAAAACCAGATGTAATCTCGTTTACGTCAGGTATTGTACTGTGGGATCGGACTAAGTAATGTGATTCTTGATATTGAATCTCCCCGATTGTCTCTGTACAAGTTAAAGATTTATATATTTGTAAACATGTAACTTTATTAGAAATATATAAAGAGGGAACAGAAAGCAAAAAAGTCATAGGAAGAAGTAGCAAACTGTAGCAGATTTACTTCCTAGAAGCGGACTGGCAATTCTTACTGTATACGCTTATGAATACAGTACAAACTGTCAGAAGAACAGTGGTGGAGCACGATACGGGGTAAGTCCTATAACTAAGTTCCTGACTCCTGCAGGTTTAATTGAAGAAAATGACACCCAACATAGCTCCTTTACCTTCTGCACTTCAATTAAACTGAAAACTCCAAACTTAATTTCACCAGTGGTTAAACGTAAATGCACCACAAGGCCAGATTTTACATATATAATGATCTTTGTCTACAACCTATATATTTTATAAATAGAAATACAAGCCTTTGCGGTATAGTAGATGTCTAATTTCCATCTAGAGAAGCTGAAATATCTATAGTGAGATATTATTAAGGGGTCAATAAACAATATCTGCTGCAATATTTTACTACCATGCCCTTTGCTCCGTTCACCCATTTATGTAATTTCCTCTTGCAGGAAATCATTAAAGTAAAAAAAAAAAAAAAAGTTAGGATGTGTACAATTAACCACAACAGCAGGGTATCTACAGAGTTGTCAGTTTGATCATATAATATGCAGTAGAGATAATAAATAGAAGTGATTATCAAGTCTTAATTGCTTGTATAGACTTTAAAGGGACACTAAACTGAAAAAATGACTTGCCTTTATCCTTTTCTATATTTTAAGTGCTGTCAGGAACTTGATCCCTTTTTGCTCTCGGTGCTCCCTGTCACTAGATCTCTTTGTGTCCTTTTCAGCTCACTCCTAGTTAGTATTCATGTCTCCTCTCTATGTATCCAACCCCTCCCAAAACTGAGGCACAAATGGAGTGTGGAGCATGTGCATTCACCCAGTGATTTTGTGTTATAGTGAAAGTAAAACTGCTTTGCTATGGGAAGGTAAGCAACACGCTTTACTTTTACACATGCACGTGCGTATGAAGCTTAAGGCTAGGTACCCACAAGCAGAAATTTTGGCCAGATGGACTGGGCAATAGCAGTGAGAAAGTATTGTTGTGGCCAACATTTTGGAGCAATTGTACAGAATTTACCAATGTGTTCAATTTAGATGAAAGACCGACTGACATTGGTCGGCTGCTTCCATTAACACTTCCAGACACCTGATGCAATACATGTCCTGAAGGAACCAGTTCATGATCCCATGATGCAGTAAATCTCAAGCAGATAAGCCTTGTTGCATCTCCATTTGTTACACTCAAGCTAGCAACATGTTTCATAGCAGCTTTATCAACCAAAGTAATACTCTCTTAAATGTGTTTCCAGGTTTCTAGCTTGATTGCAACAAACAAAGCTTTTTGTAGTTATATCTGTTGTATTCAATTAGATCAACTGGACTTGAAGTTTAGTTCTTGAAGACGTTTCGCTAGTCATCCGACTGGCTTTCTCAATTCAGAATGACTTGTACAAGAATCTGTTGGCAATTATGTACCCTGGAAAGTCCCAATATATCATAGCCAGGTGTTAGGGACCTTCTGAATGCAAGGTGTGACTGCATTGTGGCTAAGAGGTGTTATAGGAATGCACAGGGTAAGGCGTCAAAACTGCATTGTACATGGCAGACAGTTGGTGTTGAACCCCCCTACCTCTATTCACGATGACACCTGGGAAAAAATCCACCAGAAGGAAGTTGTTATGTACTCTTCTGGATAAGGCCTCTATGAGACCCCCTCTGGACGCGGAGTCTAAGTACCTGCCGGTCTTCACCAGAGCCTCTAATGGTGAGGATGTTTTGCGGCGAGCAGGTACCAGGTCGCGGCTCCAGAGGAGAGAACCACAAAGACCAATCCCACAATGTGGAGAGGCAACAGGAGTGGAGATCGGAGTAACCAGGAAGTAGGAACTGTAGAAGATATGAAGACTTGGAGATAAGTGCTTTGGTAGAGATGAAGCACAGAAGCGCGCGACCGCTGGCGCAGAACTCTGACAGAAGTATAAGCCTTGACAGAACACATCAATGCTGTAGACCAGAACATCAAATTTACAAGGGAAGAGGTAAAAAACAACACACTGGCTTTATTGGACTGCTTGGTAAAAGTCAGGGAGAATGGTAAACTAAAAGTAGAGGTTTACAGAAAACCAACCCACACAGATCAGTATTTGATGTTTGACTCCCACCACCCTTTAGATCACAAGCTGGGTGTCATCAGAACTCTGCAACACAGAGCAGAGAACATCCCCACTAGCACAGAGGCAAAGGCTAAAGAAATGAAACATCTCAGAGGAGCCCTAAAAACTTGTGGATATTCTGACTGGGCCTTTGTCAAAAGAAGTAGAAGGAAAGAACATGAATACCAACAGTGAAGGGGAAAAGCAAGACAGGAGGAAGAACATAGTCATCCATATGTAGCAAAAATTTTCAAAAAACACCATATCCCTGTCTGCTTTAAACCAAATAACACACCGAGGCAGCAATTGGTACATCCGAAAGACCCAATACCGAAACACAAGAAAAGCAACATCATATACGCAGTGCAGTGAAGAATGCTCTGATTTGTATGTGGGGGAGACAAAACAGCAACTGCATCAACGTATGGCCCAGCACAGAAGAGCCAATTCATCAGGTCAGGACTCAGCCGTGTGCCTGCATCTTAAGAAAAAAAGGACATACCTTTGAAGATTGTAATGTCAACATTCTTTCAAAGGAACATGACTGGTTCAAGAGTGGTGTAAAGGAGGCCATTTATGTGACAATAAAGAAACCAAGCCTGAATAGAGGTGGGGGGTTCAACACCAACTGTCTGCCATGTACAATGCTGTTTTGACACCTTACCCTGGGCATTCCTATACGACCTCTTAGCCACAATGCAATCATGCCTTGCATTCAGAAGGTCCATAACACCTGGCTGTGATATGCTAATTGGGACTTTCCAGGGGACATAATTTCCAACAAGCTTTTTGTAGTTATTTTACATGTAAATTCTATCACATTATTAGCAATTGCCCATAATTAACTAGTGTGAGAGCAGGCATCATACAAACCAAATTAGATGAGAACAAATTGCTGTACCAAGATGTATCAACTGCAATACACAAGAAATTGCAACTAGAGCCCAGTAGCTGGATCCAGGAATCATGAGAAGGAAATTGAAACATTGGCAATGAAACCTAGAATAAGAAGAGTTAGACCTACAGCACGGAAAGTAAGGTCATGGGAAAATGCACAACACCTGGTATGATTCAGAGGCTGTGTGAATTGCACTGAGGTGTAAAGGAATACAAATTACATGAGGAATACTGCAGCCAACCTCTCTATACTACAGATCTCTAGGCTATATCCAGACATCGCCAGCTTTGACAGTCACTGCTTCACTTATGTTGCAAAAATCTATAATGTACATGGTCTAGAAAGTAGAATACATTTCTACAACTGAACTAGGAAGCACGGAGTGATGACAAATGTACTTTTCACATACATAATGATGATGATCTAATACAGTAAAACTCCTGTATGTTTAAGTGCAATAGACAACGTTGTACATTGACCTGAATGGACTGCAACAATCTGGTTGGCTCCTAAAGTGTTAATACCATAAATAATAATCATGGCGACTAGCTCCTAGTTTTTGCTACCTAAATCTAATAGTGTCCACATCAGTTGTTTAAACTGCCCTAATAGGATAATAATTATTTAGTTCATCAACCAAATTTAATGACCTTGAAAGAATATGTATTATTTAAAACATTCGGTAATAAAGACACATTACACTTATGATGGAGTTATAGAGCTATAGCACAAAGGTCTGTTAATTGAACAACATTCTTATTATTCATTGCACAACAATATAGGGAAGAACTGTAACCCTGAAAAATTATTATACGAAATAAAATGAATGGGTTTTTTTTTACAATGTGCAATTGAGGTATTTCACAAGTGCCTGCATTAATAGCTTCTCATCTGTAGGTGGACTGAAACCATATTGTCTTCATATTTAAAAAGAATTTTAAACATGAACATCTGGATTTATTTTTAATGTTTATGAATATGCTAAACTGCATTATACATTTCTAGTGTTATTACTAATGTACAATATAGATATTTATTTTCTTTTTGATAACAGTTGGATTATCCGTGAAGAAGCTTCATTCCTACCCAGGGTCTATAAAATTTCAAGAGGCCCATTCACAGCAAGAGAAGCAGTAGTAGGGGCCTTATGTTTTTAATTTACATTCTATCTGTCAAAAACTCTGTTCTGAAAGAAAATCTCTTTGTATAAATTAATAGAATATAAAAAGAAAGTGGACCCCAAACCACTGCCTAGGGTTCCAATTGGTTTTAATCTAAATCTAACGTTTATACCTTGAGATGAGTGAAATGATTGTGTTGGTATATATATATCCCATATATTATATAAATTAATTTATATTTTTACGGAGATTGCTTTAAGTTTTTAGGAGCAACTAGTTAGGTGGGGGTATATAACACTATTACACGTAGGAAAGGTCTATATGTATGTGTGTTATCACTATTAATTGAAATCACCTTAAGAAATAACACTATACAAATGATATACAATTAATAAAGTATACTTACTTTACTGGACACCCCTAAGTTTGAATGGAAAACTCAAAATGATAGGTTAAGCCACACCTCCAGGATTTCTACAGGGTCTCCATGTAGACACTAAAAGGAAGTGGAATTTTCCTAACATCCAATGAGAGGTTCTGATATTTGCTAACACTGTTAGCAAATCAAAAAATTCTCTTAGGCTTTGTACATGGCAAGACAGGAAGTATAAGGAAGTTCCTGTATTATACCCAGTTATGTGCTGTTTGTAAAACATGTGACAGTCTTAGCCATTAGAAAATTCTTCATATTCTCACATTTACCCCCCCTCCCCTCTCCATAGAAAGTAATGAGACAATTCAGTTTCTGTTTTCTAGACAGGAAGTGGTGTCTGTAAATGATTAAATGACTTTCCATGTCTCTGAAACTACCCAGCATTCTTAGAGAAATGGACAGTTTTTCCTTTTATTCCACTATTGATATAATAATAACTGTGAAGCTGTGGGGTACCTTCTGTTATAAAAAGGCTCTACTTCATTTTATACCCTGTTTTTTTTAGCTCCTTTATTTAAACATCTCCATAACTTATCTGTTGTATTCAATTAGATCAACTGGACTTGAAGTTTAGTTCTTGAAGTTTAGATAATTGTGCCATGTATGAGCAGTTTATCGGCTAAAATGGCCGTTCTGTCAATACACAGCACGATTATCGCCCAAAACGGCCGTTCGGACACGTTGTGCATCAGAACCCGCGATCGCACTTGTGTACAAACCTTTAGATTTCATGGATTATAACTGCCAGGTAGGTGGTATTTGAAAGTGAGGGCAAATATGGTAAAGTTTATGACTCTAACAGGGAGATTCTCCCAGAGGCACAAGCTCTCTGGGCAAATTTTACCAGAGGCTGTGTGATTTTGGCTGAATCTCACCTGCACATAAGTATTAGCTATTAGCTGGCGTTAAATACTTACGTGTAAGAGGCACGCAACCTCTGGTAAATTACTTTGCAACGGCCGCATGAGTGCCTCTTCCGGTACTCGTGCTGCCACTGCAAAGCGTGCATTAACGTCGGACCAACTGATTGACCCATATAATGCTTCCCTAATCCAATAGTCTAATAGCTATCGATGTAAGGGAAGGGCAGATGAATGACTTGTATGTTCAAACCCTTGGGTAGGAAGCTCTAAAGCATGACCGTGAGCTTTTAATGTCTGTAAGTCAGGAAAATGTCTTTATTCCAGGATGTATGAAAACTAAGTTTTCCAGAATTCTGTGCAGTCAGGGAATGCTGGGAGTTGTAGTTTTTAAAGAAGTGAAAAGTTCATTAAGAAGAAACTAACTGCAAAACAGAGAATGCTGGCATTTGTAGTTTTCAAACATGTGAAAGGTCACAAGCTTAGGCTGTATTAGATCTAGACAGATGCCTTAGCTACAGGATATTAAGAAAAACTTACTGCAAACAGAGAATGCTGGGAATTGTGGTTTTCAAACACGTGAAAGGTCACAAGTTAAACACGCCTGCTCTATACCATTAGGCTGTATTATATCTAGACACATGCTTTTGCCACAGGCTATAAATAAGATACTTTGCATGTCCCCACCCATTTCTTGAAGTGAGAAATATGTGTTTATATGTTAGATTATTAAGGCAATGCTCTTATAACATGATTCTATGAGGTACCTTCTGTTATAAGAAGGCTCTGTTTCATTTTATACTCTGTGTGGAGCTTTTAGCTTCTCTATCCACACCTCTCCCTAACAGTATATTTAATCAGTACCGTATCAATCAGTACCATAACCCCATAGTGACTGTAAATCTGGAGCTTGCTGTGGTAATTAATAGAGATGTCGGATCTTCGCAAAATCCGGTCCGCTCGAGGATCCGCGAATTTTTGAAAAATTCGAAAATCCGCGAGCAGACCCATTAAAATGAAAAAATCCTCGAAAATACGAGAAATCCTTGTAATTTCGAAAATTTTCGTAAATACATATTTCCCGCATTTTTGAAAATACGTGAAATCCTCGTAATTTTGAAAATACGTATTTTCATGCATTTTCGAAAATACGTGAAATCCTCGTAATTTCGAAAATTTTCAGAAATACGGGTTTTCATGCATTTTCGAAAATACGAGAAATCCTCGTAATTTTATAAAAATTTTCAAAAACGCGGTTCATAAGGCGGAAAACTGGAAAATCCGCGATATCCGCCGTTCGCGAATGAGGTAAATCCACCACGGATTCAGGTTCGGATCCGCGAACTGGGCCATCACTAGTAATTACTAATAAGTATGAACCTTGCACAATAATCAGGATACTGTATAGGATTTAAGGTGGCTATACATATATCCGATTTTACTTACCCAACCAAATGCTCCTGTGATATTAAATTGATCCTGCCGGAACCGCCTTTCCCATTCTTCTATGCCACTGACAGGCGGTTCTGGCAGGATCGGTCTAATGTCGCAGGAGCGCTCGGCCAGGAAAGTAAAATCGGATATATGTATGGGCTGCTTTTGATTGCCCATAGGTGCTGTTTAGATTGCCTGGGTCTGTTCTCAGACCTGCAGGTTTATTCCACATAGACCCTCTATATTCTAGCTGGCAGGTAGTTTAATTAAGGGAGGATATAAGTGTGTGTTTGTTCATTTAATATGATGCGATTGCTTGGGTTTTTTTCAGGACCTTCAGATTAATTTTATTAGGGTCCCCCTGGATGTTTCCTGATGGGTCCTGTGAACACAGCATCTACACAAAGCAAAACATACACATATAATATTTGACTGTGCACCAACAGGCACACTTTTGCTATTTTATATATATATATATATATACTCCAACCAATGTGAGTGGCACTCAGAAACACAGATACATTCAACAGTAGACCTGGGTGCCTCCTGTAGATTACCGTAGTTAAATAGACTTCAGTAAAGTTCAGGAGCACTCCAGGGTTTCTTCAAAATAGTTTATTAAACATAGCACATAGTGGCCACTATGTGCTATGTTTAATAAACTATTTTGAAGATAGTTGAGTATTGTGATTTTAGCCTTGGCTTCTTTACCTGTACTTTTATTTTGGAGGTGGACATGACCTTTAAAAAAGATAACTCTACACAACTGTTGACTTTACTAGGAAATAGAACTACATTGTAACAATGTTACAATTGATATAAAAAGTCTATACACCCCTGCATAATGTTTTTTTTAAGTAAAAAATGTAACCAAGATAAACCACCTTTGTTGGAATAGCCATTTATATTGGCTTTTATGAATCCACAGAGAAGGGCAAGCTTTAAAAGCAGTGGTACAATAGGAATATTGCATGCAAGTAATTTAAATTGAATTGGATGTGCACTAGGTATCTATCTTGTGGGTCAGACAAACACAGGAAGATTCAATAGCAGCGAGATTTAATAAAAGTTCTTATCGTTAAAAATGGTGCTATTTTGGCCCAACCAACCAAATATTATCTAACATTTGAAAACATCTGATTAACGATATAAACTTTTATTGAATAACCCTGATAGTTTGGTAGCTTGCCACTTAATACTTTTTGCCATTCTCCTCTCCTCTTCTTAAAGGAGATCTGCAGGCCAAAACTTATTTTCCTATTGCATATTAAAATAACACTTCCAAAGTAACGGTCTTGCCCCTTGACTCAGCTCCTGGATCGATTCTCTTGTTCAGTTGAGATCATAACATGTTTGACCCATGTCAGGATCATTGCAAGGAATATCTGTTGGGATCATTGCAAGGAAATAACCATCCTCGGAAGAAAATGTACAGCAGCCAATGACTGGCTACATCAAAGGCATAGCATAAATTATGAAATAAATTGATTTTTCAAAAATGAAAGGAATATGTAGAATACCTAGCTATGTGTAATACAAATAATTACATCAAAATTGTTTTCTTCCCCACTGAACTTCCCCAGGGCCATAGACCTAGGAATGGAGAGTGTTTTTACTTTTCATAAATAGTGTCTCAATCATTGATCTAACTGGGGGTGGACCTTTTTTGGCATCTGAGTGATTCCTTATGTATTATTTCTTAAAGCAGAAAACTGGGGGGGGGGGTTGTGACTTTTTGGGAGTTACAACCAAATAATCGGTAAATCTTTATGTTAATAATGGTGCTAATTTTGCACCAACTAATCAGATGTTAGCTTTCAAATGGTAGATAACATCTGATTGGTTGTGGCAAAATTAGCACCATTAATAGCTTTTATTACATACCCCGGTTTAATTTTTAAACCCCACTTCCTGTTTGACAAAGTGAAAACAAAGCAGAGGCCCCATGTGGAATTTAACAATCTGAGACTTGTTTAGCATCATAAAAAATACTCAGTCACACACAGCTGTTTCTGGTGCAGATAAATATTCACAGTTTTGAAACATGCTGAGTTTAAAGAAAGTAAATCTTTGGAAAATAAATTTGAGGGATTGTATCTGAAGTTCTCTACATTCTGGTGATAAGGGAGTCATCATCTCTAGCCCGTTTATATGGATGGAAATTCTTCACTTTTTGTAAAAAACACTTTTTGTAAAAAAAAAAAAAAAAAATACTTATTGAAGAAATTTTTCCATGCTGTTTTTTTTTCTTATAGGACCACTTGTCTTCTAATATTCTTACAATTTACAACAGGGGGTACAATTCTTATTATATCATAAACATTTTGTATAAATAATAGAATTAGACATATCTGTGGTATCCAGTTAGATCAAGTGGACTTAAAGTTTAGTTTTTGAAGATACTGTATTTTGCTAGTTACAGTACCTGACTGACTTTCTCAATTCAAAATGACATGAGCAGTTGGATGACTATGAAAATGTCTTCAAGAACTAAACAGTTGATCTAACTGAATAAAACAGATATCCCATGACCTGGATGAATGAGAAACTCCACAAGCAACAGAATTAGACGTTTGCCACTATTTTTTACTCAGTAAGATCTTATGCATGCTTGATTTCCTGTTAAACTCTAGAGATGGCAGAAACTCGAATTGGATTTACGGAACTTGGGAAAAACCCCAAGATCTGAAAATCTGAAAATGGAACTTACATTTTAGGATCTGGAATGTATTTTCGAGGGTTACTGAATGTACGAGGTTAATTTTGGCAACCGAAAATATCAAAAATAAAATCAAAAATAAGCTTGTTCGATAACCCTCAAAAATACAATAAAAACATATGAGTTTTCAATCGTATTTTTAAGGGTTATCGAACGCTCAACGTTATTTTTGAGAGTTACCGAAAATAACTTTGTACATTCGGTAACCCTCGAAAATACATTCCGAACCTAGAAAGAAAGTTTTCAAGTTATGTTCCCAAGTTCCAAAATCTGAACGATCTGGTTTCGGACTGAAAATTCGGATTTTGGAACCAAGGGGTTGGACCCGGATCCCACACGGATTTTTCGAATGCACACAAATACATGTCAAATGGATTTACCATTGGATGCAAATCTGCAGTGGGGGCAAAAGGAAACAATAACATAGCATAGACATAGCAACAATCAATGCTATACATAAACTGAACATGGACCATTAATGTTTAATGAAAAAAATACTGTAAGCAAGCATTTTACTCTGTTATCCCAGTGCAATGCTGCAAATGTAATATAGTGTGCAAGGCACCACCTGAGAGGCAAATGCCCAATGGGCTGGTCTCTGATGAAAAATTTGGGCTACCACAGAAGCTATTAGTAAGTTATGTGCTTGAAAGGCACAACACACACCTCTAGCACTAACATGGGCAAGGAACAGGAGTCCTCATACTTCAGTTCATTTACCAGTCAGCCCACAAGTCCATTAGCAGTGTTAGTTGGCCCTCCAGTTCATTATCCAGTGTCATCAGCCCTCCAATTCATTAGCAAGTGTTATCAGTCCTCGAGATCATTAACCAATGTTGTCAGTCCTTTAGATTATTAGCCAGTTTAAGTCAACCCTCCAGTTCATTAGCCAGTATTGCCAGCCCTCCAGTTCATTAGCCAGTGTTGTCAGCCCTTCAGATTCTTAGCCAGTGTTGTCAGCCCTCAAGTTCATTAGCTAGTGTTGTCAGCCCTTCAATTCATTAGCCAGTATTGTTAGCCCTCCAGTTCATTAGCCAATGTTGTCAGCCCTTCAGATTGTTAGCCAGTGTAAGTCAGACCTCCAGTTCAATTGCATTGCTGTCAGCCCTCCAGTTCATTAGCCAGTGTTAGTCAGCCCCCAGTTTAATATTCAGTGTTTGCCAGTCCTCCAGTTTATTAGCTGGTGTTAGTTAGCACTTCAGTTCATGAGTCAATGTTAGTCAGCCCTCCAGTTTAAAAATGGGCATAACAAACAAAGTGTGTAATCTTAGCAAAGTGGGTTTGGTCAAAAATGTTGCGATTGACCGTGAAAAGGCCACTTGGTTGTCTTTGCCCCCTCAGCTAAAAGGTCCCAGTCCTCCCCTGGTTAACCCAGGCATCAATGGGTTAAAATGTGGGGTTAACACTGCACAGTTAACACTGTAATAAGAGACAGCACCAGGGATTGAGTTTTAGAATGAAAACAAGAAGATTCATATCTGGAAATGAAGCTGAATCAAGAATTTAGCCCATTATAAACAGCTTTATCTTAAGATTTTCTTTTTTTTTTTTTTTTACAAAAGTAAAACCTTGTCACTTTGTATTATCACTGTATGTAGATAATATCATACAGAAACCGGCAAAGATTCTTCATTTTAATTTGTTACATATTGATAGCAGATGTTAGTAAAGGAATAGAACATCACTGGATTGTCTGTAGAAGGATAAATATGGTAGAAGTTTCAGTATATCCTTTACATAATGCAGAACCACAAACAAATGATTTTCAGAAATCGGTTTACAGCTGCTTCTCAAAGCAATTTTTTCAGAAGTGAGGCCCATCTATTATAAAGCAAATACTTAACCTTAATGCATCTTTCTCTCCCTGTCACTGTAATAATTCCAGGTCTAGTACAAGGTTCTGCATTTGGGCTACGATACCAAGCAATATAGGACATTGGTATCCACATATGATGTACAATAGTAGTAATTGGATTCAGATACTTTGTTGCAATATTCTTCAAACTGACATTTAATGTTAATAAATGTAATCTGGTGTCTTTGCACAAGCAAGCTTCCAGAGCACCAAAGCTATTAAAAAGAAAATATTCCAGAGGAAGGAAGGAACATTAAGTACAGACGTGTGATTTGACCGCCGATGCCAGATGAAGGAGCAGCCGTTTGGTTTGGGTATCATTAGTGGTCCATCCCACTGGATCAGAGTATGGGTATACGCATGTGTAACTTTTGTCAAAAACAGTTGTTCATTGTCTACTTGTGGACTGTTGGTTCACCAGGCATTGCGGTCAAATTGGAAGTTTGTACTTGTTTGAAAAAGACGTAAAGTTCGCAATACATTATGATCTCTTGTATACTGACAGATTTCATTTGAACACGCTGTAAAGAGATTGGTTGCCCATGTGCCATACATGCTGATCATTTTGGATCCTGATACTGACAGTGTCATGGTTGGTCAATTTCAGCTCCCACACCTTGTTAAAAATTGTTTCTCTTTTCGCCGCCATACAGGCCTTAATGCAATGAATACAGCCATGTTAGCAGTGCATATTGCCGATACTACTGCCTTATAATGCCATAGGGAAAACTATCAACATCAAAAACTGCAATAGCAAAAAAATGAAAATAGTGGTAGTTTATAAATTGCATACATATGGGCAGATGCGATGCATACTTTTTTGTAGATAAAGTCAAGTTTACTGATTCAATATTCAATATTTTTTGTGCATTTTAATGCCAACTAACAGCTGATGTTTAAAGTCACGCATGGGCTAAGAGAGAATTTACCCAGATAAAGGCTCTAGTTAAATCTCCCCTGAAATCTTTTTAAAGAGTAAATGAAAGAATCTACGGAATGTACAAACAGACAATTTTTTATCCACTATAAATATTTATTGTCAATATCTTTTTCATTTTCTAAATGGGTGGTAATTATAAAGAATCGATCTTGGTATTTATTAATCAATCCTTTATAAATACTGCACAAAATCTTTATAATAGCTAAATGTTTAATGATGTTCTGTAATTAATAAGCTTGTTGTATGAGATAGATTGCAAAAATATATGGTTATATCTGATTCCAATCGAAGGTTAAAAGGTCAATTAGTTAGAAATACTGACTAGCTATTATAGCTACTATCCATTTAATTAGGGAACGAGCACACACATTTTCATTGTTTTATCTTGCGTGTGCCATTTCTTTAAATTACCACAATGCCATATTACAGATGGCACAATCATAATGGAACACCTGCATAACCAGAATCTCTTGCACCACTAGACATATTTCTATGGTGTGATAGTTATACCATACCAATTAAAGCAATTCTATAGTGCTGGTCTCCACAGTGCAAATACAAATAAAACTAACAGGCTTTAGGTACACTGGACTGGATGGCAGCATGCTTGAAAAGTGTGTTCACATCAAGTGTGTTACTGTCCATTTGTGCTCCAAAACTGGAATGCAGTACATAGTCATGCAATCCATTGCGTTTCCTACATGCTAACAGATCGCAAAACAAGTGAGAAACAAGTGATCTGCCCAAAGTAAGTACAAATTTACATTCTAGTCCAGCCTCTCTTACCCCTAAACTGGGGAAAAGAAACCAATACTATCCAAGATATATAAGCAATGCTAATTTAGCATATAAAGTGGGTATAATATTTAGTAAGACAATATGGACTGTGTACCAGCATCCCTTTGACTGTTAACCACCAAAGTCTGTTTGACTGTTATCCACCAGAGTCTCTTGGATGGTTATCCAGTAGAGTTCCTTTGACTGTTATACACCAGTGTCCCTTTCACTGTTATCCACCAGTGTGCCATTGACTGTTATTCATTAGCGTCCCTTTGACTGTAATCCACAAAGGTTTGTTTGACTGTTATCCACCAGAGTCCCTTTGACTGTTATCCACCAGAGTAAATTCCCATCTCTACTTACAGCACCTCATTCCCTTCTCGTTCTGGTCTGGCTCCCCTGCCTGCCGGAACTACAAGCAGGGGGCCGGACCGGCAGCTGCGGCCGTGATTGGCTGAGAGTCAGCCAATCACAGCTGCAGCTGACATCAATGCAGAACAGTGCTGGAACGAGGTGCTGTAAGTAGAGATCGGAAGCAATTTTTTGTCAGAATATAGCGGGTGGGGGTGGGCATGCCCTACAGTATATCAAAAAGAATTAGCGCTACAGCAGTAGCAGCCAGGGAGGGATCTACCTTTTAGTCACCTAATGCTTGTACACACATTCCAGAAGATAATCACATATGTGTGTCTGAAATGTCTGCTTGTTCATCTGCGGATGTGTGTGTGAATCAGTGTCTGAAATGTCTGCTTGTTCATCTGCGGATGTGTGTGTGAATCAAACGTTTGTACAAGCCTTAAAGGGTATCTCCACTGTTAAACAAATATTTTGGTAATTAATTTTTTAAAGGGTATCTCCACTGTTAAACAAATATTTTGGTAATTAATTTTATTGAAGAGTGGGAGGTAAAGGAGCTGTGTATTACCTCCCGTTCTTCAATAAATCCTGCAGGAGCCGGGAAGGAAGGTAAGGTACTTACCCAATTGCTTGCTCCTCCGCGTAGTCTGACAGGTCCCGACAGACATAGCACTCTATGTGCATGCGCAACTGCGATGCGCATGCGCACAAAATACAGAGTGTTGGAGTGATCAGGTAAGTACCTTACCTTCATTCCTGGCTCCTTCAAGTTTTATTGAAGAACGGGAGTTAATACACAGCTCCTTTACCTCCCGTTCTTCAATAAAACTGAATACCAAAAAGTTATCCTTTAAATACCCATTTCCTTGAAAACTCTGGTTGAAACAAGTTTTTCAGCTGAATTGTTAAAGGGCATCTCCATCCTCATTTGAAACATTTTGATATACTGTAGGGCAACCCCCCCCACCCCAACCGCTATATTTTGACATAAGAAATTCCCATCTCTACTTACAGCACCTCATTCCCTTCTCGTTCTGGTCTGGCTCCCCTGCCTGCCGGAACTACAAGCAGGGGGCCGGACAGGCAGCTGCGGCCGTGATTGGCTGAGAGGCAGCCAATCACAGCTGCGGCTGACATCAATGCAGAACAGTGCTGGAACGAGGTGCTGTAAGTAGAGATCGGAAGCAATTTTTTGTCAGAATATAGCGGGTGGGGGGTGGGCATGCCCTACAGTATATCAAAAAGAATTAGCGCTACAGCAGTAGCAGCCAGGGAGGGATCGGGAAGGAGGGAGGGAAAGGGCTTCACTGCGCATGCCAGCAGCAACTGAGAGGACAGAACAGATGCAGGAACCTTTTGGACAGGAAAAAAGCGCCAACCCTTCAGTTTCCTGGACTTTGAAGATGCACTACAGGAGAACCATAAGGAGCAGGGATGTAAGGCAAGGATTTATTTGGTGAATTTTTAGTTGGGGGGGGGACATGACCTTTAAGAATACCATTCCAGTAGACTTTGGTTTATAAACATTTTTATATTACAAAGATTAAAATGTAATGTTTTTCTCTTTTGCAGGACTACGCTGTTCAGAGATTTCTGACATGTTGCACAAAATGTTTACCTCCTCATAAACCAAAGCTTGTGGACATGCTGGGACCGACTTTAATCAATTTGTAAATAATGGGAACAAATATCTGTTAGAATTGTATTTATGCTGCATGTTGTTTCATACCTACAGTATGTGAATAAGTAAACAGTATTAGCTATTTTAATGCAGCACGCTGAACCTTTAGAAGGAGCATCCTGTTTAAACTGCATATGCAAATAATCTGCAGCCACATGAACGAGAATGGTTGACAAGCACTATTTCATTTAAAAGGGGTCTGATCACCAGAGTTAAAGTATAGGAACTATATTCCCTTTACTTATTGTGCAGTTTTCTCTCTACCCCATATGACAGTGGTGAATCTATGGCACAGGTGCCAGAGGTGGCACTCCGAGCCCTCTCTGTGGGCACACATGGACAGCAGAATTCACCTCAATGTGTTACCAGAAATCCAGAGAGAAACTGTAGTGGCTGTCTGTAGTAGCGAGAGAGAGGTCACGTTCTATAACATTCAGCTCTGCCTGAGTCCCTGTTTTGGATCTCAAACTCCTGTCCAATAATGTAGGGGTTAATGGTCACTGTTTTAGATCTCAAACTCCTGTGTGGTAATGTAGAGGTTAATAGGTAATCTATATTTACTTTGATACCTGATACCTGAGTCTGATACCTGATGAATGATACCTGATGAATGATACATGACTCTGATACCCGATGAATGATGTCTGACTCTGATACCCGATGAATGATGTCTGACTCTATACCTGGCTCTTATACCTAATGAATGATGTCTGACTCTGATACCTGATGAATGATACCTGACTCTGATACCTGATGAATGATACCTCACTCTGATTGCTGATGAATGATACCTCACTCTGATACCTGATGAAGGACACCTGACTCTGATAACTGAGTTTGATACCTAATTAATGATACCTGCAGGGGAGGACTGGTCCAGTAGGCTGAAGGGCAAATGCCCCCCGGGCTGGTCTCCAATGAAAAATTTGGGCTGCCAAAAAAGCAATGAGTAAGTAAGTTACTCCTTTCAAGACTGTCAGATTAATAGAAGCAGCACAGCAGTGTCTAAAGTTTAGCAGATTTAGCAAGTTTTAGCAGAGCACTATATGGTGGGTTGCAAGTATATAATCACATTTATTATTAGTAAGCCCTCCAGTTCATTAGCCAGTGTTAGTCAGCCCTTCAGTTCATTAGCCAGCCCCCTAGTTCATTAGCCACTGTTACATCAGCCCTCCAGATCATTAGTCAGCCCTCCAGATCATTAGCCAGTGTTGTGAGTCCTCCATATCATGACACAGTGTTATCAGTTCTCCACATCATTAGCCAGTGTTAGTCAGCCCTCTAGTTTATTAGCTTGTTAGTTATCTTAACCACATCATACACTTAAAAATGTTGCAGACAACCAAGTAAAATTGGAAAAGTGATCCTAAAAAATCGGCATAACAAATTGTGTGTGTGACCTTAGCAAAGGTCATTTTGCATTCTACCTTTAAAGGGCCACTTGGTTGTATTTGTATGTATATATATATATATATATATATATATTTTTTTTTTTTTTAATTTGGCTTTTAAAGTAATTTGGCTTGAAAAGCCAAATTACTGTTCTTTCTATTTCTTTCTCTTCATCTTCTTTTCTTGTTTTCCGCTTTTTTGGACTGTATCTCTTCAGTTTTTAAGCTAGAGACATAAAGTTCGGTACAGGCATGTGGAAAAGTACGTTATTAGCTAGCTAAGGAATCGGTGGAAGCATTACCGCATTATCGGCAAATATCAGGATATTTTTTTCCATACTGGGTACAATCCTCTAATATGGATATTGTGAGGTTAAGGGTCATGTGATCAAAACAACTAGTTTCATGGTCATAAATGCAAAGACTGATACCTCCAACCCCCACATAGACACAGGTACATACACCTACTGACCCACCCTTCTATTCCTGTGGCAGCCTTACTTAATGGGTGACTATAGTCAAAAATGCAACATAACCCCCAATCTGTCACAGGTACACACACACCTACTGACCTTTCCTTCCATTTCTGTAGGAGCCATATTTATACCTGCCCCAGACCCCTCACCGCATTTATCGTCACTTACTGGTTGTTAAGGGTACAGTATGTCCACCTCTAATAAAAAGCTTTTAATGTTATTTCCCAAAAGCTAGGTCACGCTGATACCTGACACTCGATATCTGATATCCGATACCTGACACCTGATACCCGATACCTGACACCCGATACCTGACACCCAATACCTGATACCCAACACCTGATACCTGATGATGTCCCAAAATGGACACCATAAACTAGAATGCACAGCATGTTTCAAACCTCAATTGGTCCTTCTTTGTGAAGTATTACTGCTGGTAACAGTATCTATGCCTAAAGTAGCGAAAATATAGAAAAGGTAAATAGTTTCAGGCAGTAAATATAATTTGCTTCCCACAACTAAAGGCCCTCATACAAGGCATTAATATTCCAATAATTTAAAAGAATTTGATCGAATTGATCGGATTATCGAGGACATTTTTCATGTTTTCAGTAGATTAATCTGCGATATTGGGAAAAAAGTGATCAGACAAGACTTAAAATTTCAACCCAATCTACCAGAACCAGACCTTCCATCGTTTTTTAAGGTGAAATCTAAAGAAGATCGACTGCGCAAAGTGGGGATTTTCGATTGTTTCGGACAATCAAAATTCCAATTGGAAAAACATTGGACCGTGTAGGGCTGCCTTCAGAGCACATCTTAAATTATGTCCGTTAGACAATTCCTATTGAGAAGGATATCTACGGTATTTGGCCCGGCTCTTGTGCTATCAAAATCAAAGAATTGAAATGATAATGCCCTTTGTGAAAGGAAGCACAACCCAATGAGGAAATTACGTTAATTGCATTCCCACAATAAAATTAGGTTAATTTTTTTTTTTTTTTTAAGAAAATGTGCTTAAGATTATAAAGGGAATTTACTAAGAGACATAAATATTTTTACTGGGGTAAATACCAATCTTACTCCCTGCACGACTTTAACAACAGCTATTTGCTGGTATAAAAAGAGTCCCAAACAAAAAGCAACAAGCACAACGTTGAATTTGTTGCCTTCATAGAAATCATCTTCGCCGCTGCTGCAATTCCTGTCTTAAAGTAAAGAGAGTAAATGTTCAGAACTACTGTACAACCCAGGTGACTCCATCACTCTATCCATTGCACCATTAAAATCCCATTAGAAAAAGCAAAAATAGTGGGAAGTAAGGGCAAGGCCACATCAATGATCCGATCGCTCGTTAAAAAGCGCACCCAAGTGTTGGCCAATTAGCCTGTTTTCGGAGTGCATGTGATCACCATTTTTTTTGTGAAATGCATGCGCTCCAATTGCAACATTGTGCGGAACACAGCACAAAAGGGCAGAATAGTGTGGCATCAGCCTAATAGGCAAAGGCAGAACTTATCTGCAAATAAACATGTATTGTGACTGCTTCAACAAGTAATGCTAACTGGGGCTCTCAGTAAATCTATCTGTATATATCTGGATACAATACACAATATTTTTCTGAATCAATTAATTTATTTTAGTTTTTAAATATATTTGAACATAGTTAGGGTTTATTTAATGAATTCAAATTTAATGTTTGGAGTTTGAAATATTAGTTTTGTATGCATATACAGTGTTTTAACTGAATCATGTTGCTGTTCTTAGTTGAACATTGACAAAGCATTTAAATTAACAGGTTCAAAAATTGACAATTTACTATTAAGCCATTATGAAAAAACAAAACATTTATAAAAAGGAAAGTTTGAGCTTGTTTATATTCTTTTGTGTTAAATGCATATTTACCGGTAACTGCATTTTCTGACCTTCCTACTGGCATACATACAGTAATAGATTAGATTCTTTGAATCACTTTAGTACTGAGGGTTTTCTCTTTTCAGTGCTGAACTTGTTTTCACGCTTAAGCTAGGAATAGACAGGAAGATTCCTCCACAACAACCAAAACCCTGACGAACAGTGTCAGACTGGACTGTTGGGGCCCACCAGGAAATCTGAGACCAGGAGCCCACCAGGTCTAGTTTAGGGGCCCACTTCACATTTTATATAGTTTTCTCTGTTTTCTTAAGTGAATGGGCTGTGAACCCCCCGGGGGATTCCCCTGTAACCCTGCGGGTCAGTCCGAAACTACTGCCAAACGTCTATTATGGCTGAGAATTGGTTTGTATATGGAAGTCGTTGATAATCATCAACGACGCCCAATTGATCATTCATACATAAACCGATTCTTGGCCATGACAGATATTTGTCGGGTGTCATGGATGAATCTTCCCATCTGTACCTAGCTTTAGACTCAGGCCCCAAATTTGTGTAATAAATATGTTCTGGAATTTTTGCACTCTCCTCACTCTAATTAAAAAAACAAATTTCAGGGAGATTGTATATAATTTCAGGCAGTCAGGGCTCTGCTATTAATATCAGGGAGAATCCCTCAACTTCGGGGAGTCGTTGGGATGCCTCTCAAATTCAAACCTGGCCCTGCTATGTTTCTCACAATCCAATGTGTTTTTTTTATGCATGCAATCACCATTCAAGTCTATAAAAGCACGGAAAAAAACAGACAAAATGCATTGTGCAAGTGTTTCTTTAGTGTGTTTTTACCCATAACCCCTCAGGTGATGTAAAACCACATGGGTTTTGTCTCCCTTTTTACCAAACTTTATTGGTGATGTTTTGAAATGAATACATGCCACATGAAATTCAAAGGTTGATGTATTACATTTATTCAGTCCTCCATTTTAACATGTAAGTACTTTAAATACTGGAAACAAAGTTAGGCTGGGGACACACCATCAAATTATTTGTCCCAGCCTACCATTTGGCACTAATGAGGGAATGGCCTTAATGAATTGCTGTTGGTCACATCAAAAGTTGTTTGTGCATATAATGCGGTCCGTAGGAGGCCGCACGGTCGCCCATGATTTACCGGTATATCTGATCAGTTGTGGATGTCTGCAAAAACACTTCAGATTTTTCACAGAAATATTGGTAGGTCGGCCTGGAAAAATCTGCTATTGTGTATCCAATACAGTTCATTTGAGTGCACTTAAGCTTACAGATACATTGTGGAAATGGAGATGACGGAAAGATCAGTAAACACACATCCCCAAGCATTCTCCATATACACAGCATAGGGAGAACCCTCGGGACTGTGTGTTTTCCTCGACTGCTGCTGACTCACCTATAGAGAGACTACCACATGCGAGGAAAATTTTTGGTATTTCCCCAATGACCGCTTGGCAGGAACGTTCGGCGGCCTTGCGTTCATTCGGGAAAGCCGCTACACACTTAACTGAGCATGCTTCTCCCCCGGGGAAAAGGGCTGGCAGAGGTCAGGTGATGTCACTCAACCTACTGGAAGCAGGAAGTTTGAACATTCACCCCAATGTAATTTCTCACAGGCTCCAGCCAGAGATGTGATTGTTGGCTCAGTGTAAAGGAAATACTACAGGCTTTCATTTACCCCAAACTTGTTTTGAGACCACAGTTGCCCTTTAAGCAGCTATTTAAATGCTGCAGATTCCAGGGAGAAAGTATTTTTGTTTCTCAGACCAAACAGGATTTAAGCAACAAAACAGTGAAATACACCAGTTGGGTGTGCTATATGAATGCATACATACATGTGTCACTTGTAACCAAATCTGAAATGATTCATCCTTGCAGGCAAACAAAGCAGAACTTATTGAGGAGAGAAGGCATTGTTCTTCAATGTCTCTTTCTTAGACGTAGTCTGTAAATTATTAGTCAGTATCTATTTTCACAAGGCCAGGAAGTCACTAAACAACTCTGAATGTGAAGCTTGTTTAAAGAGTTGCACTGTTCTTATTGTTGGAAACTGTAAGTTTCAATTCCATTACACTGGTGCCAACCAACCCTTTGAAAAACAGTCTGCTGATTGTCAAAACTCTATTTTTGTATCAGAACAATTCTAATATCTGTTTAATCCCCTTAGATTCTTGGACCTTTCTGTCGCTAGAGAATTTTTACAGTATCACCTTTTATAATGCCAGCAATTGGGACACATATACTTTAACAAAATATATATAAGGGAGAGATTTACTTCTCTATCCACCTACATTGGGTATTATTTTGAATTTCTTTGTTTCTGCAAATTTCTGGTCTGAACATTTTAAGTCTCTTTAAGTTAGGTACGAACGTGCCAAATTTCACATGTGCCGCCTGACCCCCAACTGCATGACAAACAGCTTCTTCGGCCAATAATTTCTTTGTGTATGGGCATTTGGTTGAGCGGTGGATCACCAATAACACCGGACCGACTGCCCATACACGAGTGTGTGCAGCAGCAGTATAGTCGGAAAGCTGAAATGGATTTCAGTGGGTTAGAATTGTGCATTGTGTGAATTGCCTTTGGTATGTATGTATGTATGTATGTATAATTTCATTTATAAAGCGCCACTTGGGTATGCAGCGCTGTACATTTGTATACAAACAAGGGGATAAGTGCAAGCCATTATACAGATAGATAAAAATTTAATTAAATTAAATACAATTTCATACATCAGTTAAGAAAGCATATATATAAATTATGTATAAATTGATATAAGTGCAACAAGCCTTGACACATTAGGAATGAGATCCCTGCCCCAAAGAGCTTACAATCTAAATGGGATGGACAACATACAGATACAAGTAGTGATGGCCTGCGCATGCAATACCATTGGTGGTGTGCACTGCATAAAGCATTTTGGACCCACTCTAACAGACGAGGATCTGAGCAAACTAATGGCTAGTATACACGCGCAAATGTGAGCTGACCCGTTACGCGCAATGTTTACTAAACGGCGTCTATCGTTCAATCTATGTGCCCAGTCAGGTAAAATGGCCATTCGGCCGGGCATCAGATAACCAATGAGGCCCGACCGAGATCTTATACATTTAACAACACTCAGCCAAAGCAGCTGTTCTGCAAATATTGTGCGTCACGTGTCAGCCCTGCGATCACATGTGTGTACCAGCCCTAAGTAGCCTGAAGTATTTGTTTTAAATTCAGGACACTGGACTTAAAGAAAGTGTCTGAAAATATCACCACCCACATATTTTATAAGAGCCTTTCTCATCAGCTGTGCTGTAATATAAACACGATTGGATGGAACTTGTGCAAAAACAATATTGTGCAAATACTGGATAAGGAAACCACAGGATCATTGCGGTGAAGAACAGAGACCATGACAAATATGACAGGGCTGTCTAGGGATTTTCCATACAGGTTCAACTTATTATTATCTACAGCTTCTGTTCAGTATCTATCTCGCCGCACAACATAAATAGCCCCCATCACCTGTACCCCTAAGATAGAATACATATAGATCTCACTTTATGCCAAGGGGTCTCCACTTGTCCTGCCACTTCCAACAAACACTTTATTGTATATTCCAGCAATGAAAAGTTCCAATTTTGACTGGGTGCAGACAATACCCACCCCAAGGGATAAAAAATGTCAAGTAGGCAAAAGATTATTATTATTATTATTGATTTATATAGCGCCAACATCTTCTGTGGCGCTTTACAATTACATACAATTAAAACAGGGTAATACATGTTACACAAAGTCATACAATTACATACACAGGTAATACATAATATAAATAAACAGTGTGGAGTTTCTTACAGCAATACCGTGATACAATAGGAGAGAGGACCCTGCCCAAAGAGCTTACAGACTAGAGCATATGGGGGTGAGACGTAAGGTTGCGGGAATCGGTAGGCTGTAAATAGAGTGGCAGTGGAGTGTGAAAGGCGGGTTGGATCATATTGAGTAGTAAGGGGGTAATGTTTAGGCCAGGTTATATGCTTGCCTAAATAGGTGGGTTTTAAGGTTAAGTTTAAAGGTGTTAAGGGATAGTGAGTGATGAACAGATGGAGGAAGGGAGCTCCAGAGCAGAGGGGCAGCACGAGTAAAGTCCTGAATGCGGGCATGGGAAGAGGTGACCAGGGTGGGTGAGAGGAGGAGATCATTTGCGGAGCTGAGGTTGTCCCTGGGACGATATCGGTGGATCAGCTCTGAGATATATGGAGGGACTGTATTGGATAGTGCTTTATAGGATAAGATAAGCAGTTTGAACTGGATCCTTTGCGTGATGAGCAACCAGTGAAGGGACTGACAGAGAGGAGAGGCATTAGAGAAGCGAGAAGAGAAATGAATGAGCCGGGCAGCAGAGTTGAGAATGGATTGAAGCAGTGCCAGGCGGTTGTTGCAGTAGTCTAGCCGGGATATGATTAGGGCATGGACTAGGATTTTTGTAGCTTCCTTCGAAAGGAAGGGTCGAATGCGGGAGATGTTTTTGAGTTGGAGCCGACAGGAGTTGGCAAGCGAATTGACATGAGGTTTGAAGGAAAGATCGGAATCTAGCGTTATTCCCAGGCAGCGGACATGAGGAGATGGGGATATGGATGTGTTGTTAATATTAATAGTAAGACTAGGGAGGGGAACAGATTGTGAGGGTGGGAAAAGGACAAGTTCAGTCTTGTCCATGTTTAGTTTGAGGAAGTGGGAGGACATGAAGGCAGAGATGGCACTAAGGCAGTCAGGGACCTGGGATGTCAGTGTAGGGAGATCCGGGGCAGAGATGTAAATTTGGGTATTGTCCGCATACAGGTGATACTGGAATACAAATGAACTAATGAGTTGTCCAAGTCAAAAGATGAGAGTCGCACTGCAAAATTCAGTGACTATATTAAGAACCATCTTTCCTCATTTTAGTTTTTTTAGCGATCACTACCCTTTAAAGGAGAACTATCCTATAAACTAAACCTGACAGATGAAAACTATATGTGTGGCTGCCCCTCAACCAAACGATATTGGGAGGTAGGAATAATCAATCCAAACCTTCCTATCTCAGGAACTTTTCATTTTTAGAAAGTTCATTTTTACAGTGGAGTTGTCCTTTAAATGCAAGTTATATTCCTACGCCTATACCAGAACAGCCTGCATCATTCTTGTAACAGAAATACTGACCAGCCTTTCCGCTTGCTGATTTTCTGTGTTGGATTTTAAAGGGCAACCGGTTTTATCTGTAGCAGTGGTGACAGAGGCTGCTAGGAGTTGTAGTTTCTAAAACATCTGAGGTGCCAAGGTTCGACATAACTAAATAGCAAGTTATAAACATTAAGCTATATAAGTGTATAATTATCTCCCTGTGACTATATTACAATGTACAGTGATTGTGTAATGTTGACCCTGAGACTATACTGTCAGTCTGCACTGTGCAGTGATCACCATTGACCTGTTGAATCCAGTTGACATTGCAGCGCTGTACTGTGAACACGGCCCTGTTACTGAGCTGTGACAGGAATTCACTGGCCCCGCCCACAGACGGACTCTGAGCTTCCCTCGCTGCTTCGTGTTGTCAGTGGACACTTTCACTCCTACTGGACGGGGGTTCCCTGGTGTGGGACGTTCCTGGTGGCCCTGCGCTCTGCGGGAAAAGCGAACAAACCCCCCCGCCCCACTCGCTTCCCCATTTCCAGGTGATCAGCTGGTAAGACCTTGTGGGGTTTTATTCCCGATTGTGAACAGGTAACGGGCGGTGGGACTGGGGTGATGTGAGTGTCCATAGTGTCCATAGCTGGTCCTGCTATTGGGGATGATTGTTACTTTGGCACAGACCCTATTAACTTGCACATGTGGTTCCATTCTATTCCATTCCATCATTCTATTCCATTCTATCCAATCATTCTATTCCATCATTCTATTCCATTCTATCCAATCATTCTATCCAATCATTCTATTCCATCATTCTATTCCATTCCATTCTATTCCACTAGCGAAGCCATGGCCATTGTTGAAACCACACCCATGGACAAAGCCACACCCACTTTAAGGTGGCCATGCGCGAAGGAAGGCTTTTTAAAAGTTTGGCTCAGGCTACAAAAACCCCAGAAGTGCCCCTGGTAAAAATACACCATTCTGTGCTATCTGATAGATTTGTTTATAATCTAAGGCTTGATAGTTTGGCTGGCCAGGTCAAAATAACGGCCAGGCTGAAATATCATGCCATGTATATGCAGCCTAATACATGCATGTCCAACCTGTGGAGACGGCAGGGAGAGTTCACTTTTATTTATTTATTTTTTAAAAAACTGGCAGACAGCATAAGGAAAATAAAGTAAATTTTTCCCTGTTAGTTCTGCACAAATGTTTGCCTTCATGCAGGCCCTGCTCTGATCGTCATAGGGTCAGTGGGGTAATTATCTGTGTGTGCAGAGCTGGGCACATCTTATTTTCACCGTAGTTTGGTTGATCTGGGCATTAGGGCATCTTATGCATAGCTATCTATGTGATCTGGGCCTTAGGGCATGTTATATGTGCCTATATGTGTGATATGGGCAATGCCAAGGGGCATCTTATATTTAACTATCTGTGTGAGCTGGGCAGGATGGCAACTTGGTTAGGTTACTTAGAGCCCTGCTGAAAGAATCTATGTGGTGGCAGGCTTACAAATATTTTGGTAAAAAATCTTTTGTTCTTCAGGAATAAATGTGGATAAATGTCCATTATTATGATTCCAAGATATAGTAAAAACTTGCACATTAGTGACATTACAGTTGTGTATATCTTTGCAGAGTAATTGAGTTTGTAATTATAATTGTCATTGTTCATATTGGTTATATCTTAAATCATTAAGCAGATAGTTTAATATCTTGAATTGTATAATATAATACATAAACATAAAAAACTTGCCTGTTGTCTTTATTGCATACTGTCGAATCACTGTCCGTCCGCCTGGCTCTCTCACCGGAGGCTCCCCCGCACATGTGTTTGCATTGATCATTTTGTCCCAAAATTAAATTATTGTGTTGTTTGATTCCAACCATGCACCTCAGATTTTTTGAACTTTGTCAGGGCAAGTCCTATGCTGGTATATAATTTTAAGGTATGGTAGGTTGTTATTGATCAGTTTAATCCATTTTATTTGGGGTTTACTAGATAACCATCGCATGATGATGGTTTTCCGGGCATAAAACAGTGTTTCCTGCAGGAGAGCCCATTCAGCAGTGGACCACATTTTCTGCTCTAGGAGACCAAATACACATATTTCGGGTGAAGGGTGGATGGGTTGTGGAGTGACAGTTCTTAAGATTTTGAAAACCTCTAGCCAAAAGTTACTTACTTTTGGGCATTCCCATAGAAGATGTGGGAAGGCTGCCTCCAGGTATTGACATTTGTGGCATGCCAATGTTCGTTAGTGTTCATATGCTTTAGTTGTTTGGGTGTGTAGTATGTCTCATGTATTATCTTAAATTGTATAAGTTTATTATTTACTGCCGGAGAGACCAGGCAGTGTGTATTGAGAATTTCAGGCCAGAGGTCCTCTGTTATCCCTGGCACATGTGAGGTCTATTTTGCTTTGGTTTGTTCTAATGTGGGTTGTGACTTAGCAGTTATTAAACAAGTATATAGTTTAGAGAATACTCCTTTCAACCCTTGAGTGCGTATTATACCAATTACTGGATGTTTTGATATATTATCAAAGTTGTTTGGAAACGCTTTCAGTGTGTGTTGTATTTGGAGATATCGGTAGTGTAGTGCATTTGGTATTTTGTATGTACCTTGGAATCTTCGAAGGGAATTAGTTGTTGCTTTTGTAATTAAATTGCCTATTGTAGTTACCCCTTTTTCTTTCCATAGAGTGCGACCAGGCAAATTAAGAAGCTGTGAGAGGAGTCTGTTGGAGTGGAGTATGCTCAAAATGTTCAGTGAGCTGGAGTAGGTGGTTGGTGAGATTCCTATCATATGTAGCTTTGGAGCGGCAAGGTATGCCATAAATGGATCTGTAAGATATATGGACATCATCATGTCAGATGGGGTTGGTGGAGTGTTTGCGTTAACCCAGCACTGTAAATGTTTTTGTTGAGTCCAGTAGTAATGTTGTTGTTTGGTGGTCGTTGATAATTTTCCCATTTGTTTGGCATTTGTAAAGCTTTTGTTTTAATTCTTACGTTTTTATTGCCCCATTTAAACAGAAGGCTGTTTAATTTAGCGAAAAATGGCTTGGGGATATATACTAAGGAGTGCTGCACTACATATAGAATTTTTGGTAACAAAATATTTTGATCAGTTCCACTCGCCCCTTAGTTACGGGAGGAATGTTTCCAGCTGTGATTTTGTTTCTTGATGTTCTAGTAGGGAGGAAATGTTCATTGTGTGAAATTGTTGGGGGGGATTTGCTTATGAAAATGCCCACATATTTAAGTGTGAGACTATTGGTATGGGTATGCTGTTGGTTATTCGTGTTTTAGGGAACTCATCTGGGTATAGAGCCGATTTGTCCCAGTTGATCGTTAAACCAGATTGTGTTCTGAATATATTTATAATCATGAATGCTGTTGTAAGTGGAGGACTCTAAATATATATTATGGCATCAGCATAGAGGCCCATGCGTTTTCGTGTTGGTCTATACGGAAGCCCTGTACATATGCATATTAGCTCTTGAGATTCAAGGCAAGGGGTTTCAATTGATAGCGAAGTGGTAGGGGGATAGAGGACACCCTTGCTTTGTGCTTCTCTGAAGTGAGAATGCTGAGGACAGTTCTCCATTTACTAGTATTTTGAGATGTTGGGTGTGCATAAGCAGCTTGACCTATTTGATAAAGTTATGTCCAGATCCAAAGCATTTCAAAACTTCCCAAAGAATGGCCATTCGACAGAATTGAATGCTTTGCGGGCATCAAGCGATAGAATAACACGCTCTCCAGCGCTATCATGATTTAGTTGTGTTTGTATTATAGTGCGTCGCAGATTGATTGTTGTTGATTTGTTTGGCATGAAGCCGGTCTGGTCAGGGTGTTTTATGGAGGTGATGACACGTTTTAATCGTTGTGCTAGTACTTTTGCCAGAATTTTATAATCCGTTGTTAGTAGTGATATCGACCGGTATAATCCGCATTGTTGTAAGTTTTTCCCTGGCTTGGGTAGTGAAAGATAGATTAGAAAGTAGGCGAAATATGTATTGGATCTACTCGTACACACATACACACTCCACTACATTGTTCAACCCAATTTATGTTGTGACAATACTAGTGATTAAAGGGCATGTCCACCCTTATTTTAAACTTTTGCTATATGATAGAATATGCTCCCCCAGCCCCAACCGCTATAAAAAAGTTTTAAGAAAGTGCCCCGATGTTTACTTACCTTCCCACTCTCCTCCGACGCCCGGCCCGGCCTTATGCTTGCAAGACACTGCAAGCAGGGGGCGGGACCGGCAGCCGCGTCCGTGATTGGCTGAGAGGCAGCCTCACGGACGCCTGCGCTCTCAGAATGCTGGTGGAGAGAGGGAAGGTAAGTACAGTTCGGGGTCTTTCTTAAAATTTTTTATGCGTTGGGGCTAGGGGAACCTATACTATTACAGGGCCAAGGGGTTTTATGGTAGGGGGAGGGATAGCAAAACGGGAGGGAGAGGGAGGGGGAGAAGGGCTGCAGTGACGCTGCCAAACTTCTCCCGGAGGCCAGTGGAGGCAGAGTCCTTATGGACTCTGCTATCCTCCTGGTGGGCAGTTTTTGGGACTTTGGGGGGGGACTACAGAAGGACCATATGGAGCTGGGATGTGGGTAAGGATTAAACTACACTACATGGTGGGGCCAGTAGTGGGGGGGATTATAGTTTTGGGGGTGGACATGCCCTTTAAATACTCATCGGTCCCATCCATCCATAGAGATCTCTGTATTACAGTAATCCATCAATCTAGGTGCCTTGGCTAATTGTCCACATATATATACATTTGTTTAACAATTATTTAAGTAAGAGGGATAGCTAGAGAGGGTGTGAATAAACAAGAAGGGGATACCACCTGAGGCATAATGGGGAAGCATAGATGAGAAGAGGAAAACTTTGATGAATCATATTTAAACAATTCACATTATTTACTCCGATTTGATTCGGATTGGAGTTGACATCTCCATCCGATTACCAAATGCTCATCCATGCCCTAATCTCCCGTCTCGACTACTGTAACATTCTACTGCTTGAACTCCAGGCCTCTCATCTCTCTCCTCTCCAGTCTATCTTAAACTCGGCAGCTCATAGGGTGGCTTCCCATCAACAAAGAATCATTCAATATCTTGCTTTTAACATTTAAAGGGTATGTCCACCCTTATTTCTATTTTTAATATTCCTTCCCCTGGTCCCCCGCCCCAACCGCATGGTTTTTTTTATTTTTAAAGCCCCCCAAACTTTTACTTACCTCCCCTCTTTCTCGCCGCGCTGCCGGACCTCTGCTTGCGAGAATGCAGCAGAGGGCGGGACCGGCAGCCGCGTCTGTGTTGGCTGAGCGGCAGCCAATCACGGACGCGGCTGCCGTCATTCAGTGCAGCGGAGGAAAGAGAGAGGTAAGTAAGAGTTTGGGGAGCTTTCTAAAATTAAAACCATGCGGTTGGGGCTGGGAGACCAGGGGGATTACTATATTACAGGGGTTTTATGCTAGGGAGGGATAGTAGAACGGGAGGGAGAGGGGAGGGGGAGAAGGGCTGCAGTACGCATGGCAAAAATCTACCTGAGGCCAGGTAGCAGGCAAGCCTGCTAGCCTCCGGTGGGCAGTTTTCGGGACTTTGGGGGGGACTACGGAGAACCCTATGGAGCTGGTGTGAGGTAAGGATTACACTACACTACATGATGGGGCCAGTAGTTGGGGGGATTATAGTTTTGGGGGTGGACGTGCCCTTTAAATCCCTTCGCTCTACTGCACCTCCCTACTTATCTTCTCTCTTGGTCCCCTATGTTCCTGGCTGTTCCCTCCATTCCTCCCAGGGAAATCTTCTCCACAAACCCCAACAAAAACTGCTGCCTCCGCCTTAAACCATTTTTCTCTTGCTGCTCCCTACCTTTTGGAACTCTCTCCCTGTCTTGCTTTGCCTGTACATCCATTAATGCTTTCAAATATAGACTGTTCTCCTACTTTCTGAGCATCAGCACAACAAATGATTGTGCCCTTTTAACACTTTGTACCCAACCCCCCACTCGTACCTGTATTTGTCCCCCCACTTTGATTATAAGCTCTTCAGGACAGGGATCTCATTCCTAATGTGTCGAGGCTTGCTGCACTTATATCAATTTATACATAATTTATATATAATATATGCTTTCTAAACGATGATGCTTGCACTTATCCCCTTGTTTGTATACTCTGTATTTTATATGTTACAGCCCTGCATACCCAAGTGGCGCTTTATAAATAAATTATACATACATACATCTAAGAGATATTTATCTCCTGTGTCAGCACACATATTGTAGTGTTTCTGAATAAGTTTTCTAAGCGGTTTATCAGCATACTAGAACTCACTAGGCAGTTATTTATGGTGACCTTAGCAACATGGTCATGGCAAACAGGGATTTTTAGTAAATTTTGCCCTCTCCCTGTCAAGATCCGTTCCCCGATTGATATCGGTATTGGGTATGATGTAGGCCCTGGGCCCGCGCCGCAGAGGGAATCTCTGTTTGATTATTTGCTATTTGTCTCTCGGAGTGTACAGCTTGGCAGCAGTATTTCAGTGCCATGCTAGTACTGTGCAAGTAAGTGGGGAGAATTCTGGCTGACCGGGGAAGGATGATACCGTTTCTTGTAAAACCATCTCTGATCCGATAGTTTGTTCGTGCCCTCAGGTTATTTCCTATGACCTGGGCCAAACCGAGTGTCCAAACGAGCGTGGCCTCCACTGGTGAATGAAAGAATTTTGCGGATTATCATGCTGGACATGTAACCCGCTCTGGGTATTCATGGAGTATGGCAGGTTCAGGCCTCTCAGGCATTGCTGACCGCCAGAAAAGTAGCCCGTTTCTTTTATAAATCAATGGAGTAATCGGGGAACACATGATGTGGCGTTTTCCACTTGTATTTGGCCTTTCAGTCTGGCAAGGCATAGGATGATATCCCTATCTCACACATTCAGCAATCTTGCCAGCTAGGCCGTGGTCTTGAGCCTGGGAGGGGAAAGACCAATGTTTACCCACGCCCATTCCTGGAAGCCATTCACACCTAAACCCTGGTTCAGTGGTGCACTTCAGGCGCCTATTGGTACATAAGGGTGGCACTCAAAAGTTTGTCACAGGTGGCAAAAACCCCAGAGATGCCCCTGAGTTCAGTGCTATGTGAATCCTATATACTATGTGAATCCTATATACTAACCGAGAGCTGTTGATATGCAGGAACACTAGCTGCGGCAACAATTCCTCCTCCCTCGCGTGCCACTGTAGAGGACCGACCCCTACTTGCATGCGCGCACACACCCGAGATGCGCATGCCCCCGGACATGAGAGACTTCATTGCCGTTTCTATGAGGAGGTAAGAGAGTGAGAGAGGAGGAAGAGAAAGTGAAGGAGGGAGAGAGAGAACGAGAGGCGGAGAGAGTGAAAGGAGAGAGAAAAAAAGGGGGGAGAGAGAAGGGAAAGCTAGGGGGGGGGAGAACGAGCTAGAGGGGAGGGTCTTTAAATGCAGGGGGAACAATTCAAGATTTGGAGGTTCTAGTAAATACATACTTAGGTGTAGCAAGTAGTGCCAGACAGCAATGGCTAGAGCTACAAGATATTGTCTTGTAAAGTTCATTGAATAGCTTTAAAAGAGGGCTGGATAAGTTTCTAAAACTTAAATATTGACCAATTACTGGTTGATCCAGGGATTCTTTCAGATTGCTATTTGAAGTCAGGAAGGAACTTAAAGGGCATATCCACCTCAGATTCGTTTCTTCATATATTCAGTGCTCCCTATCCCACCCCAACGCTATATTTATTTGTAAAAAAAACAATCCTAACAGTACTTACTTTACTTAATTCCCCGGAGCTGTAATCTC
Organism: Hymenochirus boettgeri; assembly: GCA_019447015.1. Classification (NCBI taxonomy): domain Eukaryota; kingdom Metazoa; phylum Chordata; class Amphibia; order Anura; family Pipidae; genus Hymenochirus; species Hymenochirus boettgeri. The sequence goes on along the minus strand of CM033470.1, from coordinate 231,537,500 downwards.
TCTGCTTGCTGGAACTGCAGGCAGGGGGCCGGACCTTCAGCCGCGTCCGTGAATGCCTGAGAGGCAGCCGATCCCGGACATGACTGCAGGCATTATGAAATGAATTAAAGTAAATAGTGTTCAAATCTTTTTTTTTACAAATAAATATAGCGGTTGGGGGTGGGATAGGGACTGCTACACTAGAGAAAAGGGATTATGAGTTAGGGAAGGAGAGAAAAACGGAATGGGAGAGGAGGGGAGAGGGCTTCACTGAACTATTCAGAATTCTCCTGGAGGAGAGGCAGAGGCAGAGACCTCTTGAGATACAGCCAGGCTACTGCTCTTTACTTTTTTGTAAACATTGCAGGGCATTATTTGGAGCAGGAGTTAGGTAAGGATTTTTCAACACTACACGGGGGGGTGGACATGCCCGTTAAGCTTTTTTTTTGCCTTCCTCTGTCCAACTCCAAAACTAAAATTTAACCCCATACCCCTACTGTGTAGTGTTAAAGAATCTTTACCTTACATCTCTGCTCCTTATGGTTCTCCTGCAGTGTCCAGGAAACTGAAAGTTGGAGCTCTCTTCCTGTGTGAAAGGTTTCTGCCTCCTCCTTGTCATCTGAGAGGACAATGGCATGTGCTGGGGAACCCTTTCCCCCCTCCCTCCATCTCTCGGGACCTCTTTGCTGCCGGGTACCCTACCTCTAAAATATCTTAACATATTGTAGGCACCCTAGCCCACCCCAAACTGCTAAGTCGTTTGTTAAAAAAGCTGCAGAACTCTAGCAATCCTTTGTTCCCCCGGCGTTCTGTATTGCTGCAGCCACATCTGATGGCTGCCTTAGAGACGTGGCTGGCAGTCCGGCCCCCTGCTAGAGGTTGGGGGTGGGCTAGGGTCCTCTAAAATATGTTAGAAGTTTTTTTGCAGGTGGACATAAGGACAGGGAATAAGATTGGACTAGATGGACGTATGTCTTTAATCAACTACAATTGCTATGTTACTAGTGTAACCTATCTTCTGCGATTTCAAGCTGAAATTTAAAGAATATTAATGGCTCATGGTGGGATTTTTTTTTTTTCAACTTATTTTGAATGAGAAAAAATCATAAAATTAATCTAAAAAAGCTTTTGAAGCTAAAATTAACAAAGCAATCTTCTAAAATGTTTAAGGTTTGGTTTCAATTGTGTTTTGAGTTTCTGTCTGTCACCATTGTTTACATAAGATAATCCTGCCTACACTAGATAATCAAATAGATGTTTTTAAGGTCGGACAGGAGCCAAGCAGGAAACAAACCACTTTGATGTTCTCTATACTGTCTGAAAACCCTTTACAGGTCACACACCTGCTTTCCTTGCATGCAGCCGTAGCATAACTACCACTTACACTTGCTTCTGTAGTGGGGGGGTAGGAAAGGAAGACCCGGATGGGAAAGAAGAAGTCTGTGCTTTGGTGGGCAGTATGAGCTGCACATAAGACAGATACATGTAAGCCTCATTCACTTGTGCGATAGCGGTGGTTGACCCGTTAGCGGATCATTAATAATATCCTTCTGGATTATTTAGACTTCTCATGGAGGTGGTAGGAGAGCAGCCTAACAGCAGGAAATAAAATCAAAATTCGTTTTTAGAAAATAAACTACAAAAAATAATAAGAAAGGACAAACATTAATACTTTACACACAACATCATACAGTAACCACACATTTATGGTTATCTCTTTTATGGACTTTATTGGGATTGTCTACTGCAGAAATATGTAGCGTCCTCTTGACACTGATAACTTCATTCATATCTTAAGGACAACTAAACCCATTATCACTCCTTTCTACCCTCTGCCACCCCCCCGTGAGTGCTATGCAAGAAGCACATCTTTTCATTTGCTGATTCTCAATGGGGCAGGTTGAACCAACTTTTGGGTGACCTGTCCATGAATTGTCTTTAACTAAAGCCGCCTAGTTACTAATTCACCTGACTTAAACAATCATACCATACCTTTATATACAATGACGTTTTGTGGCCCCTGACTGGATTTCTCCATTAGTATTATGGAAACAGTCCGTCTGTTCTAAAATCTCACAAGGAGGTGGACCCCTTCAAACATGCTTACTGCAAAGTACGTCTTCTTATTTGTGTAAGGGGTTGGGCTTAACCAGGCCAGTGATAGGGACATTCCTAAAGAGTCACAGTGATGAAAGTGAACCCACAGTGAGAGACAAGTGGGTTACCCTTGTTCCCTATAAAATTAGTCCAAAATCTGGTCTTGCCTGCTCTCACAGTCCTAGACTTTCTTTCTGGAATGAACATGAGAGACATGCTTCTTGTGGAACACATCTTCACATTATCTAGCACTGTGGGTGGAGGCAGTGCCAAACCGGCACTAGGAGACAAGAGTTTGGAGTAATGGTAGGGGAAAACATGTGAGGACCTAGGGTCTTGGGTACTTTAAGGGAGGGTGGTTTGGGGCAATTATAGTTCAATTTTTAAAACTAATCCTTAGCATTTTATTGTTATTTAGTTTTAAGCACTGGTTATTTGCCTTCAGTGCAGTTCTGGTACTCTTGTGGCCTTGTATGTTAGCCCTACAAAATATATTTTATGATTTGTATATTAGTTTGTGTGACGGGTTTAAACTAGGCATGTACCTTAATGATGGCAAACAAAAATCCCAACTTGTGGCCGCTAGGCATACTGGAAATGTTTTATTGCTACTAATATTCAGTTTGCAGGTATTGTTGAATTGTTCTTCAGATATAAAATAATATATATATATATATATATATATATATATATATATATATATGTATCACTTATATTATAAATATATTTATATCTCCGTAGGAGATTGCATTGGTTTTTTAGCAGCTACCAATGTGGTTGGGGGTATAGAATATTACACATAGGAAAGTGTTATGTATGTGTGTACTATCTCACTGATACCATTTAAATGACCATCAGTAAATGTATATAAATTTAGCTCGGACTTTATTAGGTACAATACAAAATATACAAAATACATAAACGTACTTACGAGCTGAGATCCCTATTTTAAAATGGAATGGTCAAATGGCAGCTTAAACCACACCCTGTGTCTACTCCATATGAAGGAATATAATCCAGAAAAGTTTCTGTCTGCTACAGAGGATATGATGTTGTATTGTAATGGACATATACACCAAGGCAACTTATATACCACCTCCAGCCTGCAGGTGTGTCATTGAGTAATAAAATACAAGACATCCCTGCTCTCTATGGTAGAGGGAGAAAGTGAAAGTGGGTTGTGGTGTGTGCTTTGGAGTGATATTGACTGCAACACAAGAACCTGTGCATAAGACCTCTGTGTATAAGATCCTGTTACACCTGTTGAAGGCAGATTATTGGACAGACAATTTACCTTATTGGATACAAACTCTGAGGCAACAGATAATTGTAACACCAACTTACAAGGACACACAATATACGACCTGGTCAATATCCAAGTGTGCACCATACGCAGGGAACACCCCGATTACTGCACATGTTATGTGGGAACCTGTTTATGTGTACGTCTGCTTGTGCCAGACCACCAAGTAATCCACTGTGCCATGCAACTCATAATCCTATCCATAAATCAGTGATATGGTACATTGGTGGGTGGGGCTGGTATATCATTTATTCTCCCTGTTTTCTTTGTATATTTGTATATTATCTCTGTATGAACTATGGAGGCTGTTACTGATAGTATTGATTTAAAATACTCCTGTCCAGGTACCTGCAGATGAAATTCCCAAATTAGACTCAGTAGCACTACCAGGCTCAATTGCCAAACATTTTTAAATCTGATCCATTTGATGGGGTAACTAGGGAGTGGACTGATTGGCTAGAAAAATTTGAATTGGCACCACTATTAATGTTTGGGATAAAGATCCTCCCTTGCAAGTCCTTAGCCTTTTGCTTAGTGGTAAGCCAGGCAGGTATACCAAGGATTTACTGAATACTGACTAAAAAGCAGTTAGCAGTTATTAAAATTGCTCTGAAGCAACTTTTTTTCAGTTAGATCTGTGTAGATCTTTAGGTAAACTGGGAATGAGAAATGTTTGTTTATACATAGATTATTAGGGCAATGCTATTATAATAACACTGATGCTGTGAGGTACCTTCTGTTATAATATATGAGGTACCATCACCACTTGCCGTGGTGAATACTATAATATTAACCTAGCCTGTTTAGTTTCACACCACCATCGTGTAGCAGGATTGCCTGGGTCTACTCTCAGACCTGCAGATTATCCTATTTGGTTCCTCTGGAAGCTGGTGACTGTCTAGTACATTTTAAATATACCTGTGTAAAGATTCTATATCCACTATATCCATATAAGCAAACATACACACACACCCTTTCCATTGTGCACCAACGGCACAATTTTGCTAGTAATATATTATATATTATATTTATATATATATATATATATTTATATTTAATTTAGAACACATATGTATCAACCAAGTAATAGTATTCTTAATAGCAATGTATATGCAGACACAATGTATTTCATACTTACGCTGAAAAATTATTGACATACAAATCACCATGCATTCTTTTGCCTATTTTCAGGATGTAAGTGATTATGACATTTTCTGACATCAACTAGTCATGAACTTGTTGTTATAGGGGTGTGGACTAGCCTACAATACAATTGGACAAATTATTTTATATCAGCCACCTGCCAAGGTTGCTTTCTTAAGCCAGGTCCTTACCTACTAGTCCTTATGAGCTGACAGTCTCTGCTACAGTATGTTATATCTGTTGTATTCAGTTAGATCAACTGGACTTATTGTTTAGTTCTTAAGACGTGTGCTAGTCACCCACGGGATTTCTCCATTCAGAATGACTTTTACAAGAATAGTTGGCAATTAGTACACTGGAAAGTCCCAATTAGCACATGACCGCCCGGTGTGCATGAGCTAAAGGGGTTATTGACTTCCCAGGGTAAGGTGTTTAAAACAGCATTGCACATAGCAGACAGTGGTGGTTTGAACCCCCCATTCAGGCTTGCTTCTTTATTTTCACATAAATGGCCTCCTTGAACCTCCTCTTTGAACCTAGACCGCAACACCAAAGGTAATTGCAAAGTGGCTAATTTATTGTTGAGAAACGCATATATGTTTCGGACACAAGGTCCTTTTTCAAGACCTGGACAGGGCGAGCAGTGCGACTGGAGGCATCCTATTTACAGCCCGTTAGTGTGGACCTTCTCTTTCTACTCTCTTGAACCAGTCATGTTCATCTTGTCAAAATGTTGACATTACAATCTTCAAAGGTAAATCCTTTTCCTTAAGATCCAGGTACAGGGTGAGTCCTGACCTGAGGAAACAGTGTTTTTTTAGAAGGAAACAAAACTGGAATACCAACAGTGAAGGGGGAAAGCAAAACAGGAGAAAGAAATGGTTATTCTATCTACATCTAAAGAACACTCATATCAACATTTTACTTCCCTAGGAGTCTGAAAAGAAGCAATTCAAGAACATCATAATCGGCACTAGAGATTAGAACCAGAAGTGATTGGGGATTTGGAGTTCTGGAGGATGCGCGAAAGGTAATGCACTTTACCTTTGGGCCCTGGCTCCTGATTTATTTATTGAAGAACGGAGGTATGGCTAGCTCCTTAACCATATACAAATATATTAATGGGCCATATAATAAACTCTCTGGTGCATTGTCACTAGAAAAAACTCATTGACATCCTTAAGATGGGAAGAAAAGTAGATTCATTTCAGGTTAGGAAGGTTCTTTACAGTGAGAACGGTGAACACTGTGGAACTGTCTTCCAGCATTGTGGTCATGGGCAAGTTCATTGATAGCTTTTATATGTGCGCTAGATTTAGTTTTTAAACTAAAAAATATTGAGAATTACTGGTATTATATGTTTTGGTTGAATCCAGGGAACCTTTTTGATTGCCGTTTGGAGCCGTAAGAATTTTCCCCCTCTTTTCAGCTTTTTTTTTTTGCCTTCCTCTGAATTAACTATTATGTAGGGATCATGAGTATAAGGTATATAGGTTGACTACATGATGTATGCCTTTATTACCTCCAATAATATGTAACTTGATCTAAAATGAAATCTAAGGTAGGCATAAATGCGGATTTAACAATCATTGATCTGATATTTCTGATCATTTTCAGGCCTTTAAAATTTTTTGTATATGCCTGAAAAATAGTTTGGTCAGTTTCCAAGACACTGTCTAACACTCATTTGATATTATGTACAGTATAAAGCTGTTTAAAATTGAGAGTCCAAACTGTATTCTAATCATCGGTACATTTGAATAGTTAAAATGTAACATTCCTCTTAAAGGCTATGTCCACCCCTAAAATAGAAAATTTAATATTATGCTCCCCCCATGTCCCCCAGCCCCAACCGCAATGTTTGTTTTTTTAAAAAGCCCCCAAACTCTTACTTACCTCCCTCGATCCTCCGCCGCACTGCCGGCCCTCTGCTTGCGAGATGCAGCAGAGGGGCGGGACCGGCAGTCGCGTCTGTGATTGGCTGAGCGGCAGCCAATCACGGACGCGGTGTGCCGGTCATGTCAGTGCAGCGGACGGAACGCGAGAGGTAAGTAAGAATTTGGGGAGCTTTTTAAAAAAAACAAACATGCGGTTGGGGCTGGGGGACATGGGGGAGCAGAATATAAGGGGGATTTATGCTAGGGGAGGGATAGTAGAACGGGAGGGAGAGGGAGGGGGAGGGAGGGGGGAAGGGCTGCAGCACGCATGGCAGGAATCTCGGGAGGCCAGGTAGCAGGCAGTGTCCTATATGGACCTCTAGCCTCACTGGTGGCAGTTTTTGGGAACTTTGGGGGGGGACTACAGGAGAACCAGATGGAGTTGGGATGTGATAGGTAAGGATTAACTCCACTACATGGTGGGCCAGTAGTTGGGTGGATTCATAGTTTTGGGGGTGGACATGCCCTTAACTATACTTGTTGCCTTCTCATTCTAGCATAGTTACAGTTCAACACAAGATAATACTTAAGCAACTATTATTAAGTGATTCCTCGTGTCAAGCTTAAAGTGCTTATTTAAAAGTATTAGCTTTAAAGGCTACTAACTTTATAAAATAAATTGTGCACCTCTCTCTCCTTATTACATTGTCTAGATGGCTTGATAAGAATTCACTAAACAACATACTGATAAATGAGTTATCCCACTCCCATGTAAAGAAGTAAAAATGTCCAGACTTGTCCAGGAAATCCTGGTTTTTTATTCATTGCCACATTGGTTTACAGGTGACAGAAGCTTGAGATTACTGTAGGGCGTCTAAATATTATAAACCTATATTACTGCATGATTATTTAATATACTACTGATGAATCTTGGATCCTTTGTTAGATTCCATTGTTTTATATCAATGCACTTTACACCTGAACAAAATAACACAAAAAAATGCATTTTAAAGGGGTTAGGATGCTAGTGTGATGCCCGGGAGTCATTAGAATATACCTTCAGCAGCCTATACCCCAATCTACAGCCACTGTCTTCACCTATAGACAATCCCCCGTCGTCGAAGAGACTTCTCGCGCTTCTCTGTACACGGTTAGCTCCAGGTCTTAGAGCGCAAGGTATAGACGCTGAGGCGGGGTATACTCTGGAAACTGGAACACCAATGGAGCTGAAACGGAACTGGGAAGACAAGAAAGCAATAATACAAGTAAAACAATGAGAAGAACAATGATATGAAAGACAAGAACAAACTAGCTATGAAATAGACTGTCTACTAGAACTAGATAAGGCTACTAGAGCTAAAGCAGGGACCACTAGCTTGGCTACACAAAACTATACAGGTAATGAGGCTGAATAGAAGCAGGCTTACATAGGCAGAGGGACCAATGGGGAAGAGACTGAGTGAAATCTGAAGCAGGATTGGCTGAGAGACAGATTTTTAACGATTTGATCTCCGTCCATTAGAACTGTCAGCGGGACTGAGAAAAAAGTCCTATCATATGTAGCTTTGGAGCGGCAAGGTATGCCATAAATGGATCTGTAAGATATATGGACATCATCATGTCAGATGGGGTTGGTGGAGTGTTTGCGTTAACCCAGCACTGTAAATGTTTTTGTTGAGTCCAGTAGTAATGTTGTTGTTTGGTGGTCGTTGATAATTTTCCCATTTGTTTGGCATTTGTAAAGCTTTTGTTTTAATTCTTACGTTTTTATTGCCCCATTTAAACAGAAGGCTGTTTAATTTAGCGAAAAATGACTTGGGGATATATACTAAGGAGTGCTGCACTACATATAGAATTTTTGGTAACAAAATATTTTGATCAGTTCCACTCGCCCCTATAAGTTAAGTGAGGCATGTTTCCAGGCTGTGATTTTGTTTCTTGCATGTTCTAGTAGGGAGGAAATGTTCATTGTGTGAAATTGTTGGGGGGGGATTTGCTTATGATAATGCCCACATATTTAAAGTGTGAGACTATTGGTATGGGTATGCTGTTGGTTATTCTGTGTTTAGGGAACTCATCTAGTGTAGCCGATTTGTCCCAGTTGATCGTTAAACCAGAGTGTGTTCTGAATATATTTATAATCATGAATGCTGTTGTAAGTGGAGGACTCTAAATATAATATTATGGCATCAGCATAGAGGCCCATGCGTTTTTCGTGTTGGTCTATACGGAAGCCCTGTACATATGCATATTAGCTCTGAGATTCAAGGCAAGGGGTTCAATTGCTATAGCGAAGTGGTAGGGGGATAGAGGACACCCTTGCTTTGTGCTTCTCTGAAGTGAGAATGCTGAGGACAGTTCTCCATTTACTAGTATTTGAGATGTTGGGTGTGCATATAGCAGCTTGACCTATTTGATAAAGTTATGTCCAGATCCAAAGCATTTCAAAACTTCCCAAAGAAATGGCCATTCGACAGAATTGAATGCTTTGCGGATCAGCGATTAGAATAACACGCTCTCCAGCGCTATCATGATTTAGTTGTTTGTATTATAGTGCGTCGCAGATTGATTGATGTTGATTTGTTTGGCATGAAGCCGGTCTGGTCAGGGTTGTTTAGGTGGGGTGACACGTTTTATCGTTGTGCTAGTACTTTTGCCAGATTTTAAATCCGTTGTTAGTAGTGATATCGACCGGTATAATCCGCATTGTTGTAAGTTTTTCCCTGGCTGGGGAGTGAAAGATAGATTAGAAAGTAGGCAAAATATGTATTGGATCTACTCGTAACACATACACACTCACTACATTGTTCAACCCAATTTATGTTGTGACAATACTAGTGATTAAAGGGCATGTCCACCTTATTTTAAACTTTTGCTATATGATAGAATATGCTCCCCCAGCCCCAACCGCATAAAAAAGTTTTAAGAAAGTGCCCGATGTTACTTACCTTCCCACTCTCCTCCGACGCCCGGCCCGCTTATGCTTGCAAGACACTGCAAGCAGGGGGCGGGACCGGCAGCCGCGTCCGTGATTGGCTGAGAGGCAGCCAATCACGGACGCAGGCTGCCGCTTCTCAGAATGCTGGTGGAGAGAGGGAAGGTAAGTACAGTTCTGGGGTCTTTCTTAAAATTATTTTATGCGGTTGGGGCTAGGGGAACTACTATTACAGGGCCAAGGGGTTTTATGGTAGGGGAGGGATAGCAAACGGGAGGGAGAGGGAGGGGAGAAGGGCTGCAGTAAGCATGCAAACTTCTCCGGAGGCGGTAGGAGGCAGAGTCCTTTATGGACTCTGCTATCCTCCTGGTGGGCAGTTTTTGGGACTTTGGGGGGGGACTACAGGAGACCATATGGAGCTGGGATGTGAGGTAAGGATTAAACTACACTACATGGTGGGGCCAGTAGTGGGGGGGATTATAGTTTGGGGTGGACATGCCCTTTAAATACTCATCGGTCCCATCCATCCATAGAGATCTCTGTATTACAGAATCCATCAATCTAGGTGCCTTGGCTAATTGTCCACATATATTATACATTTTGTTTATACAATTATTTTAAGTAAAGGGATAGCTAGAGAGGTGTGAATAAACAAAGGAAGGGGATGACCACCTGAGGCATAATGGGGAAGCATAGATGAGAAGAGGAAAACTTTGATGAATCATATTTAAACAATTCACATTATTTACTCCGATTTGTATTCGGATTGGAGTTTGACATCTCCAATCCGATTACCAAAATGCTCATCCATGCCCTTATAATCTCCCGTCTCGACTACTGTAACATTCTACTGCTTGAACTCCAGGCCTCTCATCTCTCTCCTCTCCAGTCTATCTTAAACTCGGCAGCTCCATAGGGTGGCTTCCCATCAAACAAAGAATCATTTAATATCTTGCTTTTAACATTTAAAGGGTATGTCCACCCTTATTTCTATTTTTTAATATTCCTTCCCCTGGTCCCCCAGCCCCAACCGCATGTTTTATTTTTAGAAAGCCCCCAACTTTTACTTACCTCCCCTCTTTCCTTCGCGCGCTGCCGGACCTCTGCTTGCGAGAATGCAAGCAGAGGGGCGGGACCGGCAGCGCGTCTGTGATTGGCTGAGCGGCAGCCAATCCGGACGCGGCTGCCGGTCATTCAGTGCAGCGGAGGAAAGAGGAGAGGTAATAAGAGTTTGGGGAGCTTTCTAAAATTAAAAACCATGCGGTTGGGGTGGGAGACCAGGGGGATTACTATATTACAGGGGTTTTATGCTAGGGGGAGGGATAGTAAACGGGAGGGGAGAGAGGGAGAAGGGCTGCAGTACGCATGGCAAAAATCTACCTGAGGCCAGGTAGCAGGCAGAGCCCTGCTAGCCTCCAGGTGGGCAGTTTTCGGGACTTTGGGGGGGGACTACAGGAGAACCCTATGGAGCTGGGATGTGAGGTAAGGATACACTACACTACATGATGGGCCAGTAGTTGGGGGATTATAGTTTTGGGGGTGGACGTGCCCTTAAATCCCTTCGCTCTACTGCACCTCCCTACTTATCTTCTCTTTGTCCCCTATGTTCCTGGCTGTTCCCTCCATTCCTCCCAGGGAAATCTTCTCCACAAACCCCCAACAAAAACTGCTGCCTCCTGCCTTAAACCATTTTCTCTTGCTGCTCCCTACCTTTGGAACTCTCTCCCTGTCTTGCTTTGCCTGATGACATCCATTAATGCTTTCAAATATAGACTGTTCTCCTACCTTTCTGAGCATCACAGCAACAAATGATTTTGCCCTTTTAAGCACTTTGTACCCACCCCCCTCGTACCTGTATTTTGTCCCCCCCTTTGATTATAAGCTCTTCAGGACAGGGATCTCATTCCTATGTGTCGAGGCTTGCTGCACTTATATCAATTTATACATAATTTATATATATATATATGCTTTCTTAAACGATGATGCTTGCACTTATCCCCTTGTTTGTATACTCTGTATTTTATAATGTACAGCCCTGCATACCCAAGTGGCGCTTTATAAATAAAATTATACATACATACATACATCTAAGAGATATTATATCCTGTGTCACAGCACACATCAGTTTTCTAAGCGGTTTTCACATTCTAGACTCAACTAGGCAGTTATTTATGGTGACCTTAGCAACATGGTCATGGCAAACAGGGATTTTTAGTAAATTGTTGCCCTCTCCCGTGTCAGATCCGTTCCCCGATTGATATCGGTATTAGGGTATGATGTAGGCCCTGGGGCCGCAGCCGCAGAGGGATATCTGTTTGATTATTTGCTATTTGTCTCTGCAGGAGTGTACAGCTTGGCAGCAGTATTTCAGTGCCATGCTAAGTACTGTGCAAGTAAGTGGGGAGAATTCTGGCTGACCGGGGAAGGATGATACCTGTTTCTTGTAAAACCATCTCTGATCCAGATAGTTTGTTCATGCCCTCAGGTTAGTTCCTATGAACTGGGCCAAACCGAGTGTCCAAACAGAGCGTGGCCTCCACTGGTGAATGAAAGAATTTTGCGGTATTATCATGCTGGACATGTAACCGCTCTGGGTATATCATGGAGTATGGCAGGTTCAGGCCTCTCAGGCATTGCTTGACCGCCAGAAAAGTAGCCCGTTTCTTTTATAAATCAATGGAGTAATCTGGGAACAGCATGATTGTGGCGTTCTCCACTTGTATTTGGCCTTTCAGTCTGGCAAGGCATAGGATGATATCCCTATCTCACACATTCAGCATTCTGCCCAGCATAGGCCGTGGTCTTGAGCCTGGGGGAAGGGGAAAGACCAAATGTTTAACCACGCCCATTCCTGGAAGCCATTCACACCTAAACCCTGGTTGCAGTGGTGCACTTCAGGGCGCCTAGTGGTACATAAGGGTGGCACTCAAAAGTTTGTCACAGGTGGCAAAAACCCCAGAGATGCCCCTGAGTTCAGTGCTATGTGAATCCTATATACTATGTGAATCCTATATACTAACCGAGAGCTGTTGATATGCATGGAACACGGATGCTGCAGCAACAATTCCTCCTCCCTCGCGTGCCACTGTAGAGGAACCGACCCCTACTTGCATGCGCACACACACCCGAGATGCGCATGCACCCGGACATGAGAGACTTCATTGCCGTTTCTATGAGGAGGTAAGAGAGTGAGAGAGGAGGAAGAGAAAGTGAAGGAGGGAGAGAGAGAACGAGAGGCGGAGAGAGTGAAAGGAGAGAGGAAAAAAGAGGGGGGAGAGAGAAGGGAAAGCTAGGGGGGGGAGAACGAGCTAGAGGGGAGGGTCTTTAAATGCAGGGGGAACAATTCAAGATTTGGAGGTTCTAGTAAATAACATACTTAGGTGTAGCAAGTAGTGCCAGACAGCAATGGCTAGAGCTAGCAAGATATTGTCTTGTAAAGTTCATTGAATAGCTTTAAAAGAGGGCTGGATAAGTTTCTAAAACTTAAAATATTGACAATTACTGGTTGATCCAGGGATTCTTTCAGATTGCTATTTGAAGTCAGGAAGGAACTTAAAGGGCATATCCACCCTCAGATTCGTTTCTTCATATATTGCAGTGCTCCCTATCCCACCCCCAAACGCTATATTTATTTGTAAAAAAAACAATCCTAACAGTACTTACTTTACTTAATTCCCCCGGAGCTGTAATCTCTCTGCTTGCTGGAACTGCAGGCAGGGGGCCGGACCTTCAGCCGCGTCCGTGAATGCCTGAGAGGCAGCCGATCCCGGACATGACTGCAGGCATTACAGGATGCTGGGGAAATGAATTAAAGTAAATAGTGTTCAAATCTTTTTTTTTACAAATAAATATAGTGGTTGGGGGTGGGATAGGGACTGCTACACTAGAGAAAAGGGATTATGAGTTAGGGGAAGGAGAGAAAAACGGAATGGAGAGGGAGGGGGAGAGGGCTTCACTGAACATGTCAGAATTCTCCTGGAGGAGAGGCAAGAGGCAGAGACCTCTTGAGATACAGCCAGGCTACTGCTCTTTACTTTTTTGTAAACATTGCAGGGCATTAATTTGGAGCAGGATGTAAGGTAAGGATTTTTCAACACTACACGGGGTGGACATGCCCGTTAAGCTTTTTTTTTGCCTTCCTCTGTCCAACTCCAAAACTAAAATTTAACCCCATACCCCTACTGTGTAGTGTTAAAGAATCTTTACCTTACATCTCTGCTCCTTATGGTTCTCCTGCAGTGTCCAGGAAACTGAAGAGTTGGAGCTCTCTTCCTGTGTGAAAGGTTTCTGCCTCCTCCTTGTCATCTGAGAGGACAATGGCATGTGCTGGGGAACCCTTTCCCCCCCTCCCTCCATCTCTCTGGAGACCTCTTTGCTGCCGGGTACCCTACCTCTAAAATATCTTAACATATTGTAGGGCACCCTAGCCCACCCCAAACTGCTAAGTCGTTTGTTAAAAAAAGCTGCAGAACTCTAGCAATCCTTTGTTCCCCCGGCGTTCTGTATTGCTGCAGCCACATCTGATTGGCTGCCTTAGAGACATGGCTGGCAGTCCGGCCCCCTGCTAGAGGTTGGGGGTGGGCTAGGGTCCTCTAAAATATGTTAGAAGTTTATTTTGCAGGTGGACATAAGGACGGAGGGAATAAGATTGGACTAGATGGACGTATGTCTTTAATCAACTACAATTGCTATGTTACTAGTGTAACCTATCTTCTGCAGATTTCAAGCTGAAATTTAAAGAATATTAATGGCTCATGGTGGGATTTTTTTTTTCCAACTTAAATTTTTGAATGAGAAAAAATCATAAAATTAATCTAAAAAAGCTCTTGAAGCTAAAAATTAACAAAGCAATCTTTCTAAAATGTTTAAGGTTTGGTTTCAATTGTGTTTTGAGTTTCTGTCTGTCACCATTGTTTACATAAGATAATCCTGCCTACACTAGATATCAAATAGATGTTATTTAAGGTCGGACAGGAGCCAAGCAGGAAACAAGACACTTTGATGTTCTCTATACTGTCTGAAAACCCTTTACAGGTGCACACACCTGCTTTCCTTGCTATGCAGCCAGTAGCATAACTACCACTTACACTTGCTTTGTAGTGGGGGGGTAGGAAAGGAAGGACCCGGATGGGAAAGAAGGAAGTCTGTGCTTTGGTGGAGCAGTATGAGCTGCACATAAGACAGATACATGTAAGCCTCATTCACTTGTGCGATAGCGGTGGTTGACCCGGTTAGCGGATCATTAATAATATCCTTCTGGATATAGTTAGACTTCTCATGGAGGTGGTAGGAGAGCAGCCTAACAGCAGGAAAATAAATCAAAATTCGTTTTTAGGAAAATAAACTACAAAAAAATAATAAGAAAGGACAAACATTAATACTTTACACACAACATACATACAAGTAACCACACATTTATGGTTATCTCTTTTATTGGGATTGTCTACTGCAGAAATATGTAGCGTCCTCTTGACACTGATAACTTCATTCATATCTTAAAGGACAACTAAACCCATTAATCCACTCCCTTCTACCCTCTGCCACCCCCCCGGTGAGTGCTATGCAAGAAGCACATCTTTTCATTTGCTGAGTCTCAGATGGGGCAGGTTGAACCAACTTTTGGGTGACCTGTCCATGAATTGTCTTTAACTAAAGCCGCCTAGTTACCTAATTCACCTGACTTAAACAATCATACCATACACTTTATTATACAATGACTGTTTGTGGTCCCTGACTGGATTTCTCCATTAGTATTATGGAAACAGTCCGTCTGTTATCTTAAAATCTCACAAGGAGGTGGACCCCTTCAAACATGCTTACTGCAAAGTACGTCTTCTTATTGTGTGAAAGGGGTTGGGCTTAACCAGGCCAGTGATAGGGACATTCTAAAGAGTCACAGTGATGAAAAGTGAACCCACAGGTGAGAGACAAGTGGGTTACCCTTGTTCCCCTATAAAATTAGTCCAAAATCTGGTCTTGCCTGCTCTCACAGTCCTAGACTGTTTCTGGAATGAACAATGAGAAGACATGCTTCTTGTGGAACACATCTTCACATTATCTAGCACTGTGGGTGGAGGCAGTGCCAAACCGGCACTAGGAGACAAGAGTTTGGAGTAATGGTAGGGGAAAACCAGATGTGAGGACCTAGGGTCTTGGGTACTATTAAGGGAGGGGTGGTTTGGGGCAAATTATAGTTCAATTTTTAAAAACTAATCCTTAGCATTTTATTGTTATTTAGTTTTAAAAGCACTGGTTATTTGTCTTCAGTGCAGTTCTGGTACTCTTGGTGGCCTTGTATGTTATGCCCTACAAAATATATTTTATGATTTGTATGATTAGTTTGTGTGACTGGTTAAACTAGGCATGTACCTTAATGATGGCAAACAAAAAAATCCCAACTTGTGGCCTGCTAGGCATACTGGAAATGTTTTATTGCTACTAATATTCAGTTTGCAGGTATTGTTGAATTGTATCTGTCAGATATATAAATATATATATATATATATATATATATATATATATATATATCCCTTATATTATATAAATATATTTATATCTCCGTAGGAGATTGCATTGAGTTTTTAGCAGCTACCAATGTGGTTGGGGGTATAGAATATTACACATAGGAAAGGTGTATATGTATGTGTGTACTATCTCACTGATACCATTTAAATGACCATCAGTAAATGTATATAAAATTTAGCTCTGACTTATATTAGGTACAATACAAAATATACAAAATACATAAACGTACTTACAGAGCTGAGATCCCTATTTTAAAATGGAATGGTCAAATGGCAGCTTAAACCACACCCCTGTGTCTACTCCATATGAAAGGAAGTATAATCCAGAAAAGTTTCTGTCTGCTACAGAGGATATGATGTGTATTGTAATGGACATATACACCAAGGCAACTTATATACCACCTCCAGCCTGCAGGTGGTGTCATTGAGTAATAAAATACAAGACATCCCTGCTCTCTATGGTAGGAGGAGAGAAAGTGAAAGTGGGTTGTGGTGTGTGCTTTGGAGTGATATTGACTGCAACACAAGAACCTGTGCATAAGACTCTGTGTATAAGATCCTGTTACCACCTGTTGAGAGGACAGATTATTGGACAGACAATTTACCTTATTGGATACAAACTCTGAGGCAACAGATAATTGTACACCAACTTACAAGGACACACAATATACAGACCTGGTCAATATTCAAAGTGGTGCACCATACGCAGGGACACCCCGATTACTGCACATGTTATGTGGGAACCTGTTTATGTGTACTGTCTGCTTGTGCCAGACCACCAGAGTAATCCACTGTGCCATGCAACTCATAATCCTTCCATAAATCAGTGATATGGTACAAATTGGTGGCAGTGGTGCTGGTAATATCATTTATTCTCCCTGTTTTCTTTGTATATTTGTATATATATCTCTGTATGAAGCTATGGAGGCTGTTACTGATAGTATTGATTTAAATACTCCTGTCCAGGTACCTGCAGATGAAATTCCCCAATTAGACTCAGTAGCACTACCAGGCTCAATTGCCAAACCTATTTTTAAATCTGATCCATTTGATGGGGTAACTAGGGAGTGGACTGATTGGCTAGAAAAATTTGAATTGGCAGCCACTATTAATGTTTGGGATAAAGATGCTCCCTTGCAAGTCCTTAGCCTTTTGCTTAGTGGTAAAGCCAGGCAGGTATACCAAGGATTTACTGTAATACTGACATAAAAAGCAGTTAGCAGTTATTAAAAATTGCTCTGAAGCAACTTTTTTTCAGTTAGATCTGTGTAGATCTTTAGGTAAACTGGGAATGAGAAATGTTTGTTTATACATTAGATTATTAGGGCAATGCTATTATAATAACATGATGCTGTGAGGTACCTTCTGTTATAATATATGAGGTACCATCACCACTTGCCGTGGTGAATACTAATAAGTATTAACCTAGCATGTTTAGTTTCAACCACATCGTGTAGCAGGATTGCCTGGGTCTACTCTCAGACCTGCAGGATTATCCTATTTGGTTCCTCTGGAAGCTGGTGACTGTCTAAGTAACAGTTTAAAATATACCTGTGTAAAGATTCTATATCCACTATATCCACATATAGCAAAACATACACACACATCCTTTCCATTGTGCACCAACGGGCACAATTTTGCTAGTAAATATATATATATATATATTTATATATATATATATATATTTATATTTAATTTAGAACACATATGTATCAAACCAAAGTAATAGTATTCTTACAAAGCAATGTATTATGCAGACACAATGTATTTCATACTTACGCTGAAAAATTATTGACATACAAATCACCATGCATTCTTTTGCCTATTTCAGGATGTAAGTGATTATGACAATTTTCTGACATAACTAGTCATGAACTTGTTGTTATAGGGGTGTGGACTAGCCTACAAATACTAAATTGGACAAATTATTTTTTATATCAGCCACCATGCCAAGGTTGCTTTCTTAAGCCAGGTCCTTACCTACTAGTACGCTTATGAGCTGACAGTCTCTGCTACAGTATGTTATATCTGTTGTATTCAGTTAGATCAACAGGACTTATTGTTTAGTTCTTGAAGACGTTGTGCTAGTCACCCAACGGGATTTCTCAATTCAGAATGACTTTTACAAGAATATGTTGGCAATTAAGTACCCTGGAAAGTCCCAATTAGCACATGACAGCCCGGTGTGCATTGAGGCTAAGAGGGGTTATTGAAACTTCCCAGGGTAAGGTGTTAAAACAGCATTGCACATAGCAGACAGTTGGTGTTGAACCCCCCATTCAGGCTTGCTTTCTTTATTTTCACATAAATGGCCTCCTTGACACCTCTTTTGAACCTAGACCGCAACACCAAAGGTAATTGCAAAAGTGGCTAATTTATTGTTGAGAAACGCATGATATGTTTCGGACACAAGGTCCTTTTTCAAGGACCTGGACAGGGCGAGCAGTGCGACTGGAGGCATCCTATTTACAGCCCGTTAGTGTGGACCTTCTCTTTCTACCTCTCTTGAACCAGTCATGTTCATTTGTCAAAATGTTGACATTACAATCTTCAAAGGTAAATCCTTTTTCCTTAAGATCCAGGTACAGGGCTGAGTCCTGACCTGAGGAAACAGTGTTTTTTTAGAAGGAAACAAGAACATGGAATACCAACAGTGAAGGGGGAAAGCAAAACAGGAGAAAGAACATGGTTATCCCATATGTAGCAGGGGTCTGAGAAATGAAGGCGAATTTTCAAAGAACATCATATCCCTGTGCATGCACACTAAAGAGAATTAGAACCAAGAAGTGATTGGGGATTTGGAGTTCTGGAGGATAGCGCGAAAGGTAAATACACTTACCTTTGGCCCTGGCTCCTGAGTTATTTATTGAAGAACAGGAGGTATGGCATAGCTCCTTAACCATATACAAATATATTAATGGGCCATATAATAAACTCTCTGGTGCATTGTTCACTAGAAAAAACTCATTGACATCCTTTAAGATGGGAAGAAAAGTAGATTCATTTTCAGGTTAGGAAAGGTTTCTTTACAGTGAGAACGGTGAAACTGTGGAACTGTCTCCCAGCAATTGTGGTCATGGCAAGTTCATTGAATAGCTTTATATGTGGGCTAGATTTAGTTTTTAAAACTAAAAAATATTGAGAATTACTGGTATTAATAGTTTTGGTTGATCCAGGGAACCTTTTTGATTGCCGTTTGGAGCCAGTAAGAATTTTCCCCCTCTTTTCAGCTTTTTTTTTTGCCTTCCTCTGAATTAACTATTATGTAGGGATCATGAGTAAGGTATATAGGTTGGACTACATGGATGTATGCCTTTATATAACCTCCAATAATATGTAACTTGATCCTAAAAATGAAATCTAAAGGTAGGCATAAATGCGGATTTAACAATCATATGATTCTGATATTTTCTGATCATTTTCAGGCCTTTAAAATTTTTTGTATATGCCTGAAAAATAGTTTGGTCAGTTTCCAATACACTGTCCAACACTCATTTGATATTATGTACAGTATAAAGCTGTTTATAAATTGAGAGTCCAAACTGTATCTAATCGGTACATTTGAATAGTTAAAATGTAACATTCCTCTTAATATACTTGTTGCCTTCTTCAGTCTAGCATAGTTACAGTTCAACACAAGAGAATACTTAAGCAACTATAATTAAGGTGATTCCTCGTGTAAAAGCTTAAAGTGCTTATTTAAAAGTATTAGCTTTAAAGGCTAATAAAACTTTATAAAATAAATTGTGCACCTCTCCCTTATTACATTGTCTAGATGGCTTGATAAGACATTCACTAAACAACATACTGATAAATGAGTATCCCACTCCCATGTAAAGAAGTAAAAATGTCCAGAATTGTCCAGGAAATCCTGGGTTTTATTCATTGCCACATTGGTTTACAGGTGCACAGAAGCTTGAGATTACTGTAGGGAGTCTAAAATATTATAAACCTATATTTACTGCATGATTATTTAATATCACTACTGATGAATCTTGGATCCTTTGTTAGATTCCATTGTTATATATCAATGCACTTTACACCTGAACAAAATAACACAAAAAATGCATTTTAAAGGGGTTAGGATGCTAGTGTGATGCCCGGAGTCTTAGAATATACCTTCAGCGCCTATACCCCAATCTACAGCCGCTGTCTTCACCTATAGACAATCCCCGATCGTCAAGAGACTTCTCGCACTTCTCTGTACACGGTTAGCCCCAGGTCTTAGAGTGCAAGGTATAGACGCTGAGGCGGGGTATACTCTGGAAAACTGGAACACCAATGGAGCTGAACAGGAACTGGAAGACAAGAAAGGACAATAATACAAGTAAAACAATGAGAAGAACAATGATATGAAAAGACAAGGAACAAGACTAGCTACTAGAAATAGACTGGCTACTAGAACTAGATAAGGCTACTAGAGCTAAAGCAGGGACCACTAGCTTGGCTTCACCAAAACTATAACAGGTAATGAGGCTGAAATAGAAGCAGGCTTAAATAGGCAGAGGGACCAATGGGGAAGAGGACTGAGTGAAATCTGAAGCAGGATTGGCTGAGAGACAGATTTTTAAACGATTTGATCTCCGTCCAATTAGACTGTCAGCAGGGACGGAGAAAAAAGAAGAGGAATCTGCGCGTGCCTGCGCAGTGCCAGGAGAAAACAGCAGCGGCACATGCCTGGAAGATCAGGTGCGCGCACCTGAAAACACCGGACGTCACGAGATGACATCGTAAAAGAACGCGAGCGCTGCCGGAGAAGCCCGAAGTTGCATGTACCGTGGGACCGAGGAGCAGGTAAGCAATGCTGCCTGACAGCTAGAATATGTTTATACAGAATATTGCAAATATTGAGTATATTCAAACTTGCATGGGTTCTTTTACTTTCTTCTGGTTCAGAGTGTCTGTATGGTGCTTGAGTGAGCCTTTATAAGGCTCTTTTGAAACAAACAGGGAGATTCAATAAAAGTTCTTATCGTTTAAAATGGTGCTAAGTTTGCCCCAACCAATCAGATTTTATTTAACATTTGAAAGCTAAAATCTGATTGGTTGGGGGAAAATTAGCACCATTTTAACAATAAGAACTTTTATTGAATAACCCCGAAAGTTCTTTGGCCATTTGCACACACTTTCCTGGTAGTTTATTAGCAGCGGCTGATAGCAAAACGCTACATACAGCATTTACGTGATAGTAAAACATCTGGAACGCTGGGAAAATTTGTCAGATGCCAGAATAACAGTCTGTAGTATATTTCTAAATATTACTACAGTCCAAAAGATTAAAGGGCATGTCCACCCTTTAAATAAACTTTTAATATGTTATAGTGCTAGCTCCCTCAGCCCCAACCGCATTAATAATATTTGCAGAAACTCCCCCGATCTTTACTTACCTTCTCTCTATCCTCCGCCGCACTGCCCGGCCCTCTGCTTGCATGAAACAGCAAGCAGGGGGCTGGACCGGCAGCCACGTGCGTGATTGGCTGAGAGGCAGACCATCATGGACGTGGCTGCTGGCAGTTCAGAACGGCAGAGCATAGAGGGAAAGTAAGTAAAGATCGGGGGACTTTCAGCAAATAATATTCATGTGGTTGGGACTGGGGGAGCTAGCACTATAACATATTAAAAGGGATTTGTGCTAGGGGGAGGGAGACCAAAATGGGAGGGAGAGGGAGGGAGGGCTGCTCAGAGCATGCCACAAACCTCTCAGAGGAAGCCTCAGAGGAAACAATTCCCCCCTCTGCTAGGCTCCTGGTGGCCAGTTTTCTAGACTTTGGAATCTGAGATGTAAGGTAAGGGCCCTACAACTGGGATGTAAGGTAAGGATTTTTCTACACTACAGAGGGGGGCCAGTAGTGGGTTAAATTATAATTTTGCGGGTGGACATGCCCTTTAACTGATTTCTTGAGTTTCATGGATCAACACTCTTCAAGGGTATTTAAAACAAAGCATTCTATGTACCCAAATTAGTTTTTAGATTGGCAGGAAAATTAGAATCTGCTTATCCTATTTTCCCTTTTGCTTTAGTAAAGAAGTACACCTCCCTTTGTGCTGATGTTTGTTTGGATGAGTATCAGCCAATCGTACCTTCTTGTCCCTTTTAGATGCATTTATCTAATAATAATAACTTAAAGGGCAAGTCCATCCCAAAAATAACTTGTCTTTAAAATGTTTATAAGCCCCCCAAACCCCACTTTTGCAAGGTTTATACATTGCAAAGATCCCCAGAACTTACTTACCTGACCCGGTCCCTCGCCATCAAGTCCCTGACCCCTGCTCCTGTTTCAAGCTCGTTTCAAGCAAAAACAGGAGCAGGGGACTTCTGCACCGACAACTGCTTCAGTTCCTGTTCGCAACCAGTAAGACAAGCAAGTAAGCAAGTTCTGGGGGATCTTTGCAATGTATCAAGTTTGTGAAAGTGGGATTTGGGGGGTTATAAACATTTTAAAGACAAGTTATTTTTGGGCTGGACATGCCCTTTAAGGTCTCTGGTAAGTTGCATGTATTTACGTGTGAGAAATAAGTTCTATAACTAAAGGTTTTACCTTTTCAGCTAATTATTGTGTCGTGTATGGGCTCTTTATCAGCCGAAACAGCAGTTTGGTCGGGGATGGCTGCTTAACAGGCCGGGCGCATCTTTTAATGAGCAGCCATTTCGGCCGATAAAGGTTTCTGTGTTGTTGTTTTTCTGTTTCTAGTAAAAAATAATGTTTTTAAATGTACCTGCATTTACCGCATATACTGACGTTATATATAGACGCTCTATTGGGCTAGTAGTGTCACAGGGCCATAAGGTGGCCCTGGATTATGGGAGCTGAACCATAGAACCCACATGTTTGTTTCATAAATCACCCAGCTGCCAAAGCAGAGGGAGAGGTAAGACACTGCTTTTTGTATCTATGTGAATGTGCTCTGTGTCCGTAGACTTTATTTCAAACTGTACTTTTTTTTCTCCCTTTAAGCAAATGGAAAGGTAGGAATAGCATTTTTTTATGTGATCACTTTGCTTCTAGATGCAAATAACTGGGCGTAACTGAGGCTGTTTCCTTAATAGGATTTAAAATGTTTCTAATGTACAGTATGTCATTCACTCTGAAGGAGTGAAATGGATGTATTCTACGAATCTGCAAATCTTTTTCCACTAAAAGTTTATTATTTCATTGGCTGTTCTGTTTTATGCCTATCCTTTCCACACCTTGCCCCTATTTTGGACTAACATAGGTCTCAAAAATGTGAACTTTATACAGGACTTTTTGTACAGTTTTGAAACATGCCACTTTTACAACTGTTAAGACGCAACATGGGAGAGACCCTTGTGTTGTCAAGATAATATGCTAAAGGGATGTTCAGGAATGGTTTGATGTTATTTTGCATAAGAAACTGTTGAGATAATTTAATTCTTTTCATTTCTTCTTTTCTTTCTGTTGTTTGGTAGATAAAAAATTATTTATTGAAAAATAAAATAAAAACAACATTTACAAAAAAGGTGTGCTTTGATCAGTATATCCTTTGTAGGCAAGTGGATTAAATTGATTTCATTGTGAAGAAGCTGTAAGCTGTAACCCTTCCTAATACAGTTTACCGTATATACTCGAGTATAAACCGAGTTTTCCAGGCTGAAAAATCAGCCTGAAAACTCGGACTCGGTTTATACTCGAGTCACTCACCTTTGAAGAAGATCAGCGTCCTCTCCATTCCGGCAGCAGCGTCCTCGCCATTCGGCAGCCGCACAATCAGTCCATGTACTGGGCGCCGGCTGACGTCACTAATTGGCGCCGGGCTGGCGCCAATTAGTGACGTCAGACGGCGCGCCAGTACATGGACTGATCGTGCTGCTGCCAGGAATGGAGAGGACGCTGCTGCTGAGAGGAACTGGAGAGGAACTACCAGCACACAGTCCTAGGAAGCCCTTGGATGGAGGAGAGCCCACAGATCCGGATGAAGAGAGCCTACAGGTACAAACTTAACTGGGTTTGAGGGTGGCATTCAAGATGTTTGGAAACTACAACTTCCAGCATGCTTTATTAGCTGGGAGTTGTAGTTTCCAAAATCTTGAATGCCAAGTGAGGGTGGCATTCAAGATGTTTGGAAACTACTACTCCCAGCTATAAAGCATGCTGGGAGTTGTAGTTTCCAAACATCTTGAATGCCACCCTCAACTTGGCATTCAAGATGTTTGGAAACTACAACTCCCAGCTAATAAGCATGCTGGGGGGTTGTAGTTTCCAAAACATCTTGAATGCCAAGTGAGGGTGGCATTCAAGATGTTTGAAACTACAACTCCCAGCATGCTTTATTAGCTGGGAGTTGCAGTTTCCAAATATCTTGAATGCCAAGTTCTACCCTCGGTTTATACTCGAATCAACAACTTTTATTAGATTTTTAGGTGAAATTGGGTACCTCGGTTTATACTCGGGTCGGTTTATACTCGAGTATATACGGTATGTTTTAATGTTCAAAGTAAAGCTAGGTACACACAGTCCAGATTTCTGAAAGATGACATCTTTCAAAGATCTGCATACACACAGTCCCGAGCGCTCTCCCTATGAACTTCATAGGAGAACGCTCTGGACTGTGTGTTTCCATCGGCTGCGCTAGACTCCTCTATAGGGATTCTAGCGTGGCCGATGGAAATTTTCGGCTTTTCCCGACAAGCGTGCGGCCGACCCGATCATTCGGCGGCCGCGCGCTCGTTCAGGGAAACGAACATACACACATAACGATAAAGCCCCGATACCGTTGGATCTGACGGTATCGGGGCTTTATCGTTACTGTGTGTACCCAGCTTTTGTCAGCATTTTGTTTTACCATTGTTCTTAAACCACCTATTGCTAATTGTTCCCTAACTCCTAGAATTAATGTTTAATGTAAAGCAATGCAATGTAAACAAAGCACATTAGATCAGATTAGCTAGCAGAAACCTAGCCAGTTACCTTGAAAGCTTTAGCATGTTATTTTTAGATACAGGCATAGTATTGTCTTAGGTAGTATCAAGTTCAGAAAATACAGTACTAGCCTAAAGGCAGGTGAACTGGCTCTGTGTAAATGTACCGTAATGAAATGAAAATAAAACACAGTACACAAAACAAGAGTAAACGTTTACAGGTTAGCACTTGGTCTAACAACAGACTGGTGGGTAAAATGCTTCAACAAGTCAAAGATAAGGAAACTTCTGGAAGTTCTGGAAGCACCCAACAAATATATAACTTTATGCTGTATTTATCTTGTTGGGGTGTGCAGTGCCAAGCGTGCTAAAGTATGAGAAAGTCTGAGAAGTACAGCTTTTGTGTACATCTTCAGTGTTGCTGAAGATTTCTGTGAGCATATAAATCGACAAGGGTGAAATTGAATAAATATAATAACCTAAAATAAAAGGGCTGCAATGAACATTGAGTATTGATTATACCAGATGTCTATTTCCTTCTCCTGGAAACTTGAAACTGATACTTTATCAGGTGTACATCTCACACCAGTATCAAAGTATAACATTTCTTGCTGCTCCATATTTTTATTGTCACACCCTTGAGGTAGCTTTGCTCAATAATGGCTTGATATAAGGGCAAGTTACTGATCCATGACAGTGCGAGATACAGGAGAGTAGGGCAAACACAATAAACTCTGCTGATGTTATACTTTGGGTGTTAATACTGTTTTATTATACAGTATGTCATTGCCAAAATAAGTTCAAATGATTGTGTTTGAATTTTTTTAATTAGGATTTCTGCATAATATAAACTGTTGGAAAATTAAGAAATTTTGTGCCTGAAATATTGTTGTGGTTTATGTGAAGCCTTTAGATAGTTACATTTTTGCCCTGCTGTGAGGAAGAATGAATTGGTCAACACCTTGTGCCCTCATTGTATTCAGCAGTTGTGCTGAGCCAGTACCAAAATTAAATGATCACATCATTTGCCATAACACATCAAAGTTACCTTGTTTACAAAAGTCAGCTTTAACAGTATCTAACAGTGTTTAATGTAAACAATAAAGGGGCAACATATGGTACATCAATGCCCCTGCAAGCAAGATTTACTAGGGCTACAGGGATCCTCAGTATATCCCAATCCTCCAATCCTGTCTTAAGCCTTGTGTGAGTTAAAGCTGTTTGCTTGGGGGGTTAGCGATTGCAAGTTGTTTAAAATGACCCCCTCATCTTAATCTATAAATAAATATATGTAAGTTGCCCTCACTCTCAAGGTATGTGTGTTACTGCATTCCTTCAATCCAGTACTTGTTTTGCTCAGCCTGAATATTCCCCTCCCACTCTTAACTGACTCTTCTTCTGAGAAAGTCATCTGACATGACTTTCTGAGAAGTCAAGCATGCTCAGTTATCACTATGTGTCAGCACTGGGAGGGGGGTATTTTCAACCATGTATTTCACACTTTTCAACTGTCCCTATTTCAGTTACAGCAAAACTACACACACCGTAAGAGTTAATGATAATAAGGCACTTGATTGACAGCTAAAATGTAAAATGTTTTAAAAGATATCTAAAGAAAAGGGGGACAGATCTACAAAGAAACAGTACAGTGATGCCCAATAATGGGCATCCATGATCACTATAGCGTCCCCCTTTTCGGAGGGCTTAATTGGGGGAAAGGAAAGATCCTTTCCCCAACTCATCCAACTGTTTTTTCTGTACACAGTCAAATTAAATCTAGGTGACAGTCCCATCCAACATTCCATATTGGCTTTTATCTCCCCTTTAACCAGATCAATATACATTTCCACCAGTTATGTAGTGACAGACTCTCGCATGATAAAGCAATATCCTCAGGTCCAACTTCTGGATTGAGATTCAAATGAAAAAATGTCTTATCCTAAAAAATGCATATAAATCCAAAGGATTCCCTTTATTGTTTGGACAAGACTTGACACTCTGGCACAGCAAGGTTAAATTTTCTTCTTTTTGCAGATAGGTGTGATGCCCAATTGTGTTGCTACCCAGAGTTATTAAGAGATACATGTAGAAGTGGGTAGTATAATTGTGTTTACAAAGGGTAATATGTATAGATAATACCTAAAGAGGTAACTTCCTTTGTGTTCATGATATGCTACTGTTTTTATAGGTATATTAGGATACTAGTTATATGTAATAGTTGATAGCCTAAGCTTGCGAAAGGAGTAACTCTGAAACATTACTTATTGAAATGGGCTATATGATATAATAAAAGAGATTAATGATGGCGATGCTGTGCTTTCTGGGTGTATTATATGGATAAGAAATTATCTTTGGCACGTGCACGCATATATATTGACCCAGAGGCAAAGAGTTTTTATTCTTATCATGGTTGGTGATGCTGCTTCTGTAGGAGTTCATCCTCTTCTGTAGCTTTTGACTGATTTCTCCTATATATCTCCTATGCGAGGCAACGAATCACAGACAGCTTTTTAGCAAAAGGGTTTAACCAAAGACTTTAAAACAAGAGAGGGGGGAATTGGCTCCACAATGCATGACTGAATACCTCCAGGAGGAAAGAGAAGAAGCAGAAACCTTTACACAGGAAGACAGGCTCCTACTTTTCACTTTCCTGGACTCTGGGCAAGCACTACAGAGGAATATGCTTGTGAAGGTTCTTATTCATCTAGGTCATGGTATATTTGTTGTATTCAATTAGATCAACTGGACTTGAAGTTTAGTTCTTGAAGACGTTTCTCTAGTCATCCAACTGGCTTTCTCAATTCAGAATGACTTGTACAAGAATCTGTGGCAATCTGTAGCTTTCTCAGCACTGTAAGGGCAAACAAAGACAACAGAAAAAGTTCTCTAGTCTGTCATCCCAGAACACCCCCAAAGGAGAACAACTACCTTGGATACAAAAGGAGGGAAGTGTCACTTCATCAAACAAGGAGGAATGGGTGAGAAACTTGTCTAACAGGACCCTGACCCAGCCAGAAATGGAAGTCCTCACTAAGGGCTTGAATTTTGCTATCACTCCTAAAGCCATCCCTGTGGTGGATATGATGGCAGCCACAGAAGCCTCAATCCACAATAATAAGGTACCACAGAGTGAGGCAGAACTCCACCAGAGTTTTAGCATTGGCTAAGGCTGCAGACTTGTGCCTGAATACCACCTACTGTATATACTCGAGTATAAGCCGGCCCAAGCATAAGCCGAGGTACCTATTTTTACCTCAAAAAGAAAACATGATTGACTCAAGTATAAGCCGAGGGTTGAAATTATGACCACTACTGCCTTCTAATACTGTATTTAGTTGTTCTTTAAATGGACAGCAGTAGTCCCATTAAGTAATAGCCAAATCCAGTATGGCTAATACTGTATGGGAACTCTGCTGTCCATAAAAAAGCCTCATTCCTTGGCACTCCAGATTTTTGGAAACTACAACTCCCAGCATGCTTTGGTAGCTGAGAGTTGTAGTTTCCAAAACCCCTTTAGTGCCAAGGAATGAGGCTTTTTTATGGACAGCACCCCCAGGAAAGGCCCAAAACATTCCCCATTAGAGAGCCCCCCAGTTTTGGGATTGAGGTGGTACTTACAATTGGAGGTAAGTCAGGGTAAGGTAAATTTTCCCCCCAATCTGCTGCTGCTACTTGCTCTCTATGTTAGGTACTGGTAACTTAAATCCATGGATCCAGCTGGCACTCTGCTGTCTGGGGTAAATTGTCCCCCCAAACTGCTGCTGCTACTTGCTCTCTATGTAACTCACCAGGTAAGTTAAATTTCTAGATCTGGCTGGCACTCTGCTGTCTGCACGCTGCACTGACGTTCGTACCCGGCGGCTGTCTTACTTACTGCCCGGCGAGTAGTGACGTTTTTGTCAGGCTATTTTTAAAGGCTGAAAACCTTGGCTTATACTCGAGTATATACGGTATTTCAAATACCGGGTTACGTTCTATAAGCAAAAACATGGATGTGCTATGGGATCTCCAGTTTCACCTATTGTGGCCAACCTTTACATGGAGGAGGTAGAAAAACAGGTGTTTAAAATCTTTAAGGGCATAGCACCCAGCCAGTGGTTCAGATATGTGGATGACACCTGGGTAAAAATCCACCAGAAGGAAGTACAAGCTTTCACAGACCATATTAATGCGGTAGACCAAAACATCAAATTTTCAAGGGAAGAGGTACAAACAACAAACTAGCTTTCTTGGACTGCTTGGTAGAAGTCAGGTAGAATGGTAAACTGGAAGTAGAGGTTTACAGAAAACCAACACACACACAGATCAGTATTTGATGTTTGACTCCCACCCTTTAGATCACAAGCTGGGTGTCATCAGAACCCTGCAACACAGAGCTGAGAACATCCCCACTAGCACAGAGGCGAAGGCTAAAGAAATAAAACATCTCAGAGGAGCCCTTAAAACTTGTGGATATCCGGACTGGGCCTTTGTCAAAAGAAGTAGAAGGAAAGAAAAGAACATGAATACCAACAGTGAAGGGGAAAAGCAAGACAGGAGAAAGAACATGGTCATCCCATATGTAGCAGGGGTCTCTGAGAAACACTGTATCCCTGTCTGCTTTAAACCAAACAACACACTGAGGCAGCAATTGGTACATCCGAAAGACCCAATACCGAAACACAAGATAAGCGACATCATATACGCAGTGCAGTGAAGAATGCTCTGATTTGTATGTGGGGGAGACCAAACAGCAACTGCATCAACGTATGGCCCACCACAGAAGAGCCAATTCCTCGGGTCAGGACTCAGCCGTGTACCTGCATCTTAAGGATAAAGGATATGCCTTTGAAGATTGTAATTTTAACATAATGGCAAAGGAACGTGACTGGTTCAAGAGAGGTGTCAAGGAGGCCATTTATGTGAAAATACCATGAAACTGCAAGCAGGGGGCCAGACCGGCAGCCATGTCCATGATTTGCTGAGAGGCAGCCAATCATGGATGCGGCTTCCGGCTGTACAAATATTATAGTTTTGGGGGTGGACATGCCCTTTGATGGTGATATTACTGTTCTGGAGCATGTTTATTGCTGCCTTCTCTTGGAAAGAGAAAATGTATTTTACCAAGAGATAAATTGCAACTGATTATGCCACCGAGGAGTTTAATCCCAATCAGACATTTTCAGAAAAAGGTCCACAGAGAGTACCTCTGGGTAAATCTGAGTAAATCTCCTTGAATGTCTTTTTCTACAGATATTGTACCTGACTGCAACACAGTAGTGGGAATGCTAACATGAGAGCCCTAAAAAAAGATAAATAGAAACACTATTTTGTGAGAAACGTGTGCATTTCAAAAAACATTAGGAATGTGAATTGGTGTAAACGAGCTCTTAAATAAAAGTTAAAACTTCACATAAATTTACTACTAAATGGTTTTATTTTTGCCAAAGCCAGTGTTAGAGGTAACAGGGGGAGTTTGATTTCACACTCTCTTGACTTTAAGATTCCATTAGAAGGTAAGTAATACGTTAAATGTCTTTTAGACTAAACCTTAAAGGGGAACTGGGTTAAAATTCTATCCCCTCACTCCTGAGTGCATTTAAATGTTCAATATACTTATCTAAAGTTCTGCTCCCCGGACTTCATCTCCCATTCCAACTTCCTTCCCTGGGCTGGTGAGCCAGGAGATGTTTCTTGTGGAGAACATCTTCCTAGATGTTGGCCTGTCTACTAAGCCAAGAGGATGGACTTCAGCACACAGGGGCAGGACTTATAGTAAGTGTCCTACATGATCTAATGTACCCCCAGAAGTAAGGATCTAGTGCTTTTGGCTATTGGATGGAAGGGGGTTGGCTTGTAATTTTAGTTCCCCTTTAATAAAGATATGTCATTGGTTAGAGATTACTGAGATATGCAGGGACTACAAATAATAAAAAAAATGTGAACATATCTTTTAACCCAGATATGTTCATGCTAATGTGCAAGATTAATTTGCATTTGACAACATAAATTGGAATTCTGTCAGGGATACAGTATGTACTCTAATCAGCCTTATCATGGAAAATAATTAGTTTAAACTTTATAAAACAATTCACTTGGGACAAACAGTGATTCTATGGCAAACCAGTCTGACCTCTTATTATTGTAATTAAGGTGATTTATTGAAAGTAATAATTATTTCTTGCAGAGTATCAGAATTTAATTTCCCAAAGTGTTTTTCAAACACTTCCTAGTAAGAAATATTTCTTTTTTTCAGGAACAAAATAGATTTCTGATTTGTGAACATGAACCTCTTTTCTGTTGGTGTCTATTTGTTTTCGGTTAAATAAGGAAAATGTGTTGTTAAGCTAGATTCGCACAAATGCCTTTTGTTTGTTTTGCCAGCATTTTACTGGTGGTTCCATATGTTTTGCCTGTTGGGCATGTGGCATTTACCTATCAGAAAGTACTAGTAAAATATGTATTAAAGGGTATATAAACTAATTATAACTTAATGTTATTGGGTAGCTGTGGCTTTAAATGTTAATAATATTTTTTTTTCTGTCCTTGCATCCTCCCATACCCTACCTTTACTGCAGAAAAGTTGCTGGCTTTTTCTTCCTCTATGCTCTAATTTTTAGCTACGCCCCCACGACTCTTGGCAAATCCCTTTTTGCAAACAATACTGTTCTCGGCTGCAGAGTGCGTGTGACGTTATCATGCGTGATCAGTGAGGTCAGTGCGCACGCAACATGAGGTCAATGCACGCTAACATGTGCGCATGTGACGCTCTCGCTGTAAAGTCGCCGCAATGCTATTGCACATTGATGTCATGCCGCATGCGCAGCTTAAACAGGAGGAGGAAGCCAGCAACTTTCCTAGGGTATGGGAGGTGGCTAGAACAGAAAAAAAACCAAAACACTTTTAACATTTAAAGCCATATTTATCCAATAAAATTAAGTTAAATTTACAGTGTACATACAAAAATGATGGTGGCAGTCATGGCAGGAATAACTTTTCACCACCGGTTATCATCACTTTATAAATTGCGTAAAGTCCAAATTTGCATAAATAGGCCCCTATAGGACTGCTTGCAGTCCATTGGATTCAGTGGAATCAACCCTTTATCTTTAAAGGGCATGTCCACCCCAAAACTAAAATTTAACCCACTACTGGCCCCACTCTGTACTGTATAAAAATATTTACCTTACATCCCAGCCCCAAATAGTTCTCCTGTAATGTCCCCCCAAAGTTAAAAAAACTGACCACCAGGAGCCTGGCCACCAGTGAAATTGTTTCCGCCTCTGAGCTGTCCTCTCAGAGGTTTTTGGCTTGCTCAGAGCAGCCCCGTGGCGCACACACACAATCGGGGGCGTATGAGTGCAGGAGAAACTGAGAAGCATGTCAGGCGCCGGCATATTTTATTTTTGTTTCTTCCAGCACAAAATAATACCGCCTTTTTTTTTGTATTACAGGAGCAAGCTATAAGCAAACTTTTCAGTTTGCTCCATGGTAGGCTACAATACAAATACATTATAATACAAATATTGCATACTAGGCATGAAAGTTTTATATAAATTAAAATAGAAAATAACAGGATTATGTTGATATGTTTAGGTCTGCTCCCCTGGTTTATTTAGATTTCCTGTCTGTCTATTGATTTTTAGTTTATTCATTTTTTGTATTCTAGACAGAAACGGGAAAGTGCAATAATGTTCTCAATGTCTTTATTTTGTCGCCCTTTAATGGCAATGTATTGAAATGATTGCAACATTTTTGCACGCTGTGCGTTGTAGCACAGCGTTGCAATAGATTTAGCAATGTTTTTTGAGCTTTTTTTTAGCACGAATATCTACATCTTTTCAATTGTGGCTTTAAAGGGGAAGTTCAGTACAAATACATATGCTTTTCAGAAAAAAGAGCAGTATTTTTTCATCCCAATTACCTTAATCTGCCAATTCAGCGTTTTGTCTGTGTATAAATAACTGCAAACGAAATACTGACTGATTTTTGAAATGGGAGAGAATATGTAGAATAAATAAGAAAGCATTACATAAACTTACAATTTAACAAATGTTGATAATTTCCACTGAACTGTCCCTTTAAAACGGTGCAGTATACCTTATATTATTTCTCTCTATCCCGTCATCCTATGGTGTTATATGGTGTGCGCACACCGACGGAACTTTGTGATAATCCAGTGATTTACCGTTTCCTATAGAGACATGTTATCTGGACACCTTTCAGATTTAACCCTTTTTTAGCTGCTGATCTGGGCTCTTATCCCATAGTTACTCTTGATAGTGGATCTGTGGATTTTTTATTGATACATATATGTTATTTATTTGACGATACAGCACTTGGTTTTAGTTAATTATACATTGTGTAGACATTGTGGCTGGCCCGCTATATATTGTTGATTTGTATGTGATTTATATATAAACTTTTATTATACTTACCTTATTTTTGCCTTTTTTTATGTGTATTTACCTATGGGTTACTACTTTTGTTCATGTGTTTTATATGGTGACATACCGTTTGGGACTCATATATTCTGAGTGGGGGGCTCAGAAGTACCCGGAGGGTGAGTTTCCACCCTATATATTTTATTCGGATTACTGTCCCTTTAAAGCCCTGTAAAAATTGCAACTTACCGATCGCATTCCCACAAATATATCAGTGGTTATAAAGTGGTTAATACTGTACATTACGGGAACGAGTGCAAGAAGGTTGCTAAAGTTAAATACATACTCCCAAAAAGAGCTACTAAACAGGAGTAGCTGCTTATTTACCTTTTATGTCTTTTTTGTCTTTATTGCCTATTTGTTGTATTTTTTTTGTTTGTTTGTATCTTAGTACTTGGGTAAGTTTGGGAAAGATTTTCCTTGCAGAATAAATTCTGTAGTAGGAGTGGCATTTCTTTTTGTGTTTTTTGAACAATTCCAAGTTATAATTATTTACTTACAATAGCCTCCCTCCCTTATACTCCACCCTTTAATTGCACCTCTTTTAATGACTCATTGATTGTATATGTGTTGCTGTAAAGTTACATAAACTACATATTTTTTATTGACCGGTATAAAGTCAAAGCATTCCATTGTCTCTGTATAATCATCATAATCTTCAGAAATTGTCACTTCACATAGATTAATATATAGTGTATGATCTGCATATGAAACCAAATATGCATTGTTATATTATCATATCTTATTATTATTATTGTGGATTTATATAGCACCAACATCTTCCGTGGCGCTTTACAATTACATGTATACTTTACATCATGCCCTGCCATGAAGAGCTTACAATCTAAGGACATTTGACACAAACAACCTATCAGTATGTCATTGTGATTGTGGGGGAAAACGGAGTGTGCCTGGAGGAAACCCACCCAAGCACGGGGAGTGCTTACGAACTCCAAGGGTGGATTTGAACTCAGGACTTCAGTGCTGCAAGGCATCAGTGCTAACCACTGAGACACCCTGCCCTTTAAATGTGCATAGTGGCATTTAAAGGGCATGTCCACCTCTAGAACTAAAATTGAACCCACTACTAGCCCCACTGCGTAGTTTAAAAATATCATTTCCTTACATTTCTGCTGCTTATGGTTCTCCTGCA
Source organism: Hymenochirus boettgeri (assembly GCA_019447015.1). Classification (NCBI taxonomy): domain Eukaryota; kingdom Metazoa; phylum Chordata; class Amphibia; order Anura; family Pipidae; genus Hymenochirus; species Hymenochirus boettgeri. The sequence goes on along the minus strand of CM033470.1, from coordinate 231,503,188 downwards.
GTGCCTTTTCAAAATTCCAAAAACTGAAGAGTAGGATGTCTGTGTGTCATCTGGTGCCTGCTGTTTCCTTGTCCTTGTTGAGGTTTCAGGAATGCCCCCCACCCCCTCCATCCATCTGGATCCATCTTTTCTACTTGATGCTCTACCTACAAAAAACATATTTCTTTAGTGTAGGGCACCCTCAACCACCCTCAACCACCATGTTCATTTAGTTAAAAAGCAACAGAAATGTACTTACATTACTTCCTTCCCCCAGCGCTCTGCATTGCCGACAGCCGCGTCTGTGATTGGCTGCCGATCCGGCCCCCTACTTGCAACTTCCAACAAGCTTGGGGTGGGGTAGGGTGCCCCACACTACAGCAAAAAAAAATTTAACCTCAGAATTTACACTCTTGGTGAAAAGTATCAATGTATATTTAGAAATTGTTGAATGTGTTATCAGTACATCCACAACATTAGTTAAGGAAGGTTATTAAAGGGCAAGTCCACCGCTCAAATGGAAAGTTTTATATAGATAAATCACAATCCAAAGTCCAAAACTGCAGTTTTTGGAGAGTGAAAACTAACCACAAATCCTGCGTGATGTTCTTTTCCTCTCTATTACTCATTCCTTGTTCTTCCGGTTAGCAGCTGTCAGTCATGAATGTAATAGTTGGCATCACAGCCAATGACTGGAAGTTATTCTCTTAGCTGCCACCTCTGAGCATGTGCAAGCTTGACAAATAGCTTGGAGATATTGGAGAGGAGGTGGAAACCTTTTGAAAGGTAGAGGAAAGGGGAGAAGAATTTTTCCGTCCTACATTTATCAGCCTTCTAACTATTGTGATTTTGGGGGCGGGGGGGGGGTTATTAATGTAGAATTTTTATTTAGGGGATGAACATGCCCATTAAAGCTACTAAAAAAGTCTCCCCCCCCCAAAAATTTTTTTTTTAAGTTAGTTACAGACCTGCAACCATTCTTTTGACTTTCCTCTGCCTAGGGAAAAATATTTTCAGGTTTTTGGCTAGCTTTAAAAATTATTAAGAAGTTGAGGGGCAAGGCTTATGATGCAGCAGAAGATGCTTGGTTCCAGCAGTATTGTACAAGTGGGCATGCTCAAACCTGGGACTTGGGGGCCGATCAGTGGTGCTGGTAATGTCACAGCTCACAGTAAAGCAGGAAACACCTGCAGCATGATCCTTCAGTCATTTTAAATGGAGTGTGCTCTTTTTAATGAAGTGCATTTGTATGGAGACAGTTCCCCTTTAATGTGATACTGTATTAATTTCATCTTATGTGACCCAGATTTATAATTACTTTTTGTTCACGGATAAAATAATTTATAAATGTAAAGGGATATTAAGCCACTGACTTATGCCTGGTACACACAAGGCAATCTTGACCCTATTTTTGGGACTGACTAAACTACTGATCAATACACTTATCGGCAATAAAAAAAACTCTGCAGAGCTCCACACACTAGGGCGTTTTAACATGCAAATCTGATTGGGCGTTAAAAAGTGCACTCTAGTGTTAGGCAATGGGTCTGGCCACACTAGGTGCTCCGCGCTGTGATGCACTTTTCAGAGTTCATGCAATCACCATATTTTTTGCAAATTGCATGCACTCCAAATAGCACAAAATTTCACTATCATGAAACATCTAAAATAGAAACTTGTTAAAGAAGTATTTGGCTGCATTCAGTATTTTGCAACTTTATATTGTAAGGTCTGATATTCAGATTTTGGCAAAGGACCTGCTGCTGTCAGTACTCCTCTTATGTCTTATTTGTGGAAATAGAGACACCTTGTAGAGTTCAAGAGATTTAAATCCTGAGCAACATCAGCTATTCTAAGAATCCATGTCAATGGCGGTAGGTTTCCTGGCAACAGTGTAATGACTCTGCTTTCTCATGAGATTAAATAATCCTGTAACAGATACTGGTGCGATAGAAGGAATAATGAAAGCCTGCTGTTATGGTTTCAAATGTATTATTCAGGACACAATGAATGTTCTCTAAACTACAGTTTTCTGCAGCTAAACCTGAAATGTCCTATTTCAAGTGGCCTTTTATTTTTGTCATTTAGAGGAATAATATTATTCCACCGATCAACCAAAACAGTTCTCTGTATGGTGTTGGTGTAGTTAGGAAATTACAATGGTATTAAAGGGTATTTCCACTGAGGAAAAAGCATTTTTTTTTTTTTTTGGTTTATTTTAAAGTACACCATCCCCCAACCCTCTCCCTACCTTTTTTTCCCCAGAATTCCCTTTCGTTTGATTGCAGCAGCATGGGAAATTTGTGCAGGTTCCTGGGGGTGTGTCTTCCCCTGTGCTGAGAGTGCTGTCACTCAATGTGCATCATCATGGTAGCAGACACACCCACTTGGCTGCAGTAAGAAATCCTTTCCTCCCTGACTCTCTAAGTTCATTTTTACAGCTGATCATGCAGAGAGAGACAGGGGAGAAAAAGTTAAAACCCTCTTCCCACAATACTGTAACAAAGGCAGGGGGACTTACGTTGTTTTTAATAAAGATGTTTTGTGTCTAACTCTGATCAATGATTGATTTCATAGGGGATGCTGGGAATATGAGGGAATCTGGTATGGGAGGGAGTGGGAGAGAGAAAAAGATAGTACCTGATTACTCCTCCATTAATTAGTGAGGTCAGCAAGCTGCTGTGATGGTCATGTGATTATTCCTCCATTAAGCAGTGAACTCAGTGGTGTGTGTGTGTGTGTGTGTGTGTGTGTGTGTGTGTGTGTGTGTTCTCATGTTCTGCGCATGCACTAAAGGAAAACGCGCGTCGGACATTTCCCAGACAGGCAGTCACTGAAAGTGGGCGGACCTGCACCATCCACATCGTTCTGGGGGAAACTCAATGGATTTCTTCTAAACTACTGCTGAAAGACACAGGATACTGCAGGTACATTTCCACCTTACACATATCTATCCTTACAACCCAGGTGACTTTTATCAGTGGAGATACCCTTTAATAAAGGGATGTCATGGGTAATGTCCAATAAATACATTTTATTGCAGTTGAAAAAATTACCACTAGTATCCCCAAGACTGTGTAGTACAGTGTTTTAGAATGTCTGTACAGTGCACTTGCTACTTGATAGTTTAAAGGAGAACTTAACTTTTTTTTACTTTTAATGTGAAAGCATTCTTCCACAGAATACCCATACATTGTAAGATACTATTTACAGTAGGTTGCATTTACGTAAATGTAAGAATTTGATTATGTAACTAAAAATACATGTTGTCAGGGGAGGCATGTGCACCTATTGGCCATACTGCCACAGCAAAGGGAGAAGTAAGAAACAGCTTGTTGTTACTTTGAAGTGCTTTGCTCATTGGGACAATTTTGTATTAATAAATTAAATAGGTTTCTGTTATTTTATGTATTTTATTGTTTTACTAAACTCAGTTCCAAAGGATTATGTTAAGGTAAGTGCACTAAGATATCTATAGCATGATAAAACCCCTAATTTCCACAAAGGTTGTCTGCAATTGCAGAATAAGGGCTAGGCCACGCTGCTGTGTTTTTTTGTGCGTTTGCGTTTTTTCAGATAATTGAAAATGCGGCAACGCACCGAAAACGCCTGTCTTTGGGTGCGTTGCGATTTGCGTTCCGCATTTTTAATTGCAATCACATGAGTTTTCCTATACCTAATGAAGAAAACATATGCGGAAACGCAACAAAATCGCACATGAAATCGCATGTGATTCCGTGTGCGATTGCGTTTGCGGCGCAGTGTGGCCGTGCCCTAAGGGCTGTTGAGAAGTTATAAAAGACTTTATGTGCACTTTAGTTCTCCTTTAAGATAAATGTTAGGTATAAGTAACATAAGCAAAACATATGTTTCTGTCTGTAAACCCCATTGAGTTTATAGTTGTAAACTTCCTGTAATAGGTAAGATGATTATTTTTAGATTCCTTACCAAAACATGGGTGTATTTGGAATTTCTCCCTCAATTAAATCCTTAAGATGTAAATATATTGTACATGATCACATCAGCGAAGGGTTGGCACTTATTTAGAAAACTTGAAAAAAGTATGAATCCAAATTAGTATTCTTGTAGTTTACATGAAAGCACAATTAAACCCACCTATCCCTGGTTCTGTAGCTGCCTAGTACGGTATATACTCAAATATAAATCGAGATTTTCAGGGTTTAAAATCAGCCTGAAAACCTAACCTCGGCTTATACTCGGGTCAAGTCCTAATTTAGATCCAAATGCTGCAATTGCAGATTGGAACCAGTAGGTGTTAACAAATCCTTCATCTGCAAAGAAAGTTTCAGGAGCTTATCTGCCTTTATACTCCTTCCTGCTTCCTGTAGTCAGGCTGCTGGACTCACTCAGCACTGTCACTGCTTATCTGGATGCTGTAAATCTGATGGGTCTTCTCAGTTAGTGGTAAAATGGCTGCTAGTTCAATGCAAGTGACAGCTTGAAACTACAACTCTCAGGTGACACTTTTAACTTTTGGGGTCAGAGTGCCCTTTACCATATGGGGGTCGGTCCGAGTGCCCTTTACTATATGGGGGTCAGAGTGGCCTTTACTGTATGGGGGTCAGAGTGCCTTTTACTATATGGGGGTCAGATTGCCTTTTACTATATGGGGGTCAGATTGCCCTTTACTATATGGGGGTCAGAGTGCCTTTTACTATATGGGGGTCAGAGTGCCCTTTACTATATGGGGGTCAGAGTGCCCTTTACTATATGGGGGTCGGTCAGAGTGCCCTTTACTATATGGGGGTCAGAGTGCCCTTTACTGTATGGGGATCAGAGTGCCCTTTACTATATGGGGTCAGAGTGCTCTTTACTATATGGGGGTTAGGAGAATTTTAAATGATGGTAAGCTTAATTAAAAGTTTATTGAACCTTGCCACTCCACAACTAAAGCATGCTGGGAGTTGCAGTTTCCAAACATCTGGAGTGCCAAGGAATTGGGGATTACTGGTACTGGATATGACTATTACTGCTGTCCATTTAAAGGGCAACTTAAGCCACAAAACAATATTAAATCAGAAGGCACTAGTGGTCATAATTTCTACCCTCGGCTTAAACTCGAGTCAATTAGTTTTTACTAATTTTTCAGATAAAAATAGGTACCTTGACTTATACTCGGATTGACTTATACTCGAGTATGTACGGTACTCAGGGTGAGGACCTAAATACTTAAAGTTTCCCTCAGCGCTCAGTAACAATTTGCAATGTAGCCAGTGGGAAGGCACTCTCTGCAGAGCGCACCTTCCCATTGGCTACATGATGGACTGCAGGAGAGGATCAGAACACAGAGGGAAATGTAAGTAAGTATGGCTGTTAGGTAAGGAACCTAGGGGTGAGGACTTAGTGGTTTAGGTCCTTACCCTGAGGTGAGGTCTAGCAACATGTTCTTACCCCCTTCCTGCTTCTCAAAATGCTTCAACCTCTTAAAGTTTCCAAGCTTTTACACGCTCAGAGGAGGCAGCTAGGGGAATAACATTCATTCATGGGCTGTGATGTAATTTGATACATTCTTGATTGTTAGCTGCCAACCAGAAAAACCAGGAAGCAGAAAGAAAGGTAATAGAACAGTGATGGCAAACCTTTTAGAGATCGAGTGCCCACACTACAACCCAAAATCCACTTATTTATTGAATAATGCCAATACGATAATTTAAACTGAAAACTGATGTTTTACGTTAGAAAAATTACTCAAAAAGGTAGACACAGACAGACACAGTAGATATGCCCTAAATAGTAGCACGAAATACGTCAGGTGTTTCCCTTGTGTGTGGATAACAAAGTGATATTTTAAAACTTTTGATACTGAACAGCGTGATTCTGTAACTTCCCGATGTAGTACATAGAAACAATGACCATTAACCTCTACAATATCAGACAAGAGTTTGAGATCCAAAATGGTGACTCAAGCTGAACTTTAAAGCACAAACATAAAACCAATTTATTTTTATTTTGGGTGAGACATCCCCTTACCCCTGGCAGATAGCAGTAAAGGGTATCTCCACTGATAATTATAATTAGCACCATGTTTAACAATAAGAAATTTTATTACATCTCCCTGTAAGTCTGTCGGTACCTGTCAGACTACGTGGTGGAATACCTTATCTTCTCTCCTGGCTCCTTCAGGTTTTAATGAAGAACGGGAGGTAAGATACAGCTCCTTTACCTCCTGTTCTTCAATAAAACTAAATGCTAATTATTTTTTTTTATCAGTGTAGATACCCTTTAAACTGAATGTGTTTGCATTCCTCACTTAATTAGCATGCTGTGGCATCCACAGGACAGAGAAAGACATCTTATGCGCAGCAGTTTCTCACTTACTGCACCTCTCCTCCCTTTCCATGTGTGCTGGAATGGGCAAAAGCTGAAAGAGAGAGATACTGATGTTTATGTAACCTTTCTCTGCTAAATAAAAAACTCTGGTGAACTCTGCTGTGCACGAGTGCCCACAGAGAGGGCTCGGTGTGCCACAGGTTTGCCACCACTGTAATAGAACATCGGGTAGCATTTCAGGTTAGAAACTTACATCTCTCAGATTACCTATACACAAATTTTCGTTTGAGGGATGGACTTGCCCTTTAAGTGTGGTACATACATTAGATTACTGTAATTTGTAGCAATAGTTAGATGTTTGCTCCAAATGGGATTTATCTAAAGTTTCCCATACAGACAGGCTGCATGGTATTGTGTAAGCAGCCAGTTATGTACCATGGGAAGCAGAGCAATTGGGAAAAGTATGCGTGTCACTCCCTTATATCATTAAGTGATCCAGCATGATGGATTGCTTTACAATGTCTCCAGATGTCACTATACACATTATATTGTCATCCATTTCGGAGAACAATTATCTAATGTGTGTGCAGAGCATTATGCTGCAGACCAGTTTCTGAATCGCATAGTTGAGGTGTACGTGCTTTCACTCACTTTTGTCCCTAGTTAATAATGTATTTACCTTATATTTACATGCTAACAACACTTTAGTCACTGTTTCATGTGAAATATGATGATGCTGGACAGGGTTCATCGCACGTGGCGTGTGTGCACATGACATCATCTCGCCGTGCTCACACACGTCCGTGCGCCATGACGTCATGCGAGCGCACAAACCTACCAGGCACTTACAATTGAGGCTGGCAAATCAGGAGCATGGGGGAAAGTGATAACTATTCAATGAATTTTACAGTGTACTTATCCTTTACTGTGCCTCAGTAATTGTCCATTCTTAATTTCACTAAGGTGTCTTCATCTATTCATAATAGCCTCAATATATAATAATAGGAATACCTCTTTTTTATATTGCCTCTACTGCATATTGGCTCAGACTGGTTTATTCGTTTATTTTTATGAAGATTATTTTATTTATTAAAAATAAGGTGATTAATTTGCCTTGAATTTCACCTGCGACGTGTCCATAAAAGTCTGTGGGGGGAAAAATCGTTAATTTTGCAGATTGCAGTAAAGGAAACGCTTTAACTGTTAGCTGACAGCTCAGTTCTAAACCTGTGGCAGGAGATACAGAAATAAAAGCTAAGTAGAACAGTAACGTAGCTCTTTCAAGCCAAATGAATGATTACCTATCTGTTGATTGACCAGGGCCTATGAAATAATGTAAAAGCAGATTGGTAGGAAACAAGCAAGGACCCTGAAGTTTCATGACACCCAATGACACTTCGTCAGCATCCTTGCTTGTTTATCCTAAATCTGCTTTTACATGATTTAAAGGGCATGTCCACCCCTTTTTAAAATGTTTTCTGTAGTGTAGGGCTCCCTCCCCCACCCCCAACCGCTATGGTATTTTGTCTAAAAACTCCCCTAATCATTACTTACTTTGCCTCTCTCCTCCGACGTTCTGTCACGGCCCTCTGCTTGCATGAAACTGCAAGCAGGGGGCTGGACCGGCATCCACGTCCGTGATTGGCTGAGAGGCAGCCAATCACGAACGCGGCTTCCAGCTGCACAGAACACCGGGGAGAAGAGGCAAAGTAAGTATAGGTAGGGGGAGTTTTTAGACAAAATGCTATAGCGGTTGGGGTTGGGGGAGGGAGTCCTACAGTATATAAAAGGGGGTTTGTAACTAAGGGGAGGGAGAGCAAAACGGGTGGGAGAGGGAGGGGGGGGATGGCTGCACTGAGCATGTGCAAATTCTCCATGAGGAGAGACAGGAGGCAGAGTCCTATATGAACTCTGTCAGGCTCCTGGTGGTCACTTTTGGGGACTTTGGAGGGACATTACAGGAGAACCATTTGGAGCAGGGATGTAAGGTAAGGATTTTACTAAACTACACAGTGGGGGCAGTAGTGGAGTTTTGGGGGTGGACATGCTTCCCCTCTTCAGCCACAGAGTCTAATGGAAGTGAATATACTTGGTTTTAAAGGGCATGTCCACCCCCAAAACTAAAATTTAACCCCTTACTGGCCACATCAAGTAGTTTAAAACAATCCTTACCTTACATTCCTGCTCAAAATAGTTCCCCTGCTGTGCCCCTCCAAAGTCCAGGAAACTGCTGTGTAGGAGCAGTGTGTGACTCATGCTGTGCCTGAGACTTCCTCAACCTCATCAAGGTTGAGGCATGCTCAGTGCAGCCCTCCCTGCCTCTCAGCCAATCACGGACGCAGCTGCCGGTCCCGCCCCCTGCTTTCAATTCCATGCAAGCAGAGGGCCTGAACACTGCAGCAGGGTAGAGAGGGCAGGTAAGTAAGAATCGGGGGACTTTCTAACAATTATATTAATGCGGTTGGGGCTGGGGGAGCATGCCCTACCACATATCAAAAGTTAAATTTTGGGGTGGACATGCCCTTTAAATTAGTCCCATGGGGCTCCCATGTAAAGTCTTCCCTCCAGTTCACCAGCCAGTGTAAAGTCAGCTGTCCAGTTTACCACACAGTGTAAAGTCAGCCCTCACCAGCCAATATAAAGTCAGCCCTTCAGTCCACCAGGCAGTGTTGAAGGGGAAGTCCACTCATAAACAAAACTAGCTAAAAATGTAGATTAGCGGCTTGTGGAGTTGGCCATGACTTGTGGAGCTGGGTGTGGTGGGCTGACTAACTCTGGCTGGTGAAGTGATGGGGTTGACTTAAAGGGCATGTCCACTCAAAAAAAAAAACTTTAGCTAATAATGTAGAGTATCCCCCCAAACCTAGGTTTCGCATTACTAACTTATGCCAAAGATACTCCTGAACTTCATTACTGTCAAGGTGGCGTCCCCTGCTCCTGTTTCAAGCTTGCTTCAAGCAAAAACAGAAGCTGTGGGCTTCTGTGCTGACAGACACTCCACTTCCTGGTCTCTGCTGTCAGGAGATTAGGCATGATGTCATGTTGCAACCAGGAAGTGGAGCAGCTGGCAGCAGTAGAGTAGGAGCGGCGAGGGACCGGGTCAGGTAAGGAAGTTTAGGAGCATCTTTGGCATAAGTTAGTAATGCGAAACCTAGGTTTGGGCGGATAATCTACATTATTAGCTACAGTTTTTTTTTTAGTGGACATGCCCTTTAAGTCAACCCCGTCACTTCACCAGCCAGAGTTATTCAGCCCACCACACCCAGCTCCACAATTCATGGCCAACTCCACAAGCCGCTTCTTTGCGTGCCGCAGGAAGATACTAGGAGAGCTTTAAATATTTTTTTCTGGTGAGAAAAGGTCAAGGAACACCTCTGCTTATAAAGGAGACTAAAGGGGGTATGTAATGTATATTCCCTTTTAAAAAGTGTTTTTGCAGCTTCCTTTCAGGTGTATATAATTAGCCAATTGAATTAAAACGAAACACTGAAACCAATGCAGTCTGCAGCATGCATTAGATTGAAAATATGTCATTGTTCCTAAGGAACTACCGTTTATACTCGAATATAAGTCGAGATTTTCAGGCTTTAAAATTAGTCTGAAAACCTAACCTCGGCATACTCGGGTCAAGTCCTAATTTAGCTGTAAATGCTGCAATTGCAGATTGTAACCAGTAGGGGGAGCTGTGTTAAAAACCCTTCATCTGCATAGAAAGTTTCAGGAGCTTATCTGCCTTTATACTCCTTCCTGCTTCCTTTAGTCAGGCTGTTGGACTCACTCAGCACTGTCACTGCTTATCTGGATGCTGTAAATCTGATGGGTCTTCTCAGTTTGGGGCAAAATGGCTGCTAGTTCAATGCAAGTGACAGCTTGAAACTACAACTCTCAGGTGACACTTTTAACTTTTGGGGTCAGAGTGCCCTTTACCATATGGGGGTCGTTCAGAGTGCCCTTTACTATATGGGGGTCAGAGTGCCCTTTACTGTATGGGGGTCAGAGTGCCCTTTACTGTATGGGGGTCAGATTGCCCTTTACTATATGGGGGTCAGAGTGCCCTTTACTATATGGGGGTCAGAGTGCCTTTTACTATATGGGGTCAGAGTGCATTTTACTATATGGGGGTCAGGAGAATTGTAAATGATGGTAAGCTTAATAAACTTTAAAGTTGATTGAACCTTGCCACTCCACATGTTTAGAAACTACAACTCCCAGCAAACTAAAGCATGCTGGGAGCATGTCTGGAGTGCCAAGGAATTGGCGATTACTTGTACTGGATATGACTATTACTGCTGTCCATTTAAAGGGCAACTTAAGCCACAAAACAATACTAAATCAGAAGGCAGTAGTGGTCATAATTTCTACCCTCGGCTTATACTTGAGTCAATCAGTTTTTACTAATTTTTCAGATAAAAATAGGTACCTTGATTTATACTCGGATCGACTTATACTCGAGTATATACGGTAAACACTAAGGGAAATTCATAGCTACTGAGCATATCTATTGCTGTAAAATTGATTCCCCAACTGTTTAACTTCAATAGATTCGATGTATCTGTAGGTCAGTAAATACGGTGTAATGTGTTGAGTATTTCTAGCCTTCAAGGTGATTCCCCTTTAAACTTTCTAGTTGATTAATTAAAAACAATGAATGGATCTAAAATATGAAACACCTATTATTAGCTGCTACTACTAACTTTTAGCAGCAGCTAATAAAAAAAAAAAAAAACATAATTAACCTGGGGGATCAGTTTAAATTGTTTATAAAAAGAGGATGTTTTTATAACAAGTCAAGCAGAATTTTAGTTCAACCTATTATTGCTTTTACCCACAACATTACCAATTTCTAATGCAACCCCCAGGGGGAATTAACCCCCCGTGCCTTTGGGGATACTAATAGATACACCCAGGTAAATATTTCAGGATTATACATAATAATGTAAGAAATTAAAAACTCCATTGGATTGTGTCCCAACCGGGAACATTTAGTCTCAAAACTGACATTATAGTTAGTTTCATGATGTATGGTTCTTTTATCTTTTCTATTCTCTGCCTATGCCAGCATGGCAATGCATATTTGTTTTCCAGCCCCTGCTCATGTTTCTTGGCAGCATTTTTAGTATGCAGGGGCGGTGGCAGCCTGCTTTGTACCCATTGTTCTGTTATAGCTTTTATTTAGTAATTCATTGTTCACAGGCTCATTGATAGCTGACAACTCAAACTGTGTCAAGCTGGTTTCTTTAAAATCTTTATTTTTAATGAACACAGTTCTGTAAAAGAAAAGCAATTCTGTACTTTCAGCTAATCCTATATTTGAACGTGTTAAGGAACCATAATTATAAAATACTAAGGCTTCAATCACACTAGGCTGCATTTTCAATGCTGTGGACGTGAACAGCACTGTTCGCACTAAACATCGTAGACATCGCACTAAATAGTAGACGCGATGTTCCGCTGCGTTAAAAAAACGCCTAGTGTGAACGAAGCCTAAGACAGAGTAATGTCTTTTGTGTTAATATTAATTAGTGTAATTTTCAAATGAAATGTTATATGAGAAATTCATTTTTTAAAAGAATATAAACACATCTAGATGCAAGGGGATCTAGATAGATTATCACATTGGGCTGCTAAGTGGCAGATGAAATTCAATGTTGATAAATGTAAGGTGATGCATTTTGGACTTAAAAATACTTGTGCTACTTATACTATAAATGGCTCTGTGTTAAGTGAATCCCTGTTGGAAAGGGATCTTGGAGTTTTGGTGGATAACAAACTTAAAGGTAGCAAGCAGTGCCAGGCGGCAACAGCCAGAGCCAGCATGGTATTGTCTTGTATAAAGCGAGGTATGGATTCAAGGGAGGAAAATGTAATTCTCCCTCTTTACAAAGCATTGGTAAGGCCTCATTTGGAATATGCAGTGCAATTTTGGAATCCTGTGTACAAAAAGGACATCTTTGAAATGGAAAGGGTTCAGAGAAGGGCAACTAAATTAATAAGGGGATTGGGGGAGCTTGAATATGAAGAGAGACTGGAAAAGTTACAATTATGTACGCTGGAGAAAAGGCGATTGCGTGGGGATATGATTACTGTGTATAAATACATTAACGGGCCATACAATAAACTATCTGGGGCATTGTTCACCAATAGAACATGTCAAAGGACACAAGGACATCCCTTAAGACTTGAAGAAAAAAGGTTTAGGCTTCAAGCTCGGAAAGGGTTTTTCACTGTGAGAACGGTAAGGCTATGGAACTGTCTTCCAGTGGACGTTGTAATGGCAGGTTCATTGGTCAGTTTAAAAAAAAAGCTGGATGAGTTTCTGCAAACAAGGAACGTTGCAAGTTACTGGTATTGATACATAAAGTAGAGTTGATCCAGGGAAATTTCCGATAGCCACTTGGAGTCAGGAAGGAATTTTTTCCCCCTTAATAAATTTGGTGGGGGGATATTGCTAGATGGGTTGGACTGGATGGACGTATGTCTTTATTCAACCTCAAATACTATACTATACATTGACATAAAGCACTAACATGTCAGGGATGGTAACTCAAGCCACCCAACATTCCATTCATATGATCATCACCATTTGGTAAACACTGGTATTATGAAATAATGTGTCATTTTGGATATAATGCGCCCACATATTGGTGATTTACATAATTGTTTATGAGAAAGACCCCTTCAGTGCTACATAGGAATTGCTGAGGTGACCATGGTGAACCATGTACAGTACTTGGCAAGACATTGTAATTTCATGCACTGTTCTAGTGAGGTAAATACTTAAAGGAGAACTAAACTTAAAGGGCATGTCCACCCCCCCAAAAAAATTTGCCCCTCTGCAAGTCCCACTGTGAAGTGTTGAAAATAATTTTACCTATCTTCTGTGCTCCTTATAGTTGTCTTGCCTTGGCTGCTGAAGTTCCAGAAAAGAGTAGGAGACTCCCTGTGTTTGCAACCCGTTTCTGCTCCTTCCCTGTCCTCCTGGAAGACTGGCATGTGCTGTGGAGCTCTGTCCCCCCCTCCATCCGGATCCATCAACGCTTCATTTAATTTATTAAATAAAATAAACTTTGCCATAGTGTAGAGACCCCCAACCCTAAACACTATGGGGCATATTTATAAAGGGCCGAAAATACCGCCCAAAAATTACCGCCGCACATAGCGGCCGCGAAAATAGCGATATCACCTTATTAATAACGGCCAGCACCATTGCCGCGATATGTATCGCATCCGCGATGTCCTGCGGTAATTTTAAGTCCCTTCCCGGCGATACTGCACATAGCGCAATGCGCTAAGTACAATATCACCACGAAGGGACTTAAAATCCCTTCCTGGTGCCTCCGCTTCAGGGGCAGGGCATAAGCCCATCCCGCCCTTGGCCCCCGTGGCGGCGACCACCCGCCGCCACCGCTTCCCAGCAGCCCCTCCTAAACCCCAACCCGCCGCCGCTTCCCAGCAGCCCCTCCTAAACCCCAACCCCGCTCGCAGCGAACATATGGTACAGGAGGCTAGGAGGGGCTGCTGGGAAGGGGCCGCAGCAGGTGGTCGCGCCCCCTCCCCAGCAGCCCCTCCAAGCCCCCTGCCCCGCCGCTGGTGGAGAGAGGAAGGGAAGGGCCTGCTGGGAGGGGTGGAGGCACCCTCTCCATCTTCTTTCTTCAGCCATATACTGCGATGGCATCTGAGGTCCACGGCGGAGTGCCTCTTTATATAGCTTTGCAGAAAACCCTAATCTGTTTCTGATTGGTCAATTTTTTAATGCTTGGTTTACATGCTTTACATTTAACGCGGCGAGGTGGGCGTGCCTCCCGTGGCAGGTGCGACCACCCGCCGCAATCCAGGGGGGAATCTCGCCGTTTTCGCCACCTTCAAGGTGGCGAAGTAATACGGCCAAGATTAGTGATGTGTAACAGTTACCGCCACTTTATAAATAGAAGCGGCGGTAACTGTTCAGATAGGCGCGAATAGTTAACTATTCGTTATTTGGCCATTTATAAATTGCGGAAAACAAGATTTTTGCGAAAATGGTGGGAATAACGGCCGCGAGAAGTTAACAAACCTTTATAAATATGCCCCTATTGTTTTTAAGTCTATAAAGTGTAGAGAAAAAGACTGACCTGACCTAGCCGGCAACTGCGTCTGATTGACTGACTCTCAGCCAATTACAGACGCGGCTGCCAGTCCGGCCCCTATTGCTACTCCATTTCCGGAAGAAGAAATACAGGCAGAGGCAGAGGGAACAAGGTTGGGTAAGTTGATTTCGAGGCACTTTTAAAAACAATCCTAAACATTTAGGGTTGTTAGGGGGTCCCCTACACTACAGAAAATTTTAGAATTTTGGGTGTAAATACCCTTTAACTTTTTTTAAAAGCCTTATGTGAAAGCTTTTCTCTCTGTGTTTTTTAATGTTGTTGCCAGTTCAACTCACGCCCTATTTAGTCTCCAAAGAGCCTTGTGAACGTGTGCACCTGTTGCCATGCCCCCTTACCCCTATATACAGATGTCTTCTCACCAATATGGAATTCTTTGATAAGACTTTGAAAGTTGCTTGTTCCCCGCAGCTTATTTTCGAGTTATCATGCACTGCTGACAGCTTTCCAGATTTCAACAATGCAAAATATTCAGCTGATTTTACTGCAATTTTTTATTTGTTCCTAGCAAAGTATACATTTTCTAAATATACCTATATTCTTTGCATTGTTTGGTAGTTCAGCAATCTTATTGCTGTTTTAGAAACACACAGCCATGTCATATCCCCAGATTAACTTGTGATTTAAATCCCCCCCCAGTACTTGATATTATGTAAACAGTAAAGGTTAATTTTGCTTTTGTATTAAATGCAAAGGAATGTGCGGGAAAACAGTGACTGAAAATCGAATCTTCAAAAAATATACCTTTAGAAACAGCAATACCACACTACTCCAAACCTTTTTTTCTGATTTTAATTCTGAGCTGTAGATTCTGAGAAATCATCATTTGAAATTGTATTTACAGGGAAATACCTGTCACACCTGAAGCAGATATTATAAGATGCACCCTATCCCTGACCTCTTACTGGGATCTGTGGCTGCCTGCCAACACACTTTCTGCAACAATTTAGAGAATCAGCAGAGAAAAGAAAGAAGGGGGGGAGATGTGCAAGCAGAGCAATGTTTATAGCAGTGATGCCCTACATGTGACCTGGCCGCACTTTTCGAGGCACGCACGGAGCCGCGGGTGGGCATGGAAAGGGGCGTGCTGGGGGTGGAGCTACTCCACACGACCCGCTCAAAGTGTTCAGTGCCGCTACCGTGACCCCAGCATCGGCTGGGTTGGGCAATCCTGGTCTATAGTGAGGCTGTGCAGAACTAATAAGTGTTGCAGATACTACAAGAAGGCAGTGAGTAAGGAAGGGTGGGGGGAATAAGGAGCCCTCACTAAACATTAAAAATTTAATGACAAAGCAAGCACAGATAAATATGTAAGTACCACCATTTTACTTCTCTCAAATTGTAGTTTTAGATAATGTAAAATTGATTGACCCTTTAAAACTCAACACTGTTAAAGAGTATGTACACCCCTACAGTAATTACATTTTTTAATATGTTATTCAGGGACCCCCAAAGGTAGGTTATTTTTTAAAACTTTAAATAATGTTCCCAGAGTGAGTAATCATACTTACAAGTCCACGATCCACCGCTGCTTGCTCCCTCATCACTGCTGCTGCTACGTGCCTTTCTTGTTCATGAACAGCAGCAGTGGAGTCTCGTCCGAAATGGCAGTCAACCATTTGCTGTGATGTCACTGTCACGGCCATGACTGACTGCCTTACCCGGAAGTGGCAGAAAACCACAGTGATGGATTGTTGAGCTTGTAAGTATGATTACTTGCTCTGGGAACTTTGTTAAAAGGAGAACTCCACCCTCATAAGAACATCTTTTAGAAAGAAGGTCTCTTTAAAATATGTTGATATATCATACTTTGCCCTATGAAGTCATTACTGTATGCCTGCTAGGCTTCTGGATGCCTCATGGAAACTGAGCAATTTAGAAACCTGTACTGAGCCTGGGCATGCTCAGAAGGGGCAGATAGGGGATTAACATTCCGTCATTGGCTGTGATGTCATCTGTTAAACTGACAGTTGCTGATTGGAAGATACAGGGGCAAGAGGACATTGTGCAGGATTTCATGTTAGACATATATTTCAGATTTCAAACTATTACCGTTTAGGGTTTTGGGGGGTGATTTACCTGTATGTAAGTTTTCATTTTAGGACTTGCCCTTTAAAGTTTTAAGCAAACCGTAACCTTGTTTTTGGGGGTCCCTGAATAACATATTAAAAGTTTTTATTATGGTTGGACATACCTCTGTACTGTTTCTAAGAAGCAGAATGTGCTGTAGCATGATGAGACTAACTGTTGGGTCTCTTTGCTGTTATGATTGGTCATCAGCTTTTTGGAAGCAATGCTGCAGCTTCCTTGTTTTGATCTATTGAGCACCCAGCATAGGTAAATCGCAGAAGCTGACTCCTAGAACCTACATATTAATTTCATAACCCACCCTCCAGCTACAGCAGATAGAGAAGTGAGACACAGCTTGTTGAATTTTTGTGAATCTGCTCTGTATATTGTGACAATTTCTGGAGACTTCAGTTCTCCTTTAAATATTTGACAGTGGCTGTATAAGGGATATAAGTCTGTGCCTGTCTCTCTTAAAGGGTATCTCCACTCATATTTTCAAGGTTTGGTAATCCAGTTCTATTGAAGAACGGTAGGTAAAGGAGCTGTGCCTTACCTTCCGTTCTTTAATAGGACAGGAGACTGGTGAGAAGTTAAGAAACTTACCCGCTCGCTCGCTCCCCCGGCGCTTGGAGAGTGGAGATATCCTTTTAAACAATTTAAAAGAATCCCATAATTTATATGGTAAGTCAATGTCTGCTCTTTAAAATACCCTGTTTTGATAAGTGTTTTCAAAGTTAATTAATAGTTGATCTGACCTTTCTGAGCATCTGCTTCCTTCCTGTTCCGTGACAGTGACTAATATAATGGGAAAAATATATGTACTAGTTTGACAGCAGCTTTTAATTGTCCCTGGGGAGAGTGCACAACAAGAATATATGAACGGTTCAATGCAGCATATCTAAAGATGAATCACATCCCAGTGGAAATGGCCCAGGTGTGACATTAATTATCTAGGCTCTTCATTCTAACAATATGAAAAATATTTAGTCATGATGTCTGGAAAAGTAATCCTTGAAACAGCATCATCAAATGTTTGTTTTACGATGTCATCATGATAAGGATGTGACTCGTCATGTTATTAGACTCCTATGGTCTCAATGACCCAAAGAAGTTAGTGTTATCTAGCTAACTCACCAGCTGTTTCATGATCCAAAGTCACCGAGTTTGTTAAGTAAAATGCTGATGTCATAATCTAAACATATCATGGCTAAAGAAATGAATAAATAATGTGCCCTGTCCTGTTGCCATTAGTGGCACACACTTTTGTGGTGGTTACTGCTGTCAAACTCTTTCTTTAACTCTGGAATAACAATTCTACACTTCTCAACTTACTGTCTCCTCTTACTGGAGTAAACTGCTCCAGATCCTTTACGTTTGTAGGGTTCCTTCACATATTTGTAAGTTCTGGGTGTTTCCAATGAATTATACCATTTGCTTTTTCATCAGTCTTACATGTATGTTTACATCATTATCTTTATGGAGGACCCATGGCCTATAACTTTAACACTTTAAAAATTGTGCCTTGACTTTGTTCTAATATTGTTTTCACACAGAGGCTTTCTAAAAGAAATACTTACAGAACGATTAAGGCTTGTCTAAATGCATTTTCTACCAAACTCCAGTCTGTTTTTGTATCTGTCTTTTAGAAGTGGGCTATTGCTTGTATTTCTTCCAAGAAGGCCACTTTCATTCAGAAAACATCAGATACAGCGTGATGTTATATCGACCACTATCCGGCCAAGTTAGAGTAAAACATGTATTAACTGGTTAGCTCGGGTTTTACACTAATTTCGCAGTGGCAGGGTGTTTTCAAAATTCATTTGGAAATAGTGCTGGGTTTTGGGTTACCATGTTGTATAACGCCTATTGAATGGTGCCACAAACCACTTGTCTTACCTGACCGGGATCCCATGTTGCAGTAAATCTTGCAACGGGTTTTACTGCATTGCAGGATTGTGACAGGTAAGTTGCGCTGGAAAATATATAACATAGTGTGCACAAAAAAGGGCTGTGGGAGTAGAAGTATTAGCAATCTGACCAGACGATCAAACAGATGATCAATGCACATTCCTTGGATAAGCCACTGCAAGGTCAGTGAGACAGCTAGGTGGATGGAGCACTATCATTATTTAATCTTGTCTACTATTTTACTTTATGAAACCACAGTAATGTCAGGTAATTCTTCTACCTGAATATATGAATATACCACTTGATTTAGAAAACATAGTCAGTTTGCATAAAACATGTTTTTTGCCTTTAATCCGTTTTTTTCTGCATTTACTTTTCCTTTAAATCTTAAATTGATCACAATATTATGGAATGAAGAATGGTGTATTTGTGTTAGTTTTATCTTTAGAAAAAAGTGAATGAGTACTAATATTTTGGTATATATTAAAGCTACGCAATAAGAAGACGTGATGCTGATATAACTCATTAACTCATCTGCTGTAACTCCCAAGAACACCTGGCCAATCCCTTAAGGCAAATTCAATTCCAGAAGCACCCATGCAGATAGGCAATGCCATGGACCTTGTCTGATATGGCCAAAATCTAGGGTAGCTGGCAATTTAATGTTCCAGCTTCCCCATTGGACCTCAGAGCAGGGGTCTTCCACTAACTCTAAACTGTTCTAATCTTATATAAAGATAATTATTTTACCTTACATTCTCCTTGTATCTATTTCATAAACACTAGCAGGGAGATTCAATAAAAGTTCTTATAGTTTGAAATGGTGCTAATTGTGCCCCAACCAATCAGGTCTTATTTAACATTTGAAAGCTAACATCTGATTGGTTGGGGCAAAATTAGAAACGATAAGAACTTTTGTGTTAATTTTTAGCTTATGAATCAATCCAGTCAAAAATAAAACTTAATGGTTTCTTTCAGAGACTAATAACATTTCTCTCTTCATTTTTACAGATCTTAATCTGCCAGCATCCCTTGGTACAGCCGAAACCTGAATGCAGAAAGATGCAGTTTTGCTATTTTTTTTTGAAAGGGCCTTTTCCTGCTTTACAACATGATTAACCAGTTGGAATGTGTTCATTTGCAAAAACCTCTCCAAAAGGGGTCAGTTAAAGTAGCTTGAGAAGCATATCCAAGGTTTAACAAAACACTAATCACATTTATTTCATTACGTTCATTGTCCACATTCTGTGTAAGTATGAAAGGCGCATCTATTTGTTTGACTGTCAACTGACTTTAGGTGACAGACATATCATGATTTTAAGCACCCTGCAATATTCATATTAAAACGATTCCTTTCTCTAGTGCCTCTGTTATTTCATATGTTAATTTTTTCATACTGCTAATGATATTGTGTTATTTTATTTCTTCTTTATTTTAGGGAAAATCTCATTCCCTTATAAAGGAAAATGGAGGCAAAAGCAAGGGAAGGAGATAATATTAATGATGATGGCTCAAGTAAGTCTGTTTACTTGCCTTATTTTAATTTAAATACACTTGTTTCAAATTGTTAAGGCCAGTCCTTTATATCTAAAATTAAAGTGCATATAAAGTTTTTAATAAATAAACACTTAAAATGAAAAATACCTGGGTCAGGGAGCTAGGATGGTAATACCTAACCCCAATATTGTTTCGGTGGGGAGCACCAGCTCAAAGAAAACTGTCTCTGACTTCCTCCTGGCTTTTAATCTTTAAAGGGTATCTCCACTGGTTTTGGTAAGTTTTCGGAATCCATTTCTATTGAAGAACGGGAGGTAAAGGAGCTGTGCCTTACCTTCCGTTCTTCAATAGAACACCAACGACCAGGAGAGAAGGTAAGAACTTACCCCCTCGCTCGCTCCCCCGGCGCGTAGTCTGACAGGTCCCGACGGACCTTGTCTTCTATGCGCATGCGCGATCTATGCGCATAGAAGACAAGGTCCGTCGGACCTGTCAGACCAAGTGCCGGGGGACGAGCGAGCGGGTAAGTTCTTACCTTCTCTCCTGGCTCCTGTGTGTTCTATTGAAGAACGGAAGGTAAGGCACAGCTCCTTTACCTCCCGTTCTTCAATAGAAATGGATTCCGAAAACTTACCAAAACCAGTGGAGATACCCTTTAATACAGGAAGACTCAGTACACTAACCTAGCAGATGAAGGTGCGATTGTTGGGGCAGACCCACAACAAATGATGTGTATGTATGCCTGTTTCAGATGATAATTGTGCCTTGTATTGGGCATTTTGTCCGGGCGGATCTTCAATCGAACGGCCACTTCGGTTGGCAAAGTGTCCATACACGGCACGATTATTGGCCAAAACAGTTGTGCATACACATAGTGCGTTGTGGGTCGGCCTCCCCCAATCGCATGTCTATGTGAATGTTAAGTTGTAGCCTTCCTGTTTGCATACAGTATAGTTATCTTTGGTAGGGTTCTTTATCTACACAAAGACAAATGCAAGAGGTGGTTGGAGGAAGTTTCATTTGGAAGGAAGACTGCTTTGTGCACTAAAATGGCTAGAACCTGCCCTGACTATATTCAGTCTGTGTTGCACAGTAACAGGTTTTTGATTTGTATTATTTACATAGTTTTTGGTTTCAGAGCATTACGGTACTTTTTTCTTTGGTTTAAGTTTCTGAACTGGTTTAAGTTTCTAAACTGAATGGGTTTACTTAATGCATTCTATAGATGTGTGCTATCTATCTTAAAATTTAAAACTTTTAAGTCAACATTGCTCGTGGAGTTGTATACAAGTTTGCAACTGTTCCAAGTGTACAAAATTTAGAGCCCTGCACGGGTATAATTTTCCAGACCTGCACCCACAGGACCGCTTCCAGAACCACACCCACTTTGCTGGTGGTTTTAATAGCAGCACCAGACCCACAACATGACCCAAACCCACTTTTATTTATTTATTTTTTAACTTTGTGTTTATTAAACAGTTAAAACGTGACATACAGTAATTGAATTGGTAGTTGTCATTACTTACAGATGGTGAGCATATCAATATATATATAATTTGCGTATCACGTGTACTTACGAAGGATAAAATCCTGATTATTAAATCAGAGTAACATAACTATTTACAAAGATGTATGTTTGTTTTCATCAGCTTGTCTTGAGATTACAGTTCACAGAGCATCTCCCAAAATGGGGTGTTTATATCGTTTAGGTTAGAAAGATTAATAACGATTTGCTTCCAAAATATCCTTATTTGAGGACATATCCAAATAAGATGCCAGAAATCCGCTTGATCCTGGTGGCATTTTGGGCACCTATGTGTTCTTGAAGAGGAGATACATGATGTAGTCTTTTAGGGGAAAGATAAGTTTAGTGTAGTATATTAAACTAAATTAATCAGTTGTTGGCAGATGGTGAGACTTTTGAGTCTACAAAGTCTGTCCATAAGTTCCGCTAACACTGGAAGGCATGTTTGCCATTTTGTAAGTAGTGTTTTAGTTAATGCGATGGATTGACGTTCAATAAGTTTTGTGTACAGACGTGATATAAGTCCTTGGATACCCTGTGTTCGGAGGATGCTGATTATAGGGTGTTAAGTCAGTTCAATAAGAGGATAGGTGTGAATTTTGCTTTTAGGCAGTGTTTTACTTGCATATATTTAAAGTGGACATTATTTGGTAACTTGTAATTTTGTTGTAAGGTCTCAAACAAAAGAATTGTGTTATTTGTTATAATGTCAGCGAAGGTGAGGATCTGTCTACTCTGTGAGTGCTGCTAGTTGTAGAAAATGTGCCACAGTGCCACAGTGGTGTTTCAGGAGGGGTTCCATCGTAAGAAACAGTGGAGCTTGCTGCCTTCAAGGATTCGAGAGCAAGAGTATGTAACACCATTCCTCTGCCAATTATATGTTTCTGTGGATTTTGTTGGAATGCCAAAAATGGGCCTGTTAGGTATTGCTGTAGCATTTCTTCAGAGCCAGTGGGGGAGATCTTTGTGTCCATCAATGATTGTAGATATGTAAGTTGACCTGCGATATAGCACATTATGCTGTTTAGTTTGCAGAAACAATATAGAGGAATCCAGGCCAGTGCATGTTGGATTGTATATAGCAATTTAGGCAGTAGATTGATTTTAATGAGGTTGATTTTTCCTAGCAGATTGAGCGGTAGTTGCTTCCAGGCTGTAATTTTACTTTGTGTTAGCTCTATTAAGGGTTGTATATTTAGCTTCTAGAAGTAAGCTGACGAGGTAGTAATAAGGATTCCAAGATATTTGAAGTGATCAACCAGTGGGATAGGTCAAGGTAATGTGGTGGAATCAATGGTGGGGTTGAGGTATATTATCAATTTGTTCCAGTTTATTTTTAAGCTAGAGTAAAAGAGGTAAGTGGTTTGCTTGGGTTGTCAAGCTATAAAATAACATTGTTTGCATAGTCCCAATGTTTCGGTCGTATTGCCTAAAGTGAAGCCTTTTATTGATGTATCAGATCTAATTTTGAGTGCTAGATGCAAATAGTAGTGCCAGGGCAAATAGTAGTGGCGAGAGGGGGCATCCCAGCCCGGTGCCACGGGATGAAGTGAATCTCTGTGATATAGAGCCATTGAGTGCTATTTGTGCTTGTGGATTTTTGGACATTATTTGCAGCCATTTCACAAATTTGTCTCCATATCCATATCTGTACAGACAGGTCCATAATAAAGTCCCATTCGAGTGTTTCGAATGCTTTTTGCATGTCTAGGGAAATCATCATACGGTGCCCGGTGTTGTGATTTATTTGTGATTGTATTAGTGTGCATCTCAGATTTATTGATTTTGATTTGCCGGGATGAAAACCTGGGTAAATAAGATCCAGAATTTATTTTTGTAGTCTGTTTGCAAAGATCTTTGCGAGGATTTTGTAATCACTGTTTAACAAACATATGGGTCAAAAGGAGCTTAACTCAGATAGGTCTTTTCCTGTTTAAAGCAATATTATAATAGTTGCCTCATAGAATGAGGGTAACAGATATAAATTATTGTAGGCAGTTTGGAGGGTACTAAGAAGTTGAGGTGCTACATATGGAATTCGGTTTAAATCAAGTGACATCAAATGTATCTGCCTTGATCGTCTATCGCCACTTAAAGAGACACCTCTTGAATAGTAATTATGGCAGCTGTGTGCTGTCCATCCCACCCAGCATCTCCATTGATATTAAAATATCCCCATTCCCTACATCCCAGTCAGGTCTGTATCTATACCATTTATTCGGTATTTGTATAGAGTGTCCTTGCCCTATAATTTGTATCAGGATATATCTAGAAGGTAAACACTATACTGTTTATATTAATATCTACAATATGGACATTATGAAAGAAAAGTCCATATATATGTTTATCTATCTCTTACTTGGGCAGTAACAAAATACCATTAACTAGTCCAGGATTTGACTCTTCTTTCCATAAAAAGCTTTTGCATCTAGATAGCCAACAGCTTTCCTTCCACAGTCTGTTTGGACCTTAAAGTTGGGTACACACATTAGCAATATAGGGCCGATCCCATCAGTACCGAATGTGTGTATGGCCGAAACAACTGTTTCGCATTGGCATCAGAAACGGTCGTTCTGAACAGAAAATTTCCCTTGGACGCGGTCACCCCCTGTGATAGGGAGTTGGCCGCGATCATAGGAAGTATGCCAGTCAGGAACGTTCTCCCTATACATTA
The DNA here is from genome assembly GCA_019447015.1 of Hymenochirus boettgeri. Taxonomy (NCBI): domain Eukaryota; kingdom Metazoa; phylum Chordata; class Amphibia; order Anura; family Pipidae; genus Hymenochirus; species Hymenochirus boettgeri. The sequence goes on along the minus strand of CM033470.1, from coordinate 231,479,100 downwards.
TATAGGCAGAATTATTGTGACTGTGTGTACTCTCATCTATCAAAGAAGATATCTTTCATTTTTGACAGATTGGTACTGTGTGGATTATTACAGACAGAATTATCTTCTTCAAAGACAGGAACAAAAGCTTTTTTTATTTAGAGACTATAATTGTGCTACCTGGCCCAACCAGCACCCACAATTCTTTCTTAGGGACTTGATATTTGAACATTGGTGGTGCAAGCTGCCAATGAACTATAAATCACTGCCCCCCCCCATCAAAATTATGATGAGTCCCCTATCCGTGTTTCACCCACAGTGGTTTACTGGGAGGAGGCTATATCAGTTATTTAAAAAATAAGATGTTCGAGTCCCCCTGCGGTTGCTCCCCTGGTAGTTACGCCCCTGAAAGCTGCCTCTCCTTCAATTGTCTATGGTTATCTGATGCTGGTGATGTCAGTCTATGGGTCTTGAACCAAATAAAGATTTGGCCATCCTGGTGGTGCCATCAGCAGTACAAAAGCTTGGGAAGAAGAGGGGGAGCGATAGCAGTTCGGTGTAAATCTCCCCCTATATTCTGCCAAGTGGCTGGTGGAGAAGGACTTATGGTGGAGAGTTGTAATGTGAAAAGGGTAAGTAAGAGATAGAAAGGCAAGTTCTGCTTGGGTGAACATATTGAAGATGGTTATGTATTGCAGTAGAAAAACTGCTGAACATCCAAGGCATATGCAGTGGTTTACAGAACTACTTGCCTGTATACTAAATGAGACTAAGCTAAAGGTTAATTAGCATTATCTTGCCTAGTATTTAAAAGGATACAGATCAAATAGAAAACATACACAGGGCGATGCACCAATGGGCGCACTGCTCCTGTTTTGGAGTTTAAATCACGCTAACTGATGTTATATAGCTAATAGCTGGTGTTAAATGTGCCAAAATAGAAAAACGGCAGTTAGCTATCCTCCAAGAGCTGCTATCGGCATATAACATCGCCGGGCTGTTTGCACCATATTGCCGATATTATTTCTTGGTGCATCACCCTACCAGTATTGTTATGCAACCAATGAAAACAGTGTTGAGAGTCATTTAAACCACGCAAAATAAACATTATTGAGCTAGAGAAGGTCCTGACAAGGTTGCATCATTAATAAGAGTCTTCATTAAAGGGCATGTCCACCCTGAAATTAAACTTTTAGTATACTGTAGGTAGCAGCTGCCCACCCCCAACCGCTATAATATATTTTTAAAAAACTGCCCAGATGTTTACTTACAGCCCATTCTCTCCCGTGCCGTCTCCTATCCAGCTCCCTGCTTGCGGAAGTTGCAAGCAGGGGCTGGTGATTGGCTAAGACGCGGCCAATCACAGACGCAGCTGACGTCATCGAAGACGCCGTGGGAGAGAAGGGTCCGTAAGTAACTATCGGGGTAGTTTTTTTCAAAAATATTATGGCGGTTAGGGTTGGGGAGCTCTTACTTACCTTACCTGAAGAGGATTTCACGCTAGGTGCCACGGCCTCAGAGGATGGATCCGGATGGTGGGTGGGAGGGGGGGGGAGGGCTTCCCTGCGCATGCCTAGACCTTGATGAGTTGAGGCACAGACAGCCACAGGATGTCTCACTGAGGCTTCTACACAACAGTTTACTGGACTTTGGAGGGGCATAACAGAAGAACCATTTGGAGCAGAGATTTAAGGTAAGGATTTTTTGAAACTATAGAATGTGGCGCAGTATGGGGTTAAATTACAGTTTGGGGTGGACATGCCCTTTAGGAGATTATAGGAACCTAAGTATCAATATAGATGATCTGTATCTGTAAAAGTCACTTAAAGGGCACGTCCACCCCTTTTTATAGTGTAGGGCTCCCTCCCCCAGCCCCAACCGCTATATTACTTTGTGTTAAAAACTCCCCCGATCATTACTTACCTTACCTTACTCCTCCTACGCACTGTCCCGGCCCTCTGCTTTTATGAAACAGCACTGTGCATGGCAAAATTCTCCCGGAGGAGAGACAGGAGGCAGAGTCCTATATGGACTCTGCCAGGCTCCTGGTGACCAGTTTTTGGGACTTTACATTACAGGAGAACCATTTGGAGCTGGGATGTAAGATAAGGATTTACACACTACAGTGGGGCCAGTAGTGGGTTAAATTATAGTTTTGGGGGTGGACATGCCCTTTATGAGTGGATGAAAACTCTATAATTTAATATATAAATGGATCTTCCCTCCATCTAGAAAACTGCTTTAGGCTACACTCACTACACAACACAAAACACACAGAAAAATACACATCTATTGCATCACATTTTAAAGCATTTTAGCATTGTGATATTATGCATCTAAGGTAGCTTTTTTGTGCACTTTTAGGCATTTTGTTGTACCTTTTTATGGAGTGCATTTTTGCATTAAATGCCATAAAATTGATTTTTTTTTTCCACTTTCCCATAGTTTTTCATTGAGTGCATTATCACCATAAACGTCAGAATCTACAGGGAGATTAAATAAAAGTTCTTATCTTTTAAAATGGTGCTAATTTTGCCCCAACCAATCAGATCTTATTTAACATTTGTAAGCTTACATCTGATTGGCTGGGGCAAAATTAGCACCATTTTTTACGATAAGAACTTTTATTGAATAACCCTGCTAGTGCGCTAAAAAACGCAATACAACACAACTCATAAAAACACAGTAGTGTGAATGGTATTATGGCATTCTTATGTGAAATGGATGTCCTTACCTTTTTCGATTGCATGCGTTACCGCAAATGTGATAAAATGTAATAAAACACGTCTAGTGTGAACAAAGCCTAGGATAGAAGGTCTCCATCTTTTAAATCAGCTTATAAACATAAAGGAATCATAAATGGTGTATCTAGGGATATGCATTTAGCTTGTAGAACTAATTCTTATTATTATTGTGGATTTATATATTGCTAACATCTTCTGCTTTACAATTACACAAACATATCAGGCCCTGCCCTGAAGAGCTTGCAATCTAAGCACATTTATTTAACACATACCTATCAGTACATCTTTATGATTGTGGGGGAAACTGGAGTGCCTGGAAGAAACCCATGCAAGCAACAGGAGAACATGCAAACTCCTTGCAGATGTTTCCAAGGGTGGATTCTAACTCAGGATTTTAGCTCTGCAAGGAATCAGTGCTGCCCATATAAGAAACCATTTATCTGTTAGCTATGGTTAACAACATTTTCGGCAACAACAATCATTAAGTGAAAAGTACTTAAAGTTAGGAATTGCCTGAAAACCTCGACCTTGCAATGTTTAAATCACTGAAAGCTGTCCCAAAATGTACTTACCAGCCTTCATTCCCTCACTGCCTTCTGCCTGCCTTCCATGTACGGAAGACAAGCAGAAGGGACACAACCAGCATCCGCTCCTGTGATTGGCTAAGACCTTAGCCAATCACAGTTTTTTAATTCTTTTTATTAAAGAACACAAATACAAAAGAAAGCAAGAGGATAACGTGTATACTGTATACAACACAGCAGTGACTTATCTGTGTTATATATTTAACAGGTTGCAAATAATTGAGTTGTAACAATGAAACAGTAATCCAAATAAGCAGCTGAGTCAGCTATAAAACATTACTAATACTAATCATCTATCAGTGTAATCATGAAATACGTGTATCATCATAAATATCCTTCCTTTTAAGAATGGATTCTGTGAGATAGCACTGGTACATCTTAATTATGGACACAAGATGGCAGAAATATTCTATATATTTAGTAGATGATCGGTTTAATGATCGAGTCCTTAAAAGTCTTCATGAGTTTTTACTGTTATATAATATACTCTCAGATCTATTAAAAGTTTATTTAACTTGCAATCTTGAGCTTGCACTATATCTTATACACAATCTGATCTTGATATAATCGTTATTATGCAATAATAGGATCGTTTGTAGTAACCAACAACATAATAGAACCGATTATTAATAGGACCTGGCAACATTTTAATTTAAAATGTGTATTCTGTGGCACTGGAGAGGTTAAACTACCCCAAAAAAGTCATCCACTGAGAATTGTGGGGCACATTTCAAGTGCAAATTTTCAGATTTTATGTTGGAAAACAGGCATTTCTGGCCAATTTCCAAGTTTCTTATTGTGACCAGGACACAGAGGCCACCTAGGCAAATAGCTAGGGTGCCTACGCACCCCTATTCATGCAAAGTGTTCTTCATTTTAGCACTAACAACTGGCAAGCTATTTTTCATTAGTGGCCAGTGACGCCGACAACGCATGCCCGTCACACCTGATACAGCATGTGACTCACATGCTGTGCGGCTACAGAACACATTGGCACCTGGTGGACAGCAGCAGTTTACTGTCAGGAGGAATTAGTGTGGAATCACCAGGTACAGTGGGTATAGTGATGAATTACTCCTTGGGGGGTGGAAAATGTGATGAATGGGGGGGGGGGGCGCAAATCAGTTTGAATTAGGGGGGGGATCAGTGGTGAAAGGTACAGTGATGAACTTTGAAGGGGGGGGGGAATCAGTGTAAAATGTACACTGATGAAATGGGAGAGGGAAAGCCAGTGTGGAATGTACAGTGTTGAATTTGGGGGGGGATCAGTGTGAAAGGTACAGTGATGAATTTGAGGGGGATTATTATTATTCATTTATGTAGCTCCATAATCTTCCATGGCACTTTACAATTACATAGTCATACATTACATACAGGGTAAAATATATTATACAAAGTCTTACATATTACATAGACAAACACAGGTAATACATAATATACGCACGCAGTGATAAGTTACTTACAGCAATATCGTGAAACAATAGGAAAGAGGACCCTGCCCAAAGAGCTTATAGTCTAGAGGATCAGTGTGGAACGTACGGTGATATCTGTTGTAATCAGTTAGATCTACTGGACTTGAAGTTTAGTTCTTGAAGACGTTTCGCTAGTCATCCGACTGGCTTTCTCTATTCAGAATGACTTGTACAAGAATCTGTTGGCAATTATGTACCCTGGAAAGTCCCAATTAGCATATCACAGCCAGGTGTTAAGGACCTTCTGAATGCAAGGCATGATTGCATTGTGGCTAAGAGGTGTTATAGGAACGCCCAGGGTAAGGTGTCAAAACAGCATTGTACGTGGCAGACAGTTGGCAACAGAACAAGTTCTCTATTCTGTCATCCCAGAACACCCCCAAAGGAGACAAACTACCTTGGATACAAAAGGAAGGAATTGTCACTTCTTCAAATAAGGAGGAATGGGTGAGAAACTTGTCTAACAGGACCCTGACCGAGCCAGAAATGGAAGTCCTGGCTAAGGGCTTGAACTTTGCCATCACTCCAAAAGCCATCCCTGTGGTTATTATAGCAGCCACAGAAGCCCCAATCCACTATAATAAGGTACTATCTGCAGCCTTAGCCAGTGCTAAAACTCCTTCATCGAACCTGACCACACAGGAAAGAAGAGCCTTAATATCCCTCAAGAAAGATTCCAATATCACTATTCTGCCGGCAGCACAAGGGAAGATGCACAGTGTTACTCAACACCTCAGACTACCATGCTAAGGTGACCACACTCCTGGCCACATATGAGGCTTTAACAAGGGATCCCACCAGCCTTTACAAGAAAAGGGTCATAGACTTACTACAACAGCTTCAAAAGGATAAAGTCATTGATCGAGCCTCTACCCTGGTGAGGCACATCCATGCATATATGGACTCCCAAAGATACACAAGGAAGGGGCACCACTAAGACCTATAGTTAGCAGCATCAACTCTGTAACATACAAGGTGGCAAAATACCTAGCCAACATCTTAGGGCCATTGGTTGGAAGTTCTAAGCATCACATCCAGAACTCCCAGGATTTCAACAAGATTGAAGATATAGTACTCTGTGCAGAAGAAACTATGGTGTCCTACGATGTAACATCTCTCTTTATCTGTATACCCACCAAGGAGGCTGTTGATATGGTGAGAAAACGGCCAATACAGCACCCTTACCAGCAGAACTGATCTTAACCCAGAAAAGGTGTGTTCCCTACTTGACTTGTACCTGAATACCACCTATTTCAAATACAGGGATAAATTCTATAAGCAAACACATGGATGTGCTATGGGATCTCCAATTTCACACATTGTTGCCAACCTTTACATGAAGGAAGTGGAAAAACATGGGCTTAATACCTTTAAGGGCATAGCACCCAGCCACTGGCTCAGATACGTGGATGACACCTGGGTTAAAATCCACCAGAAGGAAGTACAAGCCTTCACAGAACACATCAATGCAGAACATCAAATTTACAAGGGAAGAGGTAAAAAACAACACACTGGCTTACTTAGACTGCTTGGTAGAAGTCAGGGAGAATGGTAAACTGGAAGTAGAGGTTTACAGAAAACCTGAAACATCTCAGAGGAGCCCTTAAAACTTGTGGATATCCAGACTGGGCCTTTGTCAAAAGAAATAGAAGGAACGAAAAGAACGCGAATACCAACAGTGAAGGGGAAAAGCAAGACAGGAGAAAGAACATGGTCATTATTTAACTTGCAATCTTGAGCTTGCACTATATCTTATACAAATCTGATCTTGATATAATCTTTATTATGCAATAATAGGATCGTTTTGTTAACCAACAACATAATAGACCGATTATTATAGGACCTGGCAACATTTTAATTTAAATGTGTATTCTGTGGCACTGGAGAGGTTAAACTACCCCAACCAGCTCCCTGCTTGCGGAAGTTGCAAGCAGGGGCTGGTGATTGGCTAAGACGCGGCCAATCACAGACGCAGCTGACGTCATCGAAGACGCCGTGGGAGAGAAGGGTCCGTAAGTAACATCGGGGTAGTTTTTTTTCAAAAATATTATGGGGTTAGGGTTGGGAGCTCTTACTTACCTTACCTGAAGAGGATTTCACGCTAGGTGCCACGGCCTCAGAGGATGGATCCGCGATGGTGGGTGGGAGGGGGGGGGAGGGCTTCCTGCGCATGCCTCAGACCTTGATGAGGTTGAGGCACAGACAGCCACAGGATGTCTCATGAGAGCTTCTAACAACAGTTTACTGGACTTTGGAGGAGCATAACAGAAGAACCATTTGGAGCAGAGATTTAAGGTAAGGATTTTTTGAAACTATAGAATGTGGCCAGTATGGGGTTAAATTACAGTTTGGGGGTGGACATGCCCTTTAAGGAGATTATAGGAACCTAAGTATCAATATAGTGATCTGTATCTGTAAAAGTCACTTAAAGGGCACGTCCACCCCTTTTTATAGTGTAGGGCTCCCTCCCCCAGCCCCAACCGCTATATTACTTGTGTTTAAAACTCCCCGATCATTACTTACCTTACCTTACTCCTCCTACGCACTGTCCGGCCCTCTGCTTTTATGAAACAGCACTGTGCATGGCAAAATTCTCCCGGAGGAGAGACAGAGGCAGAGTCCTATATGGATCTGCCAGGCTCCTGGTGACAGTTTTTGGGACTTTACATTACAGGAGAACCATTTGGAGCTGGATGTAAGATAAGGATTTACACAATACAGTGGGGCCAGTAGTGGGTTAAATTATAGTTTTGGGGGTGGACATGCCCTTATGAGTGGATGAAAACTCTATAATTTAATATATAATGGATCTTCCCTCCATCTAGAAAACTGCTTTAGGCTACACTCACTACACAACACAAAACACACAGAAAATACACATCTATTGCATCACATTTAAAGCATTTTAGCATTGTGATATTATGCATCTAAGGTAGCTTTTTTGTGCACTTTTAGGATTTTGTTGTACCTTTTTATGGAGTGCATTTTTGCATTAAATGCCATAAAATTGATTTTTTTTTCCACTTTCCATAGTTTTTCATTGAGTGCATTATCACCATAAACGTCAGAATCTACAGGGAGATTAAATAAAGTTCTTATCTTTTAAAATGGTGCTAATTTTGCCCCAACCAATCAGATCTTATTTAACATTTTAAGCTACATCTGATGGCTGGGGCAAAATTAGCACCATTTTTACGATAAGAACTTTTATTGAATAACCCTGCTAGTGCGCTAAAAAACGCAATACAACACAACTCATAAAAACACAGTGTGTGAATGGATTATGGCATTCTTATGTGAAATGGATGTCCTTACCTTTTTCGATTGCATGCGTTACCGCAATGTGATAAAATGTAAAAACAACACGTTAGTGTGAACAAAGCCTAGGATAGAAGGTCTCCATCTTTTAATCAGCCTTATAACATAAAGGATCATAAATGGTGTATTAGGGATAGCATTAGCTTGTAGAACTAATTCTTATTATTATTGTGGATTTATATATTGCTAACATCTTCTGCTTTACAATTACACAAACATATCAGGCCCTGCCCTGAAGAGCTTGCAATTTAAGCACATTTATTTAACACATACCTATCAGTACATCTTTATGATTGTGGGGGAAACTGGAGTGCCTGGAAGAAACCCAAGCAAGCACAGGAGAACATGCAAACTCTTGCAGATGTTTCCAAGGGTGGATTCTAACTCAGGATTTTAGCTCTGCAAGGAATCAGTGCTGCCCATAAGAAACCATTTATCGTTAGCTATGGTTAACAACATTTTCGGCAACAACAATCATTAATGTGAAAAGTACTTAAAGTTAGGAATTGCCTGAAAACCTCGACCTTGCAATGTTTAAATCACTGAAAGCTGTCCCAAAATGTACTTACCAGCCTTCATTCCCTCACTGCCTTCTGCCTGCCTTCCATGTACGGAGACAAAGCAGAAGGGACACAACCAGCATCCGCTCCTGTGATTGGCTAGACCTTAGCCAATCACAGTTTTTTAATTCTTTTTATTAAAGAACACAAATACAAAAGAAGCAAGAGGATAACGTGTATACTGTATACAACACAGAGTGACTTATCTGTGTTATATATTTAACAGGTTGCAAATAATTGAGTGTGTAACAATGAAACAGTAATCCAAATAAGCAGCTGAGTCAGCTATAAAACATTACTAATACTAATCATCTATCAGTGTAATCATGAAATACGTGTATCATCATAAATATCCTTCCTTTTAAGAATGGATTCTGTGAGATAGCACTGGTACATCTTAATTATGGACACAAGATGGCAGAAATATTCTATATATTTAGTAGATGATCGGTTTAATGATCGAGTCCTTAAAAGTCTTATGAGTTTTATACTGTTATATAATATACTCTCAGATCTATTAAAAGTTTATTTAACTTGCAATCTTGAGCTTGCACTAATCTTATACACAATCTGATCTTGATATAATCGTTATTATGCAATAATAGGATCGTTTGTAGTAACCAACAACATAATAGAACCGATTATTAATAGGACCTGGCAACATTTTAATTTAAAATGTGTATTCTGTGGCACTGGAGAGGTTAAACTACCCCAAAAAAAGTCATCCACTGAGAATGTGGGGCACTTTCAAGTGCAAATTTTCAGATTTTATGTTGGAAACAAGGCATTTCTGGCCAGGACACAGAGGCCACCTAGGCAAATAGCTAGGGTGCCTACGCACCCCTATTCATGCAAAGTGTTCTTCATTTTAGCACTAAAAACTGGCAAGCTATTTTTCATTAGTGGCCAGTGACGCCGACAACGCCTGCCCGTCACACCTGATACAGCATGTGACTCACATGCTGGTGCGGCTACAGAACACATTGGCACCTGGTGGACGCAGCAGTTTACTGTCAGAAGGAATTAGTGTGGAATCACCAGGTACAGTGGGTATAGTGATGAATTACTCCTTGGGGGGTGGAAAATGTGATGAATGGGGGGGGGGGGCGCAAATCAGTTTGAATTGGGGGGGGATCAGTGTGAAAGGTACAGTGATGAATTTGAGGGGGGGGGGAATCAGTGTAAAATGTACACTGATGAAATGGAGAGGAAAGCCAGTGTGGAATGACGGTTGAATTTGGGGGGGGATCAGTGTGAAAGGTACAGTGATGAATTTGAGGGGGATTATTATTATTCATTTATGAGCTCCATATCTTCCATGGCACTTTACAATTATAGTCATACATTACATACAGGGTAAAATATATTATACAAAGTCTTACATATTACATAGACAAACACAGAGTAATACATAATATATGCAGCAGTGATAAGTTACTTACAGCAATATCGAAACAATAGGAAAGAGGACCCTGCCCAAAGAGTATAGTCTAGAGGATCAGTGTGGAACGTACGGTGATATCTGTTGTAATCAGTTGATCTACTGGACTTGAAGTTTAGTTCTTGAAGACGTTTCGCTAGTCATCCGACTGGCTTTCTCAATTCAGAATGACTTGTACAAGAATCTGTTGGCAATTATGTACCCTGGAAAGTCCCAATTAGCATATCACAGCCAGGTGTAAGGACCTTCTGAATGCAAGGCATGATTGCATTGTGGTAAGGGGTGTTATAGGAACGCCCAGGGTAGGTGTCAAAACAGCAATGTCGTTGCAGAAGTTGGCAACAGAACAAGTTCTCTATCTGTCATCCCAGAACACCCCCCCAAGGAGACAAACTACCTTGGATACAAAAGGAAGGAATTGTCACTCTTCAAATAAGGAGGAATGGGTGAGAAACTTGTCTAACAGGACCCTGTCCGAGCCAGAATTGGAAGTCCTGGCTAAGGGCTTGAACTTTGCCATCACTCCAAAAGCCATCCCTGTGGTTATTATAGCAGCCACAGAAGCCCCAATCCACTATAATAAGGTATATTGCAGCCTTAGCCAGTGCTAAAACTCCTTCATCGAACCTGACCACACAGGAAGAAGAGCCTTAATAACCCTCAAGAAAGATTCCAATATCACTATTCTGCCGGCAGCACAAGGGAAGATGCACAGTGTTACTCAACACCTCAGACTACCATGCTAAGGTGACCACACTCCTGGCCACATATGAGGCTTTAACAAGGGATCCCACCAGCCTTTACAAGAAAAGGGTCATAGACTTACTACACAGCTTCAAAAGGATAAAGTCATTGATCGAGCCTCTCCCTGGTGAGGCACATCATGCATATATGGACTCCCAAAGATACACAAGGAAGGGGCACCACTAAGACCTATAGTAGCGCATCAACTCTGTAACATACAAGGTGGCAAAATACCTAGCCAACATCTTAGGGCCATTGGTTGGAAGTTCTAAGCATCACATCCAGAACTCCCAGGATTTCAACAAGATTGAAGATATAGTACTCTGTGCAGAAGAAACTATGGTGTCCTACGATGAACATCTCTTTTTATCTGTATACCCACCAAGGAGGCTGTTGATATGGTGAGAAAACGGCCAATACAGCACCCTTACCAGCAGAACTGATCTTAACCCAGAAAAGGTTGTGTTCCCTACTTGACTTGTACCTGAATACCACCTATTTCAAATACAGGGATAAATTCTATAAGCAAAACATGGATGTGCTATGGGATCTCCAATTTCACACATTGTTGCCAACCTTTACATGAAGGAGTGGAAAAACATGGGCTTAATAACTTTAAGGGCATAGCACCCAGCCACTGGCTCAGATACGTGGATGACACTGGGTTAAAATCCACCAGAAAGAGTACAAGCCTTCACAGAACACATCAATGCAGAACATCAAATTTACAAGGGAAGAGGTAAAAAACAAACCTGGCCTTTACTTAGACTGCTTGGTAGAAGTCAGGGAGAATGGTAAACTGGAAGTAGAGGTTTACAGAAAACCTGAAACATCTCAGAGGAGCCCTTAAAACTTGTGGATATCCAGACTGGGCCTTTGTCAAAAGAAATAGAAGGAACGAAAAGAACACCAACAGTGAAGGGGAAAAGCAAGACAGGAGAAAGAACATGGTCATCCCAAATGTAGCAGGGGTCTCCAAGAAATTACGTTGGTTGGAAATATACTTACACTCCTTTGTTCCCCCAGCTGTCTGCTCCCAGCTCTCTGCTTGCTGAAAGCAGCAGAGAGGGTCCGGACCAGTAGCAATGTTTTTGATTTATTGATAGTCAGCCAATCACAGACGCAGCTGCTAGCTATGCAGACACCCGAGGGAGCGTAAGTATATTTCTGCGGCTTGTTTTACAAAACTAACTTGGCTGTTGGAGGTGGGCTAGGGTATACTACACTATGGAAATATATTTTTATGGTAGAGCACCAAGCAGCCTGAAGGGATCCAGAGGGTGGGAGGGCTCCCCTGCGCATTCCTGAGTCTTATTGAGGAAAAGGAAGAGCAGGTGTCTGGATGACACACAGACGGCTCCTATGCTTCACTTTTTGGGACTTTAAACAAGCACCGCAGGAGAACCATAAGGAGCAGAGGAGTAAGATCAGGATTTTATAAGGAGGGTTTGAAGTGTATTGGGAAGTTAATCTGTCAACGTGAAAGGAACTGAGTTTTTTTCTGGTTCACAGAGACAGAGATTAACCAGCTGTGGTTACAAAAGGATGTTTGTTAAGGGCAGATAGATCATATTACTGCAGGCACGGAGAGGGGACAGTAAGATTGTGCACAGGGAATGGGGAGGGGCAGTGGTGAAATCAGTCACTGAGTGACTGTAAAAAAGATTCTTGACACTGAACCTCCCCATTCTAAATCCCTAGACTTACGTCTATAGTTTTCTTCCATTTCATGGCGTTACACATTTACAAATACAGTATGCTGCTGTCAATCAATGAATGAGGATGAATCAATTAATTTGCAGAATATGTTTGTTTTATAGTAGCCATTATAAAACAAGAGGACATTAAGCATATTTGCTGATATGAGGTATATGGTACTTGTGATGGTTTCTCCTGATACTAGAGGAGAGGTAGCGTTTTATTTAAAAGAAAGAGATACAATGGGGAGATTTGCCAAAAGCTGCAATTTTTCACTCATGTGGCCATAGCATGGATTTAATATGGCATGGCATGGTATTTTGCAGTGTTTTTGGTTTTTGCATGACTATGATATAATGGTGTAAAAGGGCACTCTCAGGGATTTAAAAAATATCTATAAATTTATATTTATACATAACTCATAACACAGACATCATCATGATTACTGTTACAGCCAACTTCCCTTTATAGCTAAACACCTCCTCCCTGTGCACGGGTCATTATAAGCCCATCAACCGTAAGTGTCATAGATTGCCAGTACAAGTGTCATAGATTGATGTATTGCCAGTACAAGCAGAGCTTCACAAGTGTATTATATATATATATATTTACTAGCAAAAGTGTGCCCCGTTGATGCACAATGGAAATTATGTGTGTGTATGTTTTGCTATGTGTGGATATAGTCGATGTAGAATAGGTAAGAGATTGACCCGAGTATAAACCGAGATTTAGTTGAAAACCTTGATATATATATATGTATGTATATATGTGTGGATATAGTGGATATAGAATCTTTACACAGGTATATTTTAATCAGACAGTCACCAGCTTCCAGAGGAACCAAATAGGATAATCCTTCAAGTCTGAGAGTAGACCCAGGCAATCCTGCTATACTGTGTGTTTATATATGAAACTAAACATGCTAGGTTAATACTTATTAGTATTCACATGGCAAGTGGTGATGGTACCTCATATATTATAACAGAAGGTACCTCACAGCATCATGTTATTGTAATAGCATTGCCCTAATAATCTAACGTATAAACAAACATTTCTCATTCCCAGTTTACCTAAAGAAATGGATTTATCCTTTATATACTCTTTTATACAGATCTGATTGAAAAAAATTGCTTCAGAGCAACTAATAACTGCTTTTTATTTCAGTACTACAGTAAATCCTTGGTATACCTGCCTGGCCTTACCACTAAGCAAAAGGCTAAGGACTTGCAAGCGAGCACCTTCATCCCAACCATTAATAGTGGCTGCCAATTCAAATTGTTCTAGCCAATCAGTCCACTCCCAAGTTACCCTATCAAATGCATCAGGTTTAAAAATAGTTTGGGCAATTGGGCCTGGTAGAGCTTCTGAGTCTAATTGGGACATTTCATCTGCAGGTACAAGGACAGTGGGATTTAAAGCAATACTTTCAGTAGCAGCCTCCATAACTTAATACAGGGAACAAACATACAATAAAAACAGGGAGAATAAATGGTATTCCAGCACCGCTGCCACCAATTTGTACCAGATCACTGCTTTATGGAAGGATTATGGGTAGCATGGCACACAGTGTGTTACTCTGGTGGTCTGGCACAAATAAGCAGGTTCCCACATAACGTGGCATAATCGGGTGTCCCTGTCTATGGTGCACCACTTTGAATATTGACCAGGCCTGTATATTGTATGTCCTTGTAAATTGGTGTACACTTATCTGTTGCCTCAGAGTTTGTATCCAATAAGGTAAATTGTCTGTCCAATAATCCGTCCTCCCAATAGGTGGTAACAGGATCTTATACACAGGATCTTGTGTTGCAGTCAATATCACTCCAAAGCACACACCACAATCTACTTTCACTTTCGCTCCTCCTAGCCATAGAGAGCAGGGATGTCTTGTCTTTTATTACTCACTGATACCACCTGCAGGCTGGAGGTGGTATATAAGGAGCCTTGGTGTATATGTCCATTACAATACACATCACATCCTGTGTAGCAGACAGAAACTTTTTTGGGATTACACTTCCTTTCACATGGAGCAGACACAGGGGTGTGGTTTTACCTCCCATTTTGACTGTCCCATATTAAAATAGGGATCTCAGCTCTGTAAGTAAGTTTATGGATTTTGTCTTGTACCTAATATAAGTCAGTGCTATACTTTATATACATTTACTGATGGTCATTTAAATGGTACTAGTGAGTACACACATACATATACACCTTTCCTATATGTAATATCATTGATTCAGGACATTTGGGAGATTGATATTTATTAACTTTTTTTACATTCCAATCCGGGGTTTTGGCATGATTTCGACCTTTTGAACGCTGTTTGATGTCATTTTTTGTGAAAATCTGGTAAAGTGCAAATTTCTACGAAGAACTGCGCCCACACCATTGATGATTGAATGAACGAACTCGGCGTTACATAGCTGAAGGTGTATATATTTCAGGAGTATAAGTTTGTGGGGGGTATTTTTTAGTTGGGGGGGGGTTTTCGTGGAAACTGCAGACTGTTCAATACAAAACTGGCTAATTTTTTTTGTTCTGCTACTGACATTTGGCACTGGTCACGCTCTGGGTTAGTTGGTAGCCATGTCTCTGGGTACACCCATGAAGTGGGCATACCGTTTTTATTCGGAGGGTTGTTAGCTTTCATATTTGAGATGCGTTTGAACTTTCCTCCACAGTTTTTAGCTGAATTCGCATTTGATTTTGTCTCTGATTTTACAGTTGAGGAAAAAAAAGGAAAATGTGAAAGTACTTACAATTTGACGAAGATGCTGCTCCGGGTACCTGCATTTTATCGAACTAACCTCACTCTAAAATCCGTGCGATTGTGTAGTTTCTAAAAATATCTCACTTGTGGGGATAGTTTAGATAATTTGGTAGATTCTATGTTATCTTTAGTAGTGTTACACATTTAATTTGGTGTAATATCTAGGAGGTGCAGTTTTAGTTTGGGGGGTTCTCCTGTACGGAAAAAGTCGGGTACCTACATATATCTGGTTCGTTGTACTCGGGAGTATCTGAGCTTTTAGAAACAGTAAGATTTTGGTGCGTAACCTTAAGATAACTATAAGTAAAAATGGGAAAATCCATGAAAATTTGCAAATTTTTCATTTTTTTTACATATTTTACCCATAATTCCAGTAAAATTTCAGAAAAGTTACAAAATTCTGTTACCATGATAAAGTGACTTTTGTGCTGAAAAAAACAATGTATAATATTCCTGATTTACTGCAAGTTTTCCTACTGTAAAATTAGTCTAAAGCGATTAAGGGCAAAATCCTGAAAATCTTTCTGCACGTTAACGCAAAAAAAAAATAAATCTCCTGGCATTGAAAGGGTTAAGGGGTTGAATAATTGTGTCAATGAAGAAATCACAATAAAAACATATAATATTGTATTACAAAAACAATTAATGTCATTTTAGTTGCATTTGGTTCTTTAAAAAGTCCTTGTAAGATTTCATTCTGAACACAATTACAAATGTACACTGAACTCCCTAAAAACCCTTTACAGCATATATATATATATATATAGTTCCTTTCTATAGTTATCAAGAAGGAAGCACCCGGGTTTCTTCGTATTTGTAAAACCTGCTCAGAGTGCTACCCATATCGTTGGCTATATATATATATTATATATATAATATATATATATATAATATATATATAATATATATATATATATATATATATATACTCTCTCTCTCCGCTTATCTCTCTATCTCATCTATTTGGGGGTATATAGCGCACAGCAGTCAAAGTCAGCATCTTCTTTCTGCCACGACCAGGTAGCATTTCAACAGTGCCCTTTGCCTGAATTTGCGAATGATGTTCCTATGGTGTCTCTTGGTATGTTTAACTCTTTGCAATCTTCTTATAGCCATTGCCCTTCCTGTGAAGAAAAATCACCACTCCTCTTGTATTCCTGGACCATTCTCTTGACTTCACCATGTTTGTAAACACACCAGTAAATGTCTAGAAGGAGCTAAGTATCACAGTCATTTTAAATCTGCCTAATTGGTGCTTATTATGCTTGATGGCTGCTTAATGACACCACAATTGTTTTCAATACCTGATTGAAAACACTTGAATGAACCTCTGTTCTTAAGAGTGGTAGTCTTTAAGGGTTGAATAATTGTGTCAATGAAGAAATCACAATAAAAACATTAATATTGTATTACAAAAACAATTAATGTCATTTTAGTTGCATTTGGTTCTTTAAAAAGTCCTTGTAAGATTCCATTCTGAACACATTACAAATGTACACTGAACTCCCTAAAACCCTTTTCAGCAATATTATATATAGATATATATATATATAATTAATTAGCGCTACCTGAAGCGCAAAGTGGAGAAAAGTCCCCGTGTGACTGCTGAGGAACTGAAAAAAGATTTGTCAGATGCGGGTACTGAAGTTTCAATAAGGTGCACACTGTGTAATGAAGGCCTCCATGCCAGAACTCCCAGGCATGGGAGTTCAACTCTCAAATCCGATTGAGAACCTCTGGTGAGACTTAAAAAACAGTTGCAGCGCGCAAGCCTAAGAATGTGACTGAACTGGAGGGTTTTGCCCATGAAGAATGGGCTAAGATACCCGTAGATCGCTGCAAGACACTTGTGTCAAGCTAGGCTTCACGTTTAAAAGCTGTTATAACTGGAAAAGGATGTTGTACTAAGAATGAATGTCACTTGGGGGTTGAATAAAACTGATAATGATGTGAGCACAGAAAATACATTTGTGGTTATTTCATTATAAATGTTATGTTATATTTGTCTGACTTACAAGTGTCTCTTTGATTTAATTGTAAACAAGATGACTGAAATGATCAAAATCAATGTCAAACTGGCCAAAACACTCAATTTCAGTGGGGTTGAATAATTTTGAACACAACTGTATATGCACTTTATTTTTAAATAATGAAGAACTTTTTAAGTATTTTGAATGTATTTCTGATCATGTGCACTTTACCTTTACTCATTTTGCACTTTAGCCTTTAACAGACAAGATGTCACATGGTGGGAGGAGTTTGTTAATGTTATAAAAAGGGTGTTCACTGTGAGTTGAATGTGGCTTGAAAAAGGTCCAAGAAACAGGACTGAAACCTTGCCTTAAATTATACACTGAATAAATTGCTTTAAAGGGTATGTCCACCCTTGAAATAAATTTTTGCTATAACAATCCCCCTGTCCCCCCAGCCCCAACCGCTATATTTATTTTATTAGAAAGTTCCCCAAACTTTACTTACCTCCCCTCTTTCCTCGGGCGTTCTGCCGGCCCTCTGCTTGCGAGAAAATACAAGCAGAGGGGTGGGACCGGCAGTCGCGTCTGTGATTGGCTGAGCGGCACCCATCACGGACCGGCTGCTGGTCATTCAGTGCAGCGGAGGAAAGAGGGGAGGTAAGTATGTTTGGGGCACTTTCTAAAAAATAAACATAGCGGTTTGAGCTGGGGGACAGGGGGATTATTATAGCAAAAGGGTTTTACACTAGGGGGAGGGAATCCTAATCGAGAGGGAGGGGGAGAAGGGCTGCAGTACGCATGCCAAACTTCTCCCGGAGGCCAGTTAGGAGGCAGAGTCCTATAGAACTCTGCTATCCTCCTGGTGGCAGTTTTTGGGACTTTGGGGGGGGACTACAGGAGAACCAGATGAGCTGGGATGTGAGGTAAGATTAAACTACACTACACAATGGGGCCAGTAGTGGGGGGGATTATAGTTTTGGGGGTGGACATGCCCTTTAAGAAGACCCAGGAGTTGCTCCGTGTTTTTTCACTATATATATATATATATATATATATATATATGTCTTGATTTCATTACATACTGTAATTTGACAGTGTTAATGAAATAACTTTCCTATTTTAGTTGCATTTCTTTGCACAATTTTTTCTCTATGATAAAACTACATATACCAATTCCTGACTTATTAAATGCATCTTTATATAAAATTTGTCACTGGGTTTTAGGTATTTCTAGAAATATCATAGTTTAGTTGCGCTGTGTGGAATGTATGCTAGATTTTCCGCATCTGTGCAATGCTTGTTTTTATAACGTCCTTTTGCACCCCTTTTTATATGGGAATGAATGAATACCATATAAGTAATATCGCCACTCAAAAATGTATTTTTCTTAGTTCAACAGATTTTCTTTTTAAAATATTGTACTTTATTGTATATATTGGAGAACAGGATACAGGAATTAGATTTCTTGCAATTGCTTCACTACCTTGTCATGAAGATTATTGATACCCTGATTGAGGGCTAGGCCCCCGCATTGGTTTAATGCACACTAGTGTTGGCCATTTGGTTTGGCCACTCTAGGTGTGTTCCTTGCGTTGCGCTACGGTCCATTTTTTTTGCGCAATCTCATCCACTTTGATTGCGCAAGACAGCAAAATTGAAGCACATGGCGACGTGCAGTAACACCCACGTTAATGCGCATACTTGTATGCATATTTACGGTCCGCTACTTTGCTCTGTAGTGTGAGGTATAGGCTATGTCCCACCTATGTGATTCTAAATGTGTTTTGCTAAGAGCAGTACTATATTTAGAACAAAATACAAGGAATGACATATTAGAAGGGAAAAGAATTGTCCATGGTAGTATGTGAAGAAAAATCTTATTATATCTTTTTAAATTCTTATTCTAAAGTCTAAAATCTGGGAATGTTAAATATACAATATGCCACCATTGAGGATATACAATATGCAACCACTGAGGAAATACAGTTAAAGTGCATGTCCACCCTTAAAACAAAAAACTGGTGATATTTTAGCTATCTGTCCACAACCCCAACTGCTATTTTTACCAGTTATTTAATGATAAGTTCTATTCCTTTCTAGCAAAGGTATCTGCCTCCTCCCTTTGCTTAAAGGGCATGTCAAGTAAAATAAAACTTTTGATATAAATGCAGAGCACCCCCCCTTAAACCCCATATTTGCATTATAAAGAAATGCCAAAGATGCACCTAAAGAGATTTTTTTGCCACCTGGGCACTGCCCCCAGCTCTTGTTTTAAGCTTGTTTTGAGCAAAAACAGGAGCAGAGAGCCTCTGCGCTGACAGCCATTCTACTTCCTGGGCTGTGAGACAATTGGGTGTAAGGTCACGTCACACCTTAATTAACAGCCGTGACCAGGAAATAGAGCAGCTGTCAGCCGCAGAGCAGAGGAGGAGCGGCGACGAGGGACGGGGTCAGATAAGTCCCTTCAAGGTCATCTTTGGTATTTCTTTATAATGCGAAACTGGGGTTTGGGGGTTGTTCTACATTTATATGAAAAGCTTTTTTTAAACTTTTTAAGAGCTTAAGTATGTGCATGGGAGAAAGCAGATAAAATGGCAGTCAATCATTGGCTGTGATTTCAATAGTCACAGCAGAAGAAAAAGGAAACCACACTTACTGCAGTTAGCTACTACCACTGTGCGTCCGACTCCAAGCAGCTTCGGCGTATCCCAACACCTGAAGTACCCTGTCCAGCCTCCGGCGCAAACACAGGCAAAGAAATAAGTATAGGTGGGGAAACAAGTCCAAGCAGACAGCAGGAGGGAATATGATAAAACTTAACCTTTATTTAGCCATTAAAAGCACATGACAGCACCAACCATAACAGACACAGACAGGTAAAGGAGGGGGCGTGGCCTGGCGCGTTTCACAGAACTTAATTGACTGCATAAAGGGAGGGGCCAATAATAATCCTTAAATATCTGGTTAGTAATGCAGGTAATATATCAGTTAAGTATGTTTAAAGGATGGACATGCCCTTTAAGGATATACAATATACGATCATTCAGGAGATTTTGTCTGATCTGGACAGCAGGTTTTTACCAATGCACGTAAATATTGTACAATATAGCATACATATACATGTCAGGAGTGTCTGACATGTATACTATTTTTTTTTGCATACTTATTTATCTTAGATTTAATCTGGTATCTTTCTATATGCCATTTTTTGGGAATTAAAAAAAAGCTTTTAGAAGAAACACATTTTTACAATTATTTTTTTTTCATAGCTAAAAAGAAATCCAAGTTCAAAACATTTAAAAAGTTCTTTGTCAAAAAGAAAAGGAAAGAGACTTTGTCATCTGTGAAAAAGGGGATTTTAAAACAAAGCCAGTCCACCAGTGATGTTACCTTCCCAGATTCTGTGCCCGCAGACTATGACTCTGAGGATGAAATTGGGTAAGTGGTTGGATGTAACATTAACTTATTGTGATTAATGTAAATTATCCCAGTGAGTTAAACAATGCACCACAATTTCAGTTAATTCTCATTGTAGCCTTTTTTCATTTACTTTATTTTATTCTAGTCGGTGTGTGTGTGTGTGTGTGTGTGTTAGATGATTACGGTAGCTCTGATGTGGCAATGGCATTAATGCATTTGGGAATAACGCAATTGTTTGTTGTGCTTTATGTGTTTTATTTTTGCTTTTTTATTGTAATTACAGTATTTGTTCAGTTAGAAATGACCCCCTATTGTAAGTAATAGGGATATCAGCAGCAACTTACCTGCTTTCATGTGGTCTTTTAATTAAGTGTCTTGTAGGATAAGGTGATACCTTTTTATTATGGACTAATAACTTTATTATGAACAAAAACTTTTGGATTTTTTTTTTCAGGTGTCAAAAAGTCTAGAGACGGCCCTGAGTGCTTTATATTAATATAAAGCACTGGATGGCCTCTTACTTCATTTTAAAAAGCCAAAGGGCTGGGGGGAAGTGAAAGAGACTGTTATATGGATCCAGTGTGTTAGAATGAGAAATGCAAAAGTTTGCTAATCGTAATTGAAGTAAAAGAAATTGAAAAGGTTAGAAGTTAGGACCTTCCAGACTGGGGTTACCTTGACGTGGTTGGAAGGCTTTTCATTCATGTGATCACAGTAATGTATACTAAGACCCCTTTGTTTATAAAGTATGCCAGTGTGCAGATAATATGATATTGTATGGGGCCTAGGAATGTGCATTGATCTTTTCTATGTTTGTATAAATGTTTGACCAGATCAGTAGCACTTCCGCTAAATGTAGTTGTAAATTAGCCTAATTGGAGTGCTTCCACAATCCCTGTATTGTATGTTTTTATTATGGACGTGGTGGTTTTATTATGGAAGGGTGAGGCCACACTGCAACGCACAGGAATCGCGCACAAAATCGCGAGCGTTATCGCACTCGATTGTGTGCGCGATTCTTGCGCGTTTCGCGTTCGCGTTTTGCGCACGCGTTTTCGCCTTTTCACGTTATGGACACGCATGCGTTAACGCACCAAAAATGGTGAACGCATGCGTTACCATAACGCGAACGGACGCGCAATCGCATGCGCATCGGAAATCGCGGGAATTTTTGCGTTCCCGCGATTTCCATTTTAGCGAAAATCGCGGGCGCAAACGCGAGCGCGAAACGCGTGCGCAAACGCGCGAAAAACGCGCTAGTGTGGCCTAGCCCTAACAGTTTTTATTATGGACTAACAGTTCATTTTTACAGACAAGCTTTTGAGAGATACACTTCTTCCTCAGGTCAAGCAGTACTAATAAGCACAGGGTACAGCACATTTTTAAAGTTGCTATCTCTGGAAAGCTTGTCTGTAAAAATGAACTGTTAGTCCATAATAAAAAGGTATCACCTTATCCTACAGTACTCATCTCTTAGTATATGCTACTGGACTAATACGGCTACAACCATTTTATCTGCAATTTAGTCTCTTGTAATACCCCTATCATTTACATTACATTTAATAGATTTACATTATTCCCTATATAACCTACCATTTAAAACCGAAAGGCTACTATGAACAGATTTATATTTTGGGTATTGACATGACTGTTTTTTTAACTGGGCAATTATTATACAGCTACTCTAAAATAAAAGGGATTGTTATTAGGTTATTAGAGCTTATGCCATTTATGATCTGGTTTCATAGGCTATGATTTGAATGTAGATGTAGAGGTCTTGTTATCTGCATTTTATGGAAGTTGAATGATACTTTCTAAATAATAAATATGCCCCAGGAATAGAGGGTTTGAAATACTTTCCTACTCGCATTTCAAGAAACTGTTTAATAGGATAAAAAGAAAGGAAATAGGAACGTAGTTATTTCAAACTCACTGATATGATCTATGCATCCTGGCATGGAAATGAATGGGAACCCTTTGAGCCTGCTCAATATAAATAAAACTGTATTTTCCAGAACACTGTACTCATTTAGAAAACTGTCCACACAAATAAACATACTGTGCTTGTTTAATAGTTTAATATTTGGGTATATAAAAACTGTTACCACTTACTGGTGTTATCAAGAGGAATGGCACAGACCTAATAACAATAGATGTGGGTGCAGATGAACTACAGACCTTCACAAATATTTAATTAGAACAGTTCCGGTCAGTTTACACAAAGTGTTTTTATTTCACTTGCTCAAATAAAAATAGTCACAAAGAGATGTTTTATTCATTCTTAATTCAAACATTCTTAATTCAAACAAATACATTATATAAATAATGTAATAATTATAATAATGCTATGAGGCTTCATTTTGGAGAAAAGTCAGATTATTTGTAATTAATAAGTCAATTTGACTTTTTTATTTAGAAAATTATTATTTAAGATTAATACCATCATGCTTTGTAGATATAATGTTAATATTTTAATTTGATGTTCGGTGGAACTAAGCCCTGTGTTAATTAGATTGTCTGTTTCTTGAGTATTTTGCAACATGAATATACATTTCTGTGTGCAGCTAAACAAAATATCTTAATTCTAGGTCTTCATCCAGTGTTTTTGGAAGCAGAGCTGTGTCACATGATAGTGTTTTTATTCCAGAAATGGTGCAAGAAACTGCCAAACCAGTGCGTGTATTTTCCCAACAGATTGTGTCAAATCGCATTAAAGCCCTGCAGGTAGTATAAAAAATGATGTTTTTGTTTTACACACATGTGCATATAATAAACACAGCACATATATTTGTACACAAACACACATATTAGTAACAACTTATTTATATATTCTTGTTCAGTTTTTCAGATGAACAGTTATCACATACTAACAATTGTAGCTGCTTATCATATGTCTACATGAAAATGTTAGTAAACAGTATATTGCATCGTGAAGGTTCTCATTCATCCAGGTCATGGTATATCTGTTGTATTCAATTAGATCAACTGGACTTGAAGTTTAGTTCTTGAAGACGTTTCGCTAGTCTTTCTGGCTTTCTCAATTCAGAATGACTTGTACAATAAACAGTTAAGGGGAAAAGCAAGACAGGAGAAAGAACATGGTCATCCCATATGTAGCAGGAGTCTCCGAGAGGTATGTCCACCCTTGAAATACATTTTTGCTATAACAATCCCCCTGTCCCCCCAGCCCCAACCTCCATATTATTTTATTAGAAAGTTCCCCAAACTTTACTTACCTCCCTCTTTTCTCAGCGCGTGCCGGCCCTCTGCTTGCGAGAAAATGCAAGCAGAGGGGCGGGACGGCAGGCGTCTGTGATTGGCTGAGCGACAGCCAATCACGGACCGGCTGCCGGTCATTCAGTGTGGGGAGGAAAGAGGGAGGTAAGTAATGTTGGGGCACTTTCTAATAAAATAAACATAGCGGTTGGGGCTGGGGGGACAGGGGGATTATTATAGCAAAAGGGTTTTACACTAGGGGGAGGGAATCCTAATCGGGAGGGAGGGGGAGAAGGGCTGCAGTACCCATGCCAAACTTCTCCCGAGGCCAGGTAGGAGGCAGAGTCCTATATGGACTCTGCTATCCTCCTGGTGGGCAGTTTTTGGACTTTGGGGGGGACTACAGGAGAACCGGATGGAGCTGGGATGTGAGGTAAGGATTAAACTAAACTACACAATGGGGCCAGTAGTGGGGGGGATTATAGTTTTGGGGTGGACATGCCCTTTAAGAAAAATTTTCAAAAAACACCTTTAAACCGAACAACACACTGAGGCAACAATTGGTACATCCGAAAGACCCAATACCGAAACACAAGAAAAGCGACATCAATACGCAGTGCAGTGCAGTGAAAATGCTCTGATTTGTATGTGGGGGAGACCAAACAGCACACGCATCAACGTATGGCCCAGCCAGAAGAGCCAATTCCTCGGGTCAGGACTCAGCCGTGTACCTGCATCTTAAGGATAAAGGACATCCTTTGAGATTGTAATGTTAACATATTGGCAAAGGAACGTTACTGGTTCAAGAGAGATGTTAAGGAGGCCATTTATGTGAAAATAAAGAAACCAAGCCTAAATAGAGGTGGGGGGGTGACATCAACTGTCTGCTATGTACAATGCTGTTTTGACATCTTACTCTGGGGGTTCCTATAACACCTCTTAGCCACTATCCAATCACGCCCTTAACACTTGGCTGTGATATGCTAATTGGGATTTTCCAAGGTACATAATTGCCACAGATTCTTGTACAAGTGATTCTGAATTGAGAAAGCCAGTCGGATGACTAGCGAAACGTCTTCAAGAACTAAACTTCAAGTCCAGTTGATCTAATTGAATACAACAGATATAGTATATTGCATTTAAACATATGTAGGTAGTTATATCTGATCCCAGATTAATGGTGACCCTTTATTTCTCCGTATATTATCCACCTTTATCTTAGTATTATAATAGCACATGTGCTCAATCAATTACTATGCTTACTCCGGCTGAAGGGGAGATCTGGGTGGGCCTGACCCCAGATCTATCGCTAACTCCTCCTTATCCTTGAGTTTGTGCTGCCTTTATATATTACAATGGTGTATGCTTCTAATATCCAATACTAGACATCTCCCGTAATCGGGACTCACCCGTTTGACTTGGTGGTCTGGGTGCTGGACTGCCCCGGACCCTTCGCCTGGTCCGTGTGATAGGTAAGTATTTCGATCCTCCGTGGGTGGGCTATAGGTCTGCACTCCTCGATATGGGAAGAACTTTCACGGTCACCGAATTAAAAACTTAAGCTTTATTACAACATCTTTAAAATCATACAACACAATCAACCTGGTGCCTGGCGCGTTTCGAGCGGTACTGATCGCTCTTACTCATAGGCCTATAGTGCGAACCTATAGCCCAACCACGGAGGATTGAAATACTTACCTATAGTATATTGCATCCTGACAATTTTTCTCCTCCATAAAACACTAGAACATTGCCAAATCCTGTTATGATTTTATATCTGTGAAAATATTTTAACACTAAAAATACAAGAAAACGAGTTAGAATGATATAAATGTTTGTATTACAAGTTAGAGAAAATAAGAATTTCACTTCTTGTGTTGCAGTTAAAACTTCAGGTGAACACAAAGGCCGGTTTGTCCCCATTTGCCATCCTTACCAAAAGGGCTGATGATGCTGGAACCAGTTCTGAAGATGATGGATTACCACGGAGTCCTCCAGAAATGTCTCTTATACATGAAGCTGCTAAAACTAAGGCAAGCACAATCAGCAGTGTTATAAATATAAAAATAATGTATTTTATTTTATTTGTTTAATTCTTTTAAAATTAACAACACCCAATTCATCGACGTGCAATTTACTAGTCGCATGAAATTTGGAGGGCATTTTTGTGCTCCCCACTATAGTAACAGTAGTACTGGTGGTTTTAGCCAATCCATAATTCCTGGAACCATTTGCTTACTTTTAACTATACATACATAATACATAAAGAAGCTTTACCTTTGGTTGTACATGTTGAGGGTCTTTTTAAACTTTCCACTAACCTGTGGTTTATTCCACCCCACAGTTTTCTGATAACCATCACAGCACATTTAGTTTAGCTGGAACTGGCAGTGAAGAAGATGAGCAGGTAATTAATTTACTATTTACTGAACCTTACATTTTAAAGAAGAAACATGGGGGAGATGCAAAAATATTCACTATAAACCAGTGGAACACCCACAGTACACAATGTAATATCATGTTAGTGTAGGTATTTTTTCACTAGTTTTACAAAAACTGCACTGTTTCTCCTAATTCAAAATATTTAGTTACATTATGCATTGTTATTTAGAGTAAAACTTAAAGGGCATCTATACCAAAAAAAGGGTATTTTTTTAAATTAACCATAATTGAAAACTATAATTCTTCCCTTCTTTAGATATCCAATCTAAAACATCTTACGTTTCAGTTGTCAATCAAGTTCCTTGCTCTCAAAAACTATTCTTATATGAGCAGTTTTGCTGTAGCTGGAATGGTGGCAGAGTTTTGACAGTTGGAATACTGTATGCTGTGTCCAGGTTTGACAGTTGGTTTGTGGGAAAAAAGTCAAGTCAGATGGAAGTGGGAGTGGTTGAAAGAGGTAGGGAGGATACTGCCCCTAAACAAATGTGCTACTTACATGTATTCAATTATGGATTAAGGTGAGGCAAAGTCATTTTTTCAGTATATTGTCCCTTTAAAGAGCATGTCCACCCTTAAAAATAATAAAACTAATAAAACTGGCCATATGTCAGTTACCTTAAATAATAGTATAGGTATAAATCAACCCCATAAAATACCGATATAAACACACCAATTGGTATGGGTGCTGTGGGTATAAAAATATAACCACAGAAAAAACTACAGAAAAACCCACTTAACTGCCATAAGGGAGGCACTCTTTCAGAAAGAGAGAAAGGAAAAATAACTTAACCTCCCAAACAAATAGGGATGGGGGATAAACATTAACCACGAAAAGGTTCCACCAAAAAATACATAAACCTTTATTAATTACCTTACAAAATACTGTACATATACAAATAAATATGGGTCTAAAAACACCAGTAATATATTAACCCTATACACAAATATACACACACAAAAATGCACTGGGCTCCCCAGTATAAAGACTCTAAAAACCGATGGGCCAAGCGGGTAAAAATAGTTAGCAAAAGGGGGTAAAAATTATGCCCCTCCGTGCAACCTTCTTCCTCCTAGGTCGGGATAAGCATCATCTCTCTTATTAATGGAGCAGCGTTGTATGAAACATGGAGGAATGCAGGAAAAAGCCACAAACACATGTGCTACCATCTGTTAATAAAGCTAAGCAAGCAGGTTAGTAACACAACTTGCAATTTGCACAAATAAGGTAAGAGCACAAGCAGAAAAGATATGCTTAGATAACAACTGAATGGAAGCCATCCCTTTATTTAATTATTTATTTACCTTTTTACAAATGTACTATACTCAAAGTTTTTATCAGTGACAAACATAGAGATTTGAGACATTGACTGTTTGTTCATATACAGAGTTTATGCAGGGATATTGAATTCATATAGCATAATACAGAGGTCTAAGCATAAAATGGAACTATAAATAACACTCTAATAGTTGTATGCCGGACACTTTATCTGGGACACGGGATATGTGCTTAAAAGGTACCACAATGCACCATTCTTACTCAGACCTGGAAAAAGGAAGGTAGACTTCCGAAATGTGCGTAGGTCGTTTGGTGCCAATGTGTGCTAGTGGATAGACGGAGCCATGGATGTGAGCGAGAAAACGCAGAAGCTTTGGTGATATCCGGAGCGGTAATGTAGTGATGAACTTGGTCAGCTCTTTCCTGCTTGTGCTCTTATCTTATTTGTGCAAATTACAAGTTGTGTTACTAACCCGCTTGCTTAGCTTTATTAACAGATGGTAGCACGTGTTTGTGGCTTTTTGCTGCATGCCGCTCTAATTCCATGTTTCATACAATGCTGCTCCATTAACTAGAGGTGATACTTACCCCGACCTAGGAGGAAGAAGGTTGCACGGAGGGGCATCAACCTTTTTATCTCCCATCCCTATTTTTTGGGAGGTTAGGTTATTTCCCCTTTCTCTCTTTCCGAAAGAGTGCCTCCCTTATGGGAGTTAAGTGGGTTTTTCTATAGTTTTTTCTGTGGTTATATTATATGTCGGTTACCTGCCCCTAACCCCTAACCTACATTATTACCTGCATTACTAACCAGATATTTAAGGACAATTATTGTAACCATTCTGGCACAGTAAAGCTAGGTACACACCTAGCGATTTTTCCTCCTGACCGACCGTTCGATACTTTCGAACGGTCGGCCAGGAGGAAGGACTGTCGGTCGCGGCAAAAGCAGCCGCGTCCGATAGTCACCGCGACCGATCGTGCGGAATCACATGTTGCCGGGTGAAATCACATGTTGACTGGTGAAATCACATGTTGACTGGTGGCCCTAGCATGATTATACACTCGAACGTTGGAGGGTGAGTGTTAGAGGGAAGGTAGGAACAGCAGTCTCTGCCTTTCCCATAATATCGGCAACAGATTTTTGTTTTTTGTTAAAATACCCTATAAATAACTAAAAGGAATCATTAAGAAAGAATCCAATCAAAGTGAAATTAATGGGGGCCTTTCTGTTAATTGCACGGCTGATAAAGAATTCCAGTTCTGCCCTAGGAATGATATACGAGATCTGCCCACACTCCATTTAATATTTACACATGAGGAATATGAACAAGGTTTACAAACTCTGCCTCCTACGCGCGTTTATTGACAATACCGATTTCCACCTTTCCTACTGAATATGTTTATTGCACTGTGCATTCTTTAAGGTAAGATTATTTTGTTCATTGTTCTATTGTTCCTTTATAGTGACATATTAATATTAATCAGATCTTCATCCCTAGCTGAGCTTCTCAAAACTAGACGCCAACATATTGAGGAGGGAGATGCAGGTGCTGTTAGTTTATGTATTAAATAAAATCAGCCTTAAATCCCCTTGGAAATAACTCAGCATGTCTAATACAGAAGTGTTAGATTCATCTAAAATCTAAATTGACAAAGCACAGGGCATCACAATTCATGGAAACAGAAGCTTATCACGTTTCACAGACAGAGAGGCCAGTGATGTAGTTACAAACCTAAGCGCCCCGATGCAGAATTTGGCCATGAACAACCTCTCCCACCCTGTGAGCCAAAATACCAAAAAACATTCCCGTTAATAGCACTGACTCACTACATTCATAACAGAAAGAACGGGCCCCCTATCTGCTGGGGTGCTGCCCTGTGGGAGAGTATTAATCTGCACATACACCCAGCCCTGTTGCACCCCTGGTAGCTACAACCCTGAGAGAGGCTGAATGCTTTTAAAAGGGCAACTAAGCACTAAAAACACATTTACCTGTGGTGATTTCCTAAATATAATGGCTACCAGAACTGTTACATTAAAAATTTAAGAACATTTAGGTTGCCCTTTAAGCCACACTTGGGTAATCCTTTTTACCCACTTAGGTGCCATGAAAAGTGACACACTGTGTGCTGTGTTTCCATGGCTTAAAAGATAACTCAGAGTTTAGGGTCTAAGGCCTATTACACATGGGCGGAGCCAGATCTCTTGGGCTACGATTAGTCAATACTTACAAACACAGCCTATTGTCCTTGACAGATTTTTAGGCGAAATTGTAATTTCAATACTTATGCAGCCACCGCAAGCTGGGGTTAAAGGAAAACTCCCTTATAAGAACATCTTTTAGAAAGAATGGTCTCTTTAAAATATGTTGATATATCATAGTTTGTCCTATGAATTCATTACTGTATACCTGCTATGCTTCTGGATGCCTCGTGGAAACTAAGCAATTTAAAAACCTGTACTGAGCCTGTACTGAGCCTGGGCATGCTCAGAAGAGGCAGACAGGGGATTAACATTCAGCCATTGGCTGTGATGTCAACTGTCAAATCCATAACTGACAGTTGCTAACTGGAGAACCAGGAAGCAGAAACAGGGGATACAGGACATTGTGCAGGATTTCAGGTTAGACTTATATATTTCAGATTTCAAACTATTACCGTTTAGGGTTTTGGGGGTGATTTACCTGTATGTAAGTTTTCATTTTAGGGCTGGACTTGCCCTTTAAAGTCAAGGCAACAGATGAGTTATGTTAGCGTGACTTTAACCCACTGCGGCTGCAGCTATAAGTGAATCTGCCATTTGTGTTTCTTCTTTTTTTTCTTTGTACACAGGGCATAGGGGGAGTATAAGATACTAGCAACCCCCCCCCTTACAGAATCATCCTCATGCGACGTACGCACACACACCCACATCAAATGACCAGCACAAGCAGATGTGTCCAGGGTCCATGGACGCAACTCTGGCTCAGTTTATAAGATAGTGCCCCTCAGTGCATTGTATGGGCTGTGAATTAATTAACCTAAGCCCTGCCAGTGTCTTGCTTCAAATAGGTTCAATAAACTTCCTACTGGTAGTGCAGGGGGAACATGGCAGTTTCCGTCATCACACAGAACAACAATGTCTGGACACAGAGAAGTAAAATCTGTGCAGCTAAAACAATTTGTTTGAATCTAACTCCCCGCGGATGCCAAATTGCCCTATACAGTGTGTTAACTGTTATCTATATATATATACTAGCAAAAGTGTGCCCATTGGTGCACAGTGGAAATGATGTGTGTATGTTTTGCTATGTGTAGTTGCAGTGCTCACAGGAACCACCAGAAAACATCCAGGGGAGCCCTAATAAAATTAGTCTGAAGGTCCTGAAAAAAACCCAAGCAATCGCATCATATTAAATGAACAAACACACACTTATACCCCCCCTTACCTATACTACCTACCAGCTAGAATATAGAGGGTCTGTGTGGAATAAATCTGCAGGTCTGATATTATATATAATGTACACACACTGACACATCATACAGACACACATGGCCATTCTTCCTGTAGGCTCTCCCATAGAGAGGTGCTCATTAAATCCTTTCCTGTTGAAATGTTTCTTATACAGAGGAAATCCATTTGCTGACATTGTTCTTTCTGAACAGTCACTGAAATCTGCACACAATGCTCATTTAAAGGACACACTCATTAGGCACACTCGTCATTTTTATTCAGGCTAAAGAACTAATAATAAACAAGTACTGTATAATAAGCCTGTGTTTCCTTGTGGAAGGCTGAACAAGAGGCTATTGAGCTATAGAAACCAGGCAGTTTATACCTTTAATCAGTCACTATGACCGTTCTGTTATGGAACGAATCACGTTTGCAATTAGAGCCATGACAAGATCAGCACTGGTGCATTGTGTCCGTGCTAATGGAAACTTTGGCTTGTGGTCAACTAGTCAACAAACACCCCAACTCACTGCTTTATTGCCCCATGTTTCACTTCCTGTCTAACTGTCTCTTAGTAGTTGAGTGGCAGATAGTTTATGTAAATTTCTCAGTATCAGTCTGTGCTAATAGGGGAACAAACTAGGTCCTCACTACAGCTGTTCATAAGAAAACATACGGGAGTCCTGCTTCCCGTCTGCTCCATTCCACCCACTTTTTATAGATGAGCGGGCCAACCTATGGGAGGGCAGGAACTGGATGATTTGTGCCATACCATACGTGGCGTATCCCACCGTATCGCTATCTCTGAGGGACGGGCATAGTTTGACATAGCGGAGAAAGGGAAGCAGGACTTCAGACATGTATTTCTTGTGGACAGCTGCTTCCCTTCCTCCTGCTTCTCCTTTATTTTGATAAGTCTACCTATCCCCATTATCCATCCTCCACACCTGATTAGAGGATTGTGCATCATATCTGTATCATTTTCCTTGGGGAGAGGGCATGGCATTTAAGGTTGTCATCCTGAGTATATTCTGTGGGACGGTTACATCCCCTTTAATTGGCCAGGCCTTAGATAATGGAAAATAAATGATTATTCTACACTGTGCTATCGTAATCCATTATCATTATTTACCACTAGTGACATGTCTAGATTTATAGAGTGAAAATACGTACTGTAGTTCCGGATAACATGTTAGCAGATATTTATGCCAATACATTAATCTCACAGTACGTTGGTCTGTAGCCACAAGTCCACTGAGCATCATGGGAATGGTATACAATATTTAATCTAAGTTTAAAAGAGGCGTGTTTTATTTTTCCCCAAACAGGGTTAACCCTTTATGTCTCAGAATATAATTCTAATTATTGGATGGAACATAATGGGTTCATCCATAATCTGACATCAAGTCTCCATAAGAAATGATTATGGATAAAAGCTTGATTGGCGGAATGGTGAAATGGAACAGGCTGGAGAAAGCGTAACACAGTTTGTAGTTTCCTGCCTATGAACATGTAATAGTTCGATATGATGTAAACTGACTAAACGGATAGGATTTTAGGTTAGTCACTGTTGCGGTAGAATTGTCGGTACATTGTTGGTTTTGTCTTATATTGATTTACTACAGGATGTCAATAATGACACATCCCGTGCATCTTATTCTAAAACTATAGCTAATCTAATATGACAGCACACATAGCAACTTCAAACCTAAAGCAATCACCTCCAGATTGAACCATGACATCACGTGTGCCGCGTGAGATCATCATTCTTACATTATGTTTGTTTTAGATCATCAAACATGAGACTGGATGTCCAAACTGATTGTTAGAGAGCTAAAGGCATAGAAGTTAAAGGGATGATAGGATTAGAGATGAATGGACCTGGCATGTTTGGTTCAGACAGTGGTTCAGCGGAACTTACAAAATCCAAAAAATAGATTCAAAATCCAATTGAATCAGAACTTTTCCATTTGCAATATCATTTTGAATTTTTTATAGGCAGTTCCGAATTAAAACCAGGTTCGTTTCGAAAACAGAATTAATTTCTTGCCAGAATATAGAAAAACTGGAGGTTCTCTTCTTTCCTTGCTGTATGCCTTTTAATGAATTCCCTTTTTGACTAGTTTTCAAAGATGGAATGTCAAGCTTTATTTCTTCTTTTTACAATGCAATTTCCTTTAAGCTAATTAATCCTTTCACTTCTTCCTGTTGGTGATTCCTGACTTAGCACAACTGAATCAGCCCACAACAGTGTCAGACTGGACCGTTGGGGACCACCAGGAAATCTGAGACACCAGGGCCAACCAGGACGAGTTTTGGGGCCCATCTAACATTTCATATCTCTATTATCCCTTATTTACTATCTTACACCTACTGGCTCCTTCTGTTCATTATAATATATTTCTTACTATCCTTTTGGCTCTAAAATTGTTGCGGTTTTCACTGTTTTCTTGGGTGAATGTGCTGTGGGCCCACCAGGCCAGAATTTGATATAGTTACTTGCCTATAGTAACATCGTTTATCAAATAAGGGAACCTGGTTAAGCTATAAAAGTTCATACAAATGTGGGAACTCTGGGTGTATAACTTGTGGGGCTAGAACTGTCAGTTCATCAGTCTCTTACCAGAAGTAAAAGGTATCTAAATAAATCATGTGCATTGTAATACGAATATAATATTTATAACATTTATAATTGTAATTGCAGTATGAAAGCCAAGATCTACTTGTTAGAATGTAAACAGTGCCCCATACGGTATGTAGGATATACTACCTGTAGCCTTAAATGCAGAATTAGGGAGCATGTTTTATCCATTAAAAACTATATGTCATCATTTTTAATGTATAGGAAAACATTTTGTGACTTGCGGTGCCCTGGATTGGAAGTCTCTTGGGGTTATGTACAGAGAGCCGTTAGCGCTCTATATTGCATGCTTTAGTCAATTAGGCCTATAGCACCTCTCTGTATTGCGAATGGGGTTTACCCATGTCAGCTCTCTGTTGGCGTTAAAGATTCTGTCTTAGAGAGTCGTTATCTGCTTGATGCATTGGTTGCTGTAATTGCGTGACCATGTATTTGAGCACCGCCACAACAACGTTGTTAAAATCACCACAGCCCATGGTACATCGCGACTTTAAGTCCCAAACAGCAGATAACGTCTCTCCGTACATTGCCCCATCTGAGTGTTAAAGTTATTGAGAAAGTGTCCTCCTCTTTAAGGAAAGTCTTTGGGATTTTCTTATTGCAAACAAGATGACCACAGAGCCTCAATTCGTGATGGGATGTGACCCATTTTATCTAAATTGTGACATGTAGTATTGAAAATGTTTTCATCTATAATTGCATTTTATTAGATTTTTTTACATTTGCATGTACGAGATTGGGATGCCATTTTCTATTCATACACCAAGGGGTTAATTTTGTTATGGACCTATCTCCATCTATGGACTAAGGTGGAGGTCCCCGAAACGCGTCAGATGATGCTCTATCGTGTGCCACAGTGTGTGGATCCTAATAACGTTATTAAGACCTGGAAGTGCAGAATGTTCTTTTCTTTAAGTGATAGGCCCCACTATGCCCAAAATGTGCGCAGAGCTCCATTTCTTGGATCTCATCTGCTTTGTGCATCGCACGGAAATCTTGGTGTCCATGCCCCAATATCTGCATTGTTCTACATTTTCCCAACACCTGGATCACCGTTTCTGGTGCGCATCGCGTGCGTTGTCATACACTTAATTATACGGAGAAAAACAAAAGTGCTAAAGCAAATAAATTGGAGAGGCCTC
The DNA here is from genome assembly GCA_019447015.1 of Hymenochirus boettgeri. Lineage (NCBI taxonomy): Eukaryota > Metazoa > Chordata > Amphibia > Anura > Pipidae > Hymenochirus > Hymenochirus boettgeri. Next base: position 231,444,247 of record CM033470.1, on the reverse strand, counting down.
ACAGGAGACAGAAAATATAATTAGTTTATGTAAAAAGCCCTAACAATCGGTGCAGTATTTAGTAGCTTTAGCTGTTGTGTATATTTCTTGGGCATACTTGCACTAGTTTGCACTAGACTGAGAGAGATCTGGATTTCTCTGGAGGAGAGAAATTCTAGAAAGCAGTGTCTGAACTGTGTGTTCAGGTATTTCTGGAAACGTAAGATGTATTTAAACTGGCCATTGGAATCTTGTGTCAAATAATGCTCCCAGTCAGACAGGGCTGTCAAAGGTCACGCTGCATGTTTGTAGGTCTTTATATAGCAGCTTGTGAAACACAATCAGCTGGACGGCTTCCTAAAACCATTCTTTCTATGTGTGCATCCATACTTGCCATTCTGCATATCCATGATGTAATTTAATCTTCCAAAAATATACAAGTGTATCTCTACCATTTTATTCTTCAAGAGCTTGGTCTTGCTGAACAATATTAGGGAGACATATATCTAACCAATATTTCATATTTCAAGTGATTGTTTCATTTTACACCCATCATAGAAATTCAATACTTTAAATAGCTCATAGTATTGAATTCCCATTTGCGTTTTTCAGTCCCGTCTTCATTCATAGTGATGGCCCACTTCGCGGATCCGAACCTGGATCCACGGCGGATTTACCTCATTCGCGAACAGCGGGTATCGAGGATTTTCCGGTTTTCCACCTTCCAAACTTTTCTGAACCGCGTTTTTGAAAATTTTCAAAATTACGAGGATTTCTCGTATTTTTTAAAATACGGGAAAATATGAGAAATCCTCGTAAATTCATAATTTCACGGATTTTTCACATTTTTGGCCGGAGCAAGCCACATTTTCGGGTCCGTATTTTCTAATAATCCTCGTATTTTCGAAGAATCCTCGTATTTTCGAAGAACGGATTTTGCCGAACTTTCATTTTAATAGGTTTTAATGGGTCCACTCGCGGATTTTAGAATTTTCGGATTTTTCCGTTCGGACATCTCTATTCATTCATTTAAAACAGATTGGGCCATGTAGAACCAGAATTCTATTATTACCTCTTACCCCACTTCCTGCTAAAATCTCACCCAAAAAGTCACAAAATAGCCGCTAACCCTGTGATTCTCAACCTTTTTATCCTTGTGAAACCCATAAAACCATATTGCTGCCTCGGGCCACCTACACCAAAAAAACTATTATACATTTTTATTGATCTCTTTCTTATTAATCATTTAATCAAAATAAATAACTCACACCCATATAACAATATTATATTTTAATATATAAATAAATGTAATACAGCATCACAAGGGAAGATTTGTACAGTTCCTTGCACCATCTTTTAGGACCCTCTAGAAACCTCTCAATGGCACCCCTGACCCCTGGTTGAGAATCACTTCACAAACCATTGAGATCCTTTATCCCTCTTTTATCTTAGACTTTAAAGCCTTAGAAAGGTTTTAAAGTTTAACTTTACCAATAAACCATTCACCATACAGCAACAACACTGACAAGACAAGAACACTCAGTGAAAAGGTACAGGCTAGACGTCCAATGACATTAACACCTAAATAGTATGTTCCCTCCTTTGGGAACTAAGGATGTCACATCTAATGAGAATACTTTTTCACAAGTGTAAGAGATTCTAACACAACCCACATTGCTGCATAAATCAAACTTCCGCACCTTACAGCGTGGCCTTTGTATATTTTAGCCATTATTGATTAGCAGGGCCAGATTTATACTTTTCTATGCCCTAGGCTACCTACCTTTTTGCTGCCCCCACCCTTCTACATTACCTTTTAAAGGGGAAGTTCAGTGCAAATACATGTACTTTTCAGAAAAAAGAGCAGTATTTTTTCATCCCTATGACCTTAATCTGCCAATTCAGCATTTTGTCTTTGTATAAATAAATGCAACCGAAATACTGACTTCCTGTTTGCAGGACCCCTAATAGAGACCGTTATGTTCTTGCCCTTGACCCAGCGCCTGGGTTGATTCAGTTGCTCAGTAGAGATCTGAGCATGTTTGACCCATCCAACAGCCAATCAGTAGAAATTACTGTTAGAAACATTTCAAGGATATGGTGCATTCTGGGAAGAAGAAGGACCGTTAGAACCTGAAATGTCAGCTCACTAATGTCAACAGCAGGGAACAGCAAAGGGTATGAAATCAACTGATTTTTCAAAATGGGAGAGAATATGTAGAATAACTAAGAAGGCATTACACAAACTAACAATTTAACAAATATTGATCATTTCCACTGAACTGTCCCTTTAAATAGGTATAACATTGAGCAATACATTGCAGAGATCACAATACTGAGATCAGGTTGAGGATGTTGGATGGTATGCCCCCACTCCCAAAAACAATTAATGCTGGGGTGGCCCTGCAGTAACTGTAAGGAAGGCAACTGACTTATTTGTGTTTCCCTAGGTCATGGCCTAAGTGGCCTAGTGAGAAATGCAGCCCTGTTGATCAGATAGATAAATAGATAACACTCAAAAAAACTCTTAAACCACCAATAAACTGAATTTTTAAATATAGGTGCAGGACCCTCCCAAACCCCAGTTATGTTTTACAACCCCCCCTACCCAAAGATGCAGTTAAACATATTTACAAGATCTGGACCCTTGCTGGTTTGCTGCGCCTCCCCTCTCTGCTTCCTCATCACGGCTGTCAGTTAAAGGCGCGACAGTGACCTCATGCCCAATTATCTGACAGCTCCGACCAGGAAGCGCCTCGCTGGTGCTTGTGCTAGACAAAAGGAACACACAGGACTATACAGAGTGAAGGCAGTGAGTATTAACACAATACCGTGTGAGCAGTGAGTAATGTTGAGTCTGTGCTCCAAGCTCAAGCCCCATACATATAGTAGACTATTTATCACTGTCTATATGACAAGGCAGTGTCTGGAAAGCACAGGTATCATTTTACAGACAGTACTTTAAAAACTGTTAAATTCAGATTATTTCCAGCAACCCCTTTAATACTTTGTGTATCTGGTACCTCTTCTCCCTTGCCTTGCAAGGCATAAAGCAATAGTTACTACTACACATTTACAGCAAGATGTACTGCTTTCCTAGCCAGGAATATCCCATTCTTTGTTTCTGGATTTTATTCCAACTTGGTGTACAAATTTGCATTCTTTATTGGGCTCTGGTGTGAATTCATTGTTCTTAATATACAAGTCATTAATTATTACTATTTCTGTACAATTTCCTGTACTATAATCTTGTAAAGCTCTGTGCACATTATAACCCAAATTAGAACTGCATAGAGACAATAAAAGCCTTTGAAGAAGTTGTCACTTATTTTCTTCCTGGCTCTACTTTTTATTTCCAAGGCACACCAGGGCCTTTTCCAACAGTAACGTCCCTCTCATTTCTAGAAGTTAATAGCCTATTTTCTTTTATATCTTAGTGGATAAAAACCAAAGATGTGGGGAATCTTATTGTGATCTGTTATTTCAATTAAAACTATACAAAGGTGATGAAAATAAGATGAAAAAAGACAGCATTTCTAACTACAGCGTGATTCCCAGGACACCATAAACCAGTGAGAAAATAATAGCAAGTGACTCATGTAATTATATTGCTAGTGGTGCCAGTATGGCAATAGTGTCTGCAGAAATAAATGATGGGAAATAATATAATAATAGGTACGTATTGGTAATTTTCAGGAGCTGACAGTTATCTCAAATGTTACATTCGAACCTCACTTGGTATTTGCACTGAACTTCCCCTTTAAATATGTAAGAGGACTGTTTGAGAATGCAGAGTATCCCAGTAGGGATGCACAAACACCATGCAAACAGATTATTTTTCAACATGGATCAAAACTGTAATGTTGATGCTGACACCTGGTTTTGACTGTTGACACACGTGCAATGCCAAATTTGTGCCAACAGTTTCAGTCCATAACTATGGTACTTCCTTAGAACCCTGCATGCAAGCCTTTTAAATGTTACAAGGTCCCAATTAGAGTATAACAGCTACTCTCCAATTGGCCACCCCCCTCATCGTCAGGGGTATCATGGTCAACAGTTTATTTTAGAACCCAGTGATCTCATAACATGGCAACTAAGACTAACAGTTTGTTATCACTGACATATATATTCTAATACTGTGAGTCAGCAAAGTGAATTACACACGTACTGAGTGTAATAAAGTAAATGTGCTGCACCATCCATTCAAAATGATTGAGAACTGTTCACACATGACCTATAAAGAAAAGCCTTGAAAAGGTCTCTCTTCCTTTAATCCTATTCTCTGCTTCACCTGTTAGTTACACAATCAGTGTTCAATGGTCTACACTGGAGTTTGATAATTGTGTTACTACCAGGTGGAGTGGAAAATAGAGAAACAATGGAGAGAGACTGCATCTTTGTTTTTCAAGGGTTTTCTTCTAATGTTTGATCAAATGCATGGTGCCTTTACTTTATTACACAATGCGTAATCTACTTTACTGACATATAGGTTTACGGTGGCCATAGGCACATTGTGGTTTTACAGTTCGGGGGGTCGTACGTTAGATGGGTTGATAAAAAAAAGTTGAAACTTTCCCAGTAGGAAAACTTATCGTACGAACATAGGCTGATCGCCCATACACAGGACGATACCCTGGAACATACCACAGAGATCGTAGTGTGTATGGCCACCATTAGAATATAAGTGACAGCTGAACAAGTTCAAAGAAATGCCAGTAGATCATTTCAATGGGAAGTTATGTGGGAAAACATAAATACAAAACAACACGTTTTGTTCTCTTCATATTTGAAAAATCAATTGATTTAATTCCATGCACTCCCTGTAGTCCAGTGGTCAGTAGTGTGTTTCTGTAAAGGTCCATCTACTTCCCAGGATTCTCATTTGGTTGTTGGATGGGCCTAATATGAATTTGTGCTAAACTTCCTCTTCAATCAGGTAATAGGAGGTCTTGCAGTGATGCAACGATTCAAGGTCTTTTTAATGATCATTTGTTTTTAATTTAATAAAAGGGTAGTAACTTTATTCCGCTGTGGATACATTTTCTTCCCTTTCATCATCTTTATAGAATTAGTCTGCAATTGTTCGAATTTCAGATCAATATTTATAGCAGTTGTGTCAATAATTTATTAAGTCTCTGGTTCACATCTGTATAGTTCTAGCAATGGCCAATTGTAAACAGGCAGTTAGGAAACCCAACACAAACCTTAATAAATAAAAAAGGCCAGAAATAATGTTCCTATGAACACAATAAGGATTATAGCTGTGATGTTTTGCTAGGTAATTATTTTTATTGAAAGCTCAGGGTCATGCTCTCAGTGATACCAACACAAAGTACAAACATGCAAGTGATTCGGGAGCTGTCTGCCTCTCCCTTATGCATAATAGCTGTTAAGCTGTAGGGCCAGAGAGAGGCTACTTACATGCGTTTAGCCGGTAGGTATCAAGATACATTCTGGACTTGCTCTCCCTTTCCACTCCCAGCAAGTATCGAGGGGGAGGCTCAAATGGGATAAGTCTGAAAGTCCCCAGGCAATCGCACCACATAATATGATCAAAAACACACATACCCATTTCTATTTGACCTGCCAGCTTTTCACATGTTTAAAAACTACAACTTCCAACATTCCCTGGTTGCACAGAATGCTGGAAAATTAATTTTTCATACATCCTGGAATAAAGACCTTTTACTGACTTACAGAAATTAAAGGCCCGTGCTTTAGCGATTCCTAACCAAGGGTTTAAATATGCACATGTTATGTGCATGTTATGATATACAACATGGGTGTTGAACTTTTCACATGTTTAAAAAATACAACAAATATCTGATAAACATAAGCAGCATAGCAGTATTTATGAGCATATGCACCAGGCCACTTCTACCAATATTTCAAACCAGGGAATAATTTCAATTTTAGCAGTTTTATATAATTTAATAAGGTATATTCCCTTATTCCCCAAAACCAAGGGTAAGCATGCCATGCGTACAATCTTCCACCATCCTTCTTTCTCCTGCTCTTGCTGTTTTGTTATTGGTAGAGCACCTGATGCCCTACTAATAAATGCCTACCAATATTTTGCACCTCTATACATTTAACAGGTTTTTTCAGATTATAATCTATTATTGCTATAGCAAAAATCTAACTCTTAAAAGGAATTGTACACTGAAAAAATTACCTTTTCTCACTCATTTCTAGTGATGGACACAAAACCGAACTCAAACCCGAGTTCGAGCCAAACTTTATAAATTCGGAAGAACTCGAACTGTTCGAACTAGTTAGTTTTTCGGACTCATGGCTGTATTTGAGAATTATCAAAAAAAAAAAACCCCACTAATTATCGAATTTACGAGCCGTTCGCTAACCCTAGAACGTATCGCTTGCTAACCCTCGAAAGTATCATTTGTTTTCGGTAAACCCCGAATTTATGGTTATATTTTCAGTGACCCTCGAAAGTATCGTTCGGTAACCCTCCAATGTAGCTTGCGCAAAACCTGACAATTGCCCACTCGTGTTTAAAAAGTGTTTAAAAAAAGTTTTGGTGATAGTGACGTGTTCCCCAGACCATTTCCCAAGTACCACAGCCATTTAAAGTTATCATTGTTACTTTAGCTGTAAATCATCCAAACTTTTCGAACTATCACTCCCCATTGACTTTGATGTGTCCGAATTCGAACTTATACTGAAGTTCGAAAACGGACCGAACTTTATGAAGTTAAGTAACCTCTACTCAGTTCAATCTATAAATTACTACATGTAAGCTGCTTGACACTAATCCAGTGCCTGTTTTGCAGTCCCTCAGCCAGACTATCTGACTCTGAGGGAAAGAATGCTCATTAATCCATATGAGGCAGCACTGGGTGAGGGCATTTCCCACCATGCAGTTCATGTGCCAACTGTCATCATTTTAGTGACAGCACAACTATATATAACAGAAGAGTTTACTAAGGCACTTGATTGACAGTTGAAATGTAGGTTTCAGACTGGATATCTAAAGAAATAGGGGACAGATAAAAAAAAAATTGCTAGTTGGGAAGAATTATAGTTTCCAGTAATGGGCAATTAAAAAAAAAAAAAAATTGTCACCTTTTAAAAGGTGACAAACCTGCACTAAAGCTGGGTACACTCAGTACCGATAAAGCCCTTATATTGTCTGATACAACAGTATTGGGGCTTTATCGGCACTGTGTGAGGGTGCTTTTCCGAACGAGCGCGTGGCTGGCGAACGTTCGGGCCAGCTGATCGGTCGCTCTGAAAAGTCTGTACGTTTCCCTCGGCTGCGGAAAACTCCCTATAGAGGGAGTCTGCCATGGCCGAGGGAAACACACAGTCCCGAGCGTTCTCCCTCTGGTGTGCAGATCCGGTCTGTCTTTTTAAAAAAATATTTACTGTGTGTACCCAGCCTAACAAACAAAAAATTTTGAGGTTTCTGGGTTTTTTAATAGCTACATATTCGCATAGTACGTTAACATACTTTTGAACTAAGAAAACATCCTTAAGATTGAGATGAATAAGATGAATATCTTTTTTAACCAGTAAATAAGTATAGCCTATTCAGTACTGGAGTATAGATACTTAAAAAACCTGGAGCCCATATTGGAGACCATTATGCTTTGAAAACCACCTATTAATTTGCATGCAATTAAATGAAACGCAAGAGAAAACTGCTAAAATTATTATCCGGTGCAAAATAACATTTGACTAGAAAGGGATTAAAGGCATGTCCATCCCCAAAACTATAAATTTAACCCACTACTGGCCCCACTGTGTAGTGTAATAAAATTCTTACCTTACATCCCTGCTCCAAATGGTTCGCCTGTAATGTCCCTGTAAAGTCCCAAAAAGTGACCACCAGGAGCCTGGCAGAGTCCATATAGGACTCTTCTCCGGGAGAATTTTGCCATGCGCACTGCAGCCCTCCCTCTCCCACCTGTTTTCCTCTCCCTCCCCCTAGCACAAATCCCCTTTTCTGTAGTGTAGGGCTCCCTCCCCCAGACTTAACTGCTATAGTATATATTTGCAGAAACTCCCCTGAACTATACTTACATTACCTCTCTCCTCCGACGTTCTGGATAGCCGGGAGCCGTGTCCGTGATTGGCTGCCTCTCAGCCAATCACGGATGCGGCTGCTGGTTCGGCCCCCTGCTTGCAGTTTCATGTAAACAGAGGTCCGTGACAATGTCGGAGAAGAGAGGCAAGGGGGTAATTATCGGGGGAGTTTCTGCAAATGTTACTATAGCGGTTGGGGCTGGAGGAGGGAGCTCTACACTACAGAAAAAGTTACAAAAAGGGGTGGACATGCCCTTTAAACAGTGAAACAAAAAATACTACCCAAGATGACCTTAGAAGCAGTTTCCCAAAGTCAAAAGGCACTATAGTAGAAGATTCACCGCACACCAGATTTAAGCAAGAACATCTTTTATTGACACATTAAAAACAATGTTATTGCTTGTTATAGTGGCTATATATTGCCTTCTCAGCGACAACTACCACTACGCACCCAGTATCTACACTATCTAAGGTGCGCAGATCCTACCTATTCGTTTTGAAGGGCTGAGTCTATCTTCAATAGTCCAGGTGCAATAGGGTGAGAGCATGCATAAGCCTAGCAGTGGTCGGGAGAGAAAGGAACCTGCAGATTTTGGCTATAATCCGAAGGAAAAAGTGTAAAGTTTTCGCAACATAGTCAATGTGGTTAGAAAAAGGAGTGTCAATAATTACCCCTAGGCAGCGTGCCGATTAGATAGGAAAAATGGGAGTATTGTCAACAGAGATAGAGAAAGATGGGGCAGGACCAGATTTAGGTGGAAAAATGAGTTTTTAGAGGATAAGGGAGACCAGGGGGCACCCAGAATTACACTTGGGGCATGTATGCCTACGATTGTTGGACTGTATATGGCCATTTGTATGAAAATCATATGAAATCCTTCCCTATCAGAGACATTTTTATCTTATCAATACCAATTATGAGATGCTGCGATCGTACGATCAGTATTGGTATGCGGGAAGTATGAAAAAAAGGTGGTGTACCGTTTTTATATATATACAAACAGAGAAAAGATAATCAGTGCACATTCCTAGGCTCCATACAACATCATATTATCTGCACACTGGCATACTTTATAAACAAAGGGGTTTTAGTAAACATTACTGTGATTACACGAAAGCCTTCCAACCATGTCAAAGTAACCTCAGTCTGGAAGGTTACCTTGACGTGGTTGGAAGGCTAGGAATGTGCATTGATTATCTTTTCTATGTTTGTATAAATGTTTGACCAGATCAGTAGCACTTCCGCTAAATGTAGTTGTAAATTAGCCTAATTGGAGTGCTTCCACAATCTATATCTATCTATCTATTAGCAAAAGTGTGCCCGTTGGTGCACAGTGAAAATTATGTGTGTATGCTATGCTAGGTAATAATTTTTATTGAAAGCTCGGGGTCATGCTCTCAGTGATACCAATACCAAGTGCACAAACATGCAAGTGATTCGGGATCTGTCTGCCTCTCCCTTATGCATATAGCTGTTAAGCTGTAGGGCCAGAAAGAGGCTACTTACATCCGTTTAGCCAGTAGGAATTAGGATCCATTCTGAACTTGCTCTCCCTTTCCACTCCCAGCAAGTATCCAGGGGGAGGCTCAAATGGGATGAAAGTCCCCAGGAAATCCCACCATATAATATGATCAAACACACACACTCTCCCATTTCTATTTGACCTGCCAGCTTTTCACATGTTTAAAAACTACAACTCCCAGCATTCCCTGGCTGCACAGAATGCTGGAAAATGCATTTTTCATACATCCTGGAATAAAGCCCTTTTACTGACTTAGACATTAAAAGCTTGTGCTCTAGCGATTCCTACCATAGGGTTTGACTATGCACTACAAAAACTACAACTCCCAGCATTCTCTGTTAGCAGTAAATGTGAGAGTCTGAAAATTTTTCTAATTGGCTAAAGGTGGCCATACATATACACGATATTACTTACCCGACTGAGCGCTCACGCAACGTTCAAGCGATCCTGCAGGAAACACTTCTCCCGATCTTATGAAATGAACGGGATTTTGCGATCGCATGTCGGTCGCATATAAGAACGGGAGAGGCGGTTGATGCAGGATCGCTCGACTGTCACGTTTTACAAACAGCACATAACTGGGTGTAAAGCCTCACACACGTGCGATCACGGGTCTAGACCCGCGTCGCACGATTTGTCCGAACGTTCGTTTTTGGGGCGAGAATTGGCCGTGTATGGGCCCCTTATTGCCTGAAACGCTCGGCCGTTTCGGCCGATAAAGTGCCCATACGATTATCGGTCGAAACGAACATTCGGACACATTGTGCATCACACGTGTGTATGAACCTGGTTAGTAAAATCCCACTTGCCTTTTATTAGTATAGTATAGTATTTGAGGTTGAATAAAGACATACGTCCATCCAGTCCAACCCATTTAGCAATATCCTCATTTCCTGCCTAACTGTTGATCCAGAGGAAGGCAAAAAAGGGGGAAAAAATTCCTTCCTGACTCCAAGTGGCAATCGGAAATTTCCCTGGATCAACTCTACTTTATGTATCAATACCAGTAACTTGCAACATTACTTGTTTGCAGAAACTCATCCAGCCTTTTTTTGAAAATGACCAATGAACCTGCCATAACAACGTCCACTGGAAGACAGTTCCATAGCTTTACCGTTCTCACAGTGAAAAACCCTTTCCGAGCTTGAAGCCTAAACCTTTTTTCTTCAAGTCTTAAGGGATGTCCTCGTGTCCTTTGACATGTTCTATTGGTGAACAATGCCCCAGATAGTTTATTGTATGGCCCGTTAATGTATTTATACACAGTAATCATATCCCCACGCAAGCGCCTTTTCTCCAGCGTACATAATTGTAACTTTTCCAGTCTCTCTTCATATTCAAGCTCCCCCAATCCCCTTATTAATTTAGTTGCCCTTCTCTGAACCCTTTCCATTTCAAAGATGTCCTTTTTGTACACAGGATTCCAAAATTGCACTGCATATTCCAAATGAGGCCTTACCAATGCTTTGTAAAGAGGGAGAATTACATTTTCCTCCCTTGAATCCATACCTCTCTTTATACAAGACAATACCATGCTGGCTCTGGCTGTTGCCGCCTGGCACTGCTTGCTACCTTTAAGTTTGTTATCCACCAAAACTCCAAGATCCCTTTCCAACAGGGATTCACTTAACACAGAGCCATTTATAGTATAAGTAGCACAAGTATTTTTAAGTCCAAAATGCATCACCTTACATTTATCAACATTGAATTTCATCTGCCACTTAGCAGCCCAATGTGATAATCTATCTAGATCCCCTTGCAACGATTGCACATCCTCTGAAGTTTTTAATGGTCGACAAAGTTTTGTGTCGTCGGCAAACACAGAAACCTTGCTGACAATACCCACTTCCAAATCATTAATAAATAGATTAAATAGAAGCGGCCCCAACACAGAACCCTGTGGCACCCCACTTAGCACTTTAGTCCATAATGATGAAGCCCCATTAACAACTACTCTCTGCATCCTATTCCTTAACCAATTTTCTATCCATGTACAAATGTGACTCCCCAGACCAACAGACCTTAGCTTATTCATTAGTCGCCTATGGGGGACTGTATCGAAAGCCTTTGCAAAATCCAAGTAAACTACATCTACTGCTATACCAGAGTCTAAATTTCTACTTACTTCCTCATAAAAGCCAAGCAAGGTTGGTTTGACAAGATCTATTCCTCCTAAATCCATGCTGGTTACTACTTATAATGTCAGTCCTTGAAACATACTCTAGAACATGTTCCCTTATTAAACTTTCCAGGATCTTCCCCACCACTGAAGTTAAACTTACAGGCCTGTAATTACCCGGCTGTGAACGACTACCCTTTTTGAATATTGGAATAACATCAGCCTTTCTCCAATCCAGAGGCACACCACCGGACATGAGGGAATCAGCAAAAATAAGAAACAATGGCCTAGATAAAACTGAACTTAGCTCCTTAAGTACCCGAGGATGTATTTTATCCGGTCCAGGAGATTTATTAATATTAACCTTATTTAGTTCTTTCTGTACCATATCCTCGGTTAACCAAAGTGAACTTGAATCTTGTATACCTTTATTGCTACTATACTCTATGATATCTGTACTTGGATCTTCTATAGTGTATACAGAGGGAAAAAAATTATTCAAGACATTTGCTTTATCGCCATCCTCCGTAACTAACTTATCCCCATTAATTAATGGTGCCACATTCTCAGTCCTCATCTTCTTACTATTAATATACTTAAAAAAATGTTTAGGCTTAGTGATGCTTTCTTCAGCTATCCTAACTTCATTATTAATTTTAGCTAGTTTGATTGCTTTCTTACACTCCTTGTTACAGTTTTTATACTCCCTAAAGGCCCTTTCCGTTCCCTCAGCCTTAAAGGTTTTAAATGCCTTTTTTTCCTTACCCTTATGCCTTTTTCCATCAGAATTCAGCCACATGGGCGCAGATTTATTTTTTTTTACATTTATTTCCCAAGGGTATAAATTTAGATGTGAACTGGCTTAAAATCCCCTTGAACACAGTCCACTTCTGTTCAGTACCTTTACCTGATAATACATTATCCCAGTTGAAATTCTGAAGAGCTGCTTTTAACCTGGGAAAATTTGCTTTCCTGAAATTAAATGTCTTTGTTAACCCAGCGCACTTTTCCTTTCGATAACAAAGTCCAAATGCCACTATTTCATGGTCACTATTCCCTAAGCCTCCAGTTACCTTTATATCTATAATGCACTCCACAATGTTAGATATTACCAGATCCAACAGAGCTCCTTTTCTAGTAGGAACCTCAACCACCTGTGAGAGAAAATTATCCTGCAGCAAATTCAGGAACTCATCGCCTTTTTCTGTGATGGCAGTTCCACCACACCAATCAATGTCAGGGTAATTGAAGTCCCCCATAATGAGCACACTCCCCAAACTTGCAGCCCTTGCCAACTGCATATGAAGTTGACTCACCTCCTCTCTGCTAGCATTTGGCGGCTTATAGCAGACACCAACAATGACATTACCCCCTTTTCTGTTGCCTAATTCCACCCATATTGCCTCCACTTTATCATCCATATCACCAGTTATCTCTTCTTTTAAATTTGGCTTCAATTCTTTTTTAACATAAACACATACTCCTCCCCCTTTCCTTTTTTTTTCTGTCCTGCCTAAACAAGGCATATCCTTCTATATTTACAGCCCAGTCGTGAGAACTGTTCAACCACGTTTCTGCTATACCTATTACATCATACTTTTCATTCAATGCCAACATTTCCAATTCACCCATTTTGTCAGCCAGGCTTCTCGCATTTGTAAACATACATTTTAGATTATGATCCTGTAATTTATTCGTACACTTTGATACACATTCCTCCCTATCCCCTATGCTAGCCCCACCCCCCTTTCCACCCACCACTGGCCTATCTACACCCTGCTTTCCTCCTGGACAATCTATACCAGTGAGACTGCTAATACCCTGAATTGTCCCAATTCCACTTCCTTTTAAAGACCCTGTAGAAATCCTGGAGGTGTGGCTTAACCTTCCATTTTGAGTTTTACATTCAAACCTAAGGGGTGTCCAGTAAAGTAAGTTTAGTTTATTAATTGTATATAGATTGTTTTGTAATTCAGTAGTAGGTAGTAGTACTATACTTTGTATAGGGTTATTTCTTATGGTGATTTTAGTTAAATATTGATAATTACAGACATACATATAGACCTTTCCTATGTGTAATACAGTTATATACCCCCACCTAATTGGTTGCTCCTAAAAACTCAATGCAATCTCTGTAAAAATATAAATTTATATATATAAGGGATATCTGTGTGGAAGGCGTGCTGTAAGTATATATAGTAATCTAAAGCGACACTTGGGTAGGCAACGCTGTACATTAAATACTTTTAGGGTTATTCAATAAAAGTTCTTATCGTTTAAAATGGTGCTAACCAATCAGATTTTAGCTTTCAAATGTTAAATAAGTTCTGATTGGTTGGGGCAAAATTAGCACAATTTTACACAATAAGAACTTTTATTGAATCTCCCCGATTGTATACAAACAAGGTAATAAGTGCAAGCAATTAAAACAAATTAAAATTACATAAATAACCTTTCATACATTAGGTTAAGAATACACATATATATATATAAATCATGGATGGATAGATAGATATAAATGTGGTGTGCCATAAAGCATTAAGAATGAAACCCCTGCCACCAAGAGCTTAAAGTGGGACAGCATACAGACGCAAGTGGGAGAAGTATACAAATTGCTTGAGGGGGCAAACAATCATTAATTAGTATGTATTTGAGGTTGAATAACGAAAAACGTCCATCCAGTTTAACCTACTTAGCAATACCTACATTTCCTGCCTAACTGTTGATCCAGAGGAAGGCAAAAAAAAAACCCCACCAGAATTATGCAGGGGGAAAAAATTCCTTTCTGGCAAATTGGAAATATCACTGGATTAACTCTACCTTATGTATCAATACCAGTAACCTGCAACATTCCTTGGTTTTCAGAAACGTCACATTTTCCTCCCTGATCTCTGGGATTTTTCCTGCTGCCTTTAAACATGCGCGCTTCAAACCTCTTCTTAAAAAACCCTCTCTGGACCCTACCTGTCTCTCATACTACTGCCCAGTCTCCCTTTTAGTGTCAAAACTATTAGAATGTCTCTATATGCATTACTAATTACCTCCATGCTAATAACATATTGGACCCATTGCAGGCCGGGTTCCGACCTTGTTATTCAACTAAAATAAAGGCCTACAAACTGCAAAGGCCAAGGGCCAGTTCTCGGTCATTATTCTCCTCAACCTATCGGCTGTCTTTGATACTGTGGACCATTCTCTTCTTATGCAAATTCTAAATTCTCTGGGCATCCAAAATCAAGCAGCGGTGTGGTTGTCTTCTCATCTCTTTAACTGATCTTTTTCTCTATCTTTTGCTAATAAGATTTTCTTAAGTTCAGTTTAGTGTAGGGGTCGGTCAGAGCTCTGTATTAGGACCCTTGCTGTTCTCCCGCTACACTATCTCTTTGGGAGAAATAATCAGTTGTTTTTGCTTTAAGTATCATCTATATGCTGATGTTATCCAAATTTACTTGTCAACCCCCACACTAACCCCTGAAGTTCAATCTCTAATCTCTAAATGTCTATTCTCTATTTCCTCCTGGATGGCACAACACTGCCTTAAACACAATATATCTAAAACTAAATTAATAATCCCCCCCCCAAACTAGGACCAATCTACTCTTCTCCATCTCTATTGAAAATATGGTCATTAAGCCAGCTGAATCTGCACGCTACCTTGGAGTAATCTTTGACTCTTCTTTTTCCTTCCTTTATCACATTAAAAATGTCTCTAGGATGTGTTGTTTTCTCTTTTGCAATATTGCAAAGATCCGCCCCTTTCCTTGTGTCTTGACTACTGTACTACATGCAGGGGGCTGGACCGGCAGAGAGAGGAAGCCAATCACAGCCATGGCTGCCGGCAATAGAGAAACTGCGGGAACTGTAATTCCTTTTCTTTACGCATCTAATATAGCTGTTGGGAAGGGATGGCCAACATTATATAAAAAGAATTTTACGTTACGAGAAAGGCAGGGATGGGGGGGAAGGACTCCCCTGCACATGCCACGGTCCTCTCAGAGGACAGGGAGGAGGCGAAAACCTTTTACACAGTAAGACCGCTCCGGCTCTTCAGTTTCCTGGAATTTGGAAAAGCATGGCAGGGGAACCATAAGGAGCAGAGATGTAAGGTGAGGAATTTTTTTAAACTACACAGTGAGGCCAGTAGTGAGTTAAATTTTAGTTTTGGGGTGGACATGCCCTTTAATCCATGCTACTACTTCTAAAATCTAAAATATGATCCCATAATCAAGTTTCTAGTACCAATCCCTACCACTAATGTTAGACTTAAATTTAGGTGTAAAATGTTATCAGACTGAACGACAACCATTTGTGAAAATTGGTATTACTTTTTTCCAATCCAGTGATACATCACCAGACAAAGTAAACAGTTGTCTAGATAAAACTGGACTAAGCTCTCAAGATCAGAGGATGTATTTCATCTGGTCCTGGGGCTTTATTCAGGCAGAGGCCACACTATAGATGCATTACTACATTATCTCTACATGTGTTTAAATGCTAAATTGCAGGCATAAACACCTGCTTATTTTTATTAAGTCATCCTCTGCCTCTATAATTTTTTTTCAAACTCCATTTCCCACTGTGGGCAGGTTCAGATTAAGGCCAGTGACTACAAAGAGAAATTTACCACAAGCTTCCAACTAGATGAACTGAAATGCAAAGACTGGGAGATTAACGATCACACAAAAACCCTAACTCCCTTTTTTCCCTTATAGGACACACACTGCTCATTATATACATGGCTTAAATACAATACAGACTGTCAAATAAGTAAATCTGACATTTACTAACCTATGCCACAGATAGCTTTGTTTAGTGCCAGAAGTTCAGTTCTTTAACAGTAAGAGTTCTTTATCACAGTCACCGTCAATAAGGACAAGTTTTAAGATCTCACCAGTGGCTCTGCATAATACAAATTCAACCTTGGCTAGCTTTAATAACACAGAAGCCAAGGTTGAATGTAGACACTTTTTTTAACCTTTTGTGTATCATCAGAATACAATGATACAAGTCCACAGTGCAGACACCTCAATTAAAATAACTGTATATGTTTATACTGTATATTGTAATCACCAAAAATATTTATCCTATTAAAGAGATTGTTTTTGCCACTAAAAAAGTTCACCACTCAAATAAAAAAACTTTAATATAAGGAAACCACAAACCCCACAACTGCAAAAGTTCGAAATCTGAAAAATGGAAGTATAACTTGAAATGCTGGCTGATGTACTGTTAGGGCTAGGTCACACCACCACAATTGTGATCTGATCGACAGTTAAAAAGCGCACAATAGTTTTGGCCAGTTGGACTGGCCACACTAGTGTGCTGTGATCCGATAATCTTTTGTGCAAACGCATGCACTCCAGTGTGGCCTCAGCCTTTCCTCTCCTCTCTGTTTCCTGGTTCTTTCAGTTAGCAGCTCTCAGATGACATCAAAGTCAATACCGTAACTATTCCCCTAGCTGCCTCCTTTGAGCATGTAAAAGCTTGGACAATGTAGAGAGGGAAAGCATAAAATTTTGCTGCATAACAAATCACCTATTCAGTACGTCTGTCGACTTTATAATTATTGCAATTGTGGGTTTGGTTTTAGGAGGTGAATAACCTATATACAATTTGAGTGGTTAACTTTCTCTTTTAAGTCCTCTTTTACTTTGCTAAAAATTTAGCTGCACCAAACTGCCACACTAAGAAGATTAAATTAAATCATATTAAGCTTGTGGTAAAGCCTTAGATAAGATGGCAGATTGCACAGCATTTGAATGTCTTCTACTTCAGAAGGCATAATGTTCCCTTTTATTGCCCTCTGACAGACAAGCAAAACCTATTGAAGAATTTTTCATACCAGCCGAATGTTCGCCACTAACAAGCAGTTAGCGTGGATGAATCACCGTCTGCTGTGGCAAAAGTTACTGTCCTCTACTACAGATTGTCTGTTCCTCCGATCCAGGAAAGGCCGCCTGCAAAAACACTGCAGCTTTTTTGCCCGACTGACACATAGAACAGTCTTCTTCTCTTAATGAAAATTGTTCAGGTAGATCTTCCACAGCTACTTCTAATCTCTAAATGTGCACTACTCTTCATTACCACCACATAACAAATGGCAGATACATAACAAAAAATATTGAACACTATCCTATCCCTGGGAGGCTCCCATAGTCCACAAAGGTTCTTGCCTACCGGCAGGAAAGACTCAGGCGATGGTTGCATTTATGGCCACCATGACACTTCTCGGCTGAGTTCCACACTATCCATTTCTAAAGGTGTGGAAACTACAACACATTAAATAGTGCTGTAAATTCAGATAATAAAAGTTTCTCTTGACTGGTAGTATGGTTAACCTGTCACAGATTCCAGTAGAAGCAGCAATTGGCAATAAAATTGCCACACACATTACAGATGCATTACTTGGTGAGGTGGAAAGCAACGGATATCAGCTCCCTATACTGAAGGAAAGATATAGACAAATTTTCCGCCTTGGTCAAATGACTTGATGCCTGAAGGTGGTAGTTTGCTGCCGCAGGAATGGTCAATATTTTGGACTCA
This sequence comes from Hymenochirus boettgeri, assembly GCA_019447015.1. Taxonomy (NCBI): domain Eukaryota; kingdom Metazoa; phylum Chordata; class Amphibia; order Anura; family Pipidae; genus Hymenochirus; species Hymenochirus boettgeri. The sequence continues at coordinate 231,426,034 of CM033470.1, read as the reverse complement.
ATGGAATTGGACTATTATTGTTAGGGTATACCAAGCTTAACGGTGTAAAGAAATACCACAATACAGCCCTTATGGTATAGAGAATTGCCTAAACATGCCCTTTTATGCCAATTTCAATCTACATTTTTACACAAACACATTCGGGTGCGTCGCGGTCGTGAGGCAATGTTAGAATTTTGCTCACGTCGTCCCCATGGTTCACTAGAAAGGCGGCAGTCAGTGCAGTCGTGTGTGGATGTATAGTCAGTTTATGCAGTCCCTCAGGCACTGCTCTGCTCATCATGACCATCTGTGTGGACAGTGCTTATTTACAAGTTAATCTGTGTGAGCTGCTTTCATGCCCAGCACACACAGATTAATTACCAGTCTGTTTGAGCTGGGCATGAGGGCATCTTACATGTATGCTTGTGAAGGTTCTCATTCATCCAGGTCATGGTATATCTGTTGTATCAATGCAATCTCTGTAAAAATATAAATTTATTTATATAATATAAGGTATATATATATATACATATAGCGCTTAGCCAAAACACGACGATTTGTAGTTTGTGTTACAATAAAATTGTTAAATGAAATCTGATGAGTGAGCTAAACTTTACTAGAATGAGTATACATTAAGACTGTAGCAGCACCGGGGTCTTGACAAGTGGAAGCTGGAGTGCGCAGCCAAATGAAAATACTGTCTCTATCAAACAGCACCAGTAAATTAAAAATATCCAAAGCAGAATAGTACCAGGTACATTAAACTGGATAGCTATATAAAAGGATAAATACCATATAATAAATCCTATCTAAAGGGAGAAGTAGGTTTCTACCCCACAAAACCAGTAATATCAAAAGAGCTATTCAAGCCCTTAGGGATCCTAGTATTCAGAGTGAAGATCCATTTTCGCTTTTGCTGTATGAAACGCCACCTCCAAACTCCTCCCTCGCTTGCCATCCACCAAGGTAGTAATGTGCCAATTGCCCTCAGAGGCAAGGCAAATCGTGGTTACACCAAGAAAAGTGTCTAGTATGGGACTCCTTGCTTGTGAAGGTTCTCATTCATCCAGGTCATGGTATATCTGTTGTATTCAATTAGATCAACTGGACTTGAAATGTAGTTCTTGAAGACGTTCGCTAGTCATCCCACTGGCTTTCTCAATTGAATTGAGAAAGCCAGTGGGATGACTAGCGAAACGTCTTCAAGAACTACATTTCAAGTCCAGTTGATCTAATTGAATACAACAGATATATGGGACTCCTTATATTGCAAATTCTAATATCCCTGACATGGTACCTAACCCTTGACAGGGTCCAGGAGGTGCTTCCCATGAATTGGCTCAAACATCAAGAGCACTTTAAAAGATATACTATTCAGGGGGATTTACAATTGATATACTGCTTAATGTTAAAATGTTCACCTGTGATAGTGCCATTAAAAACTTAAGGCACTCTTAATGTAGCTACAGGTAAAGCATCTGTTCCTCCCCCTCTTTGAAAGTGCTCTTGTATTTTAGCCAGCTTCACTTGGTCACCGCAAAACTGGCTTGTGTCCCCTCTGGTGACTTGTTTAAAGATTAGATCATTCCAATCCATATAAAGGTATTTTTGGAAGGCTGATGCCAGTAACTTGGCATCATGGAGTATCTCTAAGTTTAAACGACTGTGAAAAACAAATTCCTCAAAAAGTGAGTAGTTCCTTCTTAAACTGAAAAATCGTTTGTACAGAATTCCTTCAAAACTATGTGAAGGGTGACTAGATGTGGCATGGAGAAAAGTATTACCAGTGCTCTTTTTGCAAAATATTGTGGTTTCCAAAGAATAACCTCGGCATCTAATAGTAATATCAAGAAAGTTTAAAGTCATTCCACCTGTGAATAATATAACGCATGGGTTCAGGATGTTAAACTTACCTGCAGGAACGCCACTCTGTTAATCACCAGCAGATGACGCCCTGTCTTGACAGCGCTCTTATTTTTTTGCACATGTGTGCCTTTAATAAACATAAGAGCGTAATTGGTACAGCGTGCTGATTGGCTAGAGAGAAGTTGTGAGTGGAGCTTCCCCTTTCCCAGCTAGTCAGTCATACATAGGATTATTAAAAGTTATATCCACCCTGATACTTTATAACATGCATTTCTAAGCAGATATTTAATGATTAGTATTACCTGTTTAAGCAGGAAGTAATATTACTGAACCTTTCCAGCAATAACTTCTCACAAATTTTATCTAGAGATATGATTTAGGTTTTATTTTGAAGGTGTGATGGCTTATTATATAATTCTTACTAATTTGGAAGAATTCAAGACCACAGTTACCCTTTAATTGGCAACGCGCGCGTGGAGCTTGGACAGCCGCGGGGGTCGAAAAGCGGACAAAGGAGACACAAATACAGGTCATATTCAAAATGGTACACCATAGACAGGGACACCCCTGATTACTGCACATGTTATGTGGGAATCTGTTTATGTGCACTGTCTGCTATGTGCCAGACCACCAGAGTAACACACTGTGTGCCATGCTACCCATAATCCTTCCATAAAGCAGTGATCTGGTACAAATTAGTGGCAGCAGTGCTGGTAATACCATTTATTATCCCTGTATATTTGTTATTTGTATTAAGCTATGGAGGCTGCTACTGATAGTATTGATTTAAATCCCCTGTTCTTGTACCTGCTGATGAATTCCCCAATTAGACTCAGTATCTCTACCAGGCCCATTTCCAAACCTATTTTTAAACCTTCTCCATTTGATAGGGTAACAAGGGAGTGGACTGATTGGCTAGAAAAATTTGAATTGGCAGCCACTATTATGGTTGGGATGAAGGTGCTCGCTTGCAAGTCCTTAGCCTTTTGCTTAGTGTGTAAAGCAGGCAGGTATACAAAAGATTTACTGTAATACTGAAATAAAGCAGTTATCAGTTATTAAAAACTGCTCTGACGCAAAAATTTTTCAATTAGAACTGTAAAGAGTATATAAAGGATAACCATTTCTTTAGGTAAACTGGGAATGACAAATGTTTGTTTATACGTTAGATATTAGGGCTATTAAGTATTAACCTAGCATGTTTAGTGTGGACGGATTGCCTGGGTCTACTCTCAGAACTGCAGGATTATCCTATTTGGTTACTCTGGAAGCTGGTGACTGAGTAACATTTTAAAATATACCTGCGTAAAGATTCTATATCCACTATATCCTCACATAGCAAAACACACACACACACACATAATTTCCATTGTGCACCAACGGGCACACTTTTGCTAATATATATATATATATAAAAGCTGTGAAAACGGAGGCACTTGCAGGTCTTGGCAAACAAACGAATGTTTATTCAAACAAAGAGGTTTACGTTTCCGCCCCTAGAGCGGGGCCGTCTTCAGAACATCCGAATACTGTGCTATAAAAGTTTAAATACCATGTTCCTCCATCAAACCCGAGTGAAGGGCGTGTATCAGTGACGTCAATGTGTAAATCCCCAAAAGTCAAAGCCATAGTCTCGTGAAGATAAAGTGTCAGAGTGCATGAAAGTGGTATATTAATGTAAAAGATGAGGAAATGTGGCACCATTAATTAATGGATAAGTTATTTCGGAGGATGGCGAGAAAACAAATGTCTTGAATATTTTTTTTTCTCTCTGTATACACTTTAGAAGATCCAAGTACAGATATCATAGAGTATAGTTGCAATAATGGTATAAAAGATTCAGTGCACTTTGGTTAACCGAGGATATGGTACAGAAAGAACTAAATAAGGTTATATTAATAAATCCCCTGGACCGATAAAATTCATTCTCGGGTACTTAGGGAGCTAAGTTCAGTTTTTATCTAGGCCATTGATTCTTATTTTTGCAGTCCTCCCTCATGTCCGGATGTTTGCCTCTGGATTGGAAAAAGGCTGATTTTATTCCAATATTCAAAAAGGGTAGTCGGTCACAGCCGGGTAATTACAGGCCTGTAAGTTTAACTTCAGTGGTGGGGAAGATACTGGAAAGTTTATAAGGGAACATATTCTAGAGTATGTTTCAAGGACTGACGTTATAAGTAGTAACCAGCATGGATTAGGGGAATAGATCTTGTCAAACTAACTTTCTTGGCTTTTATGTGGAAGTAATTAGAAATTTAGACTCTCATGGCAGAAGTAGTATACTGCATTTGGCAAAGGCTTTTGATATTATAGTCCCCCATAGGCGACTAATGTTAAGCTAAAGCTAAAGTCTGTTGGTCTGGGATGCACATTTGTACTGGATAGAAAATTGGTTAATGAATAGGATCGAGAGTAGTTTTTAATGGGGCTTCACATTATGGACTAAAGTGGGGTGACACAGGTTTCTTGTGTTGGGGCCGCTTCTATTTATCTATTTATTAATGATTTGGAAGTGGGTACTGTCGCAAGGTTTCTGTGTTTGCTGATGACCACAACCTTTGTCGACCATTAAAAACTTCAGGGTGTGCAATCGTTGCAGGGGCTGCTAAGTGGCAGATAAGTTCAATGTTGAAATGTAAGGTAATGCATTTTGGACTGAAAAATCTTTGTGCTGCTTATACTATAAATGGCTCTATGTTAAGTGAATTCCTGTTGGAAAGGGACTTGGAGTTTTGGTGGATAACAAACTAAAGGTAGCAAGCAGTGCCAGGCGGCAACAGCCAGAGCCAGCATGGTATTTCTTGTATAAGAGAGGTATGGATTCAAGGGAGAAAAATGTTATTCTCCCTCATACAAAGCATTGGTAAGGCCTCATTTGGAATATCAGTGCTATTTTTGAATCCTGTGTACAAAAGGACATCTTTGAAATGGAAAGGGTTCAGAGAAGGGCAACTAAATTTAAGGGGATTGGGGGAGCTTGAATATGAAGAGAGACTGGAAAAGTACAATTATGTACGCTGGAGAAAAGGCGCTTGCGTGGGGATATGATTACTGTTATAAATACATTAACGGCCATACAATAAACTATCTGGGGCATTTTTCACCAATAGAGCATGTCAGAGGACTTGAAGAAAAAAGTTTGGCTCCAAGTTCGGAAAGGGTTTTTCACTGTGAGAATGGTAAAGCTATGGAACTGTCTTCTAGTGGACGTTGTTATGGCAAGTTCACTGTCAGTTTCAAAACAAAGCTGGATGAGTTTCTGCAAACAAGGAATGTTGCAAGTTACTGTATTGATACATAAAGCAGAGTTGATCTAGGGAAATTTCCGATTGCCACTGAATTTTTTTCCCTTCATAAATTTGGTGGTTTTTTTGCCTTCCTCTGGATCAACAGTTGGCAGGAAAATGAGAATATTGCTAGATGGGTTGGACTTATGGACATATGTCTTTATTCAACCTCAAATACTATACTAAATATACTGTTGTCTTGTCTATTTTAATCTTTCTTATGCATGTGGTTGTGCCTCCATCCATCTGATCGCCCGGGTCCCGCCCCAGCCATGCCTCTCATCCGCCTTTGAGTCTCTTAAGTTCGCAGGGGATTCCATCCAGGATCCCAAAGTTTGGTACGTTTATTCTTGCATACTCTGTGCTTGTGATTATTTTAAGAGGAGATCTTCATTAATCAATGTAATCCATGTCTTTATTTTGGGCTTTTGTGTGAGGCCAATGGAGAACTATTGTTTTCCGTGCATAGAACATCACTGCCCTCAGAAACTGAAGCACACACCAGACCATATATCTCTCTGCCTACCCCACAATAGGCATAGCGATGGTGCGGGTAAGGGGACTGCTCACAGCTGAATTACTTCCTTCCAAAATGTGGCTATCTTTGGGCATAGCCAAAAAGGATGTTGAAAGTCTGTCTGGTTGGTGACCTTTAGGGCTATTTCCAGTGATGCCTAACCCAGTTATCGCATACGTAGGCGCACATGTTAGTTTGCACCCACAAAATCACAATACTTTACACAGTGAATTACTGGTTATTGCTAATTTTTTTTGTTGTATCCTGCCCCACGGGATGAGGGGTACATATACTTGATTTATGTTGTGGGCGAAGTCTAGTAATGAGGAGCTATTCAGAGGAAAAATTGTTGGGGTTGCTTTGTTATAATAATCCCTAGGTATTTAAAGGGGAGCTGTGGTGTGAAAACAAGTTTATCCCTTATATTATATAAATATATTTATATCTTCATAGGAGATTGCATTGAGTTTTTAGGAGCTACCAATGAGGTGGGGGGGTATATGATATTACATATGGAAAGGTTGATATGTATGTGTGTACTATCTCACTATTACCATTTAAATGACCATCAGTAAATGTATATAAAGTAAAGCACTGACATATTAGGTACCACACAAAATATACAAAATACATAAACTTACTTACAGAGCGGAGATCTATATTTTAAAGAGAATGTTCAAATGACAGCTTAAACCACACCCCTGTGTCTGCTCATCCGAAAAGTCTCTGTCTGCTACACAGGATGGTGATGTGTATTGTAATGGACATATACACCAAGCTCCTTATATACCACCTCCAGCCTGCAGTGGTGTCAGTGAGTAATAAAAACAAGACATCCCTGCTCTGGGGCTGGGGGAGGGAGAGCTATTATATAACCAAGGGGATTGTATCTAGGGGAGGGAGAACTAAACGGGAGAAGGATGGGGGAGGGCTGAGCTGCGCATGGCAAAATTCTCCCGGAGGATAGACAGGAGGCAGAGTACATATGGACTCTGCTAGGCTCCTGGTGGCCAGTTTTTGGGACTTTAGAGGTGCATAGCAAGGTAGACATTTGGAGCGGGATGTAAGGTAAGGATTTTATTACACTACAGATGGGGCCAGTAGTGGGTTACATTATAGTTTTGGGGTGGACATGCCCTTTAACATGTTCTCTTTCCACTTGCGTGAGCAATGGCGTTAATGTATTTGGGATTTACATTTAATATAAGAAATAGTGGAGTGGAGTCGACCCCGAAGGTATGGTTTGCATGCTTCCCATACCAAGTTTGGGTTACCAGCGGGGGTTTAAATTGCATTAACTCCTCTAATTGGAGTTAGTTTCCAACTGCATATGGGATGGTTGTTTAAAAAAAAAAAAAAAAAATTTCCTCAACAAAACATATGTATTAAGGCCCATCTCTAAATATAGCATAAAAATAATTTTAAAAAATCACAATGGTTACAGCTAGCTAATCTATATTGCCATAGTCACATCCATGTTAAGGCATGTCCACCCTTATTATCAACTTGCCCTGAATAGAGAATACAGTCCCCCAGCCCCAACCACATAAAAATAATTTTAAGAAAGTGACCAGATCTTTACTTACCTTCCCTCTCTCCTCTGACGCCCGGCCTTGCCTTCTGCTTGCAAGACACTGCAAGCAGGGGGCGGGACCGGCCCGCGTCCGTTATTGGCTGAGAGGCAGCCAATCACGGACGCGGCTGCCTGCTTCTCAGAATGCCGGGGGAGAGAGGGAAGGTAGTAAGTTCTGGGGACTTTCTTAAAATTATTTTTTGCGGTTGGGGCTGGAGGAAGTTATTCTATTATTGGGCAAGGGGTTTTATGGTAGGGGAGGGATACAAACGGGAGGGGGAGAATGGCTGCAGTGCGCATGCCAAACTTCTCCCGGAGCCAGATAGGAGGCAGAGTCCTATATGGACTCTGCTATCCTCCTGGTGGGCAGTTTTTGGGACTTTGGGGGGGGACTACAGAGAACCTTATAGAGCTGGGATGTGAGGTAAGGATTTTACTACACTACATGGTGGGGCCATTAGTGGGGGGGATTATAGTTTTGGGGGTGGACATCCCTTTAACATTTGATTCATACTACAGTATTGTCATTTTGGCTATCTACATTCATTCTACCCCCAAAACATTAAATAATGTGATTTTGACTTCCGGTTAAAACTTTTGATGTAAGCGCTCTGGGAGTAAAGTGCCAACAATTTAACTGTCATTACAATTCTTTTGCAAAACTGGCACAATAAAGATTCAATTGCTTATGACCTGATTCATTAGTGTAAACGGACATAAGAATTAATGTGCTGTTTATTTCTCTACTTGTTAATGTCCAAACTATTGGGAAGAAAATTTTAGATAATTACCAGTGAAGGCTTCCTATTGGTGTATGATCTTTGGTTACGTGGTTTACAGAAAGTCTGTGCTTTGCAGCTGAGTTATCCAAGAAACTATGAAGGTTAGGAGGAGAGTCAAAGCCGGCTGAATGTGAAAGAAACTATGGGCTTTTCTTCCAGTAGATGGTTTCCGGTTATTTAACTGTTTGTCCTCGGGGGAAAGAGACCTTGATGAATGTTCAGAGGATATCTAGAAAAATAATTATCACTTTTATTGCATGTTTCACTGTCTTCATTAAAATGATAAGCACAACTGTCTTGAAACAAACAGTAACTGCATGTAATTATTATATAATTAAACATCTGCTATATAAAACAATATTTAAAATGGTAAAATGTATTTAGAGTGTCATTTCTGACTAACTGAGCTGGAGAAGGGAAAGCAACTGCAGAAAATTTTAAAGAGTTTACAGTATATCTTTTTTATTTTATCTTTATCTATTTTAGACACACCACTATTTAAAATGGTAAAATGTATTAAAGGACATGTCCATCCTTAAAACAAAAAATAGTCACTTGCCATTTACCAGCCCCAAATTTTAACCAATATATCACGCACATTGTTAGTTTATATAAACCAGATATTGAAGGATATTTATTAATTCCATTCTGACAGAGGAAGCTGGCTCCTCCTTCCATGCAGCCAATAAAATCACATGTTGCCGGGTGAAATCACATGTTGACTGGTGAAATCACATGTTGACTGGTGGCCCTAGCATGATTATACACTCGAACGTTGGAGGGTGAGTGTTAGAGGGAAGGTAGGAACAGCAGTCTCTGCCTTTCCCATAATATCGGCAACAGATTTTTGTTTTTTGTTAAAATACCCTATAAATAACTAAAAGGAATCATTAAGAAAGAATCCAATCAAAGTGAAATTAATGGGGGCCTTTCTGTTAATTGCACGGCTGATAAAGAATTCCAGTTCTGCCCTAGGAATGATATACGAGATCTGCCCACACTCCATTTAATATTTACACATGAGGAATATGAACAAGGTTTACAAACTCTGCCTCCTACGCGCGTTTATTGACAATACCGATTTCCACCTTTCCTACTGAATATGTTTATTGCACTGTGCATTCTTTAAGGTAAGATTATTTTGTTCATTGTTCTATTGTTCCTTTATAGTGACATATTAATATTAATCAGATCTTCATCCCTAGCTGAGCTTCTCAAAACTAGACGCCAACATATTGAGGAGGGAGATGCAGGTGCTGTTAGTTTATGTATTAAATAAAATCAGCCTTAAATCCCCTTGGAAATAACTCAGCATGTCTAATACAGAAGTGTTAGATTCATCTAAAATCTAAATTGACAAAGCACAGGGCATCACAATTCATGGAAACAGAAGCTTATCACGTTTCACAGACAGAGAGGCCAGTGATGTAGTTACAAACCTAAGCGCCCCGATGCAGAATTTGGCCATGAACAACCTCTCCCACCCTGTGAGCCAAAATACCAAAAAACATTCCCGTTAATAGCACTGACTCACTACATTCATAACAGAAAGAACGGGCCCCCCTTCCTGCTGGGGTGCTGCCCTGTGGGAGAGTATTAATCTGCACATACACCCAGCCCTGTTGCACCCCTGGTAGCTACAACCCTGAGAGAGGCTGAATGCTTTTAAAAGGGCAACTAAGCACTAAAAACACATTTACCTGTGGTGATTTCCTAAATATAATGGCTACCAGAACTGTTACATTAAAAATTTAAGAACATTTAGGTTGCCCTTTAAGCCACACTTGGGTAATCATTTTTACCCACTTAGGTGCCATGAAAAGTGACACACTGTGTGCTGTGTTTCCATGGCTTAAAAGACAACTCAGAGTTTAGGGTCTAAGGCCTGGTACACATGGGCGGAGCCAGATCTCTTGGGCCACAATTAGTCAATACTTACAAACTCAGCCTATTGTCCTTGACAGATTTTTAGGCGAAATTGTAATTTCAATACTTATGCAGCCACCGCAAGCTGGGGTTAAAGGAAAACTCCCTTATAAGAACATCTTTTAGAAAGAATGGTCTCTTTAAAATATGTTGATATATCATAGTTTGTCCTATGAATTCATTACTGTATACCTGCTATGCTTCTGGATGCCTCGTGGAAACTAAGCAATTTAAAAACCTGTACTGAGCCTGTACTGAGCCTGGGCATGCTCAGAAGAGGCAGACAGGGGATTAACATTCAGCCATTGGCTGTGATGTCAACTGTCAAATCCATAACTGACAGTTGCTAACTGGAGAACCAGGAAGCAGAAACAGGGGATACAGGACATTGTGCAGGATTTCAGGTTAGACTTATATATTTCAGATTTCAAACTATTACCGTTTAGGGTTTTGGGGGTGATTTACCTGTATGTAAGTTTTCATTTTAGGGCTGGACTTGCCCTTTAAAGTCAAGGCAACAGATGAGTTATGTTAGCGTGACTTTAACCCACTGCGGCTGCAGCTATAAGTGAATCTGCCATTTGTGTTTCTTCTTTTTTTTCTTTGTACACAGGGCATAGGGGGAGTATAAGATACTAGCAACCCCCCCCCTTACAGAATCATCCTCATGCGACGTACGCACACACACCCACATCAAATGACCAGCACAAGCAGATGTGTCCAGGGTCCATGGACGCAACTCTGGCTCAGTTTATAAGATAGTGCCCCTCAGTGCATTGTATGGGCTGTGAATTAATTAACCTATGCCCTGCCAGTGTCTTGCTTCAAATAGGTTCAATAAACTTACTGGCAGTGCAGGGGGAACATGGCAGTTTCCGTCATCACACAGAACAACAATGTCTGGACACAGAGAAGTAAAATCTGTGCAGCTAAAACAATTTGTTTGAATCTAACTCCCCGCGGATGCCAAATTGCCCTATACAGTGTGTTAACTGTTATCTATATATATATACTAGCAAAAGTGTGCCCATTGGTGCACAGTGGAAATGATGTGTGTATGTTTTGCTATGTGTAGTTGCAGTGCTCACAGGAACCACCAGAAAACATCAAGGGGAGCCCTAATAAAATTAGTCTGAAGGTCCTGAAAAAAACCCAAGCAATCGCATCATATTAAATGAACAAACACACACTTATACCCCCCCTTACCTATACTACCTACCAGCTAGAATATAGAGGGTCTGTGTGAAATATACCTGCAGGTCTGATATTATATATAATGTACACACACTGACACATCATACAGACACACATGGCCATTCTTCCTGTAGGCTCTCCCATAGAGAGGTGCTCATTAAATCCTTTCCTGTTGAAATGTTTCTTATACAGAGGAAATCCCTTTGCTGACATTGTTCTTTCTGAACAGTCACTGAAATCTGCACACAATGCTCATTTAAAGGACACACTCATTAGGCACACTCGTCATTTTTATTCAGGCTAAAGAACTAATAATAAACAAGTACTGTATAATAAGCCTGTGTTTCCTTATGGAAGGCTGAACAAGAGGCTATTGAGCTATAGAAACCAGGCAGTTTATACCTTTAATCAGTCACTGTGACAGTTCTGTTATGGAACGAATCACGTTTGCAATTAGAGCCATGACAAGATCAGCACTGGTGCATTGTGTCCGTGCTAATGGCAACTTTGGCTTGTGGTCAACTAGTCAACAAACACCCCAACTCACTGCTTTATTGCCCCATGTTTCACTTGCTGTCTAACTGTCTCTTAGTAGTTGAGTGGCAGATAGTTTATGTAAATTTCTCAGTATCAGTCTGTGCTAATAGGGGAACAAACTAGGTCCTCACTACAGCTGTTCATAAGAAAACATACGGAAGTCCTGCTTCCCGCCTGCTCCATTCCACCCACTTTTTATAGATGAGCAGGCCAACCTATGGGAGGGCAGGAACTGGATGATTTGTGCCATACCATACGTGGCGTATCCCACCGTATCGCTATCTCTGAGGGACGGGCATAGTTGGACATAGCGGAGAAAGGGAAGCAGGACTTCAGACATGTATTTCTTGTGGACAGCTGCTTCCCTTCCTCCTGCTTCTCCTTTATTTTGATAAGTCTACCTATCCCCATTATCCATCCTCCACACCTGATTAGAGGATTGTGCATCATATCTGTATCATTTTCCTTGGGGAGAGGGCATGGCATTTTAGGTTGTCATCCTGAGTATATTCTGTGGGACGGTTACATCCCCTTTAATTGGCCAGGCCTTAGATAATGGAAAATAAATGATTATTCTACACTGTGCTATCGTAATCCATTATCATTATTTACCACTAGTGACATGTCTAGATTTATAGAGTGAAAATACGTACTGTAGTTCCGGATAACATGTTAGCAGATATTTATGCCAATACATTAATCTCACAGTACGTTGGTCTGTAGCCACAAGTCCACTGAGCATCATGGGAATGGTATACAATATTTAATCTAAGTTTAAAAGAGGCGTGTTTTATTTTTCCCCAAACAGGGTTAACCCTTTATGTCTCAGAATATAATTCTAATTATTGGATGGAACATAATGGGTTCATCCATAATCTGACATCAAGTCTCCATAAGAAATGATTATGGATAAAAGCTTGATTGGCGGAATGGTGAAATGGAACAGGCTTGAGAAAGCGTAACACAGTTTGTAGTTTCCTGCCTATGAACATGTAATAGTTCGATATGATGTAAACTGACTAAACGGATAGGATTTTAGGTTAGTCACTGTTGCGGTAGAATTGTCGGTACATTGTTGGTTTTGTCTTATATTGATTTACTACAGGATGTCAATAATGACACATCCCGTGCATCTTATTCTAAAACTAAAGCTAATCTAATATGACAGCACACATAGCAACTTCAAACCTAAAGCAATCACCTCCAGATTGAACCATGACTTCACGTGTGCCGCGTGAGATCATCATGCTTACATTTTGTTTGTTTTAGATCATCAAACATGAGACTGGATGTCCAAACTGATTGTTAGAGAGCTAAAGGCATAGAAGTTAAAGGGATGATAGGATTAGAGATGAATGGACCTGGCATGTTTGGTTCAGACAGTGGTTCAGCGGAACTTACAAAATCCAAAAAATAGATTCAAAATCCAATTGAATCAGAACTTTTCCATTTGCAATATCATTTTGAATTTTTTATAGGCAGTTCCGAATTAAAACCAGGTTCTTTTCGAAAACAGAATTAATTTCTTGCCAGAATATAGAAAAACTGGAGGTTCTCTTCTTTCCTTGCTGTATGCCTTTTAATGAATTCCCTTTTTGACTAGTTTTCAAAGATGGAATGTCAAGCTTTATTTCTTCTTTTTACAATGCAATTTCCTTTAAGCTAATTAATCCTTTCACTTCTTCCTGTTGGTGATTCCTGACTTAGCACAACTGAATCAGCCCACAACAGTGTCAGACTGGACCGTTGGGGACCACCAGGAAATCTGAGACACCAGGGCCAACCAGGACGAGTTTTGGGGCCCATCTAACATTTCATATCTCTATTATCCCTTATTTACTATCTTACACCTACTGGCTCCTTCTGTTCATTATAATATATTTCTTACTATCCTTTTGGCTCTAAAATTGTTGCGGTTTTCACTGTTTTCTTGGGTGAATGTGCTGTGGGCCCACCAGGCCAGAATTTGATATAGTTACTTGCCTATAGTAACATCGTTTATCAAATAAGGGAACCTGGTTAAGCTATAAAAGTTCATACAAATGTGGGAACTCTGGGTGTATAACTTGTGGGGCTAGAACTGTCAGTTCATCAGTCTCTTACCAGAAGTAAAAGGTATCTAAATAAATCATGTGCATTGTAATACGAATATAATATTTATAACATTTATAATTGTAATTGCAGTATGAAAGCCAAGATCTACTTGTTAGAATGTAAACAGTGCCCCATACGGTATGTAGGATATACTACCTGTAGCCTTAAATGCAGAATTAGGGAGCATGTTTTATCCATTAAAAACTATATGTCATCATTTTTAATGTATAGGAAAACATTTTGTGACTTGCGGTGCCCTGGATTGGAAGTCTCTTGGGGTTATGTACAGAGAGCCGTTAGCGCTCTATATTGCATGCTTTAGTCAATTAGGCCTATAGCACCTCTCTGTATTGCGAATGGGGTTTACCCATGTCAGCTCTCTGTTGGCGTTAAAGATTCTGTCTTAGAGAGTCGTTATCTGCTTGATGCATTGGTTGCTGTAATTGCGTGACCATGTATTTGAGCACCGCCACAACAACGTTGTTAAAACCACCACAGCCCATGGTACATCGCGACTTTAAGTCCCAAACAGCAGATAACGTCTCTCCGTACATTGCCCCATCTGAGTGTTAAAGTTATTGAGAAAGTGTCCTCCTCTTTAAGGAAAGTCTTTGGGATTTTCTTATTGCAAACAAGATGACCACAGAGCCTCAATTCGTGATGGGATGTGACCCATTTTATCTAAATTGTGACATGTAGTATTGAAAATGTTTTCATCTATAATTGCATTTTATTAGATTTTTTTACATTTGCATGTACGAGATTGGGATGCCATTTTCTATTCATACACCAAGGGGTTAATTTTGTTATGGACCTATCTCCATCTATGGACTAAGGTGGAGGTCCCCGAAACGCGTCAGATGATGCTCTATCGTGTGCCACAGTGTGTGGATCCTAATAACGTTATTAAGACCTGGAAGTGCAGAATGTTCTTTTCTTTAAGTGATAGGCCCCACTATGCCCAAAATGTGCGCAGAGCTCCATTTCTTGGATCTCATCTGCTTTGTGCATCGCACGGAAATCTTGGTGTCCATGCCCCAATATCTGCATTGTTCTACATTTTCCCAACACCTGGATCACCGTTTCTGGTGCGCATCGCGTGCGTTGTCATACACTTAATTATACGGAGAAAAACAAAAGTGCTAAAGCAAATAAATTGGAGAGGCCTCACAGGAGACAGAAAATATAATTAGTTTATGTAAAAAGCCCTAACAATCGGTGCAGTATTTAGTAGCTTTAGCTGTTGTGTATATTTCTTGGGCATACTTGCACTAGTTTGCACTAGACTGAGAGAGATCTGGATTTCTCTGGAGGAGAGAAATTCTAGAAAGCAGTGTCTGAACTGTGTGTTCAGGTATTTCTGGAAACGTAAGATGTATTTAAACTGGCCATTGGAATCTTGTGTCAAATAATGCTCCCAGTCAGACAGGGCTGTCAAAGGTCACGCTGCATGTTTGTAGGTCTTTATATAGCAGCTTGTGAAACACAATCAGCTGGACGGCTTCCTAAAACCATTCTTTCTATGTGTGCATCCATACTTGCCATTCTGCATATCCATGATGTAATTTAATCTTCCAAAAATATACAAGTGTATCTCTACCATTTTATTCTTCAAGAGCTTGGTCTTGCTGAACAATATTAGGGAGACATATATCTAACCAATATTTCATATTTCAAGTGATTGTTTCATTTTACACCCATCATAGAAATTCAATACTTTAAATAGCTCATAGTATTGAATTCCCATTTGCGTTTTTCAGTCCCGTCTTCATTCATAGTGATGGCCCACTTCGCGGATCCGAACCTTGATCCACGGCGGATTTACCTCATTCGCGAACAGCGGGTATCAAGGATTTTCCGGTTTTCCACCTTCCAAACTTTTCTGAACCGCGTTTTTGAAAATTTTCAAAATTACGAGGATTTCTCGTATTTTTTAAAATACGGGAAAATATGAGAAATCCTCGTAAATTCATAATTTCACGGATTTTTCACATTTTTGGCCGGAGCAAGCCACATTTTCGGGTCCGTATTTTCTAATAATCCTCGTATTTTCGAAGAATCCTCGTATTTTCGAAGAACGGATTTTGCCGAACTTTCATTTTAATAGGTTTTAATGGGTCCACTCGCGGATTTTAGAATTTTTGGATTTTTCCGTTCGGACATCTCTATTCATTCATTTAAAACAGATTGGGCCATGTAGAACCAGAATTCGATTATTACCTCTTACCCCACTTCCTGCTAAAATCTCACCCAAAAAGTCACAAAATAGCCGCTAACCCTGTGATTCTCAACCTTTTTATCCTTGTGAAACCCATAAAACCATATTGCTGCCTCGGGCCACCTACACCAAAAAAACTATTATACATTTTTATTGATCTCTTTCTTATTAATCATTTAATCAAAATAAATAACTCACACCCATATAACAATATTATATTTTAATATATAAATAAATGTAATACAGCATCACAAGGGAAGATTTGTACAGTTCCTTGCACCATCTTTTAGGACCCTCTAGAAACCTCTCAATGGCACCCCTGACCCCTGGTTGAGAATCACTTCACAAACCATTGAGATCCTTTATCCCTCTTTTATCTTAGACTTTAAAGCCTTAGAAAGGTTTTAAAGTTTAACTTTACCAATAAACCATTCACCATACAGCAACAACACTGACAAGACAAGAACACTCAGTGAAAAGGTACAGGCTAGACGTCCAATGACATTAACACCTAAATAGTATGTTCCCTCCTTTGGGAACTAAGGATGTCACATCTAATGAGAATACTTTTTCACAAGTGTAAGAGATTCTAACACAACCCACATTGCTGCATAAATCAAACTTCCGCACCTTACAGCGTGGCCTTTGTATATTTTAGCCATTATTGATTAGCAGGGCCAGATTTATACTTTTCTATGCCCTAGGCTACCTACCTTTTTGCTGCCCCCACCCTTCTACATTACCTTTTAAAGGGGAAGTTCAGTGCAAATACATGTACTTTTCAGAAAAAAGAGCAGTATTTTTTCATCCCTATGACCTTAATCTGCCAATTCAGCATTTTGTCTTTGTATAAATAAATGCAACCGAAATACTGACTTCCTGTTTGCAGGACCCCTAATAGAGACCGTTATGTTCTTGCCCTTGACCCAGCGCCTGGGTTGATTCAGTTGCTCAGTAGAGATCTGAGCATGTTTGACCCATCCAACAGCCAATCAGTAGAAATTACTGTTAGAAACATTTCAAGGATATGGTGCATTCTGGGAAGAAGAAGGACCGTTAGAACCTGAAATGTCAGCTCACTAATGTCAACAGCAGGGAACAGCAAAGGGTATGAAATCAACTGATTTTTCAAAATGGGCGAGAATATGTAGAATAACTAAGAAGGCATTACACAAACTAACAATTTAACAAATATTGATCATTTCCACTGAACTGTCCCTTTAAATACATTGCACAGATCACAATACATTGCACAGATCACAATACTGAGATCAGGTTGAGGATGTTAGATGGTATGCCCCCACTCCCAAAAACAATTAATGCTGGGGTGGCCCTGCAGTAACTGTAAGGAAGGCAACTGACTTATTTGTGTTTCCCTAGGTCATGGCCTAAGTGGCCTAGTGAGAAATGCAGCCCTGTTGATCAGATAGATAAATAGATAACACTCAAAAAAACTCTTAAACCACCAATAAACTGAATTTTTAAATATAGGGGCAGGACCCTCCCAAACCCCAGTTATGTTTTACAAACCCCCCTACCCAAAGATGCAGTTAAACATATTTACAAGATCTGGACCCTTGCTGGTTTGCTGCGCCTCCCCTCTCTGCTTCCTCATCACGGCTGTCAGTTAAAGGCGCGACAGTGACCTCACGCCCAATTATCTGACAGCTCCGACCAGGAAGCGCCTCGCTGGTGCTTGTGCTAGAAATGAACTTGTAACAGCAGCAGGAGGTGGTACCCACGTGGCAAGGGACCAGGTCTTGGAAGTATGTTTAGCTGCTTCTTTTGGGAAGGTAAGTAAAACGTAATTGGGGCTTAAGGGGGTCCTGCGCCTCTATCAAAAATTTTAATTTATGGGTGGACATGCCTTTTAAAAATCTAAGACAAAAGGAACACACAGGACTATACAGAGTGAAGGCAGTGAGTATTAACACAATACCGTGTGAGCAGTGAGTAATATTGAGTCTGTGCTCCAAGCTCAAGCCCCATACATATAGTAGACTATTTATCACTGTCTATATGACAAGGCAGTGTCTGGAAAGCACAGGTATCATTTTACAGACAGTACTTTAAAAACTGTTAAATTCAGATTATTTCCAGCAACCCCTTTAATACTTTGTGTATCTGGTACCTCTTCTCCCTTGCCTTGCAAGGCATAAAGCAATAGTTACTACTACAAATTTACAGCAAGATGTACTGCTTTCCTAGCCAGGAATATCCCATTCTTTGTTTCTGGATTTTATTCCAACTTGGTGTACAAATTTGCATTCTTTATTGGGCTCTGGTGTGAATTCATTGTTCTTAATATACAAGTCATTAATTATTACTATTTCTGTACAATTTCCTGTACTATAATCTTGTAAAGCTCTGTGCACATTATAACCCAAATTAGAACTGCATAGAGACAATAAAAGCCTTTGAAGAAGTTGTCACTTATTTTCTTCCTGGCTCTACTTTTTATTTCCAAGGCACACCAGGGCCTTTTCCAACAGTAACGTCCCTCTCATTTCTAGAAGTTAATAGCCTATTTTCTTTTATATCTTAGTGGATAAAAACCAAAGATGTGGGGAATCTTATTGTGATCTGTTATTTCAATTAAAACTATACAAAGGTGATGAAAATAAGATGAAAAAAGACAGCATTTCTAACTACAGCGTGATTCCCAGGACACCATAAACCAGTGAGAAAATAATAGCAAGTGACTCATGTAATTATATTGCTAGTGGTGCCAGTATGGCAATAGTGTCTGCAGAAATAAATGATGGGAAATAATATAATAATAGGTACGTATTGGTAATTTTCAGGAGCTGACAGTTATCTCAAATGTTACATTCGAACCTCACTTGGTATTTGCACTGAACTTCCCCTTTAAATATGTAAGAGGACTGTTTGAGAATGCAGAGTATCCCAGTAGGGATGCACAAACACGATGCAAACAGATTATTTTTCAACATGGATCAAAACTGTAATGTTGATGCTGACACCTGGTTTTGACTGTTGACACACGTGCAATGCCAAATTTGTGCCAACAGTTTCAGTCCATAACTATGGTACTTCCTTAGAACCCTGCATGCAAGCCTTTTAAATGTTACAAGGTCCCAATTAGAGTATAACAGCCACTCTCCAATTGGCCACCCCCCTCATCGTCAGGGGTATCATGGTCAACAGTTTATTTTAGAACCCAGTGATCTCATAACATGGCAACTAAGACTAACAGTTTGTTATCACTGACATATATATTCTAATACTGTGAGTCAGCAAAGTGAATTACACACGTACTGAGTGTAATAAAGTAAATGTGCTGCACCATCCATTCAAAATGATTGAGAACTGTTCACACATGACCTATAAAGAAAAGCCTTGAAAAGGTCTCTCTTCCTTTAATCCTATTCTCTGCTTCACCTGTTAGTTACACAATCAGTGTTCAATGGTCTACACTGGAGTTTGATAATTGTGTTACTACCAGGTGGAGTGGAAAATAGAGAAACAATGGAGAGAGACTGCATCTTTGTTTTTCAAGGGTGGTTTTCTTCTAATGTTTGATCAAATGCATGGTGCCTTTACTTTATTACACAATGCGTAATCTACTTTACTGACATATAGGTTTACGGTGGCCATAGGCACATTGTGGTTTTACAGTTCGGGGGGTCGTACGTCAGATGGGTTGATAAAAAAAAGTTGAAACTTTCCCAGTAGGAAAACTTATCGTACGAACATAGGCTGATCGCCCATACACAGGACGATACCCTGGAACATACCACAGAGATCGTAGTGTGTATGGCCACCATTAGAATATAAGTGACAGCTGAACAAGTTCAAAGAAATGCCAGTAGATCATTTCAATGGGAAGTTATGTGGGAAAACATAAATACAAAACAACACGTTTTGTTCTCTTCATATTTGAAAAATCAATTGATTTAATTCCATGCACTCCCTGTAGTCCAGTGGTCAGTAGTGTGTTTCTGTAAAGGTCCATCTACTTCCCAGGATTCTCATTTGGTTGTTGGATGGGTCTAATATGAATTTGTGCTAAACTTCCTCTTCAATCAGGTAATAGGAGGTCTTGCAGTGATGCAACGATTCAAGGTCTTTTTAATGATCATTTGTTTTTAATTTAATAAAAGGGTAGTAACTTTATTCCGCTGTGGATACATTTTCTTCCCTTTCATCATCTTTATAGAATTAGTCTGCAATTGTTCGAATTTCAGATCAATATTTATAGCAGTTGTGTCAATAATTTATTAAGTCTCTGGTTCACATCTGTATAGTTCTAGCAATGGCCAATTGTAAACAGGCAGTTAGGAAACCCAACACAAACCTTAATAAATAAAAAAGGCCAGAAATAATGTTCCTATGAACACAATAAGGATTATAGCTGTGACTGGCTGCACAGAATACTGGAAATTTTATTTTCATACATCCTGGAATAAAGCCTTTTACTGACATACTGCCCCGCAAAAGCAATCGCACACGGAATCGCGTGCAATTCATGTGCGATTTTGTGCGTTTGCACATGCGTTTTCCTATACCTAATGAAGAAAACGCATGTGCAAACGCAACAAAATCGCACATGAATTGCACGCGATTGCGATTAAAAATGTAGACCGCCAAATCGCAACGCACCCGAAAACGTGGGTTTTGGGTGCGTTGCCGCGTTTTCAATGATAAGAAAAAAACGCAAGTGCAAACACACAAAAAACGCAGCAGTGTGGCCTAGCCCTTACAGACTGACTTACAGATATTAAAAGCCCACGCTTTAGCGATTCCTACCCAAGGGTTGAATATGCACATGTTTGAAAGCTACAACTCCCAGCATTCTCTGTAAGCAGTAAGTTTCTTCCAGAAACTGGATTGTCTCATTACTTTCAATGGAAAGGGGAGAGGGGAGTAAATGTCAAAGTCTGAAGAATTTTCTAGTTGGCTAAGACTGTTACATGTTTACAAACAGCACATAATTGGGTGTAATACAGGAACTTCCTTACACTTTCTGTCTTGTCATGTACAGTGCCTAAGAGATTTTTTTTGATTGCCAACAGTGGAAGATCAGAACCTCATTGGATGTTGGTAAAATTCCACTTACTTTTAGTGTCCTAATTCCACTTCCGTTTAGTATCCCGATTCCAGTTCATTTTAGAGACCCTGTAGAAATCGTAGAGGTGTGGCTTAACCTACCATTTTGAGTTTTCCATTCAAACCTAGGGGTGTCAAGTAAAATAAGTATACTTTATTAATTGTATATTGTTTGTTTTGTAATTCAGTAGTTGGTAGTAGTACTATAACATTGTATAGTGTTATTTCTTATGGTGATTTTATTTACATAGTGATAATACACACATACATATAGACCTTCCTATGTGTAATACAGTTATATTACCCCCACCTAATTGGTTGCTCCTAAAAAATCAAGCAATCTCTGTAAAAATATAAATTTATTTATATAATATAAGGTATATATATATATAAATATAGCGTTAGCCAAAACACGACGATTTGTAGTTTGTTACAAATAAAATTGTTTAATGAAATCTGATGAGTGAGCTAAACTTTACTAGAATGAGATACATTAAGACTGTAGCAGACACGGGGTCTTGACAAGTGGAAGCTGGAGTGCGCAGCCAAATGAAAATACTGTCTCTATCAAACAGCACCAGTAAATTAAAAAATCCAAGCAGAATAGTACCAGGTACATTAAAACTGGATAGCTATATAAAAGGATAAATACCATATAATAAATCCTATCTAAAGGGAGAAGTAGGTTTCTACCCCCACAAACCAGTAATATCAAAAGAGCTATTCAAGCCCTTAGGGATCCTAGTATCAGAGTGAAGATCCATTTTCGCTTTTGCTGTATGAAACGCCACCTCCAAAATCCTCCCTCGCTTGCCATCCACCAAGGGAGTAATGTGCCAATTGCCCTGAACCAAGAGGCAAGGCAAATCGTGGTTACACCAAGAAAAGTGTCTAGCTATGGGACTCCTTGCTTGTGAAGGTTCTCATTCATCAGGCATGGTATATCTGTTGTATTCAATTAGATCAACTGGACTTGAAATGTAGTTTTGAAGACGTTTCGCTAGTCATCCCACTGGTGACCCCGCAGTCGGATGACTAGCGAAACGTCTTCAAGATACATTTCAAGTCCAGTTGATCTAATGAAATACAACAGATATGGGACTCCTTATATTGCAAATTCTAATATCCCTGACAATGGTGACCTAACCCTTGACGGGGCCAGGAGGGTGCTTCCCATGAATTGGCTCAAACATCAAGAGCACTTTAAAAGATATACTATTCAGGGGGATTTACAATTGATATAATGTTAATGTTAAAATGTTCAACTGTGATAGTGCCATTAAAAACTTAAGGCACTCTTAATGTAGCTACAGGTAAAGCACTGTTCCTCCCCCTTTGAAAGTGCTCTTGTATTTTAGCCAGCTTCACTTGGTCACCGCAAAAGCTGTGTGTCCTCTGGTGACTTGTTTAAAGATTAGATCATTCCAATCCATATAAAGGTATTTTTTGAAGGCTGATGCCAGTAACTTGGCTCATGGAGTATCTCTAAGTTTAAATGACTGTGAAAAACAAATTCCTCAAAAGTGAGTGTTCCTTCTTAAACTGAAATCGTTTGTAAGAATCCTTCAAAACATGTGAAGGGTGAATAGATGTGGCATGGAGAAAAGTATTACCAGTGCTCTTTTTGCAAAATATTGTGGTTTCCAAAGAATAACCTCGGCATCTAATAGTAATATCAAGAAAGTTTAAAGTCATTCCACCTGTGAATATATAACGCATGGGTTCAGGATGTTAAACTTACCTGCAGGAACGCCACTCTGTTAATCACCAGCAGATGACGCCCTGTTCTGACAGCGCTCTTATTTTTTTGCACATGTGTGCCTTTAATAAACATAAGAGCGTAATTGGTACAGCGTGCTGATTGGCTAGAGAGAAGTTGTGAGTGGAGCTTCCCCTTTCCCAGTAGTCAGTCATACATAGGATTATTAAAAGTTATATCCACCTGATACTTTATAACATGCATTTCTAAGCAGATATTTAATGATAGTATTACTGTTTAAGCAGGAAGTAATATTACTGAACCTTTCCAGCAATAACTTTCACAAATTTATCTAGAGATATGATTTAGGTTTTATTTTGAAGGTGTGATGGCTTATTATATAATTCTTACTAATTTGGAAGAATTCAAGACCACAGTTACCCTTTAATTGGCTGCATGGAAGGAGGAGCCAGCTTCCTCTGTCAGAATGGAATTAATAAATATCCTTCAATATCTGGTTTATTATAAATCTAACAATGTGTGGATATATTGGTTAAAATTTGGGGCTGGTAAATGGCAAGTGACCATTTTTTTGTTTTAAGGATGGACATGTCCTTTAATACATTTTACCATTTTAAATAGTAGGTGTGTCTAAAATAGATAAAGATAAAATAAAAAAGATATACTGTAAACTCTTTTAAAATTTTCTGCAGTTGCTTTCCCTTCTCCAGCTCAGTTAGTCAGAAATGACACTCTAAATACATTTTACCATTTTAAATATGTTTATATAGCAGATGTTTAATTATATAATAATTACATGCAGTACTGTTTGTTTCAAGACAGTTGTGCTTATCATTTATGAAGACAGTGAAACATGCATAAAAGTGGAATTATTTTTTCTAGATATCCTCTGAACATTCATCAAGGTCTCTTTCCCCCGAGGAAAACAGTTAAATAACCGGAAACCATCTACTGGAAGAAAAGCCCATAGTTTTCTTTCACATTCAGCCGGCTTTGACTCTCTCCTAACCTTCAAGTTTCTGGATAACTCAGCTGCAAAGCACAGACTTTCTGTAAAACCACGTAACCAAAGATCATACACCAATAGGAAGCTTCACTGGTAATTATCTAAAATTTCTTCCCAATAAGTTTGGACATTAACAAGTAGAGAAATAAACAGCACATTAATTCTTATGTCAGTTTACACTAATGAATCAGGTCATAAGCAATTGAATCTTTATTGTGCCAGTTTTGCAAAAGAATTGTAATGACAGTTAAATTGTTGGCACTTTACTCCCAGAGCGCTTACATCAAAAGTTTTAAACGGAAGTCAAAATCACATTATTTAATGTTTTGGGGGTAGAATGAATGTAGATAGCCAAAATGACAATACTGTATGTATTGAATCAAATGTTAAAGGGCATGTCCACCCCCAAAACTATAATCCCCCCCACTAATGGCCCACCATGTAGTGTAGTAAAATCCTTACCTCACATCCCAGCTCTATAAGGTTCTCCTGTAGTCCCCCCCCAAAGTCCCAAAAACTGCCCACCAGGAGGATAGCAGAGTCCATATAGGACTGCCTCCTATCTGGCCTCCGGGAGAAGTTTGGCATGGCACTGCAGCCATTCTCCCCCTCCCGTTTTGCTATCCCTCCCCCTACCATAAAACCCCTTGCCCATATAATAGAATAACTTCCTCCAGCCCAACACGCAAAAAATAATTTTAAGAAAGTCCCCAGAACTCTACTTACCTTCCCTCTTTCCCCCGGCCTTCTGAGAAGCAGGCAGCCGCGTCGTGATGGGTGCCTCTCAGCCAATCACGGACGCGGCTGCCGGTCCGCCCCCTGCTTGCAGTGTCTTGCAAGCAGAAGGCAAGCCGGGCGTCAGAGGAGAGGGGAAGGTAAGTAAAGATTGGTCACTTTCTTAAAATTATTTTTATAGTGGTTGGGGCTGGGGGACTGTATCTATTACAGGGCAAAAGTTGATAATAAGGGGGACATGCCCTTAACATGGATGTGACTATGGCAATATAGATTAGCTAGCTGTAACCATTGTGATTTTTAAAATTATTTTTATGCTATATTTAGAGATGGGCCT
The DNA here is from genome assembly GCA_019447015.1 of Hymenochirus boettgeri. Taxonomy (NCBI): domain Eukaryota; kingdom Metazoa; phylum Chordata; class Amphibia; order Anura; family Pipidae; genus Hymenochirus; species Hymenochirus boettgeri. The sequence goes on along the minus strand of CM033470.1, from coordinate 231,401,190 downwards.
TAACATATGTTTTGTTGAGGAAATTTTTTTTTTTTTTTTAAACAACCATCCCATTATGCAGTTGGAAACTAAACTCCAATTAGAGGAGTTAATGCAATTTAAAACCCCCGCTGGTAACCCAAACTTGGTATGGGAAGCATGCAAACCATACCTTCGGGGTCGACTCCACTCCACTATTTCTTATATTAAATGTAAATCCCAAATACATTAACGCCATTGCTCACGCAAGTGGAAAGAGAACATGTTTAAAGGGCATGTCCACCCCCAAAACTATAATGTAACCCACTACTGGCCCCACTCTGTAGTGTAATAAAATCCTTACCTTACATCCCTGCTCCAAATGTCTACCTTGCTATGCCCCTCTAAAGTCCCAAAAACTGGCCACCAGGAGCCTAGCAGAGTCCATATTGTACTCTGCCTCCTGTCTATCCTCCGGGAGAATTTTGCCATGCGCAGCTCAGCCCTCCCCCCATCCTTCTCCCGTTTAGTTCTCCCTCCCCCTAGATACAATCCCCTTGGTTATATAATAGCTCTCCCTCCCCCAGCCCCAGAGCAGGGATGTCTTGTCTTTTATTACTCACTGACACCACCTGCAGGCTGGAGGTGGTATATAAGGAGCCTTGGTGTATATGTCCATTACAATACACATCACATCCTGTGTAGCAGACAGAAACTTTTTCTGGATTACACTTCCTTTCATATGGAGCAGACACAGGGGTGTGGTTTAAGCTGTCATTTGAACATTCCATTTTAAAATATAGATCTCAGCTCTGTAAGTAAGTTTATGTATTTTGTATATTTTGTGTTGTACCTAATATGTCAGTGCTTTACTTTATATACATTTACTGATGGTCATTTAAATGGTAATAGTGAGATAGTACACACATACATATACACCTTTCCTATATGTAATATCATATACCCCCCCACCTCATTGGTAGCTCCTAAAAACTCAATGCAATCTCCTATGAAGATATATATTTATATAATATAAGGGATAAACTTGTTTTCACACCACAGCTCCCCTTTAAATACCTAGGGATTATTATAACAAAGCAACCCCAACAATTTTTCTCTCTGAATAGCTCCTCATTACTAGACTTCGCCCACAACATAAATCAAGTATATGTACCCCTCAATCCCGTGGGGCAGGATACAACAAAAAAAATTAGCAATAACCAAGTAATTCAAACTGTGTAAAGTATTGTGATTTTGTGGGTGCAAACTAACATGTGCGCCTAGCGTATGCGATAACTGGGTTAGGCATCACTGGAATAATGCCCTAAAGGTCACCAACCAGACAGACTTTCAACATCCTTTTTGGCTATGCCCAAAGATAGCCACATTTTGGAAGGAAGTAATTCAGCTGCTGAGCAGTCCCCTTACCCGCACCATCGCTATGCCTATTTGGGGTAGCAGGAGAAGATATATGGTCTGGCTGTGTGCTTCAGTTTCTGAGGGCAGTGATGTTCTATGCACGGAAAACAATAGTTCTCCATTGGCTCTCACACAAAAGCCCAAAAATAAAGACATGGATTACATTGATTAATGAAGATCTCCCTCTGCTTAAAATAATCTACAAGCACAGAGTATGCAAGAATAAACGTACCAAACTTTGGGCATCCTGGATGGAATCCCCTGACACCTTAAGAGACTCAAATTGGCGGATGAGAGGCATGGCTGGGGCGGGACCCGGGCGATCAGATGGATGGAGGCACAACCACAATGCATAAGAAAAGATTAAAATAGAACAAGACAACAGTATATTTAGTATAGTATTTGAGGTTGAATAAAGACATATGTCCATCAAGTCCAACCCATCTAGCAATATTCTCATTTTCCTGCCTAACTGTTGATCCAGAGGAAGGCAAAAAAAACACCAAATTTATGAAGGGAAAAAAATTCCAAGTGGCAATCGGAAATTTCCCTGGATCAACTCTGCTTTATGTATCAATACCAGTAACTTGCAATATTCCTTGTTTGCAGAAACTCATCCAGCTTTGTTTTGAAACTGACCAGTGAACTTGCCATAACAACGTCCACTGGAAGACAGTTCCATAGCTTTACCGTTCTCACAGTGAAAAACCCTTTCTGAACTTGGAGCCTAAACCTTTTTTCTTCAAGTCCTCTGACATGCTCTATTGGTGAAAAATGCTCCAGATAGTTTATTGTATGGCCCGTTAATGTATTTATACACAGTAATCATATCCCCACGCAAGCGCCTTTTCTCCAGCGTACATAATTGTAACTTTTCCAGTCTCTCTTCATATTCAAGCTCCCCCAATCCCCTTATTAATTTAGTTGCCCTTCTCTGAACCCTTTCCATTTCAAAGATGTCCTTTTTGTACACAGGATTCAAAAATAGCACTGCATATTCCAAATGAGGCCTTACCAATGCTTTGTAATGAGGGAGAATAACATTTTTCTCCCTTGAATCCATACCTCTCTTTATACAAGACAATACCATGCTGGCTCTGGCTGTTGCCGCCTGGCACTGCTTGCTACCTTTAAGTTTGTTATCCACCAAAACTCCAAGATCCCTTTCCAACAGGAATTCACTTAACATAGAGCCATTTATAGTATAAGCAGCACAAAGATTTTTCAGTCCAAAATGCATTACCTTACATTTCTCAACATTGAATCTCATCTGCCACTTAGCAGCCCCTGCAACGATTGCACATCCTCTGAAGTTTTTAATGGTCGACAAAGTTTTGTGTCATCAGCAAACACAGAAACCTTGCTGACAGTACCCACTTCCAAATCATTAATAAATAGATTAAATAGAAGCGGCCCCAACACAGAAACCTGTGTCACCCCACTTTAGTCCATAATGATGAAGCCCCATTAAAAACTACTCTCTGTATCCTATTCATTAACCAATTTTCTATCCATGTACAAATGTGCATCCCCAGACCAACAGACTTTAGCTTTAGCTTATACATTAGTCGCCTATGGGGGACTATAATATCAAAAGCCTTTGCAAAATGCAAGTATACTACTTCTGCTATGCCAGAGTCTAAATTTCTACTTACTTCCACATAAAAGCCAAGAAAGTTAGTTTGACAAAATCTATTCCTCCTAAATCCATGCTGGTTACTACTTATAACGTCAGTCCTTGAAACATACTCTAGAATATGTTCCCTTATTAAACTTTCCAGTATCTTCCCCACCACTGAAGTTAAACTTACAGGCCTGTAATTACCCGGCTGTGACCGACTACCCTTTTTGAATATTGGAATAACATCAGCCTTTTTCCAATCCAGAGGCACACATCCGGACATGAGGGAATCTGCAAAAATAAGAATCAATGGCCTAGATAAAACTGAACTTAGCTCCCTAAGTACCCGAGAATGAATTTTATCCGGTCCAGGGGATTTATTAATATTAACCTTATTTAGTTCTTTCTGTACCATATCCTCGGTTAACCAAAGTGCACTTGAATCTTTTATACCATTATTGCAACTATACTCTATGATATCTGTACTTGGATCTTCTAAAGTGTATACAGAGAGAAAAAAAAATATTCAAGACATTTGTTTTCTCGCCATCCTCCATAACTAACTTATCCCCATTAATTAATGGTGCCACATTTCCTCATCTTCTTACTATTAATATACCACTTTCATGCACTCTGACACTTTATCTTCACGAGACTATGGCTTTGACTTTTGGGGATTTACACATTGACGTCACTGATACACGCCCCTTCACTCGGGTTGATTGGAGGAACATGGTATTTAAACTTTTATAGCACAGTATTCGGATGTTCTGAAGACGCCCCGCTCTAGGGGCGGAAACGTAAACCTCTTTGTTTGAATAAACATTTGTTTGTTTGCCAAGACCTGCAAGTGCCTCCGTTTTCACACATAATTTCCATTGGTGCACAATGGAAATTATGTGTGTGTGTGTGTGTGTTTTGCTATGTGAGGATATAGTGGATATAGAATCTTTACGCAGGTATATTTTAAACTGTTACTCAGTCACCAGCTTCCAGAGTAACCAAATAGGATAATCCTGCAGGTCTGAGAGTAGACCCAGGCAATCCGTCCACACTAAACATGCTAGGTTAATACTTAATAGCCCTAATAATCTAACGTATAAACAAACATTTGTCATTCCCAGTTTACCTAAAGAAATGGATTTATCCTTTATATACTCTTTTTACAGTTCTAATTGAAATTTTTTTGCGTCAGAGCAGTTTTTAATAACTGATAACTGCTTTTTATTTCAGTATTACAGTAAATCTTTTGTATACCTGCCTGGCTTTACCACTAAGCAAAAGGCTAAGGACTTGCAAGCGAGCACCTTCATCCCAACCATTAATAGTGGCTGCCAATTCAAATTTTTCTAGCCAATCAGTCCACTCCCTTGTTACCCTATCAAATGGAGCAGGTTTAAAAATAGATTTGGAAATTGGGCCTGGTAGAGATACTGAGTCTAATTGGGGAATTTCATCAGCAGGTACAAGAACAGGAGGATTTAAATCAATACTATCAGTAGCAGCCTCCATAGCTTAATACAAAGAACAAATATACAGGGATAATAAATGGTATTACCAGCACTGCTGCCACTAATTTGTACCAGATCACTGCTTTATGGAAGGATTATGGGTAGCATGGCACACAGTGTGTTACTCTGGTGGTCTGGCACATAGCAGACAGTGCACATAAACAGATTCCCCACATAACATGTGCAGTAATCAGGGGTGTCCCTGTCTATGGTGTACCATTTTGAATATTGACCTGTATATTGTGTCTCCTTGTAAGCTGGTGTACACGTTTCTGTTGCCTCAGAGTTTGTATGCAATAACGTAAATTGTCTGTCCAATAATCTGTCCTCCCAACAGGTGGTAACAGGATCTTATACACGGGGTCTTATACAGGATCTTATACACAGGATCTTGTGTTGCAGTCAATATCACTCCAAAGCACACACCACAATCTACTTTCACTTTCTCTCCTCCTAACCATAAAGAGCAGGGATGTCTTGTCAGACCGAAACTTTTTTTGGATTACACCTCCTTTCATGTGGAGCAAACACTGGGGTGTGGTTTAAGCTGCTATTTGACCATTCCATGTTGAAATAGGGATCTCAGCTCTGTAAGCATGTTTATGTATTTTGTGTTGTACCTAATATAAGTCAGTGCTATTCTTTATATATATTTACTGATGGTCATTTAAATGGTAATAGTGAAATAGTACACACCTTTCCTATATGTAATATCATATACCCCCCCACCACATTGGTAGCTTCTAAAAACTCTTATATAAATATATTTATATCTTAATAGGAGATTGCATTGAGTTTTTAGGAGCTACCAATGTGGTGGGGGTATATGATATTACATATAGGAAAGTTGTATATGTATGTGTGTACTCACTAGTACCATTTAAATGACCATCAGTAAATGTATATAAAGTAAAGCACTGACTTATATTAGGTACAAGACAAAATACATAAACTTACTTACAGAGCTGAGATCCCTATTTTAATATGGGACAGTCAAAATGGGAGGTTAAACCACACCCTGTGTCTGCACCATGTGAAAGGAAGTGTAATCCAAAAAAAGTTTCTGTCTGCTACACAGGATGCGATGTGTATGTATTGTAAAGGACAAATACACCAAGGCTCCTTATATACCACCTCCAGCCTGCAGGTGGTATCAGTGAGTAATAAAATACAAGACATCTCTGCTTTCTATGGCTAGGAGGAGAGAAAGTGAAGGCTAGGAGGAGAGAAAGTGAAAGTAGATTGCGGTGAGTGCTTTTGAGAGATATTGACTGCAACACAAGATCCTGTGTGTAAGATCCTGTTACCACCTGTTGGGGGACAGATTATTGGACATACATTTTACCTTATTGGATACAAACTCTGAGACAACAGATAGGTGTACACTAACTTATAAGGACACACAATATACAGGCCTGGTTAATATTCAAAGTGGTGCACCATAGACAGGGACACCCCTGGTTACTGCACATGTTATGTGGGGAACCTGTTTATGTGCATTGTCTGCATTGTGCCAGACCACCAGAGTAACACACTGTGTGCCATGCTACCCATAATCCTTCCATAAAGCAGTGATCTGGTACAAATTGGTGGCAGCGGTGCTGTTAATACCATTTATTATCCCAGTTTTCTTTTTATGTGTGTTCTCTGTATTAAGCTATGGAGGCTGCTACTGCAAATATTGATTTAAATCCTCCTGTCCTTGTACCTGCAGATGAAATGCCCCAATTAGACTCAGTAGCTCCACCAGGCCCAATTGCCAAACCTATTTTTAAACCTGATCCATTTGATAGGGTAACTAGGGAGTGAACTGATTGGCTAGAACAATTTGAATTGGCAGCCACTATTAATAGTTGGGATGAAGGTGCTCGCTTGCAAGTCCTTAGCCTTTTGCTTAGAGGTAAAGCCAGGCAGATATACCAAGGATTTACTGTAATACTGAAATAAAAAGCAGCATCAGTATTATTGCTCTGAAGCAATTTTTTTTTCAATTAGATCTGTATAAAAGAGTATATAAAGGATAAATCGATTTCTTTAGGTAAACTGGGAATGAGAAATGTTTGTTTATACGTTAGATGCTATTATAATATATGAGGTACCATCACCACTTGCCGTTGTGAATACTAAAAAGTATTAACCTAGCATGTTTAGTTTCAACCACACAGTGTGGCAGGATTGCCTGGGTCTACTCTCAGACCTGCAAGATTATCATATTTGGTTCCTCTGAAAGCTGGTGACTGTCTGAGTAACAGTTTAAAATATACCTGTGCAAAGATTCTATATCCACTATATCCACACATAGCAAAAACACCAATATCATATGCAAACAGTGACAATCCTTATATAATATATTGGTTCTTAATAAAGCGAATTAAAAAAAAAAAACATACATTCATGTTTGTATTAATTGGCAACTAAAAGGAATAAAAATCTGCAAAATAATTTGGTAAAATATAGGTTAGTAAGGCAGATGATACATTGTTTTGGGACTATATGTCAGGAAATGTGTTTTATAAAATTATGTTTTTCCTTGTTTTTCAGTGTGTCTTAAATGAAACACCTATTATGGCTTCCACTGAGGAAGAAGATGAAAATGTTATGAAGGATTCAATTATAGAACATACTAATGAAAATGTTTATGAAATGGTCATTAACGTGAACAGAACTGGAGTATGTGACACCCCTGCCACACAGCCAATCAACCAACCCGACATACTGCCACAAACCTTACAGGAGAATGAATTACAACTTACCCTAGAAGAAGTTATGATTTTCTCAGAGGAAATGGAATTGCCTAGACCGATAATATCACTCTTAGATGATACTGAAAATGCTCCAGAATTAAAACTCCAAAATTTGTTAATAGTGGATTCAATTGATAAGACACCAGAAAGCAGCAGAACTGTATTAGAAACTATTTTATGTGAAGAAATAACAACAATCGTCTCCAAAGAGGAAGATATTCAGCTACCTTTACATGTTTCAGAAAAGACTATTCAGATTGACAATAAAGAACATTTGGAACTCAGTCAGGAAAAGCTTTGTAAAAGGACATGTGCTGCACATGATTTAGGTTCTCCAGTACCAAACAGTTCTTCTTTTGGAGACTCACATGAATGTTTGCAAATTAACAAGATTTGTTCTCAGATGTCAGTTGCTGGGGACATTTTAGCTAGTCAAGATGATAAAATCAAGAATACTACAGAGTCAACTTTAGTTGAAAAAGAAAGTGATAAATTGATTCATATTTCGGGGAAAATATTAGAAAAACCTACTGCAGAAATTATAACACGAAAAAAGTTTTCTGTATCATCAGCCTGGGAAAGGCCCCGGACTGGCAGTTTTACTATGAAAGGAAATTTTGAGAATGAAACCCTAAGAAACCTGAAATTCTCTCTTCCAAACTCTGGTATGTTTGTAAGGGAAAGAATAAAAGGGGATCCTAAACTTTCTACCACACAAGCTGAATGCAGAGTCAGTGACAGGAAGAAGATGTTGACTGACTTAGAAAGTACATCAGTGGACAAAGCTGTCCTCAGTAATATTCCTGCATCCCAAGGCTCTCTGCCAGGCGACGGTGATTTGCAAGTGGTTGCAGACTTACAGACAAGTATTAAGGAAAACAACCCCTTCTTTGTCAAGCTAAGACCCACCTCTGTGTCCATGAGATACAGAGATGGCATAAACCCAGACTCCAGCAGGCTGAAAAGGCATAGCACTGAATTTATTCCAGAGAAATCAGGATGCTTGCTTATTTCCAAGAGCGAGTTACTGGATGTTAAAACAGAAATCCTTTCACCCAATTTAAAAAATGAAAAGCAGAACTATGAATCAAACTTTATTGAACTAACCCATCCAAAGCCACCACTGCCTAGAAAGCCAGTCTTGCAAAATTCAGCAGATACTGACAATGCCACAAAAAAAGACCCATCCCCATGTGTGTCAGATCAGGAAATGAAAGGAAATAAAGATCAAAAAATGGCACCACTGAGAAGAACAAGTTTCCATAAAAACCCTGGTAAGATATTATCTTTTTTGCAAGATAGGAACCGAACCTGGGTCCCTCAGCAAGAGATGAACAACATATCCAAGCATTCTCAATTAGTAAAATGTAATAATTTGTGCTATTTTTACTTCATATAGTAAATAATAAAACTCCCATTATAAAACTTAGGACTATATTTCTGACTACATCCCAATCTTCCAGGTAAGGTCTACCCTAACCCCCAATTTTGGAACAGCTGGAGGGTAAACAAAACCAGTCTATTAGAAATAAATCTCCATTGGAATATCTATATATACTTTAGCCCATTATCAACAGTAATTAGTCCACTGTGGAATGTTGTTTGCTAATGTAAGTTTATCGAGATCATATTATGTGGATAATGAAGTGGGAAGGATTTGCTGGCCATCTCCATGCCCACAAACCACTCCCACTGTCTATAATTAGACATTCAGAGGTATTATATATACTGTATTTTATATTAAAATACTGAATGTTACTGGTTTTATTTGATATCCACAGTTGACTTATAACAGTTGCACCAGATATGTAAAGAAAATATGTTAATCTTTCTAGGTAAAAGCCTATAGTGGAATGTATTACCCTCATTTATTTTTCCAGTTGCCATTTTACATAATTTGAATAACTTTATTAAGAAGAAACCAGCAAGTAACAAAGTACAATTAACAATAATTATTTAATGTCTTATTAATTTAATGTAATTAAAATCCATTCAGAACGAATCAGAAAGTGACATACATATATAAAATAATTCAAAAATATAACACCTGAATATATTCAGCCTCTTGCTTTTATATGGTCATGGAACTTCTCAGGGTCATATTCAATAACAAGCAGTATTGGCAACTTCCAATATTGTGGGGAATTAAAAAAATTCCTGTCAGAGCAGCCAGCGCTGTAGTGCGTTCATGGGTACGTTCTCTGTTTCCCTCCCGGCTCCTGAATGTTTAATGGATGAATGGGAGGTAAGACTTAAAGGCTTATACATACACAATAATAGGCAAAATCCATAAGATCTGACAAGATTTGCTGATTCTGGGCCATGATTGACTCAATAATTTACTGATCTTAATAATCAGTAAATTTCATACTGCATCCTTATACCAAAAAGTAGGGAGACAATAATGGTTGGTACAGCAATTCAAATCTCATGGGGGCAGTCCAACAAACAAAATTACTATGGAGGAGGAAGCCAGCAAAAAACAAGGGCTGAAGGTAGGAGATGGGAAGGGAAAAGGCTAAAAAAAATAAACACACATTTAGATTATAGCCACAGCTACCTAATAACATTAAGTTATTTTTACAGTGTACATATCCTTTAAGTGTATATGTAAAGCTAGCCTTACAGGGGCTGATGGTTTTCCAATCAGATTTATGGCCAGCAGGAAACGATTGTAAATCCGATCAGAAAAACTTATTGTAATTCCCCACCTTGCTCCGCCCAATCTTCAGCTTGAAAACTGCGGAATCATAGTTTTTTTCGATAGACTGATCAATACAGCCGACCGGTCTAACCAAAGCATGGAAAATGTCTTTGATATTCCAATCAATTTGACCGCATTCGGCAAAATGACTTAAGTCATAAGAAGTTTTGTGGTCTGGCAGATTTAATTGAAAATCTACTGTGTATTATGCAATGATTGTTACGTGTGTATGACTACATTTAGGACTTACTGCAGTAAGTCTTTCTCATTATCTGTAATAGTACTGTTGCAATAAAGAAAATACCCTATCATCAGTGTATTAGTATATAAAAATCACCATTAAAACTCATGGTCTGCACAGCCAGATGTTTTTTTAGTGCATATAGTTTTACACAATCTAAATAAAATCAAAGTAAATACAGCACTGAAATAAGGTTCAGTGACATGTAGAAAAGCCTGAGGAACTTGTGTCTTCAGTAAGTGCTCTCTCACATGTTCCAGTTTCTGGGATTTCATTATATAAAAGCAAAAGGCTTAAGGCTTCTTTTATTTAGGTCATAGCACTCAAGGGAGCATTAGTCTTACAAATACTCATTCAAATCAAAAAATAGTAGAGCAAATGTGTAACAGAATAATTTATTTGTAACAGTTATCATGTCATAAAGAGGATGGATATTATTATATTGTACAGCGCTGCGTCCCCTAGTGGCACTATTTAATAAACATATACATACATATGTCACAGGGAAATGCAAAATCCTTATTAATTTATTTTACTGTTACTGTTTTCAGTTTTGTAAATATTTGGCTCTTACAGCTTTTCTTTTTTGCATTTTAATACACATATATTGTTTAAAGAACTGAAATCTAAGAAAAAAATGTTATATATGAAGACATGAACTATTAAAGGAGAACTGGGGTATTCAGTCATACCTTTATAAAGAAACCTGCATCATATTACAAGTAAAACTTTTAAAAAGCTATATCACTGTAAAGGTTTAGCAATATGACACTTCCTGCTTTTACTACAGTAGCTTGTAGCCATGTGATCAGTCTCTGTCCCCGTTTCATCTATGCAGGCACTTCCTGTATTTTAGTCTTATGTAAGCATGCTCTGTCCCTGGGTACGGGAGGGGCAGAGGGTCACTCAAGTGACTGGAATCAAGAAGTTTAAACATACACCTCAATATAATTTCTCACAGGATGCAGCTAGATATGTGATCCTGGATGCATTTAAAGGAAAGAGTGAAAGGCTTTTATATAACCATAAATCATCCTCTTTAACCTAAAAGGGCAACTGTGATCTCCCTCAGAACAAAAATCTATACTTACCTTACCCCCCTCATAAGCCCCACACCCAAAAATGTATCTTTTCTGAACCTAGTTACAGACTATTCTTTGTCATATCTGTTGTATTCAGCTAGATCAACTGGACAGGAAGTTTAGTTCTTGAAGACATTTCTTGATGTCCTGTTGATCTAATTTCAAATCCAGTTGATCCAACTGAATACAACAGATATATCATAATCTGGATGAAGGAGAACCTTCACAAACACTATTCTTTGTTCTTTCATGTAACTATCAGTATGCTGTGAACATGATTAAGAATTTCGGGGGCGGGGCTTATGAAGTATCTGACGATGATCTGGTTATGTTTACTTTCAGTACAGATTATTAAAATATCATCTTAGGTCATTGGCTTATTAGGATGGCATAAGAAAAAATCCTCCTCTAATTCTGCCATGAACAGGTCCACATTCTTGTAAATTGATGTCCTGGTCTAATCACAATTTGTTTTGTGTGAGAGAAAACGTGTTATGCACTGTTTCTGTACCTTCTGTTCTTGCTAGATAACATACTGTATACAATGCTGTGATACCAATTAATGGTGGATATTTGTGTTTAGAGCTTCAACATTTATTGTCAGAAATATGACCTGTAGTGGTATATAAAATTTGAATCTATAAATATATTTTCCTGCTGTTAACAAATTTTCTGACAACGAAACTCTCCACTTTCTCCGTGTTTTTGGATATTTTCTCAGAGCTGTTAGTTTCCCTGTCCATAGAATGATTCTGCTAAAAATTGAGCAAACTATCTCTGTATAATTAGGTGCATTGCATGGAGATGGCAGACGGCCAACTCCAATAACTACTAAGATGCATCAGCTGGCGATACATAGCTGATTCCTTGCAGCTTTTTACTTTTCAGCAATCTGCCTCCATTTCCTGACCTATCTGCCCATATTCTTGCATAGGTTGCTTTGAGCTCCTACACCTTATTATGCAGTGTTGTCCCCTGTCTTTAGCAAGGATAATGCCATCAAATTTAATTATTATTTTGGCTTGAAAAGCCAAATTACTGTTCTTTCTATTTCTTCTTCTTCCGTTTTATTCTTCCGCTTTTTTGGACCGTATCTCCTCCCACAGTTTCTGAGCTAGAGACATGAAATTTAGTACAGACGTGTGGGGCATATAGGAGAAGTGTGCTATATTCTATCTAAGGAATCTGAGGCGAATTTCCGGACATTTTTTCCATAGACTATAGTGGTAACAATCCTCAAATGTGGATATTTCAAAACAGTTTGTTTAATGGTCATAAATACAAATGGTGATACCCCCAACCCCCCGCACACACACAGGTACACCCACCTAATGACTTACCTTTCCATTCCCATGGAAGCCATATTTAAAGGGTAATTAAAGTAAAAAAAAATAATTTAGATTTATCCTCAATAAAAGATAGTTTTATGGTTGTAAACACAAAAAAAGACATACCCCCTCAACCTGACCCAGGTACACACACCTACTGATCTACTTATCCATTACTGTGGCAGCCATACTTAAAGGGTAACTAAAGTCAAACTAGCAAATTCTGATCAATAATCAAAAAGTTTGTTTTTTAACCCCCAACGTGATACAGGTATACACACCTACTGACCTACCCCTCCATTACTGTTGCAGCCATACTTAAAGGGTAACTAAAGTCAAAAAACTAATTTTGACCAATCATCAAAAAAGTTTTGTTTTTTTTAACCCCCAACCCGACACAGGTACACACACCTACAGATCTACTTATCCATTACTATGGCAGCCATACATAAAGGGTAACTAAAGTAAAAAAAACAAACTATTTTTGATCAATAATCAAAAGTTGGTATTAACTTCCAACCTGATCCAGGTACACCCACCTACTGACACACCCTTCCATTTCCATGGCAGCCATATTTAAAGTGTAACTACAGTCAAAAAAACACATTTTGACCAATCAAAAAAGTTAGTATTTTATCCCCAAACCTGATATGAATACACACACACCAACTGACCTACCTTTAATGCATGTGACATATTTAAAGGGTAAGTTAAAAACAACAATGTCCTCTTCATTGGCATTATTGAGTTTCAAATCTGCAGCACAAACACACAAATTCCCTTCCAAAATGCAGTCTTTCAAACAAAATTCAAAGTTTATACTTTCCCTTTCTAGTTTAATCCAAAATTACAAATTTTTCTACTGAAAAAGTTTAGTTCTAAATGGTTTAGGAAGTTTTATGTAGACAAAAGATGTTTAAGGAACATCTCAAAGTTAATTTTCAGGAGTGTGTACTCCTAACTCACTAATTGCAACACAAGTCCTTTGGTTACTAACAGCTGCTCCAAATGACAGACCCCCTTATAAGCACAATCCCTCTGATCTTTATAAAAGGCGCAAATTTGCAAAGATGGCCAAGCAGTAGCTGTCATTGAAAAGCTCCTTGCAGATATAAACTATTTAGCTCTGGGCTTGTGGCAGACTTTATACAATGCTGAACTTGAACTACACAGGAACACTTCATTCTATCTCTCTGCATGTTATAGATTTTTAAAAACAAAATGTCTGGCACTTTAGTGTTTCTTTTGAGAATAGATGTCCTGCTGTTTAAAATCCAGTTTAGAGGTAGTGTCTTAGTCCCTTGTTACTGTTGTACTAGTACATAGATTTCCTTTGTGACTGGGGTTTAACATAATCAATATGCACGCTGCGTATACAAGCTTGCTGAGAGGTACTATACAGAGATAATAAAGGGGTGAATTATTATTATTTTTCATATATTTTTATATATTTAGGTTTTTCACATTGGACTTTAAGGGCCTCATTTACCCAGAGCTGCAAATTGCTCCGGGCAAATATGGCTTTCTGTATTTAATACTGGATTTGCACCTTGTGGTAAATCCCAAAAGGGATTTTTACCCCAGTGCCACATTTAAGACCAGCCATTAGCTGGTCTTAAATTGTGGCGTTAAAAGTGGTGCAAATCCTTTATTAAATAGATTGCACCAGTTGCACGGGTGTCTTTTGTGAAAATGGTGCAGCCAGTGCAATTTTTTTGCAATTCAATATAGGTTAGCACAATTTTAACAATTTTAATTTAATTTTAACAATTTTAATTTTTAGCACAGCACATGTGGGTAAAATCAGGCCCTAAAACTTTATTTGGAGATGGGTCAGACCTGGAAGTTATTTACCCACTGCGAAAGAGAGAATAGCAGCTATAAGAATAAAAAACTCACGCTAAATTTAGTGCAAACACGATAATAAATTGCGAGTGCCGGTTTTGCAGATGTCTTTTGCAAAACCCGCCCTGCAGGAGCAAAGAGGAAGTTACAGTTGCACTAACTGATATTAATTTGGTTGGCACAACTCCGGAAAACAGCGCCCCTGGATAAAAAAGCACCCAGATGTCTTATGCATGTCATTCAAATATATTGAGTGGTTATCAAAAAAAGGATCAGCTTTTTAAAGATATTTTGGTTGCCTCAGGATTCAGATGCGTGACACTACGACTTTTTGCTTAGTTGAAAAGCAAAAGTTGAAAAGTACATTAATTAAAGTTACCCAGTTACCCTGAGTTTACCCAGGGAATTAAATTTATAAGCCCCTGGCCTATAGAATCATACTCACAACCTGTTGAACAACATTCCTCCTAGGAGCGTCCTTCTCAGGGGAGTAACTCCGGGGCCTGGGCCCCCCCCCCCACAAGATTGGAGGCTGACCCCCTTCCTTCCCCAGAAGATCCACGCTTAGCTGTTCTTAAACAGCTGATTGTGCGTATAAAATACATTATTGAGTTTCAAAGTAAAAATATGTGTCTTCCATTTTGTGGGGGTTTTTACTAAGTCCTACCCACAAAATGGAGGACACACTGGATATAAGCTTGTTGCGGTCAGTTCCTCTCTAGGCTTGATAAATAGTGGAGGTCCACCCAAAACATCTCACAGATGAGTGATCAAAAACACGCTTTCAAAAATTCTGTATGGAGCGTTCGTTTGCACTGGAACCACACTGGCAGTTTTTTTTACAACACCCACCCTTGGTGTACCTTTTAATCTAGCCAAACACTATGCCTTTCAATGATCTAGCTACTTAGTTGCCTTAACTATATTAAATATTATAACTGATATAACTATTTCTTACAGAACAAAGCAATGCTACTGCTGAATCAGTCAAAAGAACTGAAAGCAAAGTCTGGAAACTCAGTGTAAGACATATGCAGAGAGAATTGGCAGAGAAACAACAACTGACAGAAATAAAAGCTGTAAGCAGTGATGCTGAAAAACAAAGTGACGACAGGACAGAGGTGATTAGCTCTTTCTAAAACTCAGATTCGTACAGGAAAAGTACATTGACCCAGGTAAATTCATCAAGCCACAATCCAGTTATCAAAAACATCTCATATTGCCTGCAACATCCCACCAAATTTCTTCTGCCTATACCCTCCATGGCGTGTCGTCAGTATCAATGATATCCTGCGCAGTCTGTTCCAAACTGGAGCATATTGCAGGCCATATGCTGGAGCTAATTTCAGATGTAACAGTGCAGTGGTTGGGGTTTAGATACAAGGAGAAATCAGGTAGATTGGCATTTCAGGGGTGTACATGCCCTATAACATCTCTTGCTGCAAGCAGTATTTTGCATCAATGTATTCATACAATTTAGAAATTACTTAATATTTATTCTTCATTTTCTCTTTTATTCTTCCTGTTTTTTGGACTGTATCTCCTCCCTTAGTTTTCAAGCTAGGGTCACAACATTCAGTACAGAAGAAAGGAACAAATAGGAGAAGTGCACTATTACCTAGCTAAGGAACTGCATTATCTGCAAATTTTAGGACATTTTCTCCCATTGACTATAATAGGCACAATTTTTAAACAAAAACATAGCGAGGTTCCAGGGATCAAATTAATTCATTGTGTCAGAGAGACACACACAATTTCAAAATGAGTTTTAAAATTACAATATCAAAGCACAACAAATATATATATAATATATATTAAATATATATATATATATATATATATTACACAGAAGTCTCCAGCACTCCTAATAACATATAAGCATAAATTAATTAGGTATCACGAACAAGTATGCAAGCAACGAAGGGTGATTACCTGCACTAAAGTTTAAATGGATACGTTTAGTTACATAGTTTGTAAAAACTTGCGTCAGCTGATGCGCCACTTCAACACTGCCTGAAGTGGCGCATCAGTGAGCAAGTTTGTACAAACTATGTAACTAAACGTATCCATTTAACTTTAGTGCAGGTAATCACCCTTCGTTGCTTGCATACTTGTTCGTGAATTAATTAATTTATGCTTATATGTATAGTTGAGTGCTGGAGACTTCTGTGTAATGTATTAATTGCCGGTACTCCTTTGCACCGCATCTGAAAGTAATTTAAAATAAAGGTTTGAGCTGCATATTCTTGTATTTGTATATATATATATATATATAAAAGAAAAAGATGGGTGCACTCCAGGGACCTTTTCACAATTTATTAGTGCAACAAATAAAGTACAAACATCGGCTTGAGAAAGGGACCTAGGAAGGTACCGAAACGTTGCCTGCACCTGATGTTTGAATAAATTTTGCTTCACTGAACAAGACCTGTGAGTGCATTGGAGTGTTTTTACATTATTGTATATATATATATATATATGTGTGTGTGTGTGTGTGTGTGTGTGTGTGTGTGTGTGTGTGTAATATGTAGTGAATGATTTATGTATTTAGAATTTAAAATTATGGAATTGTATAGCAGGGATGTCTATCCTGCGATCTGCTGTGGAGAGTTTTCAAACATCTACATGTCCCCAGGAAATAATTCTCTCTCTTACAAATACATACCCCCAACCCAATACAGACAAGTGACACACACCTACTTATACACCCTCATACACAACCTACCCATATGTTTCCATGGTAACAATGCTTAAACCATCAAACAAGTTAGTTTTATTGTCTAAAATGCAAAAACATACATACCCCTTTACTCCACACAGATACACCCAACACCCACCACACCATTCTGTTTCCATTGCAACCATAACTGCCATAAAAGTTAGCTTTACACAAACATAACACAAAACAATACCCCCTAACACCACACAAACACAGGTACACACACTACTGATACACCCACACACCTCTTTTTTTCATGGCAATCATTCCTAATCATAATAAATATTAGTTTTATGTTCATAAAACTAAAACAAACCCCCTAACACCACACAGACACAGGTACAAAAACCTAGTTATACACCCCAACACCCACCCCACCCTTCCATTTCCACAGTTACCATAAGCACAATAATAAAAATATATGTATTTGGTCAGATTCAATTATGAAATGTAAATTCGCTCCTTGGGTTTTAAAACCTCCAGCTCAGACACGCACATTCCCTTCCAAAACGCGTCCTTTCAAGACAAATTCAAAGTTTGTACTTAAACTTTCCCTTTCTAGTTTCATTACCGTACATATATAGTCTAAAATGCATGAAGCTGAAATTCTAGTTCTATTTTCTAGACTTTTTGAGAAGTTTGTACCAAATGTTCTTATTCACAACACTGCATTAACAGGATGCTCTTCTCAGAGTGAGATTAAGATTAAAAGGTTATAAAAAGATTTTTTTAAGAAAGTCTTTGTACTTACTTGGCTAATCTGGCAGTCCTGCTACAAAGTTATTATCATGGGGTTGCATTTATAGTACTATGGTGTTATATTTCAGGTGCTATATGAATGCTCTTCATTGTTGTACATTGTTCTCGTTATCTTTTAAAACTAAAGTTCTGAAGAAAGCATACAGCATTATAGCCTAACTTTCTGTCTATGGGTTCCTGCCAATATATCTTTAATCCATAGGGTCAGTAAAATGCACACATAATATTTTAAGTGGCAAACGGAGATTGTAAATGAACATTAGATCTTGCTTTACCAGTTGCTATGTTTTTCCCTCAACTTGCCATATAGATTTATATTACCAATGCTTTTATTTGATTTTTAGGCTAATTTAAAACAGTCCTTTGACTTGGTCCAAGACACCAAAGCTGAATTTAAAGAGCCAAGGCGAAGAGCAAACACATTGTCACATCCGGCACAAGGTAAGAATAGCATTTCTCAATAAAACGGTGTGGTTTTTTTGTGGTGGTGGTGTTCTCTACTCGTGTGCTACTTTACAGATTTTTTTATTTTAAAGGGTAACTCTCAGATACCTTTAAAACAAGCCTAGGGTGATGTCTTTAGCTTCTCTGGTTCTTAAGTTATAGGAATGTAAAATTACACACAGACAGTTAGAATACATGTTTCATAGTCACATACTGTGCTGTGTAAGACCCCCTTCCAAAAAAATCTTTTCTGAAGCCTTTTAAAGACAGTTACAGCAGTAGAATACAACTGAGCATGCATGTGACTAGAATTGGCCATAGAAACAGCGATACGTTCATCCAATACCAAGTGATTTTCACTCCGTGTATGGTGCCTGTCGTCAAATTGGGCAGATCATATTGGCCCCATATGATCTTGGGGTGGGTGAAATTTTTGTTTAATC
This sequence comes from Hymenochirus boettgeri, assembly GCA_019447015.1. Lineage (NCBI taxonomy): Eukaryota > Metazoa > Chordata > Amphibia > Anura > Pipidae > Hymenochirus > Hymenochirus boettgeri. The sequence continues at coordinate 231,382,372 of CM033470.1, read as the reverse complement.
GATATTATCAGCTGCAATCGGCCGATAAAATCGATCTGTCTATGGCCACCATAAGGCATGGTGAGCAGAGCAATGGTGCTGGTGATGTCACAGCTGGGAACACCAACTTTTATGTTGCTATAAGTTTGCATAGATTGCACCTAGAAGCTTGATCCTGGATTCATTTTTTCGAATAAAGCTCACAAGTATGGAGACCACAGTTATACTTTAAGGGGGGAAATGTGACTCACAATGGCTACTCTCCCAGCCCTATGATTTTTTCAATCATTAAATATTTTTACCATTCTACTGGCACTATATTGTAAATTCTCCAAGATTAACAGTCACAGCGTCAACTTTTCTAAGAGGTTGAACAAAACAGACCACAATTTCTTAACTTCAGTAAGTATAATCTTGTAATAACTTTAATCATTTTAATCCTTGACAGCTAAACAATCCTCTTTACCAGCTGAAAAAGAAGATAAAACTCCAAAGAGAAGAGCTACACAAATAGTATCTGGAGAGCCATCATGGATGGAACTCGCCAAGAAGAAATCTCAGGCATGGAACGACATGCCTCAGAAAACAAAATAAAGCTGTGAATACTTCATGACTGCCAGACTATGCAGTGTCAAAGCAGATAAACATGTATAGTTCTGCCACTCTGGAGTGAGCGGCTTGTAAATAAGGGTAACACTGTGCAACCTTTATTTTATGATTTAGAATGTAAATTGATTAGGGTTAGTAAAATTAATTTTTTTATGAAAACATTTTTGGACATTGAAATCTTGGGCACATGTTTATATTTTGGAATAAACTGTCCTAATGGAGGCCATACACGCACCAATGCCAGTTGTACAATATCGGGATATCCCCATATGGTACGATCTCCGGTTCATGTATGGCTAATTTATTCCCTATCGGACCAACTGGAAAATTTTATCAGACCATTTCCGATCGTAGGCATGTACCATGCCTGATACATTACCCGGGCTGACATTTTTGTCAGATTTGCCTGTGGATCAGCCAATGGTTCCATACTTATTTTTTTAAAACAAAATTTTTGGTTTAGATTATCATCCCTGTTTATAACTCATGAACTACTTTGCATCTTTAAATTCACACATTATCAGTCTGGCCGTAATATCAACCATGACATTTTAATTCCCAATAGAATGATTGTTAGATTCATCAATCAGGAGTGACACTCCTGTATAGGGGTAAAGGTCTGTAAGCACATTTAATAGTCTTTCTGCATCACACTGGTGATTACTTTTAATACAACAAACATATAAACTCTTTAATTTGATTGGTTCTGTCTCATACAAGACATTTCATTTTCATTCTGTGTAAAAGGATTATAATTTACTGTTGAGAGTTAACAGAAAAAAAGAAAGAGTTGTAAGTTTTATACTCCTCTGATAGAAGCACTTATTGATACTAATTAGTTTGGATATAACTGGGAGGTGAACCAATAATTTTTGTCATTATTAGTCAGTCAGACAATTCTAGGAGCTAATTTAGCTGTTCCATAAAATATGGTATTACAGGGGCAAACAGTAATTTTTCACTTACGTAGCCCTAACTACAGATCCATAATGCTATATGGTGGGTGATTAAAATTATCTGAGGGCCGTCACATGTGAAAGTTTTGATTTTCATTGGTAAGGTCAGTGCAGGCACAAAGCTCATACTTTATCTGAAGAAAGCACTATATACTGTACTAGAAAACATGTGGCTATTGCACAACGGATGACAAATCACTGACATTTATACCTTAGCGTATAATGACTGATTCATTTCAACAGCCACAGCATTAATCATGTGGAATTCTCTAAATGTCTGAAAGACATAACCCTAAAATGGCTTTTGTTCTGATGATCCTCCATCTTTTTTTAAATTTAAAATTCTCTTTTGAGACATTTAAACAAACATGCAATATTTAATGAAACCATATTTCAAACTAAATAAACTGTTTTTTTTTTTTTTTCATTTTGTTAAAAAATTTCAATTAAATTTTTTTTTTTTTTTTTTTTGGTATGTGCAATAAAAAAAAATAAATCAACCTTCAAGATTGAGTGGTCCTTTAAAATTTGGGTGGGGGATGTTGTATCTTATTTTTCAGTGATTCGCTGGATGATCCTTTCATTTTGATGTTTCTAAAACAGGGATAGGCAACAAGTAGATCTCTAGATGTTTAAAAACTAAAACTCCCAGAATTCCTTTACAAGCACTCTGTAATTAGGGAATGCTGGGAGTTGTAGTTTTCAAACATCTGGAGATCTACTGGTTGCCTTTCCCTGTTCTAAAACTTACAAAAAATGTCCAATCCACAACTTTCTGATTTTCAGCCACATTATTGGGGTTTTCTTCCACATGCACGGGGAAGGTTTTTACAATGTATATTCCTGCTTTAGGACAGGTCATTTTAAGTTGCAAATCAGAGCTAAAATATATTTCTTAATAAAGTATCAAAAGATATATATATACTCGGTTTATACTCGAGTCACTGGAGAGCCCCCCCAGTTGCATGTTGCAGTCCTTACTGGCAGCAATGTAGCTCACAGACTCCGAATCTGGCTGCCACACAATGTGCAAGTGCTGTTGATTTGCCAGCTGACGTCACTACTCGAAACTACTCAGAAGGAGGGTGGTATCTATTGTTGAAAAGATTGCCTTCTGATTCTGTATTGTTTTGAGGCCTAAGTTTCCCTTTAAATAGATATCAGAATTCCCATAAAGGTGTTTGGAAACTACAACTACATGCTTTAGTTGCTGGGAGTTGTAGTTGTCTAACATCTGTATGGGATTTCTGCTGTCCTTTTAAAGGGCGACTTAAGCTTCAAAACAATACAGAATCAGAACGCAGTAGTGGTCATAATTTCTACCCTCTGCTTATACTCAAGTCAATCAGTTTTTCCTAATTTTCCATGTAAAAACAGGTACCTCGGCTTATACTCGGGTTGGCTTATACTCGAGTATACAGGTACAGTATATAAAACCTTTAAAAAATAAAGCAGAGAGTAAAACCCTGGTGTAAAGTCCAAGTTATGTACCAACACAGTTGTGTCCATATAACCAGAATTTATCAATCTACTGTTTATGGTGTGGTACAGATATCCCTCCAGGTAAGTAATGATTTGCTCTCCTAGGGCCCTATTTAAAATCAAGTTATTCACCCCTACTGAACTTTTTCAAGCTTCAATAACATTCCTGGAAAAACAGGCAAAATCTCGCAGATGGTCTCAAACTATAGGCCAATATCTTAATTAAATCAAGATATAAAGATAATAGCTAAAATAATGGCAGACAGACTAAAGGGAATTCTCCCAGAGCTAATTAATGCTGATCAGGTTGGCTTTATCGGGGGTCGCAGGCGACCGATAATATAAGAAGGGTCTGCAACATTATAGATCAAGCGGCTGGAAACAAATTGAGGGACTGCCTGCTGTCCCTCGATATTGAAAAAGCTTTTGATAGCATCCGCTGGGAATATCTGTTTGCAGTCCTGGAAAAATACAAATTTCCACCCTTCTTAAACCTATTACATATATATTACAACTCCCCACAAGCATTCCTTAAATTACCCACATATTCACCACGACCCATAACAGTATACAGAGGCACAAGACAAGGGTGCCCCCTCTCTCCAGGACTATTCGTCCTGATAATAGAACCAATAGCACAGATGCTGAGAGAACATACAGGGTTAACGGGAATACAAATCATGGGAACTGAACACAGGTCTGTTTAATTGCAGACGATATGCTGATGATGTTATCAGACCCTTAACATCACTTCCCATCTATTACAACACTGAAATTGGTTTCACCATTAACAGGATTAAACTAAATAAAAAGAATCAGAAATATGATATTTAAATATAGATACTATCAAAAGCAAATAATAGAAACCAATTTTCAACTAACCCAAAATAGAAAAAAACTATCATATCTAGGGATTACATCAGAATGGCAAAACCTATACACGGTAAATTACCCCCCATTAATAATCATTCATATTAATATCATGGATCGGACGAATTTAATTGAAATTAATGTTATAAAAATGATTGTATTACCCAAATTGTATATTTGTTCAGGTGCTTACCCCTTACGCTATCTAACAAACCCTACTCCACTCCCTCTCCAAAAAACTATACTGCAGTTTATATGGTCATATGGAACCCGAGTGAACAAATCATACCTATATCAAACAAATCAAAATGCGGAATGGCAATTCCAGACCTCTACCTTATTATCAAGCAGAACAATTAAACACAATACCCACATGGCACAACCTCACAGATACACCCAAATGGGCGTGGCTGGAAAATGCTCTCACCTATCCATCTCATTAACAACCCTAACCTGGTCAAACATCCTGGACAGGAAAGTTAACAATAGAATAAGCATGATTACCAAACATACTCTAAAACTATGGAATGGTATATTATCTTAAAGGAGGTCAAATAACACCAATACAAGATATCTCAACAAACGATTACTCCAATGCTTCTGTTTATGTACAAACAAACTTGCCACTACAGTATGCTACATCTATATTTCCAACAAAAACTCTACCTACCTTAACAGTATTGGAACACTGGTGTCTTCGTCACCCATCGAAAAAAGAATTTATATCAACTTTTTACAAAAACCTCCTGCCAAAAATAGAACCATTGGATTACAAATTTATACAACAATGGAATCAAGACCTCCCTAACTCAAGAACAGAAGCGCAAGGGCTATCCACATTTGAAACACTTAAAGGATAACTGTATTGCCTAAAGGCACTTTTTTAAAATTACTTTAAAAAGAGTAAAGGTATGCAGCCCTGCCCATACATATTTTTCCTGATTTCGACACTCTCTCTGCCTTCAATTATCCCTCAATTAGCCCTGCTGTGAAGGGGGCCTAACAATTCTGTCTGCCACTAACTGTCAATAAGAGCTAGCATGTGAGAAAACACTCCTCCATCCACCCTTGATCAGCTTGATTATGTAGACTGTATCCTAGCAACCGGACATTTCAAATTTGTTTAACAGGCAGAGGAGGAGAAGAGAGGTTGTAACAGACATTCCCACCATAGAATGACAAGTGATTTGTTAATCATAGCCCTGGGCCATCTAGGAGGCGGGCTTTTAGCAATCATATTTACTGTGTGATATCTAAGGGACGGCAGCACAGCTGTAAATGTGAGTACGTGATTTCAGCTGCTGGAAGTGTGGACATGTAATGGGGGTGATGTTTTTTTTGATATTGTTGTCCTTTAATAAAGAAAGCCTCAATATCCCATTAACAGAAACGGCAATGAAAATTTTATGTAGAACTTATCAAACACTGGACAAAATCCATAAAATGTACCCGCATATTCAGAAATTGCGGATCCTGGGGAACTTTTTTTCATACCTGGTGGACTTGCCCTGGAGGTCCAACGATTCTGGGAAAACCTATTTAAAATTATATCAGACCTCACAGCAGCATAAATACCAAAAACCAATACAAAGCTCCTATGAAAACAAATGGGTACAATATTTAATGCTGGCAGCTAAGATTCATATAGGGACAAACTGGAGAACCCAGAATTTATCAATCTCTCAAACTAGCAAGAGTCAATGAAATAATGATAAATGAACGTCCTTTTCATATGGTTCAGGACCAGATGAAATCATGTAATAATGTGGACACAAGTGGCAACTAAGCTCATACATTAACATGACCTAGGATACAAAAACTGTATCTTTACCTTACCCTGATATAAACAGAAGAATCAAACCCAGGGCTAAACCTCAACTGGACATTTAACACTGTTAATAGCATGAAAAGTTAATAGTTTTAATATTTAATAAGTTATTTCCAATTCTGTTATGTGCAGGTCATAATACTGACTGAGATTGATAGCTGGGAGGGGGAACCAAAAGCTCTCGTCATTTTACATAACCTTATTAAAAGACTCATGACCCAGGGCCCAATAACTACATATATATATATGGCCAGAACTGTGATGACCATGGGAAACAGTAATATAAAACTGGACGATACGGGTATTGTTAATGAGATAAATGAAAAATCTGGTGAATCGATATATTAACAATTAGACGATTTAAAATTGATCAACCGACGCCCGCATTAAGGCATCACTGAGAGCGAAAGGATCCCTCCCTTAGTTGTCACGATTTCCAATAGGACTGTGCACACAAAATGTGGCACTAGCTATGGATAAGTTGTGGGTCGATACTATATTGTCATCTTTACCTAAAATTCTTCTTTAAAAATGAGAATAACAGATATGTTATTTCACAGAGTGTCTGCAAAAGGTTAAAGGGTATGTCCACCCTGAAAACCATTTTTTAATATATGATTCCCCCTGTCCCCCCAGCCCCAACCGCTCTATTTTTACTCTTAGAAAGATCCCCAAACTTTACTTACCTCCCCTCTTTCCCCCGCCGCTCTGCTGGCCCTCTGCTTGCTAGAAAATGCAAGCAGAGGGGTGGGACCGGCAGTCGCGTCTGTGATTGGCTGAGCGGCAGCCAATCACGGCCGCGGCTGCCGGGAGTTCATTGCGGCGGGGGAAAGAGGGAAGGTAAGTAAAGTTTGGGGCACTTTCTAAGAATAAAAATGGAGCGGTTGGGGCTGGGGGGACAGGGGGAATCTTTGCTGGACCAGGAGGATAGCAGAGTCCTATAGGACTTCTATATATAGAAGTTTGACATGCGTACTGCAGCCCTTCTCACTCCCTCCCCCTCCCTCTCCCTCCTGATTTGGATTCCCTCCCCCTAGTGTAAATCCCTTTCCAGCAAAGATTCCCCCTGTCCCCCCAGCCCCAACCGCTCCTTTTTTCTTAGAAAGTGCCCCAAACTATTCTTACCTTCCCTCTTTCCCCCGCCGCAATGAACTCCCGGCAGCCGCGGCCGTGATTGGCTGCCGCTCAGCCAATCACAGACGCACTGCCTTCCCACCCTCTGCTTGCATTTTCTAGCAAGCAGAGGGCCAGCAGAGCGGCGGGGGAAAGAGGGGAGGTAAATAAAGTTGGGGATCTTCTAAGAGTAAAAATAGAGCGGTTGGGGGCTGGGGACAGGGGGAATCATATATTAAAAAATGGTTTTCAGGGTGGACATACCCTTTAACCTTTTGCAGACACTCTGGAAATAACATATCTGTTATCTCATTTTTAAAGAAGAATTTTAGGTAAAGATACAATATAGTATCGACCCACAACTTATCCATAGCTAGTGCCACATTTTGTGTGCACAGTCCTATTGGAAATCGTGACAACTAAGGGAGGGATCCAGTTTCGCTCTCAGTTGAGGCCTTAATGCGGGCGTCGGTTGATCAATTTTAATCGTCTAATTTGTTAATAATATCGATTCACCAGATTTTTCATTTATCTCATTAACAATACCCAGTATCGTCCAGTTATATTACTGTGTCCATGGTCATCACGTTTCGGCCATATTATATATGTAGTTATTGGGCCGGTCATGAGTCTTTTAATAAGGTTATGTAAAATGACGAGAGCTTTGGTTCCCCCTCCCGCTATCACTCATCAGTATATGACCTGCACATAACAGATTGGAAATAACTATTAAATTTCAACTATTAACTTTCTGCGATTAACATGTTAAAATGTCCGTTGAGGTTTAGCCCCTGGGTTGATTCTTTGTTTATATCAGGGTAGGTAAAGATGCAGTTTTTGTATCCTAGGTCATGTAATGATGAGCTTAGTTGCCCTTTGTCCAAACATTATTACATGATTTCATCTGGTCTGAACCATATGAAAAGGCGTTCATTTATATTATTCATGACTCTGCTAGTTTGAGAGATTAATAAATCCGGGTTCTCCAGTTCTGTCCCTATATGATCTTACTGCCAGCATTAAATTGTACCCATTTGTTTCATAGGAGCTTTGTATTGGTTTTTTGGTATTTATGCTCTCTGTGAGCTGATATAATTTTAAATAGGTTTTCCCAAATCTTTGGACCTCCAGGCAATCCACCAGGTTATGAAAAAAGTGTTTTCCCAGGATCCGCAATTTCTGAATATGCGGGTACATTTTATGATTTTTCCAGTGTTTGATAAGTTCTACATAAAATTTCCATTGCCGTTTCTTACTGGGATATTTGCAGCTTTCTTATTAAAGGACAACCAATCAAAAAACATCACCCCCATTACATGTCCACACTTCCAGCAGCTGAAATCACGTACTCACATTTACAGCCTGTGGCCTGCCGACCCTTAGTATCACACAGTAACTAATGATTTCTAAAAGCCCGCCTCCTAATGGCCCAGGCTATATTAACTCACTTGTCATTCTATAGTGGGACGTCTGTTACACCTCCTTCTCACTCCTCTGCTGTTAAACAAATGTTTGAAATGTCCGGATTGTCTAGCGATACAGTCTACATAATCAGCTGATCAGGGGGATGGAGGAGTGTTTCTCCACATGTAGCTCTTATTGACAGTTAGCAGACAGAATTTAGGCCCCCTTCACAGCAGGCTATTGATGGATACTTGACGGCAGAGAGAGTGTCGAAATCGGCAAAAATATGTATGGGCAGGGCTGCCTACCTTTACTGCTTTTTAAGTAATTTTAAAGTGCCTTAGCATACAGTATCCTTTAATGTTTTTCAAATGTGGATAGCCCTGCGCTCTGTCTTGAGTTAGGGAGTCTTGATTCCATTGTTGTATAAATTGTGTAATCCATGGTTCTTCTTTTGGGCAGGAGGTTTTGTAAAAAGTTGATATAAATTCTTTTTTCGATGGGTGACGAAGACACCAGTGTTCCATACTGTTAAGTAGGTAGAGTTTTTGTTGGACCAATTATAGATGTAGCATACTGTAGTGGCAAGTTTGTTGACATAAACAGCTTGGAGTAATCGTTTGTTGAGATATCTTGTATGGGTTATTTGACCTCCTTTAAGATATGATATAGAGATAACCTTTTATTCAACAGTTAATTATCTCGATCCTTGAAACCTGATTGGAATGTAGGATTTCCCTCTATGGAAATAGGGGTTAGAGGTTGGTTTCTTAAATGGATGGAGTTTTTATATACCATTCCAAGTTTTAGAGTATGTTTGGAATAATGCTTATTCTATGTTAACTCCCTGTCCAGGATGTTTGACAGGTTAGGGTTGTTAATGAGATTGGATAGGTGAGAGCATTTTCCCAGCCACGCCCATTGGGTGTATCTGTGAGGTTGTGCATGTGGTATTGTGTTTAATGTTTCATGCTGATAATAAAGGTAGAGGTCTGGATTGCCATTCCGCATTTTGATTTTGTTGATATAGGTATGATTTGTTCACTCGGGTTTCCATATGAACCATATAAACTGCAGTATAGTTTTTTGGAGAGGGAGTAGTGGTTTGTTTAGATAGCGTAGGGGTAAGCACCTGAACAAATATACAATTTGGGTAATACAATCATTCTTATAACATTTAATTTCAATTAAATTCGTCCGTATCCATGATATTAATCTGAATGAATTATAATGGGGGGTAATTTACCGTGTATTGGTTTTGCCATTCTGATGTAATCCCAGATATGCTAGTTTTTTTCTATTTTGGGTTAGTTGAAAATTGGTTTCTATTATTTGCTTTTGATAGTTATCTATATTTAAATATGCTATTTGATTCTTTTTATTTAGTTTAATCTGTTATGGTGAAACCAATTCCGTGTGTTGTAAAGATTGGGAATTGATGTTAAGGGTCTGATAACATCATCAGCATATCGTCTGCATTAAACAGACCTGTGTTCAGTTCCCATGATTTGTATTCCCGTAACCCTGTATGTTCTCTCAGCATATCTGTGCTATTTGGTCTATTATCAGGACGAATAGCCTGGACGAGAGGGGGCCCCTTGTCTTGTGCCTCTGTATACGTTATGGGTCGTGGTGAATATGTGGGTAATTTAAGGCATGCTTGTGGGAGTTGTAATAATTATGTAATAGTTTAAGAAGGGTGGAAATTTGTATTTTCCAGGACTGCAAAACAGATATTCCCAGCGGAATGCTATCAAAGCTTTTCAATATCGAGGGACAGCAGGCAGTCCCTCAATTTGTTTCCAGCCGCTTGATCTATATGTTGCAGACCCTTCTTATATTATCGGTCGCCGGCACCCCCGATAAAGCCCAACCTGATCAGCATTAATTAGCTCTGGGAGAATTCCCTTTAGTCTGTCTGCCTATTTTTTAGCATTATCTTTATCTTGATTTAATTAAGATATTGGCCATAGTTGGAGACCATCTGCGAGATTTTGCTGTTTTTCCAGGAATGTTATTGAAGCTTGAAAAAGTCAGTAGGGGTGAATAACTTGATTTTAAATAGGGCCTAGGAGAGCAAATCATTACTTACCTGGAGGGATATCTGTACCACACCATAAACAGTAGATTGATAAATTCCTGGTTATAGTGGAACACAACTGTGTTGGTACATACTTGGACTTACAACCAGGGTTTTACTCTCTGCTTTATTTTTTAAAGTTTTTATATACTGTACCTGTATACTCGGTATAAGCCAACCCGAGTATAAGCCGAGGTACCTGTTTTTACATGGAAAAATTAGGAAAAACTGATTGACTTGAGTATAGCAGAGGGTAGAAATTATGACCACTACTGCGTTCTGATTCTGTTATTGTTTTGAAGCTTAAGTCGCCCTTTAAAAGGACAGCAGAAATCCCATACAGATGTTAGACAACTACACTCCCACAACTAAAGTCATGTGTTTTGTAGTTTCCAAACACCTTTATGGGAATTCTGATATCTATTTAAAGGGAAACTTAGGCCTCAAAACAATACAGAATCAGAAGGCAATCTTTTCAACAATAGATACCACCCTCCTTCTGAGTAGTTTCGAGTAGTGACTCAGCTGGCAAATCAACAGCACTTGCACATTGTGTGGCAGCCAGATTCGGAGTCTGTGAGCTACATGCTGCCAGTAAGGACTGCAACATGCAACTGGGGGGGCTCTCCAGTGACTCTGAGTATAACCGAGTAATATATATATCTTGAACTTTATTAAGAAATATTTTTAGCTCGATTTGCAACTTAAAATGACCTGTCCTAAAGCAGGAATTACATTGTAAAAACCTTCCCCGTTGCATGTGGCGAAGAACCCCAATAATGTGGCGAAAATCAGAAGTGTGGATGGACATTTTTTGTAAGTTTTAGAACAGGAAAGGCAACCAGTGATCTCCAGATGTTTGAAAACTACAACTCCCAGCATTCCCTAATTACAGAGTGCTTGTAAAGGAATTCTGGGAGTTTTAGTTTTTAAACATCTAGAGATCTACTTGTTGCCTATCCCGTTTTAGAAACATCAAAATGAAAGGATCATCCGCGAATCACTGAAAAATAAGATTAACAACATCCCCCACCCAATTTTTAAAGGACCACTCAATCTTGAAGGTTGATTTTATTTTTTTTATTGCACATACCAAAAAAAAAAAAACAAAAAAAAATCATAGGAATCAAAGTCATAGGAAAAACAAATAGACAGTGTATTTAGTTGAAATGGGTTTCATTACATATTAGATTTTTTTTAAATGTCTCAAAGAGAATTTTAAAATTTAAAAAAAGATGGAGGATCATCAGAACAAAAGCCATTTAGGGTTATGTCTTCAGACATTTAGAGAATTCCACAGATTAATGCTGGTGGCTTGTTGAAATGAATCAGTCATTATACGCTAAGGTGATAAATGTCAGTGATTTGTATCCGTTGTGCAATAGCCCCATGTTTTCTAGTACATTATAGTGCTTTCTCAGATAAAGTGTGAGCTTGTGCCTGCAATGACCTACCAATGAAAATCAAAACTTTCACATGTGACGCCCTCAGATAATTTTAACACCCACCATATAGCATTATGGATTTTAGTTAGGGCTAACGTAAGTGAAAAATTACTGTTTGCCCCTGTAATACCCATATTTTATGGACAGTAAATTAGCTCCTAGAATTGTCTGACTGACTAATAATGACAAATTATTGGTTCACCTCCCAGTTATATCCAAACTAATTGTATCAATAAGTGCTTCTATCAGAGGAGTATAAAACTTACAACTCTTTCTTTTTTTCTGTTAACTCTCAACAGTAAAATTATAATCCTTTTACACAGAATGAAATGAAATGTCTTGTATGAGACAGAACCAAATCAAATTAAAGAGTTTTATTGTTTGTTGTATTAAAAGTAATCACCAGTGTGATGCAGAAAGACTATTAAAGTGGCTTACAGACCTTTACCCCCTATACAGGAGTGTCACTCCTGATTGATGAATCTAACAATCATTCTATTGGGAATTAAAATGTCATGGTTGATATTACCGGCCAGACTGATAATGTGTGAATTTAAAGATGCAAAGTAGTTCATGAGTTTATAAACAGGGATGATAATCTAAACCAAAAATTTGTGTTTTAAAAAAATAAGTATGGAACATTGGCTGATCCACAGGCAAATCTGACAAAAATGTCACCGGGTAATGTATCAGGCATGGTACATGCCTACGATCGGAAATGGTCTGATAAAATTTCCAGTTGGTCCATAGGGAATAAATTAGCATACATGAACCGGAGATCGTACCATATGGGGGATATCCCGATATTGTACAACTGGCATGTGGTGCGTGTATGGCCTCCATTAGGACAGTTTTATTCCAAAATATAAACATGTGCCCAAGATTTCAATGTCAAAATGTTTTTTCATAAAAAATTAATTTTACTAAACCCTAATCAATTTACATTCTAAATCATAAAATAAGGTTGCACAGTGTTACCACTTTTTACAAAGCCGCTCACTCCAGAGGGCAGAACTATATACATGTTTATCTGCTTTGACAACTGCATAGTCTGGCAGTCAGAAGTATTCACAGCTTTATTTGTTTTCTGGGCATGTCGTTTCCTTCTGAGATTTCTTCTTGGCGAGTTCCATCCATGATGGCTCTCAGATACTATTTGTGTAGCTCTTCTCTTTGGAGTTTTATCTTCTTTTTCAGCTGGTAAAGAGGATTGTTAGCTGTCAAGGATTAAATGATTAAAGTTATTACAAGATTATACTTACTGAAGTTAAGAAATTGTGGTCTGTTTATGTTCAACCTCTTAGAAAGTGACGCTGTGTGCTGAATGTAATCTTGGAGTAATTACATATAAGTGCCAGTAGAATGGTAAAAATATTTAATGATTGAAAAATCATAGGGCTGGGAGAGTAGCCATTGTGAGTCACATTTCCCCCCTTAAAGTATAACTGTGGTCTCCCATACTTGTGAGCTTTATTCGAAAAATGAATCCAGGATCAAGCTTCTAGGTGCAATCTATGCAAAACTTATGCAACATAAAAGTTGGTGTTCCCAGCTGTGACATCACCAGCACCTTGCTCTGCTCACCATGCCTTATGGTGGCCATAGACAGATCGATTTTATCGGCCGATTGCAGCTGATAATATCGATTAAACAAAAATTCACCACCCCAAGATCATATGGGGCCAATATGATCTGCCAATTTGACGACAGGCACCATACACGGATGACAAATCACTTGGTATGGATGAACGTATCGCTGTTTCTATGGCCAATTCTAGTCACATGCATGCTCAGTTTATTCTATACTGCTGTAACTGTCTTTAAAAGGCTTCAGAAAAGTTTTTTGGAAGGGGTCTACACAGCACAGTATGTGACTATGAAACATGTATTCTAACTGTCTGTGTGTAATTTTAACATGCTATAACTTAAGAACCAGAGAAGCTAAAGACATCACCCTAGGCTGTTTTAAGAGGTATTGAGAGTTACCCTTTAAAATAAAAATCTGTAAAGTAGCACACAGTAGAGAACACCACCACCAACAAAAAAACCACACCGTTTTATTGAGAAATGCTATTCTTACCTTTGCCGGATGTGACAATTGTTTGCTCTTCGCCTTGGCTCTTTAAATTCAGCTGGTGTCTTGGACCAAGTCAAAGGACTGTTTTAAATTAGCCTACAAATCAAATAAAAGCATTGGTAATATAAATCTATATGGAAGTTGAGGGAAAAACATAGCCCTGGTAAAGCAAGATCTAATGTTCATTTACAATCTCCGTTTGCCACTTAAAATATTATGTGTGCATTTTTACTGACCCATGGGATAAAGATATATTGGGCAGGAACCCATAGACAGAAAGTTAGGCTATAAGCTGTATGCTTTCTTCAGAACTTAGTTTTAAAAGTAACGAGAACCATGTCAACAATGAAGAGCATTCATATAGCACCTGAAATATACACCATAGTACTATAAATGCAACCCCATGATAATAACTTTGTAGCAGGACTGCCAGATAGCCAAGTAAGTACAAAGACTTTCTTAAAAAATCTTTTTATAACCTTTTAATCTTAATATCACTCTTAGAAGAGCATCCTGTTAATGCAGTGTTGTGAATAAGAACATTTGGTACAAACTTCTCAAAAAGTCTAGAAAAGAACTAGATTTCAGCTTCATGCATTTTAGACTATATATGTACGTAATGAAAACTAGAAAGGGAAAGTTTAGTACAAACTTTGAATTTGTCTGAAAGGACGCGTTTTGGAAGGGAATGTGCGTGTCTGGAGCTGGAGGTTTTAAACCCAAGGAGCGAATTTCACATTTCATAATTGAATCTGACCAAAACATATATTTTATTATTGTGCTTATGGTAACTGTGGAAATGGAAGGTGTGGGGTGGGTGTTGGGTGTATAACTAGGTTTTTGTACCTGTGTCTGTGTGGTGTTAGGGGTTTTTTATTTTTATGAACATAAAACTAATATTTATTATGATTAGGAATGATTGCCATGAAAAAAAGAGGTGTGTGGGTGATCAGTAGTGTGTGTACCTGTGTCTGTGTGGGTTAGGGTGTATTGTTTGGTGTTATGTTTGTGTAAAGATAACTTTATATCTTTTATGGCAGTTATGGTTGCAATGGAAAACAGAATGGTGTGGTGGGTGTGGGTTATCTGTGTGGAGTAAAGGGGTATGTATGTTTTTGCATTTTAGACAATAAAACTAACTTGTTTGATGGTTTAAGCATTGTTTACCATGGAAACATATGGGTGGTGTGTATGAGGGTTGTATAAGTAGGTGTGTGTCACTTGTCTGTATGGGGTTGGGGGGTATTTTTGTAAGAGAGAGAATTATTTCCTGGGCACATGTAGATGTTTGAAAACTCTCCACAGCAATCGCAGATAGACATCCCTGCTATACAAATTCCATAATTTAAATTAATTCTAAATACATTAATCATTCACTACATATTACACACACACACACACCACACACACATCCATATATATAATAATATATTAATATATATATATATATAGTATATAAATATATATACAAAATGTAGAAAAACACTCCAATGCACTCACAGGTCTTGTTCAGTGAAGCAAAAAGTTATTCAAACATCAGGTGCAGGCAACGTTTCGGTACCTTTCTTGGTCCTTTCACAGCCGATGTTTGTTACTTTATTTGTTCACTAATAAAATTGGAAAAGGTCCCTGGAGTGCACCATCTTTTTCTTTTAATATATATATATATACCAAATACAGAATATGCAGCTCAAACCTTTATTTTAAATTACTTTCAGATGCGGTGCAACAGGAGTACCGCAATTAATACATTACACAGAAGTCTCCAGTCAATCACTGTACATATAAGCATAAATTAATTAGATATCACGAACAAGTATGCAAGCAACGAAGGGTGGATTACCTGCACTAAAGTAAAATGGATACGTTTAGTTACATAGTTTGTACAAACTTGCGTCAGCTGATGCGCCACTTCAAGGCAGTGTTGAAGTGGCGCATCAGCTACGCAAGTTGTACAAACCTATGTAACTAAACGTATCATTTTACTTTAGTGCAGGTAATCCACCTTCGTGTGCTTGCATACTTGTGTCGTGATATCTAATAATTTATGCTTATATGTATAGTTGAGTGCTGGAGACTTCTGTGTAATATATATATATATATTCTATATATATATATATATTGTTGTGCTTTGATATTGTAATTTTAAAACTCATTTTGAAATTGTGTGTGTCTCTCTGAACACAATGTAATTATTGATCCCTGGAACCTCGGCTAGTTTTTGTTTAAAAATTGTGCCTATTATAGTCAATGGGAGAAAATGTCCTAAAATTGTGCAGATAATGCAGTTCCTTAGCTAGGTAATAGTGCACTTCTCCTATTTGTGCCTTTCTTCTGTACTGAAGTTGTGACCTAGCTGAAAAACTAAGGGAGGAGATACAGTCCAAAAAACAGGAAGAATAAAAGAGAAAATGAAGAAAATATTAAGTAATTTCTAAATTGTATGAATACATTGATGCAATACTGCTTGCAGCAAGAGATGTTTATAGGGCATGTTCACCCCTAAATGCCAATCTACCTTATTTTCTCGCTGTATCTAACAACCCAACCACTGCACTGTTACATCTGAAATTAGCTCCAGCATATGGCCTGCAATATGCTCCAGTTTGGAACAGACTGCGCGAGGATATCATGATACTGACGACACGCCTGTATAGGCAGAAGAAATTTGGGATGTGCAGGCAATATAGATGTTTTTGATAACTGGATTGTGCTGATGAATTTACCTGGGTCAATGTACTTTTCCTGTACGAATCTGAGTTTTAGAAAGTAGCTAATCACCTCTGTCCTGTCGTCACTTGTTTTTCACTCACTGCTTACACGCTTTTATTACTGTCAGTTGTTGTTTGTCTTCTCTGCCAATTCTCTCTGCATATGTCTTACACTGAGTTTCCAGACTTTGCTTTCAGTTTCTTTTGACTGATTCAGCAGTAGCATGCTTTGTTCTGTAAAAATAGTTATATCAGTTATAATATTTAATATAGTTAAGGCAACCTAAGTAGCTAGATCATTGAAGGCATAGTGTTGGCTAGATTAAAAGGTACACCAAGGGTGGGTGTTGTAAAAAAAACTGCCAGTGTGGGTTCCAGTGCAAACGACGCTCCATACAAATTTTTGAAAACGTGTTTTTGATCACTCACTGTGAGATGTTTTGGGTGGACCTCCACTATTATCAAGCCTAGAGAGGAAACTGACCGAACAATCTTATATCCAGTGTGTCCTCCTTTTGGGGGTAGGACTTAGTAAAACCCCACAAAATGGAAGACACATATTTTTACTTTGAACTCATAATGTATTTATATAGCACAATCAGCTGTTTAAGAACAGCTAAGCGTGGATCTTCTGGGGAAGGAAGGGGGTCAGCCTCAATCTGTGGGGGGGGGGCCCAGGCCCCGGAGGTTCTCCCCTGAGAAGGACCGCTCCTAGGAGGAATTTGTTCAAACGCGTTGGTGAGTATGATTATATAGGCCAGGGGCTTAAATTTAATTCCCTGGAGTAACTCAGGGTAAACTGGGTAACTTTAATTAATGTACTTTTCAACTTTGCTTTTCACTAAGCAAAAAGTCGTAGGTCACGCATCTGAATCTGAGGCAACCAAAATATCTTTAAAAGCTGATCCTTTTTTGATAACCACTCAATATATTTGAATGACATGCATAAGACATCTGGGGCTTTTTTATCCAGGGCGCTGTTTTTCCGGAGTTGTGCCAACCCAAATTAATATCAGTTAGTGCAACTGTAACTTCCTGCTTTGCTCCTGCAGGGCGGTTTGCAAAAGACATCTGCAAAACCGGCACTCGCATTTATTATCGTGTTTGCACTAAATTTGCGTGAGTTTTTTATTCTTATAGCTGCTATCTCTTCTTCGCAGTGGGTAAATAACTTCCAGGTCTGACCCATCTCCAAATAAGAGTTTTAGGGCCTGTTTTACCACATGTGCTGTGCTAAAAATTAAAATTGTTAAAATTAAATTAAAATGTTAAAATTGTGCTAACCTATATTGAATTGCAAACAATTGCACTGGCTGCACCATTTTCACAAGACACCCTGCAACTGGTGCATCATTTAATAAAGGATTTGCACCACTTTTAACGCCACAATTTAAGACCAAGCTAATGGCTGGTCTTAAATGTGGCACTGGGTAAAAATCTTCCTTTGGGATTTACCACAAGGTGCAAAGTCCAGTTATTAAATACAGAAAGCCATATTGCCCGGAGCAATTTGCAGCTCTGGGTAAATGAGGCCCTTAAAGTCCAATGTGTGAAAACCTAAATATATAAAAAAATATATGAAAAATAATAATAATTCCACCCCTTTATTATCTCTGTTAGTACCTCTCAGCAAGCTTGTATACGCAGCGTGCCATATTGATTATGTTAAACCCCAGTCACAAAGGAAATCTATGTACTAGTCAACAGTAACAAGGGACGAAGACCTACCTCTAAACTGGATTTAAACAGCAGGAATCTCTTCTCAAAAGAAACACTAAAGTCCAGACATTTTTGTTTTTAAAAATCTATAACATGCAGAGATAGAATGAAGTGTTCCTGTGTAGTTCAAGTTCAGCATTGTATAAAGTTGCCACAAGCCCAGGAGCTAAAGAGTTTATATCTGCAAGGAGCTTTTCAATGACAGCTACTGCTTGGCCATCTTTGCAAATTTGCGCCTTTTATAAAGATCAGAGGGATTGTGCTTATAAGGGGGTCTGTCATTTGGAGCAGCTGTTAGTAACCAAAACTTGTGTGCAATTAGGAGTTAGGAGTAACACACTCCTGAAAATTAACTTTGGAGATGTTCCTTAAACATCTTTTGTCTACATAACTTCCAACCATTTAGACTAACACTTTTTCAGTAGAAAAAATTTGTAATTTGGTGATTAACTAGAAAGGGAAAGTATATAACTTTGAATTTTGTTTGAAAGACTGCATTTGGAGGGAATTGTGTGTTGTCGCTGCAGATTTGAAACTCAATAATGCCAATGAAGAGGACATTGTTGTTTTTACTTACCCTTTAAATATGTCACATGCATTAAAGGTAGGTCAGTTTGTGTGTGTGATTCATATCAGGTTTGGGGATAAAATACTAACTTTTTTGATTGGTCAAAAATGTGTTTTTTGACTGTAGTTACACTTTAAATATGCTGCCATGGAAATGGAAGGGTGTGTCATAGGTGGGGTGTACCTGGATCAGGTTGGAGTTAATACCACTTTTGATTATGATCAAAAATAGTTTGTTTTTTACTTAGTTACCCTTTATGTATGGCTGCCATAGTAATGGATAAGTAGATCTGTAGGTGTGTGTACTGTGTCGGGTTGGGGGTTAAAAAAAAACAAACTTTTTTGATGATTGGTCAAAATTATTTTTTGACTTAGTTACCCTTTAAGTATGGCTGCAACAGTAATGGAGGGGTAGGTCAGTAGGTGTGTATACCTGTATCACGTTGGGGGTTAAAAAACAAACTTTTGATTATGATCAGAATTTGCTAGTTTGACTTAGTTTACCCTTTAAGTATGGCTGCCACAGTAATGGATAAGTAGATCAGTAGGTGTGTGTACCTGGGTCAGGTTGAGGGGGTAGTCTCTTTGTGTTACACCATAAAACTATCTTTTATTGAGGATAAATCTAAATTAGTTTTTTTTTTACTTTAGTTACCCTTAAGTATGGCTGCCACAGTAATTGATAGTAGATCAGTAGGTTGTGTACCTGGGTCTGGTTGAGGGGGTTTGTCTTTTTTTGTGTTTAAAACCATAAACTATCTTTTATTGAGGATAAATCTAAATTATTTTTTTTTACTTATTACCCTTTAAATATGGCTTCCATGGGAATGGAAAGGTAAGTCATTTAGGTGGGTGTGAACCTGTGTGTGTGCGGGGGGGTTGGGGGTATCACCATTTGTATTTATGACCATTAAACAACTGTTTTGAAATCTCCACATTTGAGGATGTTACCACTATGTCTATGAAAAAAATGTCCGGAAATTCGCCCTCAGATTCCTTAGATAGAATATAGCACACTTCTCCTATATGCCCCACACGCTGTACTAAATTTCATGTCTCTAGCTCAGAAACTGTGGGAGGAGATACGGTCCAAAAAAGCGGAAGAAATAAACGGAAAGAAGAAGAAATAGAAAGACAGTAATTTGGCTTTTCAAGCCAAAATAAATATTAAATTTGATGGCATTATCCTTGCTAAAGGACCGGGGACAAAACACTGCGATAATAAAGTGTGTAGGAGCTCAAAGCACCTATGCAAGAATAGGCAGATAGGTCAGGTAAATGGAGGCAGATTGGCTGAAAATTAAAAAGCTCAAGGAATCAGCTTAGTATCGCCAGCTGATGCATCTTAGTAGTTATTGATTTGGCCGTCTGCCATCTCCATGCATGCACCTAATTATACAGAATAGTTTGCTCAATTTTTAGCAGAATCATTCTATGGACAGGGAAACTAACAGCTCTGAGAAAATATCCAAAAACAGCGGAGAAAGTGGAGAGTTTTCGTTGTCAGAAAATTTGTTAACAGCAGGAAAAATATATTTATGATTCAAATTTTATATACCACTACCAGGTCATATTTCTGACAATAAATGTTGAAGTTCTAAACACAAATATCCACCATTAATTGGTATCACAGCATTGTTACAGTAGTTATCTAGCAAGAACAGAAGGTACAGAAACAGTGCATAACCACGTTTTCTTCACACAAAAACAATTGTGATTAGACCAGGACATCAATTTACAGAATGTGGACCTGTTCATGGCAGAATTAGAGAGAGGATTTTTTATTATGCCATCCTAATAAGCCATGACCTAAGATGATATTTAATAATCTGTACTGAAAGTAAACATAACCAGATCATCGTCAGATACTTCATAGCCCCGCCCCCGAAATTCTTAATCATGTTCAAGCATACTGATAGTTACATGAAGAGAACAAAGAATAGTGTTTGTGAAGGTTCTCTCTTCATCACAGATTATGATATTATCTGTTGTATTCAGTTGGATCAACTGGATTGAAATTAGATCAACAGGACATCAAAATGTCTTAAGAACTAAACTTCCTGTCCCAGTTGATCTAGCTGGAATACAACAGATATGACAAGAATAGTCTGTAAACTAGTTCAGAAAAGATACATTTTTGGGTGTGGGGCTATGAGGGGGGTAAGGTAAGTATAGATTTTTGTTCTGAGGGAGATCACCGTTGCCCTTTTAGGTTAAAGAGGATGATTTATGGTTATATAAAAGCCTTTCACCTCTTTCCTTTAAATGCATCCAGGATCACATATCTAGCTGCATCTGTGAGAAATTATATTGAGGTGTATGTTTAAAACTTCTTGATTCCAGTCACTTGAGTGACCTCTGCCCCTCCCGTACCCAGGGACAGAGATGCTACATAAGACTAAAATACAGGAGTGCCTCCGATAGATGAAACGGGGACAGAGACTGATCACATGGCTACAAGCTACGGTATAAAGCAGGAAGTGTCATATTGCTAAACCTTTACAGTGATATAGCTTTTTAAAAGTTTTACTTGTAATATGATGCAGGTGTTCTTTATAAAGGTATGACTGAATACCCCAGTTTCTCCTTTAATAGTCATGTCTTCATATATAACATTTTTTCTTAGATTCAGTTCTTTAAAACATATATGTGGATATTAAAATGCAAAAAAGAAAAGCTTGTAAGAGCCAAATATTTACAAAACTGAAAACAGTAACAGTAAAATAATTAATAAGGATTTTGCATTTCCCTGTGACAGATGTGATGTATATGTTTATTAAATAGTGCCACTAGGGGACGCAGCGCTTTACAATATAATAATTCCATCCTCTTTTATACATGATAACTGCTACAAATAATTATTCTGTTACACATTGCTTTACTATTTTTTGATTTGAATGAGTATTTGTAAGACTAATGCTCCCTTGAGTGCTATGACCTAAATAAAAGAAGCCTTAAGCCTTTGCTTTTATAATGAAATCCCAGAAACTGGAAATGTGAGAGCGCACTTACTGAAGACACAAGTTCCTCAGGCTTTGCTACATGTCACTGAACCTTATTCAGTGCTGTATTTACTTTGATTTATTTAGATGGTGTAAAACTATATGCACTAAAAAACATCTGCTGTGCAGACCATGAGTTTTAATGGTGAGTTTTTTATATACTAATACACTGATGATAGGGTATTTTCTTATTGCAACAGTACTATTACAGATATGAGAAAGACTTACTGCAGTAAGTCCTAAATGTAGTCATACACACGTAACAATCATTGCATAATACCAGTAGATTTTCAATTAAATCTGCCAGACCACAAAAACTCTTATGACTTAAGTCATTTTGCCGAATGCGGTCAAATTGATGGAATATCAAAGACATTTTCCATGCTTTGTTAGACCGGTCGGCTGTATTGATCAGTCTATCGAAAAAAACTATGATTCCGCAGTTTTCAGCTGAAGATGGGGCGGAGCAAGGTGGGGATTACAATAAGTTTTTGCTGATCGGATTTACAATCGTTTCCTGCTGGCCAAAATCTGATTGGAAACCATCAGCCCCTTAAGGCTAGCTTTACATATACACTTAAGGATAGTACACTGTAAAAAATAACTTAATGTTATTAGGTAGCTGTGGCTATAATCTAAATGTGGTTTTTGATTTTTTTAGCCTTTTCCCTTCCATCTCCTACCTTCAGCCCTTGTTTTTTGCTGGCTTCCTCTCCAATAGTAATTTGTTTGTTGGACTTGCCCCATGAGTATTTGAATTGCTGTACCAACCATATTGTCTCCCTACTTTTTGGTTAAGGATGCAGTATGAAATTTACGATTATTAAGATCAGTTAAATATTGAGTCAATCATGGCCCAGATCAGCAAATCTTGTCAGTATCTTATGGATTTTGCCTATTATGTGTATGTATAAGCCTTTTAAGTCTTACCTCCCATTCATCCATATTAACATTCAGGAGCCGGGAGGGAAACAGAGAACGTACCATGAACGCACATACAGCGCTGGCTGCTCTGACAGGAATTTTTTTAATTCCCCACAATATTGGAAGTTGCCAAATACTGCTTGTTATTGAATATGACCTGAGAAGTCATGACAATATACAACAGAGGCTGAATATATTCAGGTGTTATATTTTTGAATTATTTTTATGTATGTCACTTTCTGATTCGTTCTGAATGGATTTTAATTACATTAAATTAAATAAGACATTAAAATAATTATTGTTAATGTACTTTGTTACTGCTGGTTTCTTCTTAATAAGTTATTCAAATTATGTAAAATGGCAAACTGGAAAAATAAATGAGGGGTATACATTCCCACTATAGGCTTTACCTAGAAAGATGAACATATTTCTTTACAATATCTGGAGGTTCACTGTTATAAGTCAACTGTGGATATCAAATAAAACCAGTAACATCAGTATTTTAATATAAAATATGTATATATAATACCTCTGAATGTCTAATTATAGACAGTGGGAGTGGTTTGTGGGCATGGAGATGGCCAGCAAATCCTTCCCACTCATTATCCACATAATATGATTCGATAAACTTACATTAGCAAACAACATTCCACAGTGACTAATTACTGTTGATAATGGGCTAAAGTATTATAGATATTCCAATGGAGATTTATTTCTATAGACTGGTTTTGTTTACCCTCCAGCGTTCCAAAATTGGGGGTCTAGGGTAGACCTTACCACCTGGAAGATTGGGTGTAGTCAGAAATTAGTCCTAAGTTTATAATGGGAGTTTATATATTTACTATATGAAGTAAAAATGCACAAATTATTACATTTTTACTAATTGAGAATGCTTGGATATGTTGTTCATCTCTTGCTGGGACCAGGTTCGGTCCTATCTTGCAAAAAGATAATATCTTACCAGGGTTTTTATGGAAACTTGTTCTTCTCAGTGGTGCCATTTTTTGATCTTTATTTCCTTCATTCCTGATCTGACACACCTGGGGATGGGTCTTTTTTGTGGCATTGTCAGTATCTGCTGAATTTTGCAAGACGGCTTTCTAGGCAGTGGGTGGTTTGGATGGGTTCAGTCAATAAAGTTTGATTCATAGTTCTGCTTTTCATTTTTTAAATTGGGTGAAAGGATTCTGTTTTAACTCCAGTACTCGCTCTTGGAAATAAGCAGCATCCGATTTCTCTGGAATAAATTCATTGCTATGCCTTTCAGCCTGCTGGCGTCTGGGTTATTCCATCTCTGTATCTCATGGACACAGAGGTGGGTCTTAGCTTGACAAAGAGGGGTTGTTTTCCTTAATACTTGTCTGTAAGTCTGCAACCACTTGCAATCACTCACCGTCGCCTGGCAGAGAGCCTGGATGCAGGAATATATTGAGGACAGCTTTGGTCCACTGATGTACTTTCTAAATCAGTCAACATCTTCTTCTGTCCACTGACTCTGCATTCAGCTGTGTGGTAGAAAGTTTAGGATCCCCTTTTATTCTTTCCCTTACAAACATACCAGCTTTGGAAGAGAGAATTTCAGGTTTCTTAGGGTTTCATTCCAAAATTTCCTTTCATAGTAAAACTGCCAGTCCGGGGCCTTTCCCAGGCTGGATGATACAGAAACTTTTTCGTGTTATAATTTCTGCAGTAGGTTTTTCTAAATATTTTCCCCGAAATATGAATCAATTTATCACTTTCTTTTATCAACTAAGTTGACTCTGTTATATTCTTGATTTTATCATCTGACTAGCTAAAATGTCCCCAGCAACTGACATCGAGACAAATCTTGTTATTTGCAAACATGTATGTGAGTCTCCAAAAGAAGAAGCTGTTGGTACTGGAGAACCTAAATCATGTGCAGCACATGTCCTTTTAACCAAGCTTTTCCTGACTGAGTTCAAATGTTCTTTATTTTGTCATCTGAATAGTCTTTTCGAAACATGTAAGGTAGCTGAATATCTTCCCTCTTGGAGACGATTGTTGTTATTTCTTCACATAAAATAGTTTCTAATACAGTTCTGCTGCTTTCTGGTGTCTTATCAATTGAATCCAACATTACAAATTTTGGAGTTTTAACTTCTGGAGCATTTTCAGTATCATCTAAGAGTGATATTCTCGGTCTAGGCAATTCCATTTCCTCTGAGAAAATCATTAACTTCTTCTATGGTAAGTTATATTCATTCTCCTGTAGGTTTGTGGCAGTATGTCGGGTGGTTGATTGGATCTGTGGCAGCGGGTGTCACATACTCCAGTTCTGTTAACGTAAGTACTCATTTTCAAACATTTTTCATTAGTTGTTTATAGTGCATCCTTCATAACTTTCTATCTTCTTCCTCAGTTGGACGCCATCATTAGGTGTTTCATTTAAGGACACCACTGAAAAACAAGGAAAAACATTTTTAAAACACATTTCTGACATTAGTCCCAAAACAATGTATCATCTGCCTTACTACCTATAGTTTTACAAATTATTTTGCAGATTTTTATTCCCTTTTGTGCCAATATCAACCAACAGTTATGTATGTGTTTTTTTTTAATTCGCTTTATTACGAACCCAATATCATTATATAAGGTATGTCACTGTTTGCATACTGAGTATTGGGTTTTTTGCTATGTGTGGATCGAGTGGATATCGAATCTTTGCACAGGTTATTTTCAAACTGTTACTCAGACAGTCCCACCAGCATTCAGAGGAACCAAAATATGATTCTTGCAGGTCTCGAGAGTAGACCCGCGGCAATCCGCCACATGTGTGGTTGAAACTTAAAACTGCTAGTTTAATACTTTTTAGTATTCCACAACGGCAAGTGTGATGGACCTCATATATTCTAATAGCATCTAACGTATAAACAAACATTTCTATTCACCGTTTACCTAAAAGAAATCGTTTATCCTTTATATAGTCTTTTATACAGATCTAATTGAAAAACAAAGTGCTTCGAGCATAATACTGATGCTGCTTTTTATTTCCAGTAGTACAGTTAATCCTTGGTATATCTGCCTGATTTTACCTCTAAGCAGAAAGTCTAAGGACTTGCAAGCGAGCACCTTTCATCCCAACTATTAATAGTGGGCTGCAATTCAAATTTTCTAGCCAATCAGTCACTTCCCTAGTACCTCTATCAAATGTATCAGGTTTAAAAATAGGTTGGCAATGGGCCGTGGAGCTACTGTAGTAAGTTGGGGCATTCATCTGCAGGTACAAGGACAGGAGGATTTAACATCAATATTTTCAGTAAGAAGCCTCCATACTTAATACAGAGAACACACATAAAAAGAAAACTGGGGATATACAAATGGGTATTAACAGCACCGCTGCCACCAATTTGTACCAGATCATGCTGTTATGGAAGGATTATGTGGTAGCATGGCACCAGTTGTTACTCTGGTGGTCTGGCACAATGCAGACAATGCACCATAAACAGTTACCTCACATAACATGGCCAGTACCCAGGGGTGTCCCTGTCTATGGTGCACACACTTGGATATGAACCAGGCCTGTAATTGTGTGTCCTTATAAGTAGTTTACACCTATCTTTTTGTCTTTCGAGTGTATCCAATAGGTAAATGTCTTTCCAATAAGTCTATGTCCCACAGGTGGTAACAGGATCTTACCACATTGATCTCTGTGTTTGCATTCCATATCTTCAAAAGCAACTCACACCTCAATCTAACTTTCACTTTCTCTCCTCCTAGCCTTCCACTCTTCTCTCCTCCTAGCCCATAGAAAAGAGATGGTGATGTCTGTAATTTTATTACTCACTGATACTACCAAACCCTGCAGGCTGGAGGTGGGTTTATAAGGAGCCTTGGTGTATTTGTCCTTTACAATCCATACAATCGCATCCGTTTGTACGACCGAAACTTTTTATGGTTACACTTTCCTTTCACATGTTGCAGACACAGGGTGTCGGTTTTTAACCTCCCATTTTGACTGTCCATATTAAAATAGGGATCCTCAGCTCTGTAAGTAAGTTTATGTGTATGTTGTCTTGTAACCTATATAAGTCCGGACTTTACTTTATATACATTACTGATGGTTCTATTAAATGGTACTATTGAGTACACACATACATATAAACTTTCCTATATGTAATATCATATACCCCCACACATTGGTAGCTCCTAAAAAACTCAATGCAATCTCCTATTAGATATAAATATATTTATTAAGATTTTTTAGAAAGCACCAAGGTGTGGGTGGGGGGTATATGATATTACATATAGGAAAGGTGTGATACTATTTCACTATTACATTTAAATATGACCATCAGTAAATAATATAAAGAATAGCACTGACTTATATATTAGTACAACACAAAATACATAAACATGCCTTACAGAGCTGAGTCCTATTTCACCATGGAATGTGTCCAATAGCGCTTACCACCCCAGGTTGTGCTCCACATGAAAGGAGGTGTAATCCCAGACAAAGTTGCGGTCTGACAAGAAACTCCCTTCTCTTTATGGTTGAGGAGGAGAGAAGTGAATAGATTGTGGTGTGTGTTTGGAGTGATTATTGACTGCCACACACAGATCCTGTGTATAAGATCCTGTATAAACCCCGTGTTAAGATCCGTTTACCACTGTTGGGAGTGACAGATTAGTGGACAACAAATTTACGTTATTGCATACAACTTGCTTAGGCACAGAAACGGTGTTAAACACCAGTTACAAGGAGACACAATGATACAGGTCAATTTCAAAATGGTAACCATAGACAGGGACACCCTATTACTGCAACATGTTTATGTGGGGAATCTGTTTATGTGCACTGGTCTGCTATGTGCCAGACCACCAGAGGAACACACTGTGGGCCTCTACCCATAATCCTTCCATAAGAGTGATCTGGTAACAATTAGTGCAAGCCAGTGCTGGTAATACCATTATTATCCCGTATATTTGTTCTTTGTATTAAAGTTTATTGGGGGGAGGCTGCTACTGTATAGTATTGTTTAAACCCCTCGGTTCTTGTACCTGTCTGATGAAATTCCCCAATAGACTTCAGTATCTCTACCAGGCCCAAGTGTCCAATCATTTTTAAACTGCTCCATTTGAATAGGGTACAAGGAGTGGGAATGATTGGCTAAAAAATTTTGAATTGGCACCACTAATTAATGGGTGGGATGAGGCTGTGCTCCGCTTTGCAAGTCCTTAGCCTATTGCTTAGTGGTTTAAAGCCAGGCAGGTAACAAGAAGTATTTACGGTAATACTGAAATAAAAAGCAGTTATCAGTTATTAAAAACTGCTCTGACGCACAAAAATTTCAATTAGACTGTAAAAAGGTTATACAAGGATAAATCCATTTCTTTCAGGTTGAAAACTGGGATGACAAATTTTGTTTATACGTTAGATTTATTAGGGTATTAAGTATTAACCTAGCAGTTTAGTGTTGGACGGGATTGCTGGGTCTACTCTCAGACCTGCAGGAGTTCCTATTTGGTTACTCTGGAAAGCTGGTACTGAGTAACCAGTTTTAACAATATCCTGCGAAAGACTTCTATATCCACTATATCCTCACATAGCAACACACACACACAACACATAATTTCATTGTGCCACCACTGGAAATTATGTGTGAAACGGAGGCACTTGCAGGTCTGGCAAACAACACAAATGTGTTATTCAACAAAGAGGTATTCCCGTTTCCGCCTAGAGGGGGCGTCTTTCAGAACACCGAATACTGTGCTATAAAAGTTTAAATACC
This sequence comes from Hymenochirus boettgeri, assembly GCA_019447015.1. NCBI lineage: Eukaryota > Metazoa > Chordata > Amphibia > Anura > Pipidae > Hymenochirus > Hymenochirus boettgeri. Next base: position 231,353,856 of record CM033470.1, on the reverse strand, counting down.
ATGTTTCTACCAATTCAACCCGAGTGAAGAGGGGCGTGTAGCAGTGACCGTCAATGTGTAAATCCCCAAAAGTCCAAAGCCATCCTCGTGAAGATAAAGTGTCAGAGGCTATGAAAAGTGGCTATTTCATAGTAAGAAGATGAGGAAATGTGGCGACATTTAATTAATGGGAGAATTGAGTAGGTATGGAGGATGACGCCGTGAACAAGTGTCTGAATATTTTTGTTTTTCTCTCTCTTTCGTATACACTTTAGTAAGATCCAAGTTACAGATATCATAGAGTATAGTGTTGACAATAATGGTATAAAAAGATTCAAGTGCACCTTGTGGTTAACCGAGGATATTGTAGCAGGAAAGAACTAATACGGTTAATTTAATAAATCCCCTGGACCGAAAAATTATTCGAGGTACTTAGGGAGCTAAGTTAGTTTATATAGGCCTTGATTCTTATTTTTGAGATTCCCTCATGTCCAGGATGGTGTGCCTCTGGATTGGAAAAAGGCTATGTATTCCAATATTCAAAAAGTGGTAGTCGGTCACAGCCGGGTAATTATCAGGCCTGTAAGTTATACTCAGTGGTGGGGAAGAACTGGAAAGTTTTAATAAGCGAGAACATATTCGAGAGTATGTTTCAAGGACTGACTTATAAGTAGTAACCAGGTACCCGCATGGATTTTAGGAGGAATAATAGTTTGTCAACTAAACTTTCTGGGCTTTTATGGGGAAGTAAGTAGAAAAAATTTAGACTCTGGCAATAGCAGGAAGTAGTACTACTGCATTTTGCAAAAGGCTGTGATATTATAGTCCCCCCATAGGCGAACTAATGTATAAAGCTAAAGCTAAAGTCTGTTGGTACTGGGGATTGCACATTTGTACATGGATGAAAAACTTTGTTAATGAATAGGATCCAGGGAGTAGTTTTTAATGGGCTTCATCATTATGGAATAAAGTGGGGTGACACCGGTTTTCTGTGTTGGGGCCGCTCTATTTTAATCTATTTATTAATGATTTGGGAATTGGGTACTGTCAGCAAGGTTTTCTGTGTGTTCTGATGCACAAAACTTGTCGACCATTAAAAACTTCAGAGGATGTGCAATCGTTGCAGGGGCTGCATAATGTGCAGAGTGAGAATTCAATGTTGAGAAATGTAAGGTAATGCATTTTGGGACTGCAAAAATCTTTGTGCTGCTTATTTACATAAATGGCTCTATGTTAATGTGTAATTCACTGTTGGAAAGGGGATCTTGGAGTTGTGGCCCCAGATACAACTTAAACGAGCAAGCCAGTGCCAGGCCGGCAAACGCCAGAGCCAGCATGGTATTGTCCTTGTTAAAAGCAGGGTTGGATTCAAGGGAAAAAAAAAGTTATTCTCCCTCATTAACAAGCATTGGTAAGCCTCATTTGGAAATTGCAGTGCTATTTTTGAATCCTGTGTACAAAAAGACAGTCTTGAAATGAAAAGTTTCAGAGAAGGGCAACTAAATAATAATGGGATTGGTGGAGCTGAATATGAAGAGAGCTGGAAAAAGTTCAATTATGGTACGCGGACGAAAGGCGCTTGGTGGGGGATATGATACTGACTGTGTGTATAAATACATAATCGGGCCATCAATCAACATCTGGAGCATTTTTTCACCAAATCGAGCAGTGTCAGAGGACTGGAACGAAAAAAGGTTTAGGCTCCAGTTCGAAAGGGTTTTTCACTGTGAGAACGTTAAAGATATGGAACTGTCTTCAGTGGACGTTGTATGGCACTTCACTGGTCAGTTTTCAAAACAAAGCTGGATGAGTTTCCTGCAAAAAGAATATTGCAAGTTACTGGTATGATACATAAAGCAGAGTTGAATCCAGGGAAATGGTTCCGATTGCCACTTGCGGAATTTTCCCTTCAATAATTTGGTGTTTTTTTTGTCCTTCCTGGCATCACAAGTTAGGCCCAGGAAAATGAGATCATTGCATATGGGTTGGACTTGAGTGACATAGTGTCTTTAGTTCAACCTCAATTATATAAGAATATAATGTTCGTCTTGTTCTTATTAATCTTTGGGGTCCAATAACAAGCTCCATTCAATCTCCTATGGAGTATACATATATTAATATATGAGGGTAATGGGTTAAAAGAAAAATGAGACACTGTAATATTCAACACACCAATCAGGTGAGTGGGGATGGGCCGGACCACATCTCCCCTTTATACCTCTTTCTTATTCTACCCAATCTCCCCAACAATTTTCTCTCTTAATTAGCTCCTCATTACTAGATTCTGCCCAAACCCTCACATCAATTATCTGTACCCCTCAATCCCGTGGGCATGAATACAACCAAAAAAAATTATACTAACCACGTAATTCAAGCCTGTGTAGAAGTATTTTTATGTTGTGTGTTCAAACTCACAATGTTGCGCCTATCGTATGCGATAACTGTGTTCGGCATCACTGGAATATTCCCTAAGGTCCAACCTCAGACGGTTCAACATCCTTTTGGCTAGCCCAAGATAGCCACATTTTGGAAGGAAGTTATTCAGCTTCTGATCATTCCCCTCCCCGCACGAATCGCATATGCCTATTTGGGGGTGATCAGAGAAGATATATTGTGCTTGGCTGTGTGCTTCAGGTTCTTAGGGCATGATGTTCTATGCACATACACATAGTTCTCCATTGGCTCTCACCAAAAGCCCAAAATAAAGACATGATTACTTGATTTAATGAAGATCTCCCCTGCTTAAAATACTACAAGCCCAGAGTATGCAAGAATAACGTACAACTTGGGCATCCGTTGGATGGAATCCCTGACACTTACGAGACTCAAATTGGCGGATGAGAGGCATGCGGGGCGGGACTCCGGTCGATCAGGAGGGATGGATGGAGGCACAGACCCCATGCATAAGACAGATTAAATTAGAGAACAAGACAACATATATTTTATTATTGAGTTGAATAAAGACTATGGTCTCAAGTCCAACCCATACTAGCAATGATTCTCCATTTTCCTGCCTAAACTGTTGATCCGAGGAAGGACAAAAAAAACACCAAATTATTGAAGGGAAAATTCCGCAGTGGGCAATCGGAAATTTCCCTGGCTATCAACTCTGCTTTATGTATCATACCAGTAACTTGCAATACTTCTTTTTTGCAGAAACTCATCCAGCTTTGTTTGAACTGACGCAGTGAAACTTGCCAACAACGTCCACTGGAAGACAGTTCCATATCTTTAACGTTCTCACAGTGAAAAACCCTTTCTGAACTTGGAGCCTAAACCTTTTTCTCAGTCCTCTGGACTGCTCGTTTTGGTGAAAAACTGCTCCGATCGTTGATTGTATGGCCCGTTAATGTATTTATACAACAGTAATACATATCACCCACGCAAGCGCCTGTTCGCCAGCGACATAATTGTACTTTTTCCAGCTCTCTTTCATATCAAGCTCCCCCAATCCCATTATACTTTAGTTGCCCTTCTCTGAAACTTTCATTTCAAAGTGTCCTTTTTGTACACGGATTCAAAAATCGAGCACGCAATATCCAAATGAGGCTTACCAATGCTTGTTAATGAGGAGAATAACTTTTTCGCCCTTGATCCATACCCGCTACTTTAACAAGACAATACCATGCTGGCCTCTGGCGTTGCCGCCTGGCGAACTGGCTTGCTGCGTTTAAGTTTGTATCTGACCAACAACTCCAAGATCCCTTTCCAACAGGAATTTACACTTAACATAGAGCCATTTATAGTAATAAGCCAGCACAAAGATTTTTTCAGTCCAAAATGCAGTACCTTACATTTCTCAACATTGAATACTGCATCTGCACACTTATGCAGCCCCTGCAACGATTGCACATCCTCTGAAGTTTTAATGGTCGACAAAGTTTTTGTGCAATCAAGACTAACAGAAACCTTGCTGACAGTACCCACTTCCAAATCATTAATAAATAGATTAAAATAGAGCGGCCCCAAACACAGAAACCGGGTGTCACCCCACTTTATCCATAATATGAAGCCCATTAAAAAAATACTCCCTGGATCCTATTCATTAACACATTTATTCTATCCATTTACAAATGTGCAATCCCCATACCAACAGACTTTAGCTTTAGCTTTATACATTTCGCCTATGGGGGGATATAATATCACAAGCCTTTTGCAAAATGCAGTATACTACTTCCTGCTATTGCCAGAGTCTAAATTTTCTACTTACTTCCACATAAAAGCCAGAAAGTTTAGTTGACAAAAATTCCTCCTAAATCCCTGGTACTACTCGGTTACTACTTATAAGTCAGTCCTTGAAACATACTTCAGAATATGTTCTCCTTATTAAAACTTTCCAGTATCTTCCCCACCACTTGAAGTAAACTTACAGGCCTTGAATAATTACCCCCGGCTGTGACGACTACCACCTTATTTGAAATTGGAAATAACATAGCCTTTTCCAATCCAGAGGCACACATCCGGACATGAGGGAATCTCAAAAATAATGAATCAATGGCCTAGTATCAAACTGAACTTTAGTCTCCCTAAGTACCCGGCTAATAATTATTTCGGTCCAGGGGATTTATTAAATTAACCTATTTAGTTTCTTTCCTGTACCATATCCTCGGTTAACCAAAGGTGCACTTGAATCTTTTATACCATTATTGCAACTATACTCATGATATCATGTAACTTGGATCTTCTAAAGTGTAACGAGAGAGAAAAAAAAAAATATTCAGGACACTTGGTTCGACGGCCATCCTCCATACCTAACTCAACTTATCCCCATAATTAATGTAGCCACATTTCCTCATCTTCTTACTATAAATAGCCACTTTTCATGCCTCTGACACTTTATCTTCACGAGTCGATGGCTTTGACTTTTGGGGATTTACACATTGACGGTCATGATACCGCCCCCTTCACTCGGGTTGAATTGTGAAACATGGTATTTAAACTTTATAGACACAGTATTCGGTGTTCTGAAGACGCCCTCAGGGCGGAAACGGGACCTCTTTGTTGAATAACATTTTGTGTTTGCCAGACCTGCAAGTGCCTCGTTTTCACACATAATTTCCATGTGTGGCACAATGAAATTAGTGTGTTGTGTGTGTGTGTTTGCTATGTGAGGATATAGTGGATATAGAATCTTTACGCAGGTATATTTTAGAACGTGTTACTCCGTCACCAGCTTCCAGAGTAACCAAATAGGATACTCCTGCAGGTCTGAGAGTAGACCCAGCAATCCGTCCACACTAAACCTGCTAGGATTAATACTTAATACCCTAATAATCCTAACTATAAACAAACATTTGTCATTCCCAGTTTTCACCTGAAAGAAATGGATTTATCCTTTATAACCTTTTTACAGTCTAATTGAAATTTTTTTGCGTCAGAGCAGTTTTTAATAACTGTAACTGCTTTTTATTTCAGTATTACACCGTACATCTTTCTGTTATACTGCCTGTCTTTAAAACCACTAAGGCAAAGGCTAGGACTTTGCAAGCGAGCAAGCTTCATCCCAACATTAATTAGTGGCTGCCCAATTCAAAATTTTTTAGCCAATCAGTTCCCACGTCCTTGTTACCCTATTCAAATGGAGCAGGTTTAAAAATGATTGAACTTGGGCCTGGTAGAGATACTGAGTCTATTGGGGATATTCCATCAGCAGGTACCAAGAACAGGGCTTTAAATCAATACTATACAGTAGCAGCCTCCCCCATAAAACTTAATACAAAGAAACAAATATATCGGGATAATAATGGTATTACCAGCACTGCTGCCCTAATTGTTACCAGATCACTCTTTATGGAAGGATTATGGTAGCATGGCCCACAGGTGTTCCTCTGGTGGTCTGCACATAGCAGACCAGTGCCATAAACAGATTCCCCACATAAACATGTGCGTAATAGGTGTCCCTGTCTATGGTTACCATTTTGAAATTGACCTGTATCATTGTGTCTCCTTGTAACTGGTGTTTACACCAACCGTTTCTGTGCCAAAAGTTGTATGCAAATAACGTACAATTGTCTGTCCAACTAATCTGTCCTCCTCAAACAGTGGTAAACAGGATCTTAACACGGTGTTTATACAGGATCTTATACACAGGATCTTGTGTGTGGCAGTCAATAATCACTCCAAACACACACACAATCTATTCACATTCTCTTTCTCTCCTCAACCATAAAGAGAAGGGAGTTCTTGTCAGACCGAACTTTTTGGGATTAACACCTCCTTTATGTGGAGCAACCTGGTGGTGGTGTAAGCGCTATTGTGACACATTCATGGTGAAATAGGGATCAGCTCTGGAAGGCATGTTTATGTATTTTGTGTTGTACTAATATAAAGTCAGTGCTATCTTAATATTATTTACTGATGGTCAATTTAAATTGTAATAGTGAAATAGTACACACCTTTCCTAATGTAATATCATATACCCCCCCACCACCTTGGTGCTTCTAAAAAAATCTATAATAAATATATTTATTTAATAGGAGATTGCATTGAGTTTTTAGGAGCTACCAATGTGGTGGGGTATATTGATATTACCTATAGGAAAGTTGTATATGTATGTGTGTACTCAATAGTACCATTTAATAGAACATCAGTAAATGTATATAAAGTAAAGCCGTGACTTGATATTAGGTTTACAAGACAAATCAACATAAACTTAACTTACAGAGCTGAGGATCCTATTTTAATATGGGACAGTCAAAATGGGAGGTTAACCACCACCCTGTGTCTGCAACATGTGAAAGGAAGTGTAACCAAAAAAGTTTCGTCTGCTACACAACGGATGCGATTGTATGATGTAAAGGAAAATTACACCAAGGCTCCTTATAACCACCCCCTCCAGCCTGCAGAGGGTTTTGGTGTATACAGTGAGTAATAAAATTACAGACATCAATCTCTTTCTATGGGCTAGGAGGAGAGAAGAGGGAGGCTAGGAGGAGAGAAAGTGAAAGTTAGATTGGGTGAGTGCTTTTGAAGATATTGGAACTGCAACACAAGATAATGTGGTGTAGATCCTGTTACCACCTGTGTGGACGAAGTTATTGGAAGACATTTACCCTATTGATACCACTCTGAAAGACAAAAGATAGGTGTACAGAACTTATAAGGACACACAATATTACAGGACCTGGTTATATCAAAGTGGTGAACCATAGACAGGGACACCCCTGGTACTGGCCCATGTTATGTGGGGATAACCGTTTATGGTGCATTGTCTGCATTGTGCGACCACCAGTAGTAAACAACACGGGTGCCATGCTACCACATATCTTCCATAAAGCAGTGATCTGGTACAAATTGGTGGCAGCGGTGCTTGTTAATACCCATTTATATATCCCCAGTTTCTTTTTATGTGTGTTCTCTGTATTAAGCTACTGGAGGCTCTTACTGAAAATATTGATGTTGCAATCCTCCTGTCCTTGTACCTGCAGATGAAGCCCCACTACTACAGTAGCTCCACACCGGCCCATTGCCAAACCTATTTTTAAACCTGATCCTTTGAGGGTACCTAGGGATGTGAACTGATTGGGCTAGAAACAATTTGAATTGCAGCCACTATTAAAGTTGGGATGAAAGGTGCTCGCTTGCAAGTCCTTAGACTTTTGCTTAGAGGTAAAAGTCAGGCAGATATACCAAGGATTAACTGAACTACTGGAAATAAACAGCAGCATCAGTATTATGCTCGAAGCATTTGTTTTTCAATTAGATCTGTATAAAAGACTATATAAAGGATAAAGCGATTCTTTAGGTAAAACGGGAATGAGAATGTTTGTTTAACTGTTAGATGCATTATAATATATGAGGTACCATCACCACTGCCGTTGTGAATACTAAAAGATTAACTGCAGGTTTTAAGTTTTTCAACCACACAGTGTGGCGGATTGCCGTGGGTCTACTCTCAGACCTGCAGCATATCATATTTGTGGTTCATCTCTGAATGCTGGTGGACTGTCTGAGTAACAGTTTAAAATAGTACCTGTGCACAAGATTCGTATATCCACTCATCCACACATAGCAAAAAACACCAATTCAGTATGAAAACAGTGACATACCTTATATAATGATATTGGGTTCTTAATAAAGCGAATTAAAAATAAGAAACCATACATTAATGTTGTATGTAATGGCACAATAAGGGAATAAAAATCTGCAAAATAATTTGTAAACTATAGGTAGTAAGGCAGATGATACATTGTTGGGACTATATGTCAGAAATGTGTTTTAAAATATGTTTTTTCCTTGTTTTTTCAGTGTGTCCTTAAATGACACCTTTATATGGCGTCCACTGAGGAAGAAGATGAGAACTGTTATGAAGGATGCAATATAAACAACTAATGAAAAATGTTTGGATAAATGGTATTACGTTAACAGAACTGGAGTATGTGACACCCGCGCCACAAGCCAATCCAACCAACCGACATACTGCCACAAACCTACAGGAGAATGAAGTATAACTTACCATAGAAGAAGTTATGATTTTACTCAGAGGAAAGGAATTGCCTAGAGACGATATATCACTCTTAATGATACGGAAAATGTCCACAGTAAAACTCCAAAATTTGTTAATGTGGATCCAATGATAAGAAAAAACACCAGAAAGCTAGCAGAAACTGATTAGAAACTATGTTTATGATGAAGAAATAACAACAATCGTCTCCAAAAGAGAAGAATATTCACCTACCTTTACATGTTTCGAAAAGATATTCAGATGAAATACATAAAGAACATTTGGACTCAGTCAGTTGAAAAGCCTTTCGTTAAAAGGACATTGTGCTGCACATATTTAGGGGGTTCGTCCAGTACCCAAAGATTCTTCTTTTGGAGACTCACATTATGTTTGCAATATAACAAGATTTGTTCTCGATGTCAGTTGCTGGGGACAATTTTAGCGAGTCAACGATGATAAAATCAAGAATACTAACAGATCAATTTAGTTTAAAAAGAAAGTGATAAATTGATTTATATTTCGGCGGGAAAATATTAGAAAAACCTACTGTCAGAAATTATAACACGACAAAAAGTTTCTGTATCATCCAGTCCTGGGAAAGGGCCCCGGACTGCAGTTTTACTATGAACAGGAAAATTTTGGAATAAACCCTAAGAACCTGAAATTCTCTCTTCCAATCCTGGTATGTTTTGTTAAGGGAAAGAAAAAAGGGATCCTAAACTTTCTACCACACAGCTGAATTGCAGAGTCAGTGACATGAAGAAGATGTTGACTGAATTTAGAAAGTACACTCAGTGGGACCAAAGGCTGTCCTAATATATCCTGCATCCAGACTCTCTGCCAGGCGACGGTGATGTGTTGCAAGTGGTTGAAGACTTACAGACAAGTATTAAGGAAAACAACCCCTTCTTTGTGCAAGCTAAGACCCACCTCTGTGTCCATGAGATACCAGCGATGGAATAACCCAGACTCCAGCAGGCTGAAAGGCATAGCCAACTGAATTTATTCCAGAGAAATTCGGATGCTTGCTTATTTCCAAGACGCGAGTACTGGAGGTTAAACAGAAATCCTTGTCACCCAAATTAAAAAAGGAAAAGCAGAACTATGGAACTCAAACTTTATTGACGAACCATCCAAACCACCCACTGCCTAGAAAGCCCGTCTTGCAAAATCAAGCAGATATGACAATGCCACAAAAAAGACCCATCCCCATGGTGTGTCAGATCAGGATGAAGGAAATAAAGATCAAAACATGGCACCACTGAGAAGAAAAGTTTCCATAAAAACCCTGTAAGATATTAGTCTTTTTTTTGCAGTAGGACACAGAACCTGGGTCCCTCAGCAAGAGATGAACAACATAATCCAAGCATTCTCATTAGTAAATTAATAATTGTGGCTAGTTTTACTTCATATAGTAAATATATAAACTCTCCATTATAATAACTTAGGCTAATTTCTGACCTACACCCAATCTTCCAGGTGGAAAGGTCTACCCTAGACCCCCAATTTTGGAACGCTGGAGGGTAAACAAAACCAGTGCTATAGAAAATAAATCTCCATTGGAATATCTATAATACTTTAGCCCATTATCAACAGTAATTAGTCCTGTGGAATGTTGTTGCTAATGTAAGTGTATCAGATATATTAGTGTGGATAATGATGGGAAGGATTTGCTGGCCATCTCCATGCCCACAAACCACTTCCCACTGTCTATAATTGACATTCAGAGGTATTATATATACTATTTTATATTAAAATACTGATGTTACTGGTTTTATTTGAATCCACAGTGACTTAATAACAGTTGACACCAGTATTGTAAAGAAATATGTTCATCTTGTCTGGTCAAGCCTATAGTGGGGAATGTATAATTCCCTCATTTATTTTTCCAGTTGCCATTTTACATAATTTGAATAACTTTATTAAGAAGATAACCAGCCAGTAACAACAGTCACTTAACAACTATTATTTTCATGTCTTTTTAATTAATGTAAGTTAAAATCCATTCAGACGAATCAGGAAAGTGACATACTATAATAAATAATTCAAAAATATAACACACTGAATATTTCAAGCACTCTGTTAGTTATATTGTCATGAACTTCTTCAGTGGTCATATTCAATAACAGCAGTATTTGGCAACTTTCCCAAATATGTGGGGAATTAAAAAAATTCCTGTCGAGCAGGCCAGGCGCTGTATGTGGCGTTCATGTGGTACGTTCTCTGTTTCCTCCCTCCCGGCTCATGATGTTTAAATGGATGAATGGAGAAGGTAAGACTTAAAGGCTTATACATCACAATAATAGGCAAAATCCATAAGATTGACAAGATTTGCTGATTCTGGGCCATGATTGACCTCAATAATTTTTAATGATCTTCATAATCAGCTTAAATTTCATACTGCATCCTTATACCAAAAGTTAGGGAGACAATAATGCGTTGGTACAGCAATTCAAATTCATGGGGGCAAGTCCAACAACAAAATTCTATGGGGAAAGAGGAAGCCAGCAAAAAACAAGGGCTGAAGGTAGGAGATGGTGAAGGGAAAGGCTAAAAAAAATCAATAACACACTTATAGATTATAGCCACAGCTACCTAATAACATTAAGTTATTTTTACAGTGTACATATCCTTTAAGTGTTAGATGTAAAGCTAGCCTTAGGGGGCGTGATGGGTTTCCAATCAGATTTTGCCAGCAGAAACGATTGTAAAATCCGATCAGAAAAACTATTGTAATCCCCACCTTGCTCCGCCCCAATCTTCAGCTTGAAACTGCGGGAATCATTAGTTTTTTTCGACATAGACCTGATCAATACAAGCCACTCGGGCTAACAAAGCCATGGAAAATGTCTTGGATATCATCAATTTGACCGCATTCGCAAAATGACTTAAGTCATAAGAACGTTTTTGTGGTCTGGCAGATTTACATTGAAAATGCCTACTGGGTATTATGCAATGATTGTACCGTGTTATGACTACATTTAGGACTTACTGCAGTAAGTCTTTCTCATATCTGTAATAGTACTGTTTGCAAATAAAGAAAATAACCATCATCATGAGTATTAAGTATATACAATCACCATTAAAAACTCATGGTCTGCACACAGATGTCTTTTTTAGTGCATATGTTTTACACCATCTAAATTAAATCCAAAGGTAAATGACAGCACTGAAATAAGGTTCATGACATGTAAAAGCTGAGGACTTGTGTCTCAGTAAGTGCGCTCTCACATGTTCCAGTTTCTGGGTTCATTATAGAAAGCAAAGGCTAAGGCTTCTTTTATTAGGTCATAGCCCTCAAGGGGAGCAAGTACCTTACAATATCATTCAAATCAAAAAATAGTAGAAGCAAAGTGTACAGAATAATTTAATTTGTAGCATTTATCATGTATAAAGAGGATGGATCATATAATTGTAACGCTGCTGATCCCCTCAAGTGCACCTATTTAATAAACATATACATCACATTGTCACAGGGAAAAATGCAAATGCCGTATTAATTTTACTGTTGACTGTTTTCATTTTGTAATATTGGCTCTTACACAGCTTTCTTTTTTGCATTTTAATATCCACAGTATATTTTTAAAGAACTGAATCTAAGAAAAACAAATGTTATATTGAAGAATGAACTATTAACGGAGAACTGGGGTATTAGTTCAATACCCTTTATAAAGAACACCTGCATCCATATACAAGTAAAACTTTTAAAAAGCTCACATCCACGTAAAGGTTTAGCAATATGAAACTTCTCATGCTTTATACCAGTACTTGTAGCCATGTGATCAGTCTCTGTCCCCGTTTCATCTATCGAGGCCACTCCTGGTATTTTAGTCTTATGTAGCATCTCTGCTCCCTGGGACGGGGGGGCAGAGGTCACTTTCATAAGTGACTGGAATCAAGAAGTTTTAAACATACACTCAATATAATTTCTCACAGGAGGCAGCTAGATATTGGATCACTGGATGCCTTTAAAGGAAAGGGGAAAGGCTTTTATATAACCATAAATCATCCTCTTTAACCAAAGGGCAACTGTGATCTCCTCAAACAAAAATCATAACTTAACCTACCCCCGCATAAGCCCACACCCAAAAATGTATCATTGTCTGAACTAGTACAGACTATCTTGTCATATCTGTTGTATTGCTAGATCATGGGACAGAAGTTTAGTTCTTGAAGGACATTCTTGATGTCCTGTTGATCTAATTTCAAATCCAGTTTGATCCAACTTGAATACAACAGAATATCATAATCTGGATGAAGGAGAGAACCTTCACAAAACACATTCTTTGTTCTGCTCATGTAACTATCAGTATTGCTTGAACATTATTAAGAATTTTCGGGGGCGGGGCTATGAAGTATCTGACGATGATCTGGTTATGTTTACTTTCAGTACAGATTATTAAATAATCATCTAGGGTCATTGGCTTATTAGGATGGCATAAAAAAAATCCTCTCTCTAATTCTGCATGAGACAGGTTTCCCAATTCTTGTAAATGATGTCCTGGTCTAATCACAATTGTGTTGTTTGTGTGAGAGAAAACGTGGTATGCACTGTTTCTGTACTTCTGTTCTTGCTAGATAACTACGTATACAATGCTGTGATACCAATTAATGGTGGATTTTGTGTTTAGAAACGTTCAACATTTATTGTCACGAAATATGACCTGGTAGTGGTATATAAAATTTGAATCTATAAATTATTTTCCCTGCTGTTAACAATTTTCTGGACAAGAACGAAACTCTCCCACTTTCTCCGGTGTTTTTGGATATTTTCTCAGAGTGTTAGTTTCCCTGTCCATGAATGATTCTGCTAAAAATGAAGCAAACTATCTCTGTATAATAGGTGCATGGCTGGATATGGCAGACGGCCAAATCATAACTACTAAGATGCATCCAGCTGCCGATACTATAGTGATTCTGATCGCTTTTTATTTTCAGCCAATCTGCCTCCATTTCCTGACCTATCTCCTATTCTTGGCATAGGTTGCTTTGAGCTCTACACAACTTGTATTATTCCGTTTGTCCCCTGTCTTTAGCAAGGATAATGCCATCAAATTTAATATTTATTTTGGCTTGAAAAGCCAAATTACTGTCTCTTATTATTTCTTCTTCTTTTCCGTTTTATTCTCCGTTTTAGCTTTTTGGGACCGTATCTCTCTCCCACAGTCTTCTGTAGCTAGAGACAGAAATTTATACAGCGTGTGGGGCATATGGAGAAGTTTGTGCTATATTCTATCTAGGATCTGAGGCGAATTTCCGGACATTGTTTTTTCAAGACAATAGTGGTAAACAATCCTCAAATGTGGAATTTCAAAACAGATTTGGTTTAATGGTCATAAATACAAAATGGTGATACCCCAACCCCCGCCCACCACACAGTGTACACCACCTATAATGACCTTACCTTTCCATTCCCATTGAATCCATATTTAAAGGGTAATAAGGTAAAAAAAAATAATTTAGATTTATCCTCAATAAAAGATAGTTTATGGTTTTAAACACAAAAAAAGACATAACCCCTCAACCAGAACCCAGTTACACACACCTACTGATTCTACTATTCACTTACTGTGGCAGACCATACTTAAGGTAACTAAAGTAAAAAAAAAAATAATTTAAGATTTATCCTCAATAAAGATAGTTTTAATGTGATACACACAAAGAGACCATACCCCTCAACCTGCCCGAGGTGTGGGACACACACCTACTGATCTACTTATCCATTACTGGTGGCAGCCATAATTAAAGGGTAACTAAGTCAAACTAGCAAATTTTATCATAATCAAAAAAGTTGTTTTTAAACCCCCACGTGATACAGGTATACACACTACTGACCTACCCCTCCATTAATGTTGCAGCCATAGCTTAAGGGTAACTTAAAGTCAAAAAAACTAATTTTGCCAATCATCAAAAAAGTTTGTTTTTTTTAACCCCCAACCCTACACAGTACACACACCTACAATCTCTTATCCAGGTACTATGGCAGCCCATACATAAAGGTAACTAAGTAAAAAAAACAATATTTTTATCAATAATCAAAAGTTGGTATTAACGTTCAACCTGATCCAGGTACCCCCACTACTGACACACCCTTCCATTTCCATGGCCAGACCATTTAAAGTGTAACTACAGTCAAAAAAAAACATTTTCGACCAATCAAAAAAGTTAGTATTTATCCCAAACCTGATATGAACTACACACACACAACGACCTACCTTTAAAGCATGTGGACAATTTAAAGGGTAAGGTTAAAAACAACAATGTCCTACTTAATGGCATTATGAGTTTCAAATCTGCAGCGCAAACACAATTCCTTCCAAAATGCAGTCTTTCAAACAAAATTCAAAGTTTAACTTTCCCTTCTAGTTAATCCAAATTACAAATTTTTCTACTGAAAAAGTGTAGTTCTAAATGTTCGTATTAGTTTGTAGAGACAAAAGTGTTTAAGGAACATCTCCAAAGTTAATTTTCGGGTGTTTACTCCTAACTCCTAATTGCACACAAGTTTTGGTTACTAAACGCTGCTCCAAATGACAGACCCTCCTTAAGCACAATCCCTCTGATTCTTTATAAAGGCGTCAAATTTGCAAAGATGGGCCCAGCAGTAGCTTCATTGAAAAGCCCTGCAGATATTTAAACTATTAGCTCCCTGGGCTTGTGGCAGTACTTTATACAATGCTGAACTTGAATACACAGGATAACACTTCATTCTATCTCTCGCATGTTATAGCATTTTGTAAAAACAAAAATGTCTGGACTTTAGTGTTCTTCTTTGAGGAAAATTTCCTGCTGTAAATCCACGTTTAGAGGTAGTGTCCTTCGTCCCTTGGTTACTGTTGATCTGTACCTAGATTTCCTTTGTGACTGGGGTTTAACATAATTCAATATGCACGCTGCGTATACAAGCTTGCTGAGAGGTACTGAACAGAATAATAAAGGGGTGGAATTTTATTGATTTTTCATATAAAAAATTTTTTTTTTTATTAATTTAGGTTTTTCACGTACTGGCACTTTAAGGGCCTCATTTACCAGATGCTGCAAACCCCACTTGCTCCGGGCAATATGCTTTCGTATTTAATAACTGGCACATTGCACCTTGTGGTACATCCCAAAAGGCCCCCGAATTTTTACCCAGTGCCACATTTAAGTACCCAGCCATTATCTTGCTTTCTTAACATTGTGGCGTTTTAAAGTGGTGCAAATTCCTTTAGTAAATGATGCAACCAGTGCAGGGTGTCTTGTGAAAATGGTGCAGCCAGTGCAATTTTTTGCAATTCAACTATAGGTTAGCACAATTTTAACAATTTAATTTATTTTTAACAATTTTAATTTTTAGCACAGCACATGTGGGTAAAAGCAGCCCTAAAACTCTTATTTGGAGATGGGTCAGACCTGGAAGGGTCTATTTACCCACTGCGAAAGAAGAGACTAGCAGCTTATAAGAATAAAAAACTCACCAAATTTAGTGCAAACACGATAATAAATTGCGATTGCCGGTTTTGCAGATGTCTCTTTGGCAAAACCCCGCCCTGCAGGAGCAAATAGGAAGTTACAGTTGCACTAACTGATATTAATTGGGTTTGGCACAACTCCGGAAAAAACAGCGCCCTGATAAAAAGCAGCCCAGATGTTCTTATGCATGTCATTCAAAATATATTGAGTGGTTATCAAAAAAGGATCAGCTTTTAAAGATTTTTGGGTTGCCTCAGGATTCAGATGCGTGACACCTACGACTTTTTGCTTAGTTTAAAAGTCAAAAGTTGAAAAGTAGCATTATTAAGTTACCCGTTTACCTGAGTTTACCCTAGGGAATTAAATTTAAACCCCTGGCCTATAAATCATACTCCCAACCGTTTTGAACAACATTCCTGCCTAGGAGCGGTCCTTCTCAGGGGAGTACCTCCGGGGCCTGGGCCCCCCCCCCACACCAGATTGGGCTGACCCCCTTCCCTTCCCCAGAAGATCCACGCTTGTGTTTTCTTAAACAGCTGATTGTGCTTACTAAAATCATTATTGAGTTCAAAGTAAAAATATGTGTCTTCCATTTTGTGGGGGTTTTACTAAGTCCTACCCCCAAAATGGAGGACACCTGGATATAATCTTGTTGGCGGTCAGTTCTCTCTAGGCTTGATAATAGTGGAGGTCC
The DNA here is from genome assembly GCA_019447015.1 of Hymenochirus boettgeri. NCBI lineage: Eukaryota > Metazoa > Chordata > Amphibia > Anura > Pipidae > Hymenochirus > Hymenochirus boettgeri. Next base: position 231,337,288 of record CM033470.1, on the reverse strand, counting down.
ACCCAAAACATCTCACAGATGAGTGATCAAAAACACGTTTTCAAAAATTCGTATGGACGTTCGTTTGCACTGGACCCACACTGGCAGTTTTTTTTACAACACCACCCTTGGTGTAACCTTTAATCTAGCCACAACACTATGCCTTCAATGATCTAGCTACTTAGGTTGCCTTAACTAGAATTAAATATTATAACTGATATAACTATTTCTTACCGAACAAAGCATGCTACTCTGAATAGTCAAAAGAACTGAAAGCAAAGTCTGGAAACTCAGTGTAAAGACTATGCAGAGAGAATTGCAGAAAACAACAACTGACAAAATAAAAGCTGTAGCAGTGATGCTAAAAACAAAGTGACGACGGACAGAGGTTTAATAGCCTTTCTAAAACCATGATTCGTACAGGAAAAGTACATTGACCCAGGTAAATTCATCAGCCACAATCCAGTTTATCAAAAACATCTCTATTGCCTGCACTCCCACCAAATTTCTTACTGCCTATACATGCGTGTCGTCAGTCTCAGGATATCCTGCGCAGTCTGTTCCAAACGGGAGCATATTGCAGGCCATATGCTGGCGCTATTTCAGATGAACAGTTGCAGTGGTTGGGGTTTTGATCACAAGAAATCAGGTAGATTGGCATTTCTGGTGAACCATGCCCTATAACATCTCTTGCTGCAAGCAGTATTTTTGCATCAATGTATTCATACAATTTAGAAATTACTTAATATTTTCTTCATTTTCCTCTTTTATTCTTCCTGTTTTTTGGACTGTATCTCCTCCCTTAGTTTTCAGCTATGGTCACAACTTCAGTACAGAAGAAGGCAACAATAGAGAAGTGCACTATTACCTAGCTAGGAAGGCATTAGCGCAATTTTTAGGACATTTTCTCCCATTGACTATAATAGGCACAATTTTTAAACACAAAACATAGCGAGGTTCCAGGGATCAATTAATTTACATTGTTGTCAGAGAGACACACACAAATTCAACAATGAGTTTTTAATTACAATATCAAAGCACAACAATATATATATATATATAATTATATATATATATATATTACACAGAAGTCTCCAGCCTCAACTATACATATAAGCATAAATTATTAAGTATCACGAACAAGTATGCAAGCACACGAAGGGGATTACCTGCACTAAAGTAAATTGGATACGTTTTAGTTACATAGTTTGTACCAACTTGCGTCAGCTGATGCGCCACTTCACACTGCCTTGAAGTGGCGCATCAGCTGACGCAAGTTTGTACAAACTATGTAACTAAACGATCCATTTACTTTAGTGCAGGTAATCCACCCTTCGTTGCTTCATACTTGTTCGTGATATCTACTTAATTTATGCTTTATGTAAGTTTGAGTCTGGAGACTTCTGTGTAATGTATTAATGCCGGTACTCCTTGCACCGCATCTGAAGTAATTTAAAATAAAGGTTTGAGCTGCATATTCTTGTATTTGTATATATATATATATATAAAGAAAAAGATGGTTGCACTCCAGGGCCCTTTTCCAATTTTATTAGTGCAACAAATAAAGTAACAAACACGGCTCTGAGAAGGACCAAGAAAGGTACCGAAACGTTGCCTGCCCTGATGTTTGAAATAATTTGCTTGCTGTACTGACAAGCACCTGGTGAGGTGTCTTGAGCAGTGTTCTTCTACATGTTTTGTTATCTTGATATCATATATATATATATATAGTATATCTATTGTGTATGTGTGTGTGTTGTGTGTGTGTGTGTGTGTACATATGTAGTGACTGATTTATGTAATTTATAGACTTAAATTATGGATTGTAATAGATGGCGTGTCTATTCTGCGATCGCTGTGAGAGTTTTTCAACAATCGAACATCGTCCCCAGGAATAATCTCTCTCTTACAATACAACCCCCAACCCCAATTACAACAATGACCACACCCTACTTATACCCTCATCACACACCACATACCTTTTTCCATGGTACAATGCTTACACCATCAACAATTTAGTTTTATTGTCTAAATGCAAAACCATACATACCTCCTTTAACTCCCACGATCAACCAACACCCCACCACACCATTCTTTTTTTCCATTGTGCAACCTATAACTGCCATAAAAGCATATACTTTTCACACACTAACACAAAACAATCACCCCTAACCCCACACAAACAGTCACACACTACTGATCACCCGCAGCTACCAGCCTCTTTTTTTCTGGCATCATTCCTAATCATAATAATATTATTTTGATGTTTCATAGAACGTAAAAACACCCCTAACAACCCACCACAGACCACAGGTACAAAACCGTAGTTATACACCCCACACCACCACCCCACCCTTCCATTTCCACAAGTTACCAAAGCACAATAATAAATATATGTATTGGTCAGATTCAACTTATGAAAATTTAAAATTGGCTTGGGGGCTTGGGTTTTTTAAACTCCTGGTTTTACCTCCAACCAGCACGCACATTCCCCTTCCAAAACGAGTCCTTTCAGACAAATTCAAGTTTGTACCTTAACTTTCCCCTTCTAGTTTCATTACGTACATATATAGCTAACAATGCATGAAGCTGAAATGCTAGTTCTATTTTCCTGACTTTTTGAGGAACGTTGTGTACCAAATGTTCGTTTTCACACACACTGGCTATAGGGCCAAGATGGCGCTTCTCAAGAGTGATATTACAGTTAAGAGGTTATAAAAGATATTTTTTTAAGAAAGTTTCTTTGTACTTACTTGGCTAATCGGCAGTCCCTGCGGCTACAAAGTTATTATCTGGGGGGTTGCTTTAATGTACTAGGTGTTATATTTCAGTTGCTATATGAATGCTCTTCATTGTTTGTAGCTGGTTTCTCGTTATCTTTTGTACTAAGTTCTAGAACATTCGGCATACCGCGTTAAGTCCTAACTTTCTGGTCTGATGGGGTTGCCTGCCAATGATAGTGAATCCATGGGTCAGTAATGCATAAATTTAAGAAGGTGGCAAACGGAGATTGTAATGAACATTAGAGTCTGCTACCAGTTTATGTTTCCCCCTATAGATATTCACCTGCTTTTATTGAATTTGGTAGGCTAATTAAAACGTCTTGACTTGGTCCAGACACCAAAGCCTGATTACGAAGATGTGGATGTGAATTTTTGTATCTTGCTCAAGGTAAGTAGCTTCATGAGCGGGTGGTTTTTTGGTGTGTTTCTCGTATCGTGTCTACTTTACAGATTTTTTAGTTTTAAGGGTAATTCTCACATACCATTAAAACAGACGAGGTATGCGATGTCTTTAGCTTCTCTGTGGTCTTAAAGTTATAGAATGTAAAATTACACACAGACAGTTAGATAATTTTCAGTCACTCACATACTTTGGTGGACTAGTGTAAGCCCCCCTCCAAAAAAATCTTTTCTGAAGCTTTAAGACAGTTACAGCAGTAGAAATAACCTGAGCAAGCTGTGACCGAAATTGGTCCAAGAAAACAGCGCATACGTTCATCCATACCCAATCAGTGATTTTCAACTCCAGTGTATGGCTGAAATGCTGTCAAAATGGGACCCATTCATATAATGGGAACCCAGTATGATCATTGTGGGTGGGTGAATTTTTGTTTAATCGTATATTATCAGCTGATCAATCCCGATTCAGGCGTACAAATCGCATCTGTCTATGGGCACACATAAAGGCATTGTGAGCAAGCAGCATGGTGCTGTGATTCACAGCTGGGACACCACCTTTTATGTTCTATAGTAAGTTTGCATAGATTGCACCTAGAAGCTTGGATCCTGGACATTCTTTATGTCGAGATATAGCGCACTAAGTATGGAGACCCACAAGTGATTACTTTAAGGGGGGAAATGTGACTCACAATGGCTACTCTCCCAGCCCTATGTTTTTTCAATCAGTTAATATTTTTACACATTCTACTCGGCACTATATTGTAATTCTCCAAGATTACATTCACAAAGCCAGCGTACAACTTTCTGAAGCAAGTTAACAAAACAGACCACAATTTCCTTAACTGTCAGAAGTACTATCTTTGTAATAACGTTAGATCTTTATCCTTGAAAGCGAACACATCCTCTTTAACCAGCTGAAAAAGAGAATAAAACATCAAAGAGAAGAGCTCTACACAATATATCTAGTAGAGCCATCATGGATGAACTCGCCAAGAAGAATCTTCAGCATGGAACGCATGCCTCAGAACCAATATAAAGCATGCGGAATTACTCAATGAACTGCCAGACTATCAGTGGTCAAAGCCAGATATAACCATTATAGTATCTGCCACTCGGGAGTGAGCGGCTGGGTCAAGAGCATGGTAAACACTGTGCACCTTGGATTTCCCTATGATTTAGAATGTAAATTGATTAGGGTTTAGTAAAATGTAGAGTGTTTTTTATGAAAATGACTGGACAGTAATCTTAGCACTTTGACCTTATAACTGCCATTTTATAAAAAATTTGAATCAACTGTCTCGAATGGGCCTAGCCACACGCACCCAATGCAGTTGTACAACGTCTGATCGGATCAACATACTCCCCATAGGGTCAGATCTCCGGTTCATGTATGGCTAATTTTTCATTCCCCTATCGGCACGCAACTGGAAATTTTATCAGGACCCATTTCGATCGGTAGGCTGGCCACTGCCTGATACATTACCCGGCGCTGACATTATTTGGTGCAATCTTCGCCTGTGATCAGGCCCATGTTCCATACTTTATTTTTTTTTTTTTAAAACAAATTTTTGGTGTTAGATTATCATCCCTGTTTTATCGAACTCAGTGGGACATACTTTGCATCTTTAATATCACACATTCTCAGTCCTGTGAGCGAGATATCAACCATACATTTTTACATTCCCGATAGAATGATTGTTAGATCCTCCAATCAGGAGTGACATCTCCTGATATGGGGGTTAAGTCTGTAAGCAAATTTATAGTCTTTCTTGCTCAATCAACACGGTGGAATTTACCGTCTTTTAATACAACAAACTAAACACTCTTTAATTTGTGATTGGTTCGTGTCCTCATACACAGACTTTCATTTTCACGTCGTGAAGATGTATCTATTACTGTTGAGAGGTAACACGAAAAAAGACAGTTGTAAGTTATACTCCCTCTGATAGAAGCACTTATTGAATAACATTAGTTTGGGGTATAACTGGGAGGTGACCAATATTTTTGTCATATTAGTCAGTGCAGACAATTCTAGGAGCTAAGTTCACTGTTCCATAAAAATGGTATTAGCACGGGAAACAGTAATTTTTCACTTATAGCCCTAACTACATCCATTGCTATTGGTGGTTGATGAAAATTATCTGCGGGCCTGTCACATGTAGAAGTTGTTGATTTTCCTTGGTAAAGGTCTGCACGGCACAATGCTCATACTTTATCTGAAGAAAGCACCTATATACGGTGACTAGAAAACATGTTGCCTATGCACACGGATTGACAAATCACTGCAATTTACCTTGCGTATATGAACTGATTCTTCAACAGCCACGCATAATCTGGGATTCTCTAAATGTCTGAACAGACATAACCCTAAAAATGGCTTTTGTTTATTCCTGGCCGACATCTTTTTTAAATTTAAAATCTCTCTCTTTGAAGACTTTAAAAAAAATCTAATATTTAATGAAACCCATTTCACTAAATACCTGTCTATTTTTTTTTTTTCCTATGACTTTGAAATTCCTATATTTTTTTTTGTTTTTTTTTTTGGTTAGGTGGCATAAAAAAAATAAAATCAACCTTCAAGAATTGAGTGGTCCCTTTAAAATTGGGTGGGGGATGTTGTATCTCATTTTGCAGTGGATTCGCTTGATATCCTTTATTTTGATGTTTCTAAAACGGGATAGGCCACAATAGAATCTCTTAGTGGTTTAAAACAATCTAAAACTCCCAGAATTCCTTTACGAAGCACTCTAGTAATTAGGGATGCTCGGGAGTTGTAGTTTTTCAATACATCTGGAGATCTACTGGTTGCCTTTCCTGTATCTATAAAACTTACAAAAAATGTCCCATCCAACTGTCTGATTTCACCCACATTATTGGGTTTTCTTCCACATGCAGGGAGGTTTTTCACAAGTAATTCCTGCTTTAGGACAGTCCATTTTAAGGTTGCAAATCGAGCTAAATAATTGTTCTTAATAAAGTTCCAAGATATACTTATATACTGGTTTTACTCGAGTCCTGGAGACCCCCCCTTGCATTTTGCTGCTCTCCTTATGGCAGCAATGTACTCAACAACTCCGCATCTGGCTGCCACCACCTGTGTCAAGTGCTGTTGATTTGCCAGCTGCGGCACTATCACTACTCCGAAACTACTCAGTAAGTTAATGAGGTGTATCTTATTGTTAAAAGATTGTCGTCTGATTCCTGTATTGTTTTGAGGCCTAATTTTCCCTTTAAATAGTATATCATAATCCCATACGGTTTTGCAAGCTACAACTCATGCTTTAGTTGCTGGGGTTGTTATGTCCTACCTCTTATGGGATTTTTGCTGCCTTTTACAAGGGCGACTTAAGCTTCAAAACAATACAGAATTCAGACGCAGTATGGTCAATAATTTTCTACCCTCTGCCTTCTACGCAGCCAATCATTTTTCCTAATTTTCCATGTAAAACAGGTCACCTCGCTCCATAAACTACGCTTAACTTCGGTCTTGTGCTATACTCGAGTATACAGGTACAGTTATAAAAAACCTTTAAAAAATAAAGCCAGAGAGTTAAATCCCCTGGTGTTACGTCCAACGTTATGTACCAACACAGTTGTGGTTTGTCCTCTATAACAGAATTTATCATCTACTGTTTATGGTGTGGTAACAGATATCCCTCCAGGTAAGTTAATGATTTGCTCTTCCTAGGGCCATTTAAAATCAAGTTAGTCACCCCTACTGAACTTTTTCAAGCTTGCATACTTTCCTGGAAAAACAGTGCAACATCTTCGCAATGTCCTCAACTATAGGCCAATTCTTAATTAATCAAGTACTAACAGTAATAGCTAAATAAATGGCGACAGACTAAAGGGGAATTCTCCCGAGCTATTACTGCTGATCAGTTGGGGCTTTTTTTATTATCGGGGGGTTCTCGGCGACCGATATATAAGAAGGTCCTGCAACATTATAGATCAGCGCTGGAAACACTTGAAGGTGACTGCCTGCTGTCCCTCGTATTGAAAAAGCTTTTGATAGCATCCGCTGGGAATATTTTTTTTGCAGTCCTGGAAAAATAACAATTTCCACCCTTCTTAACCCTTTACATAGTAATACAACTCCCACAGCATCCTGATTACCCATCATTAGGCACCACGACCCATATACGTTACAAAGGCACAGACAAGGTCCCCTCTCGTCCTGCGACTATTCGTCCTACGACTAAATGAACCAATAGCACAGAATGCTGGAGAACAACAGTTACTTGGGATACAAATCATGGTGAACTGAACACCAGGGTCTGTTTTAGTTCGGCAACGATATTCTTGAATGAGTTATCAACCCTTAAGCAATCCGTCCCAATCTTCGTTTTACAAACACGGAATTGTGTCACCATAACATGGATTTAAAAACTAAATAAAGAATCAAATACAGATATTTAAAATGATAACTCTATCAAGCAAATAATAGAACACCAATTTCAACTAACGCCCAAAATGAAAAAAATAACGATCATACAGGGATTTCAGTCAGAATGGCAAACCTAATACACGGTAAATACCCCCTTAATAAATCATTCAATTATATCAGGATCGGAGCAATTTAATTGAATTAAATGTTATAAAATGATGGTATTACCCAACATTTATATTTAGTTCAGGTGCTTACCACCTTATCCTACAAACAAACCCTACCTCCTCTTCTTCCAACCCAAACTGATACGGCAGTTTTATATGGTTCATAGGAAACCCGAGTGAACAAATCATAACTATATCGACAAATCACAAAATGCGGATGGCATTTCAGACCTCTATCCTTTATGTATCATAGCAGAACCATATAACAAATAACCCATGCCGGCACAACTCATCCCAGATTCCACCACCAGTGGGTGCTATGTTCCTGAGCTCCAATCCATACGCACCTACCAATCGGTCATACTCTGCGTACCGGCACGAGCTTGTACAATAGAATCAAGTTCATTATACTCACTCACGTTTCAAAACTTGTGATTATCCTAGTGCTATACTGAAAACTTCTTCCATTTATAGCAAGACAACTCGATCCTCCCCTATCTCTCCAAGAGATCCATTCATGTTCAAGGTCGAGATTATAATGTCTGTTACATACGTTAATGGGGGATGTATACTGTTTAGGCTTTATTAGGGGTCTTATTTATAGGGTTGAATACCCCATAGATATCTAAGTGTCAGCTTCTGTGTTTGTTCTAATACAATGAGTGATGCGTCGATTACAATGGAATCTAATTTCGCATAAAACACATTCCTCTCTACGCTCGGCTACAAGTATTGACCTGTTCTTGTCCCCATGTCAAAAGAATAATCAACTTTTTACAAAACCTCAGCAGGAAGAGGACCATGGACGTAAAAAGGACCAAGAACAAGAACTCAAGCTCAAGGGAACAGAAAAAGGCGAAGAGTTCCATGAATAGAACACTTTGGAGGGGATGATTGGACCTAGCAACTGTTTTAAGAGTTGGACCGTTAAAGGCATCGCCCAAGGATGCAGGAGTGCATACAATTCTGATCGAACTCGCTACTTGCTCAATTTCCCATAGCCTGTCTGGAAGGGGGGGCTAAATTCGTCGGCGACTACGTGAAAACTAGGCTGCTGTGGAGAACACTACCTTCATTGTCAGCTGTCTATGGACTGTCAGCAACCGTGGACTCATGTTTAAGCAGACTCCGAGGACATAGAGGTGTACTGGAAGGATCCCCTGAGATGCACACGTGACTTTGTGTTTGAATCATGGTGGAACCCCTGCCATCAGGAAGGGGGTTTGGTGGGCAGCAGGTCGGATTGGTTGAACTTGGAGGGGTGTGATAGCATGAGTGCTGGACTCGGCCGGGCGACCTGTAAGTAGGACGGGAAGTTCGAGGGTGCTGGAGAGCGCTCGGAAGGGGGGGGTGGAAGTACATGGCGGAGTGTGTGACTATGTGTAGGATGGGGGGGGGGGGGGGGGCTCAGGTCCGGGAAAACGAAACGCACAGAAGTTAGGTACAATGTACTCAACAAAGGACGAAACACGGACAAAGGCCAGAAAGAGACAAAGGGTGTACGACGCGGGCAATTCGTAATTGCGGCCCTGGGCAGACGCTTAAAACCCCGAGGATGGCATCCGAGCCCGATGGGAACCTAAAGATAGTCATACCCACAGCCACAATAGCCAAAACCCAAACTAAAGCCCTAGACCGGAAACAAATGGTGACGAGGAAAATATTGCGGCAGCGTAGAGACATATGAGGACACGGAGAACCAGGGGAAGGTTATCAGTCTCTACTAGCAGCGAGCATGAGAAGTGATATGACGCCTTAGCATTGTTAGGGGAGCCAGGAATCATGAAATGGTGTTGGACAAGGGCAACAGCACAATGACCGAGACAAACCGACGTGACGACTAGATAACAAAACTGATCTTTTACCCCCATTAGAAGATCGCCCAGGGGAAACTACTACCGGTACGACACTGTAAGGAAAAGATGGTTTATTTAGGTTTCCAAGATGTGAGGCTAAAAAAAGAGAGGGCCAAGCGGGGCAGGGAACAGAGCCTCGCATTCGAGTAACCGGTAGGAGACGCCAACAGGCCGCCAACTAGATTTAAAATTCCAGACTGTGAATACCATGACCACCAGAATGAACTGACGACGGGTAATGATAAAGAGTGATCTGAAACGAGAATATAAACCACTTAGAATATAACTGGACCGATACTGCGGTCATTAGCGGAAGCACTCAGGAAGAGATACTGGATGGATCGATTTATTCATTGACGAGTAATTGATCCCCCGACCCATTGGCCTCACTGACGCACTGATCTGACCTATCACATTCATATAGGACTTACAGCAAATGGGTCTATGGATAGTGGGGTCCGACTATATTGATTTTCTTTACTAAAATGCTCTTTGAAAATGAGAAATACAGATTGTTTATTTCACAGAGTGGTCTGCAAAAGGTAAAGGGTATGTCCACCCCTGAACCATTTTTTAATATATGATTCCCTCCCCCCCAGCCCCAACCGCTCTATTTTTCTCTTAGAAAGATCCCCAAACTTTACTTACCCCTCCCCTCTTTCCCCCGCCGCTCTGCTGGCCCTCTGACTTGCTAGAAAATGCAAGCAAGGGGCGGACCGGCTCAGTCGCGTCTGTGAATTGGGCTGAGCGGCACCAATCACGGCCGCGGCGCCGGGAGTCATCGCGGCGGGGGCAAGAGGGAAGGTAGTAAAGTTTGGGGCACTTTCTAAGAATAAAAATGGAGCGGGTTGGGGCTGGGGGGGACAGGGAATCTTTGCTGGAAGGGATTTACACTCTTAGGGGGGGGGAACCAAATCAGAGGGAGAGGAGGGGGAGGGAGTGAGAAGGCTGCAGTACGCAATGTCAAACTTCCTATATATAAAGTCCATATGGACTCTGCTATCCTCCTGGTGGCAGTTTTTGGGACTTTGGGGGGGACTACAGGAGAACCTTATGGAGCTGGGATTGAGGTAAGGATTACTACCTACATGATGGGGCCAGTAGTTGGGGGGGGTTATAGTTTTGGGGGTGGACATGCCTTTAAAATACTATAAGATCTAATTACCAATAGTTTAAAAATATCTTAGTTTTATAACATCCAGTATTTACAGCTGTGGGAGACAAAAAAAAATGGTCAGCTCCAGGTTAACATCAGGGTTTTCTCTTATCTATACAAGATTATTAAATATAAATGATAGAATGGGAATAAAACTGAAGAACCAACAAGTAAGCTTGTTTTTATCACAGTAGAGTCAAAAAGTTAAAAGGTTTTTATGTGTAATGTTTAGTTGCATTTCCTCAGTAAAATAATCAAATCTATTGAACACTAAAAACACAAGTTTATCGAAGAAGTGCCGCCGCATGGCCGTACATACCAGCCAATAGTAAACTAACCTTATTGGCATTATTTGGGCGATCATACATTTTTGAATGCATCGTAAATGTATGGCAATTTATTTTACTACTGCACATCGTAAAATTGCGTGATCGTTTGAGGTGCAGTTTTTTTTTATACTTGCTTACCGTATATACTCGAAGTATCATATCGAGTTTTTTTTAGGCTCTGAGACAGCCTGAAAACTGAACCTCGACTTATACTGGTCAGTCACTTACTTGATGGAGAGTCATCATCCGGCTGCCGCATCCACTGAGTCCGCATCCACTGACGTCACTTCTGGCTGGGAAATAGACCGCCGTGGATGCGACCATCAGTGGGATGCGGCAAGCCGGATTCCTCCATTAGTTAGTAGATGTCGGGGTCCCAGACTTGCCCCACAGCACCTGGAAAAGGTGAGGCTGCGTGAAAAGAAGAGGTGCGAGCGGCAGGTGGAAGCTAGTGGGGTTTTATTCATGGGGGTGGGGGAGAGTAGAGAGTCATTTGGGTCAGGGACAGGGTAGTGTGTTTTGGGGTTTGTAACAGTTTATGTGGTGTTCCACTACAGATTGTTTGTAAACTACAACTCCCATCAATAAAGCATGCTGAGTTTGTAGTATACAACATCTGGAGTGCGCCATGAATTTGGGGATTACTTTAATTCAAAGGGCACTAATGCCTGAAAACATACTTGAGGATGGTCCCTATTGTTAATTAGATTGCCTTCTGATAATCTGTATTGTTTTTTGAGGCTTTAGTTGCCCTTTAAATGGACACAGAATTCCATACAATTACCATACAGTAATAGCCATACTCGATTGGGCTATTACTGTATGGACGACATATAGCCAAACAAACAATACAGAATCAAAGGCAGCAGTGGTCATAATTTTCTACTCCCTATGACTATACAATTCGAGTCAACCAGTTTTTACATCATTTTTGAGGTAAAAATAGATACCTCGACTTATGCTTGGGTCGACTTATCTTCGAGTATATACGGTAATTAGAAAATCAAGTAATTAAAAAAATACATGTACATATCATGCATAAAATTGAATGATAATCTTAGATTAAGTATGTCATTTTTGTTGAAGAATACTTATATTCTCGAGTATAAGCCGAGTTTTCATCTTTAAAATTAGCCCGAATCCTGACCTCGGCTTATACTCGGGTCAGTAAAATAATTGTGAACTCTCCGGCTGCCAATCGCTATGTAGAAGCTATGGTACTTACTTAGAAACAAGTGTTCCGCCTGGCACCCGCGCTGATCTGCAGGATGACGTCCATACGTGGCGCCTGCCTCACTTACTGCCCGGCGCCGAGTAGTGATGTCACTACTCGGCGCCAGCAGTTAGTGAGACAGTCTCGCATATGGACATCTCCTGCAGATCAGCGCGGAGTGCCAGGCGGAACACTTGCTTCTAAGTTTAGCTTCTACATAGCGAATCGCAGCCAGATTGGGGGAAAGAATTCATTATTTTCTGTGACGCGAGTCCCAATCTCTTTCTAAGTTATAAAAAAAACTGCACCTTCAACGATCAGCAATTTTACGATTGCAGTAGTAAAATTAAATTGCTATCATACATTTACGATTGCATTCAAAATTGTATGATCGCCCTAATAATGCCATAAGGGTAGTTTACTATTGGCTGGTATTGTACGGCCATGCGGCACTTCTTCGATAACTTGTGTTTTTAGTGTTCAATAGATTTTTATTTATTTTTACTGAGGAAATGCAAATAACATTACACATAAAACCTTTTAACTTTTTGACTCTACTGTGATAAAAAAAGCTTACTTTTGGTTACTTTCAGTTTTATTCCCATTTCTATCATTTTATTTAATAATCTTTGTATAGATTATAAGCGAAAACCCCTGATGTAACCTGGAGCTGACCATTTTTTTTTTGTCTCCCCACAGTCTGTAAATACTGGATGTTATAAACTAAGATATTTTTAAACTATTGGTAATTGAATTTATAGTATGTTTAAAGGGCATGTCCACCCCCAAAACTATAACCCCCCCCAACTACTGGCCCCATCATGTAGTGTAGTTTAATCCTTACCTCACATCCCAGCTCCATAAGGTTCTCCTGTAGTCCCCCCCAAAGTCCCAAAAACTGCCCAAGGGATTTACACTCGGGTGTAAAAGGGGGGGGGGGAGCCAAATCAGAGGGAGAGGAGGGGGAGGGAGTGAGAAGGGCTGCAGTACGCATGTCCAAACCTTCCTATATAAAAGTCATAGGGACCTTCTGCTATCCTCCTGGTGGCAGTTTTGGGACTTTGGGGGGGACTACAGGAGAACTTATGGAGCTGGGGATGTTGAGGTAAGGATTCACTACCTACATGATGGGGCCAGTAGTTGGGGGGGGTTATAGTTTGTGGGGGTGGACATGCCTTTAAAAATACTATAAATTCAATTACCAATAGTTTTAAAAAATTTAAATCTAGTATAACATCCAGTATTTACAGATGTGGGGAGAACAAAAAAAAAAATGGTCAGCTCCAGGTTACACAGGGGTTTTTCTTATAATCTATCAAGTTGATTAAATAAAATGATAGAAATGGGAATAAAACTGAAAGTAACCAACAGCTAAGCTTTTTTTATCACAGTAGAGTCAAAAAGTTAAAAGGTTTTATGTTGTAATGTTAGTTGCATTTCCTCAGTAAAAATAAATAAAAGCTATTGAACAACTAAAAACACAATTTATCGAAGAAGGCCGGGCATGCGTACAATACAGCCAATAGTAAAACACCTTATGGCATTATTTGAGGGTCGATCATACATTTTTGGAATGCACTCGAAATGTATGTGCGGCATATTTATTTACTACTGAATCGTAAAAGTGTGCTCGTTGAAGGGCAGTTTTTTTTATAACTTGCTTACCGTATATACTCAAGTATCAAGTCGAGTTTTTTAGGCCTGAGAACAGGCCTGAAAACTGAACCTCGATTATACTCGGGGTCAGTCACTTACGTTGATGGAGGAATCCGGCTGCGAATCCACTGAGGTCGCATCCACGTGACGTCACTTCTCGGCGTGGAATAGACGCACGTGGATGCGACCATCAGGGGATGCGGCAAGCCGGAATTCCTCCATTAAGTTAGTGATGTCGGAGGTCCCAGATTGCCCCGACAGCACCTGGAAAAAGGTGAGGTGCGTGGAAAAGAAGAGGTAGCGAGCGCAGGGTGGAAGCTACAGTGGTTTTAGTCATGGGGGTGGGGGGGAGAGTAGAGAGTCATTTGGTCCAGGGACGGGTAGTAGTGTGTTTTGGGGTTTAACGTTATGTGTCGTTCCTACAGATTTTTGTAAACTACAATCGCCTCATCAATAAGCATGCTGAGTTTGTCGTATACAAACATCTGGCGGCCAATGAATTTGGGGATTACTTTTAATTCAAAGGGCAGCTAATGCCTGAAAAACAATAATTAGGATGTCCCTATTGTTAATTAGATTGCCATTCTGATATCGATTGTTTTTTGAGGCTTAGTTGCCCTTTAAAATGGACAGCAGAATTCCATACAATTACCATACAGTAATAGCCATAAACTCGATTGTGGTATTATGTATGGGACTACAAATACTCAAAACAAACAATACAGATCAGAAGGCAGCAGTGGTCATAATTTCTAATTCTCCTAGACTATAATCGGTCAACCAGTTTTTACTCATTTTTGAGGTTTTAAAAATAATACCTTCGACTATGCTTGGGTCGACTTATCTTCGAGTATATACGGTAATTAGAAAATCAAGTAATTAAAAAAATACATGTACATATCATGCACTAAAATTGAATGATAATCTTGATTAAGTATGTCATTTTTGTGAAGAATACTTTATTCTCGAGTATAGCCGAGTTTTCAGTCTTTAAAATAGCCTGAATCCTGACACTCGGCTTATACTCGGGTCAAATAAAATAATTGTGAACTCTCCGGCCTGCCAATCGCTATGTAGAAGCTATGGTACTTACATTAGAACAAGGTGTTCAGCTGGGCACCCGGCTGATTGCAGGATGACGTCCATACGTGGCGCTGCCCTACTTACTGCCGGCGCCGAGTAGTGATGTCATACTCGCGCCAGGCAGTAGGAGACAGTCGTCGCATCATGGACTCACTCCTGCAGATCAGCGCGGAGTGCCAGGCGGGAACACTTGCTTCTAAAGTTAGCTTCTACATAGCGTATAGGCAGCCAGATTGGGGGAAAGAATTGATTCATTTCTGTGACGCGAGGCCCAACTCTGTTCTGGGGCGGTGGGGCTGCAGTATGCCCTGGCACAATTTACTGGTCGGGACAGAACATGTTGGAATTGCGACGTTACAAATTATTGTTCCCGAATTGTTGAAATGGGGAATTTTTAAGAGAAATGCACAAAAAGTTATAGATTAATATCACCACATTTTGGGACAGGGTAAATTCCTTGTGGTTTTGTAATATTGGGAGCTAAATGACTCTGGTGTTCCTGAGTTTTAAGGGTATGTCCGCTTATAAAGTATCTCCACTGGAGAAAAGGCGAGTGGCGTTTTGTCCCTTTATTAAAGAATTTGAGGTAAACGGAAATATGTCTTACCTCCTGTTACACGAGCCTAGTGTATTGTTAATTAACACACTACACAGAATTAAATGTACTCTTTAACAGTAAATCCCATTGCTTGAAACAGTGTTAACAAATGTTCAAGGGTAAGATCCCCCCAGAGATTAGAGGTCATCTCACTGCCCCCTTCCCCATTAAAAACTGTGTGACTGTCCGTACTAAGGATTTTCACTAAATACCACTAAAAAGGTGGAGTGGGGTGGGTGGTGGCAGTTTTTAGTTTTCTTGTAATTCAATTGCGCATGGGTCCCATGAGCTAGTTGGTTGGCCCGTCTGTTTCAAACCCACCCATAGATATGTTTGATTCAGACATGGGAAGATTTGGCCATTAGGTGTTTTTTTTTACTTGCCAAGTGGTTTAGGTGATTTCAAAAACCTTTTGTCCTCTTATTTTATTTTTTCACAAAAATCACCGAAAAGCACAGAGGTTTATGATATAACAGCGCTGGATTTTTCATCTATATACCAAAGGCATGACAAGTTGAATAGGCTCTTCAAATTACAGAACATTTTTTTTTCTTGTAATGCACTTGTGCTTGCGTCCATTGACCTAGTTGGTGGCCACGCTTGTTGACCCACGCGATTGGCATACTATGATTCAAGACATGTGGGAGATGGACATTTAGTGGGGTTTTTTGCTTGTCAAGTGGGTATTAAGATAGGATTTTACCTTGATCACCTTATTTAGTTTTTTACAAAATCTCTAGCACTGAGTTCTATGGATACTGGTCTAGAATTCTTCATATGTGTATAAACGTTCACACCTGTAACGTAGCTGAAGGATGTATTCCATTCCAAAAAATATATAGTTTTGTGGGGGATTTCAAGTTTTGGGGCTGTTTCCTTGAAAAAAGGTAGCTTTCATACTTACAGAGCCACTTTGATTTTTCTTATAACTGCACTTGGGCAGACGCATTTAGCTAGTTGGTGGCCATGTCTCTTGTGCGCTGCATAAAAGAATGAACCTTGCGTAGCTAAGGCATGTTAGATTCAAGAATAATAGTTTTTGGGAGGTATCTTAATATGAGGGACATTTAGTCTGACAAATCTGAAAAGTTTCTGTAATGTGGGCCACTGTGATTTGGCTCACTTTGTGGCTAGTCGATTCACATGGATGCATGTGTAACCCACACATATGGCATACCGTTTGATTCGGGACATTTGAGATGATATTGGTAACTTTTTGTTTCATTCATGGGATTTGGGCATGTATTTCTCACCTGGAATTTGTTAATTTTTTCCGAAAATCTGTGAAAAAAAAGGTGCGAACTTTCTACGAGAACTGGCCCACACCATTGATTGTATGAATGAACAAGCAACAGGTTACATAGTTGAAACGTTGTGTGATTCGAGGAATATATGTTTGGTGGGGGGTGTTTTGTGGGGAAAAACCGCGACTTTTCAAATCGAGTGCCTGAATTTTTTGCTGTTTTTTTTGAGAATCATGCATTGTTCACTTCGTGGACTGTTTTGCTTCTCACGTGCCACGTGTGGGGTATTCTGAGTTACGGGATTTTTGGGAAAAAAACTGACTGTTCAAATTCGGAGTGGCTAAATATTTTCGATGTTCTAAGCCATCGTTGCATTCTCACTTGTGGCTTGTTCTTGCTTTCCTGTGCACGTGTGTAACCACAACATATGGTATACCGTTTATATAGGACACATTTTGGGATTGATATATGGTAACTTTTTTCATATTCCAGAGGTTTTTACATGATTTAACGTTTTTTGTTTTATATTTACCATTTGCTTAGAGATTTACCGTTTTGTTTATATTTTCCGTTTTTGTTTACATTCTTAACATCTTTGTTTACCTATTTACGTTTTTGTTTTACAGTAGGTTTACGTTTTTGTTTAGATATTACTGTCTTGTTTTCGATGTTTACCATCTTTGTTTACATATTTACCATCTTTGTTTACACATTTACCAGCTTTGTTTACATTTTTACTGATTTTGTTTATATATTTACCGTCTTTGTTTACACATTTACCGTCTTTGTTTACATATTTACCATTATTTTTACTGTTTTTGTTTATTTCTACTGACTGACTGATTATATTTACCACTGTTGTTACACATTCACGTTTTTGTGTAATAAAAAAAAAACAATCAATGCTAAACATTTTTAGTATGGTTTAGGGAAACGTCAGAGACAATTTTTTTCTCATGCGATTTTTTGGTGATAAATCTGTAATGTAAGCCACAAACCCCCATACCAACATCACCTTTTTAGTGGTATTGAAAGGGGGGTAGTAGGGGGCACTTGGAATGTACCCTCCGATCCCAGCTGGCACCTTTTAATTGTCTTATTTTCTGGGATAGATATCAAGTATGTACGCTGTATGCATTCGGCCAAATGGCCCACCCAGCCAGGTACATACACAGTACGTATTTTGGCCGCTGAAGGGGTTAAATTGTTAACTTTTTTGTTAGTAAATTTACAGTGTTTGTTTATAAATTTACTAACTTTGTTTATATATTTACCGTTTTTGCTTACATATTTACCCTCTTTACATATTTAACGTCTTAGTTTACATATTTATCATTTTTGATTACATATTTAACATCTTTGTATACATATTTACCGTTTATAAATACTATATAAACTTATCGTCTTTGTTTACACCAATTTATGTCTTTGTTTAGATTTTTTTACATATTCTAATTTTGTGTAAACATATTTACCATCTTGTTCCCTATTACCGGTTTGCTTGTTAATATTACCCCCTTTGTTTACATATTTAACGTCTTAGTTTACATAATCGTTTTTGTTTACATATTTAACGTCTTTGTTTACAGTATTACGTTATATATAGTTAGCCTATTTGTTTACATATTTACCATTTTTGTTTACATTTTTACAGTCTTTGTTTACATATTTAACATCTTTGTTTACATATTTACTGGTTTTGTTTATATGTTTACCTTATTTGTTTACATATTTACCATTTTTGTTTACATTTTTATTGTCTTTGTTTACATATTTACCGTGTTTGTTTACATATTTACCGTTTTTGTTTACATATTTACCATTTTGTTTACATATTTACTGTCTTTGTTTACATATTTTCCATTTTTGTTTACTTACATATCGTCTTTGTTTACAAATATACCGTCTTTGTTTACATTTTTACCGTTTTTGCTTAAATATTTACCCCTTTTTATTTACATATGTAACGTCTTAGTTTACATACTAATCTTTTTTGTTTACATGCTTAACGTCTGTGTTTACATGTTTACCGTTTTTACATATTAATGTATTTGTTTACATATTTAGCATCTTTGTTTACATATTTACATCTTTGTTTTACTATTTACCGTTTTTTACATATTACTGTCCTTGTTCCTTTTTTAACCATCTGTTCATCTCCAAGCATAGACCTCACTTTACGTCTAATGCGTACCTCATGACTACTCCCTGATTGTCATCTGGAGTCTTAATTTTGTAGCCTTATAGATGTATTTTTAATGTTTTTATGAGAACCCTGTATAGTTAATAAAGGTTTTTAACTATATTTTGAGTGTGCACAGTAGTTCTATTTCCCTTTTGTTTCAATATATTTAACTACTGGGTGGCACCTCTCCCCACTATAGGGGTGGACCATACTGGTGCTGGATAAATTTGTGTAACCATACATAGGGCATACCGTTTGATTCAGGACTTTTGGGAGATTGATATTTGGTAACTTTTTTTTACATTACTTGGGATTTTGGCATGATTTCTACCTTTTGAGAGGTTTTTTTTCAAATTTCTTAGAAAATCTGCTAAAACTGTGAACTGCAAATTCTACGAAGAACTGTGCCCACACCATTGATGGTATGAATGAACAAACTACAGAATTACATAGATAAAGGTGTGTAGATATGAGAAATATATGGCTTGTGAGGGATGTTTTGTGGGGAAAAACTGTGACTCTTCAAATTCAGAGTTGGCTGAATATTTTTGCTGTTTCTGAGCCATTGTGCATTGTCTCACTTCGTGGCTATTCACTTCAATGTCCGCATGTGTAACCACACATATGGTATAACGTTTGATTCAGGACACTTGGGAGATTGATATTTAGTAACTTTTTTTTACATTCCATCAGGTTTTGCCATTATTTCTACCATTTGAAGTTGTTTATTGTTAATTTTTTCAGAAAAGTGCAAACTTCTTCGAAGAACTGCGCCCATACCATTGATGGTATGAATGAACAAACTACAGCATAACATAGCTGAAGGTGTGTAGATTTCAGGAATATATAGTTGAATTCATTATTGTATGCCTGCTATGCTTCTGGAAGCCTCATGGAAACTGAGCAATTTAGAAACCTGTACTGAGCTTGTACTGATCCTGTGAATTCTCAGAAGAGGCAGATAGGGCATTAACATTCAGTCATTGGCTGTGATATCAACTGTCAAATCCATAACTGACAGTTGCTAACTGGAAGAAACAGGAAGAAAAAACAGGGGAAACAGGACATTGTGCATGATTTCCGGTTAGACTTACATATTTCAGATTTCAAACTATTACAGTTTAGGGTTTTGGAGAGTGATTTACCTGTATGTAAGTTTTCATTTTGGGGCTGAACTTGCCCTTTAAATATTTACCATCTTTGTTTACATATTTACCGACTTTGGTTACATATTTACCGTTTTTTACATATTTACCGTCTGTTTATACTATTACCATTTTTTTTACATATTTAACATTTTTGTTTACATATTAACCGTCTTTGTTTACATTTTTACTGTTTTCTTATATATTTACCTTTTTGTTTACACATTTACTGTTTTTCTTTACATATTTACCATCTTTGTTTACATATTTACTGTGTTTACATATTTAGCACCTTTTTAAGTTATTTACCGTTTTTGTTTACATATTTACCGTCTTTGTTTACATATTTACTGTTTTCATTTACATATTTACCGTCTTTGTTTACATATTTACCATTATTTTTTACCATTTTTGTTTAGAGTTTTACCAATTTTGTTTATATATTTACCGTCTTTGTTTACATATTTACAGTTTATGTTTACATATTTACAGTCTTTGTTTACATACTTGCCTTTTTTTACATATTTGTTTTTTGTTTTTGTTGAAATATTTACCATCTTTGTTTACATTTTTACCGTCTGTGTTTAACCCTTTCGCTGCCAGCAGATTTCTCCACTTTGCGTGCGTTAAATGCCAGAAGAATTTTTAGGATTTTAGACACATTTGGTTCAGTCAAAATTTACAGTAGGAAACCCCCCAGTAAATCAGGAATATTATACATTTTTTTCAGCAAGTGTACTTTAACATTGTAACAAAATTTTGAAATTTTTCTGGAATTATGGGTAAAATATGTCAAAAAAATTTAAAATTTATAAGCCATACCAGTAATCCCCCCCCCCAAAGTCCCAAAAACTGCCCACCAGGAGGATAGCAGACTCCATATAGGACTCTGCCTCTGGTCTCCCCTCCGTGAGAAGTTTGGCATGCGTACTGCAGCCCTTCTCCCCCTCCCTCACCAGCGGCGCTGGTGTTGCCAGCTGGGAAGAAAGAAGACACATCCCCAAGGGCTCTTCTAAGAGCCAATAGGGTATTGCTTTTGTGCTGCAGGACCCCCAACAAAGGCACTTTTCAATGCCACAATTGCACTTATAAGGAACCAGGAGGTGGTCCCGGGTGGAGCCGTGGGATTCCCAAACATCTGGCAGCGGATCTTTCAGATGTTCAGGAATCCTTGAACCATGATTTGCTAATTCTCAGACGTTTGGAGATTCTCGAATCGTCTGTTCGAGGAGAACCGCATTTTTTTGCTGTTCTTCCTGCAGAGACATGTTCCTTGAACCATTTCCCAGGTCCCAAAGCTATTTACAGTAAGTTACAACTGCTATTTAACCCTTTCACTGCCAGCAGAATTACCCACTTTGCATGTTTTAAATGCCAGAAGAATTTAGAGGATTTTAGACACATTTGGTCCAGTCAAAGTTTACAGTAGGAAACCCCCCAGTAAATCAGGAATATTATACATTGGTTTTTTTCAGCACAAAGTGTACTTTAACATGGTAACAAAATTTTGTAACTTTTCTGGTAATTTTACTGGAATTATGGGTAAAATATGTAAAAAAAAAAAAAAATTTGCAAATTTTCATGGATTTTTCCCATTTTTATTTATAGTTATCTTAAGGTAACGCACAAAAATCTTACTTATTTTAAAATCTTAATACCAGATATATGTAGGTACCCCACTTTTCCTGTACAGGAGACCCCCCCAAACTAAAACTGCACCTTCAAAAATATTACACCAAATTGAAATGTATAACCACTTCTGATGGTTAACATTTAATATCTACCAAATTAACTAAAATATTCTTACAAGTGACATATTTTTAGAAACCACATATCCTCAGGATATTATGAGTGAGGTAAGTTTTGATCAAAATGCAGATACCTGGGCGCAGCTCTTCGTCCAATTGTAAATTATTTTCTCACATTTTTACAATCAAATGCGAATTTCAGCTAAAAACTGTGGAGGAAAGTTTAAACGAATCTTAAATATGAAAGCCTAACCC
Source organism: Hymenochirus boettgeri (assembly GCA_019447015.1). NCBI lineage: Eukaryota > Metazoa > Chordata > Amphibia > Anura > Pipidae > Hymenochirus > Hymenochirus boettgeri. Next base: position 231,315,105 of record CM033470.1, on the reverse strand, counting down.
CTCCTGAATAAAATGGTTTGCCACTTTGTGAACACACATTCATGGGTGTACCCAGAGACATGGCTACCAACTAACCCTACCCAGAGACATGGCTACCAACTAACCCAGAGCGTGACCAATGCAAATGTAAGTAACAGCAAAACATTTTTTGCCAACTCTGTATTTGAATAGTCTGCAGTTTTTCCCACAAAACACCCCCCTAACTCAGAAATATTCCCCACAAACTATATATTCCTGAAATCTACACACCTTCAGCTACGTAATTCTGTAGTTTGTTCATTCATACCATCAATGGTGTGGGTGCAGTTCTTCGTAGAAATTTGCACTTTTTGCAGATTTTCTAAAAAAATGAAGATCAAACAACATTAAAAACGTAGAAATCATGTTAAAACCTCATGGAATGCAAAAAAAAGTTACTAAATATCAATCCCCCAAATGTCCTGAATCAAACAGCATGCCATATACGTGGTTACACATGCGGCCTTGGAAGTGAAAATCCAAGAAGTGAGACAATGCAAGAGGCTCAGAAACAGCAAAAATATTCAATCAACTCTGAATTTGAACAGTCTGCAGTTTTTCCTGCAAAATGCCCCCTAACTCATAAATACCCCCCCCCCCAAACCATCAATGGTGTGGGTGCAGTTCTTCGTAGAAGTTAACACTTTTCTGAAAAATGAAGAAAAAACAACTTCAAAGGGTAGAAATCATGCCAAAACCTCATGTAATATAAAAAAAAGTTACCAAATATCAATCCCCCAAATGGCCTGAATTAAACGGTATGCCATATGTGTGGTTACACGCGCGCACATTAAAATGAAAAGCCAATGCACGATGGCTCAAAAACACCAAAAATATTCAGCCAACTCTGAATTTGAAGTCTGCAGTTTATCCCACAAAATGCCGCCCAAACTCAGAAATACCCTCCACAAACTATATATTCCTGAAATCTACACACCTTCATCTATGTGTAACACTATAGTTAGTTCAATCATACCATCAATGGTGTGGGCGCAGTTTTTCGTAGAAGTTCGCACTTTTCTGAAAAAATGAAGAAAAAGCAACTTCAAAGGGTAGAAATCATGCCAAAACCTCATGGAATGTAAAAAATAGTTACCAAATATCAATCTCCCAAATGTCCAGAATCAAATGGCATGCCATATGTGTGGTTACACACATGGCTGTGGAAGCGAATAGCCACGAAGTGAGACAATGCATGATGGCTCAGAAACAGTGACAATATTCAGCCAACTCCGAATTTGAACAGTCTGCAGTTTTTCCCCACAAAACACCCTCCACAAACTATATATCCCTCAAATCTACACACTTTCAGCTTGTTTGTTCATTCATACCACGAATGGTGTGGGTGCAGTTCTTTGTAGAAGACCGCATTTTTTGCTGATTTTCGGAAAAAATTAACAAAAATCAACTTTCGAAGGTAGAAATCATGCCAAAACCCATTGAAATGTAAAAAAAAGTTACCAAATATCAATCCCCAAAATGTCCTGAATCAAACGGTATGCCATAAGCATGATTGCATACTCGGACGTTGAATCGACTAGCCACAAAGTGAGCCAATTCACAGTGGCCCAATTACAGCACCTTTTCAGATTTCTCAGACTAAACACCCCTAAAAATATATATTTTTGGAATCTAAACACCTTCAGCTGCACAATGGTGACATTCTTTTATGCATACCACCAATGGTGTGGGTGCAGTTCTGTGTAGTATTTTGCACTTTTACCAGATTTTCTGGAAAATTTTACAAAAATACATTTCAAAGTTAAAAATCATGGCAAATTCTAATGTAATGTAAAAAAAACCAACCCTGTAAAGTATCAAGCTCCCAAATGCCCTGAATCAAACGGTATGTCATTTGCATGGTTACACACACGGATGTGGAAGCCACTACTCACAAAGTGAGCCAATGCACAGTGGCCCAATAACAGCAAGTTCCCAGATTTTTCAGTCTAAACACCTCTCTAACTCAAAAATACCCCCCAAAACTACACACCTTTATCTAATCAACGGTGCAAATTTGTAATTCATACTATCATTGGTGTTAAAAAGTTAAAAATCCTGTCAAATCCCCAAGTAATGAAAAGAAAAGTTACTAAATATCAATCTCCCACATGTCCTGAATCAATCAGTATTCCATATGCGTGGGTGCACACAGAGACATGGCCACCAACTAACTCAAATGGGAAGCATGCACAAGTGCAATTACAAGAAAAACTCAGTGCTCTGTAATTTCAAATAGCTTTCTCTTATTCAAATAAAACAGCCCCGAAACTTGGAAATGTCCCCCACAAATAAAAAACCCCACTAAATATCAATCTCCAACATGTGCTGAATCCAACTATATGCCATATGTATGGGTGCACACTGACACATGGCCACCGACTTACTCAAATGGAAAGCACGCACAAGTGCAATTACAAGTGCTCTGTAATTTGAACATCCTACACTTTTTCAAAAGAAACCGCACCGAAACGTGGAAATACCCCCAACAAACTATATATTTTTGGAATCTACACACCTTCAGCTATGTTATGGTGCCAAGCTTTCATACATACATAAAGAATTCCAGACACAGTAATCCATAGAACTCTGTGTTTTTAGGAGATTTTGTGAAAAATAAATAAGATGATTCAAACATTGAAATCCTACATAAACCCGCTCGATAAGCAAAAAACCCACTAAATCTCAATCTCCCAAATGTCCTGAATAAAACGGTATGCCATATGCGTGGATGCACACAGAGACGTGGCCACCAAGTAGCTCAAATTGGACGCATACACAAGGGAAATTACATGAAAAAATCAAAATGCTCTGTAATTGGAACAGCCTACACTTTTTTAAAGGAAACAGTCACGAAACTTGGAAAAACACCCAACAAACTATATATTTTTGGAATTTACACTCTTCAGCTACGTTACTGTGCCATTCTTTCATACATACATAAAGAATTCCAGACGCAGTAATCCATAGAACTCTGTGTTTTAGGAGATTTTATGAATAATAAAATAAGATTATTCAAAGGTTGAAATCCTACCTAAACCCACTTGACAAGCAAAAAACCCACTAAATGTCAATCTCCCACTTGTCCTGAATCAAACGGTATGTCATATGCGTGGATGCACACAGAGACGTGGCCACCAACTATATAATTTTGGAATCTAAACACCTTCAGCTACACAACGGTGTCATTCTTTTATGCATACCACCAATGGTGTGGGCACAGTTCTGTGTAGAATTTTGCACTTTTACCAGAAAAATGTACACAAATACATTTCAAAGTTAAAAATCATGGCAAATTCTAATGTAATGTAAAAAAAAAAAAAAAACTTATCAAGTATCAATCTCCCAAATAACCTGAATCAAACGGTATGCCATATGCATGGTTATGCACACGGACGTGGAAGCCACTACTGACAAAGTGAGCCAATGCACAGTGGCCCAATAACAGCAACTTCCCTGGCTAACATGGTACAAACCTCAACTATTGACTAGATTGTCCTGAATCAAACGCTATGCCATATTGCATGGGTGCAAAAGGGAAATAGAACTACTGTGCACACTCAAAATATAGTTAAAAACACTTTATTAAATATACAGGGTTCTCATTAAAAACATTAAAAATACATCTATAAGGCTACAAAATTAAGACTAGACATGTACAATCAGGGAGTTAGTCATGAAGGTACCCTTAGACTTAAAGTGTAGGTGAAAAGGTATAGCTACCAACTCCTATCGTTAGTATCGTCAAACGTCGTATGTAGACCTTATGTGGGACCGCGAGCAGACGCGTTTCGCCCCCTTAGCAATTTGGGGGCTTCCTCGTGTGCCCAAAGAGAGAGAAAGGTCCCTACCTCGCCGACTGTTTAAGTACGCTGCATCAATTCGTCGTCTAGTGATGACGTCATACGCTGAGTAGCGTCATGACGTCATACGTCGTGACGTCACGTCCAATCATAGCTCGTTTTAGCAATATTTACATGAATGATCTATAACATCAGGTGACCGGCAGTCTCACCAATCCCTGCAATAGCCGGTAGCTAGGAGACCATATATAAACATTCAAACACTGTCATGGTCCGTCAGTTGTCACAATTATAAATATTCCACGTATCCATGCCAGAATAAACACACAATTTAAATGCAAAATTAAAGCAATCTAAGTAATCACACATATATATCTTATGACAATATAAAGCTACAACAGTTTAGAAAGACAGAGTATATGTAAAGTTAATCCACAGGAGGTGAAGCAATCTCAGTGTTTACACACATATATATATATCATAGAACAATTTACAAAATTATTGCCATTGAGGACAAAGTATATATTGCATGTATAACACTCATCTGTCCCAAACAGAGTATCTGTTGCATGTGTATGTCTGTCCCAAACTTGCCCAAACATGCACACAATGAATGGCTAATGTATCCAGCTAGTAAGTCTTGTGATAGTCTATTGAAGATATACATACAAGATGATGGTATATATTTTTTCAACTTACACCTCCTTGTTTATGCCAATAAAATAGTTCCGATCCCGCTGTCCTGCTAGTAGGTCTAGTAATGGATCCAATCAAACTGAACATCCATATGGTGCTATGTTCGTCAGTAGACATGGTCAAAGAGACTATAAGGGGAGGTGATACCAACAGAGCATTACTGAAAAAAGAAACACGGTGGATTTACCTGTTGGGCACTATAGCACCTAGAGGCTTAAATGAAGCATTGGACTTTACTCCATTCATATAATTCAATTTTGCCATCATTTAATTTTACCTTGCTTTATCATAGATGAATTTATCCATAAGCCATATCGACTCCAAACTGAAGAAGTTATGGTGCTTGGCATCACGGCTGGAATCATTAAATATGTACTTTTTATCGGCATAAGCAAGGAGACATGAGCTCTTAATACTTACCATATATCGCATCAACTCCAAAATGAGGAAGTATATAATTATTGGAAGGATCTATAGAATTGTATGAGACTGGAACTATACCTATATGGATAGGTTGCCTGGAGGACATTGGGACTATGCTTTACGTTTTATAGGAATACACTCGGTTTCCCCCTACTGACGAACATAGCACCATATGGATGTTCAGTTTGATTGGATCCATTACTAGACCTACTAGCAGGACAGCGGGATCGGAACTATTTTATTGGCATAAACAAGGAGGTGTAAGTTGAAAAAATATATACCATCATCTTGTATGTATATCTTCAATAGACTATCACCAGACTTACTAGCTGGATTCATTAGCCATTCATCGTGTGCATGTTTGGGCAAGTTTGGGACAGACGAGCGATCTACATGCAACAGATACTCTGTTTGGGACAGATGAGTGTTATACATGCAATATATACTTTGTCCTCCTTAATGGCCATAATTTTGTAAATTGTTCTTTGATATATATATATGTGTGTAAACACTGAGATTGCTTCACCTCCTGTGGATTAACTTTACATATACTCTGTCTTTCTAAACTGTTGTAGCTTTATATTGTCATAAGATATATATGTGTGATTACTTAGATTGCTTTAATTTTGCATTTAAATTGTGTGTTTATTCTGGCATGGATACGTGGAATATTTATAATTGTGACAACTGACGGACCATGACAGGGTTTGAATGTTTATATATGGTCTCCTAGCTACCGGCTATTGCAGGGATTGGTGAGACTGCCGGTCACCTGATGTTATAGATCATTCATGTAAATATTGCTAAAACGCGCTATGATTGGACGTGACGTCACGACGTATGACGCTACTCAGCGTATGACGTCATCACTAGGCGACGAATTGATGCAGCGTACTTAAACAGCCAGTGAGGTAGGGACCTTTGTCTCTCTTTTGGCACATGAGGAAGCCCCCAAATTGCTAAGGGGGCGAAACAGTTCTGCTCGCGGTCCCACATAAGGTCTACATACGATGTTTGACGACAGTAACAATAGGAGTTGGTAGCTATACCTTTTCACTTACACTTTAAGTCTATGAGTACCTTCATGACTAACTCCCTGATTGTACATGTCTAGTCTTAATTTTGTAGCCTTATAGATGTATTTTTAATGTTTTTAATGAGAACCCTGTATATTTAATAAAGGTTTTTTAACTATATTTTGAGTGTGCACAGTAGTTCTATTTCCCTTTTGTTTCAATATATTTAACTACTGGGTGGCACCTCTCCCCACTATAGGGGTGGACCATACTGGTGCTGGGTTAATTTGTGTATATCATATATATGCATGGGTGCAAACAGAGACAGGGCCACCAATAAGCTCAAATGGGGGGCATGTACAGTTACAAGAAAAAAATCAAAAAACGTCACAACCCACCCCCCACGCACACACACTCCCCCTTTTAGTGGTATTTTAGTGAAAACCGGTTGGTACTGAGTGTCACGCAAGTTTTTGCTCCCTATGCTGATCCTAAACATTTTTGGTTAATTTATGGCTTTAGTGTAAAAAAAAAGGGTGTGTGTATCGCTTTAAGAATTTTTGTGAGCATTTCCCCCTTTTTTTGGATCATTCCCAAAGATAATCATCAGATCATCCTAGGGAATGATAACAAACTTGCAGGGTTATTCAATAAAAGTTCTTATCGTTTAAAATGGTGCTAACTTTGCCCCAACCAATCAGATGTTACCTTACAAATAAATTTAAATAAGATCTGATTCGTTGGGGCAAAATTAGCACCATTTTAAACGATAAGAACTTTTATTGAATTTCCCTGTTGGAATACGGGCATAAATGCCCGTTTTCCTATTCAAAATCCAGTCGGAAAAATCACTTCCTGGAAAACATTTTCCAGGAAGAGATTTTTAATTCATTGGCAAAGATCAATAATTTGGATCACCAAATTTTGATCTCTGTCTAAGCAAAGACTTAGAAAAAATCCTACAGTATTTGTGAATGGAACTTTGAGTTCCATTCACAAAAAGTGTAGTAAAGCTGTCGCACTGACGGCTTTACTATACCAGGTACTGCACTGTGATCTGAATGGAGAGAGAGAAAGAGAGAGAGATCTAGCGCCCGTTATGTTAACGGGCTTAACCGACTAGTAAATAAATAATAAGTTAACCAGTAGTCCCACCCTGTCTGGTATACTGGAAAGTTTGTGTCTGCACAAATACTACTGTATAGCTGATGGCCCAATCAGTGGGAGTGCAGTATGCCAAAATCAGGCTTTAATTGTGACCTGAATTTGATGTGTGTGTCTATTTAAGAGGGCTGACTTTTAAGTTAAAAGTTTCAAATGTAAGTGCTGATACAGACTGACTGAGGGTCGGGTGAAAGGAAGCAGTTTTGCTTTTACTGCCTCCTATACTAGACAATTATTTTTAAAGTGATGGAAGTGGTGCTGCTCCTCAATTGTGTGACAGAAAAACATCACCATCTCTCCTGATATTAAGTTGGCAAGGCAGCAAATCATATTATCTTTCTGTTCTGTAAGCAAAAGATAAAGTTTAATACAGTAGGATTTTCCATAGCTGGGGAAGCACCATAGCTCAGATAAACAGTTACATAGGACCGGGTCAGCCAAAGGAAATTGATACAGTACTTGTGTATCCTTGGCAAAAAGAACTAGCTTTTCACTTCACCTAACAGGAATGCATTCTTGCTGCTATCCTATATTGCACTTTTTTTTTTTTTTAAATGAATGACATAGAATAATATAACTGATATACAACATGTTTATATAGGGGTATTGGCGTACAGTATTAACCCCTACAGGTACTAACCCATCCAGATACAGTATTAACCCCTACAGGTACTAACCCATCCAGATACAGTATTAACCCAAGGTAGAAATCATGCCAAAATCCCATGAAATGTAACAAAAAGTTACCAAATATCAATCTCCAAAATGTCCCGAATCAAACGGTATGCCATATGTGTGGTTACACATGCATACATGGAATCGACTAGCCACAAAGTGAGCCAAATCACAGTGGCCCAATTACAGCAACTTTTCAGATTTGTCAGACTAAATGTCCCTCTATATTAGAAATACCTCCCAAAACTATATATTCTTGAAATCTACATGCCTTCAGCTACGCAACGGTGTCATTCTTTTATGCAGCGCACAAAGAGACATGGCCACCAACTAGCTCAAATGGGACGCATGCCCAAGTGCAATTATAAGAAAAAATCAAAGTGCTCTGTAATATGAACAGCCTACACTTTTTCAAAGGAAACAGCCCCAAAACTTGGAAATACCCCCCACAAAATATATATTTTTGGAATGTACACTCCTTCAGCTACGTTACAGTGTGAAGCTTTTATACATATATGAAGAATTCTAGACACAGTACTCCATAGAACTCAGTGCTTTTAGGAGATTTTGTAAAAAATAAAATAAGGTGATTCAAAGGTTAAAATCCTATCTTAAACCCACTTGACAAGCAAAAAACCCTCACTAAATGTCAATCTCCCACATGTCTTGAATCAAATAGTATGCCAAATGCGTGGGTGCACACAGAGGCGTGGCCACCAACTAGGTCAAATGGGACGCAAGCACAAGTGCAATTACAAGAAAAAAAAATGTTCTGTAATTTGAGCAGCCTATTCAACTTGTCATGCTTTGGTATATAGATGAAAAATTCCAGACGCTGTTATTCATAAACCTCTGTGCTTTTAGGTGATTTTGTGAAAAAATAAAATAAGAGGACTAAAAGGTTGAAATCCTACCTAAACCCACTTGGCAAGTAAAAAAAACACTAAATGGCAATCTTCCGCATGTCCTGAATCAAACAGTATGCCATATGGGTGGGTGTAAACAGACGGGGCCACCAACTAGCTCAAATGGGACCCATGCGCAATTGCAATTACAAGAAAAAATCAAAAACTGCCACCCCCACCCCCACTCCCCCTTTTAGTGGTATTTTAGTGAAAATCAGTTAGTACGGACAGTCACACAAGTTTTTATGGGGAAGGGGGCAGGAGAATGACCTCTAATCTCTCGGGGGGATCTTTACCATTTGAACATTTGTTAAGCACCTGTTTCAAGCAATGTGATTTACTGTTAAAGAGTAATTTAATTCTGTGTATTGTGTTAATTTAACTAATACACTTAGGCAGGAACAGGAGGTAAGACATATTTCCTTTACCTCAAATTCTTTAATTAAAGGGAAAAACGCCAACTCGCTTTTTCCAGTGGAGATACTTTTTAAGGGCGGACATACCCTTTAAAACTCAGGAAACACCAGAGTCATTTAGCTCCACATATTACAAAACACAGGAATTTACCCTGTCCCAAAATGTGGTGATATTAATAATATAACTTTTTTGCATTTTCTTTAAAAAATTCCCCAATTCCAACAATTCTGGAACAATAATTGTAACTTCGCTAATTCCCAACAATGTTCTGTCCCCCTGACCAGTAAATTGTGCCAGGGGCATAACTGCAGCCCCCACCCCCCCACCCGTTTAATTATTCAGCTAGGGTTTTTTTTTAAGAAATGACTAGCATGTTGACGTTTTGTTTAGGTCTTGTTGTGTCAGAATTTCAGAAAAAGAGCTAAATTAAACAATGGCATTTCTCCTTCACTTCAAAGAATAATCCTGTATCATTTTATATTGACAAAATAAAGCTGTTTAAAGAATTTGTGAGATATTGGGATATTTACTTTCTCATCTTACAAGAATGTTTTTGTATCACGTCAGTCAGAAAAGAGAGAACCAAGATTGGAAAATAGGAAACAGAAATTGAAAGAAAAGAAAAGCAGTAATGTCACCTGCAAATGAAAAACGAAAGAGGGGAAGATCTGAAAGCACCTTAAGGCAGTAGGCTAGTAGGCTGGAAATAAGAAAGATTGCAGGAACACATCCAAGTTATCTTAGGCTAAGGGTTTGTTGTTGCTTAAAACTGCCCATCCTAACAATTTGTTGATTTGAACAAAATACTCTCTTCTCACCTTTAATCTCCCCAATATAACTTTCTGCAAAAGACCTCCTTTTGTCTGATCGTGGTTGTCAGTGTGATTGTGTGCCCAACAGGCTTGACATCTCTCATTGACAGGCTTCTTTTTGATAACAAAGCGAAACTGACCTTTCCTGAAATCCTCATCTAAAATATCTTTGTTTCTTATGGCTAGATAATACTGCAGAACTGAAATGGCAAAGTTTTGCTTGGGAGCTGCAGTCCGAGTAACTTCTGAGTATAAAACCAATGAACTATATAAGGGTGCAGTAGAGTATTGTGGATTATATTTAAACCACAAGTCAGAGAATTTAATAGGCAATAAAATTTATTACTCACGGAGCAAACTATATGTTTATTAGTTTGTAAGATCATATGTATTGTTTAAATGAAAATACCAACCTTTAAGAAATTGGTTTTTTACATATAAAAGTAAAAAAAAAAAAAAACAAAAAAAAAAATCAAAAAAATAAAAAAAAAAAAATAAAAATTAAAATTGTTTAAAAAAAAAAAAAAAAAAAAAAAAAAAAGTAAAAATAAAAAAAAGAAAAAAAAAAATAAAAAAGAAATAAAGAAAAAAAAAAAAAAATTCAAAAAAAACGTTTAAAAAAAAATAAAAATGTTTTCAGTTTTTTTTCGTTAGATTTAAATGAAATATGGACATTACATTGTAAGTAATGATTGTGCGACCTGCATGATTAAATGTACATCCAACTTGATTGTAAAAATCCCTCAACGTATGGGGGAGGGGGTGAAGTTGCATGGCATTAAAAATATGTTTAGTGTAATGCAAACAAGCATCCTAAATGGTTCTGTTACTAGATTAAATTTAAATATCTGTAGCAGATTCTTTGACAGTCATTATGAAGAAATTGTCGTATTAAGCACACAACGGCAAAGGGGGCTCAGTGGTGGTAATGTGTGCAAAATTTTGTCAGACAGTTGTTACTTGCATTTATTGGGACAATTTGAGCTGTGATTTTGATCCTGGAGACAGCAAGGCTGGCTGAAACTCATAAAATGATAAGCACTGGTATGGTGCTTAAAAAGTTTATAAATTCTAAGGTGGGAGGTTCTCATTCAGCCAGGTATGGTATAATCTGTTGTATTCAGTGTTTATATCAGCCATATACCAGCAAGGTGTCAGACCTTGCATTTAAGAGGATCCCAGCACCATGTAATATATCTGATTGGGGACACATTCCAGGGATAAATCACAGACTTATGCTTGTACAGTTTCATTCTGGATTGAGGAAAGCAATCGGAAGACTAAAAAAAGTCTTAAGAAAAAACTAAACTTCAAGGTCCATTGATCTCACGGAATCTCACATAATTCTAAAGGTGTGTTGATATTATTTTAAAATTACACAGACACCCAAACAGATTCGAGAATTTTGGAACGGATATCGGCAGGTTATAAGTACTGTATGTAATAAAACAATAAGTCATTCATAGAATATAATTAATCTCTGTTCATGTCCAGGGGAGGACCAAGGTTGTAATTTTAGTTTTCAATCTAGCTTTTCTTATGAAAATGATGTTTCTATTGGCCTCCCCTGGCAAGGACCGGTATATATTCAAGACAATAAATCTAAAATCTGTTATCATACTTATATAAAAAGGAAATTTTTAGCGCAGGATATTTAGTAGTTGTTTGTTAATAATAAAATGATGACCGTGTTCCTGTTTGTCCATGTAGGCAACACAATGAATGACTACAAGTTTGAATCCTGAAAAGTGCCATTATGTTATAACTTTGATGTTCTGAAGACGGTAACAGCGCACGTACCGAAACGTTACACTTTGGTGTGTACTATGTGTATGCAACAATAAATTAATACACAGACATTTAAGAATGATGTGCATGGTGTTTTATGCCTTTGCTTATGTTATAACTGGTGAAGAATTGATTCATCCAAAAGACAGGAAAATATTTAAAATTTACAGGTGATAGTATTTATAGTGTATAGTTTCTTTACTTGGTATTCTAAGAAATTGCTGCTACTGGTGAGAAATGGTCTCTAATTGTGTCGGGAACAGCTTTTGGCCTTATTCAACTTATAAGGGACTTGCACACGAAACTGGTTCTTTTGCTGATACCAACTTGTGACTGTGTTTTTTGTATACTAAGGGAAACTGTAGCTTGTTGGTTTTTACAATTTGCATTCAACGGGGGATCATAATATATATGCTAGTGAAAACAGTAAAAACATGGGTGTTTTAGTTAAAAGGTAACTAAAAAACCCATGTTTGTTACAGTGTGCACTAGCATAGATATTAGAGTATATGGGGCCAGGGGAAGTGCATTGATTCATCTCTTTCTTGTTGTTCTAATGGTTTGGTCAGATTGTAGACACTTTCACTATTTGTTATTAAAGTAATTTTGACACAGGAGTGCTGCCACAGCCGCCCATTTTGGTATATATTGTAGAAGAGTTTCTCTGCAGGAAGATTTACCAAGCTTCATGTGGTGTAGCACCCAAAACACGTCCCTTTAATTGGAGGTCTTATGCCTTGAATATAAACAGTGGATTGACAATGACCCTCTTGTTAATAGGCCAGTAGGCGCGGGGGAAGTGATAGCCTGTATATAATCCAATGCAAGGTCAGGGCGACACCTTCCCAAGAAAATGCAATCAAGCAGGGAGTGTCAGCCAGATAAATGATCCAGGTAAACTGTGTTAGGACCTTCCTTACTGGGGTTACCTGGACGTGTTGGAAGCTTTTTATTCATGTAGCACAGTATGTGCTACATGGGGCCAAGGAATGGCACTGATTATCTTTTATGTTATATATATATATATTATCTATATCCCTTATATATATAAATTCAATTTATATTTTTACGGAGATTGCCATTGAGTTTTTAGGAGCACTAACGAGGTGGGATATATAGCAGTTATACACATAGGAAAGGTCAAGATGTATGTGTGTAATTAGCACTATGTAATTAAAATCCCATAAGAAATAACAACATACAACAGTATAGCTATAACTACTATGAATTACAAACCAATTTATATAGAATTAATAACTAAACTTACTTTATGGAAACCCTAAGTTTGTATGGAAAACTCCCAAAATGACAGGTTAAGCAAACATCCAGGATTTCTACAGGGTCTCCATGTAGACACTAAAAGAAGTGGAATTTTACTAACATCCAATGAGAGCATATGACTTCCATGTTAGAAATCAAAAAATTCTCTTAGGCCTGTATGAAAAGACAGGAAGTGTTACGTTAAGTTCCGATTACACCCAGTTATGTGCTGTTGTAAAACATGTGACGTCTTAGCAATTGCCAGTCATTATGAAGAAATTGTGAACTTAGAAAAATTCTTCAGTCTCTTACTCCCCCTCCCGTCTCCATAGAAAGTAATGAGACAATCCAGTTTCTTGTTGGCTAGACAGGAAGGTATGGTTATGATTAAACGTAAACGGACTTTGCACTCTCTGAAACTACCAGCATTATTCAGAGAAAATGGGCAGTTTTCCCCATATTATTAATATATTAAACCATGAGGCTGTCAGTACCTTTAGTTATAAGAAGACTCTACTTCATTTTATACGGGGGAGCTTTTAGCTCCTTTATCCAAAACCTGTCCATAACTGTGTAAAGTATCAGAATCATGGGTTTCTAAACCCATAGTGAATGTAAATCTGGAATTGCTGTGGTATATTACCAATAAGTATGAAACTAACAGGGTTATTTATGGATCCTGTATAGGGTCTCAGGATGTCCAACGGAGCTGTTCAGAATGAATCACATTGTTTCTTTTTGTGTGTGGTTTTTTTTTTTTTTTTTTTTTTTTATGCAGGATTGCTGGATCTGGTGTCAGATCTGCAGGTTTTAATACCCATTTGTTGGATACATATATACATGAGCATCTGCTTTGTGGGAGGCCCTGCCAGGACAGATGGTGTTGGTCACAGTAACAGTGGCTGCAGCCAGCAGTGCAGTGACAGACTGATCATGTGGTACCAAGGAACTGCTGATTGGCGTGATTTACTAACTGACCCCATTTATCTGATTACGGACAACCTAACTCGGTCGCGGCTGGCGTCCCACAACATCACATTTTCCGCCAATAATCCGTGCCCTATTGGTCATTTACTGGGTTTACCCAGCCTTTAAGGTTCGTTAACACACATTGATCGCGGGTGCCATATATTGGCACTGTATCTGGCTAAAATGGCCATTCGGTCGATATTTTGCGGCACGAATAAATCCGAACTGCCGTTCACACACGTAATGCTTCGGCACGGCGGATCGCATGTGTGACGAACCTTATCGGGACTTTATAGATTAAACTGCCAGGTAGGGTGGGTCATTGGAATGAGTGCAAATTGGTAAAGTTATGACTATAACAGGGAGATTCACCCAGAGGCAAAAGCTCTTGGGCAAATCTCCAGTCGGGATAACAAGAGCTGTGCGATTTGGGTGAATTCTCACCCGCACATAAGTTATTATGCCAGATATTAGTTGGTGTTTAATACTTACTGTAAAGAGGCAACGCAACCTCTGGTAAAATTAGTTTGAAACGGCGCACGAGTGCCTCTTCTGGTACTCGCGCTGTCGCCGCAAAGCAGGCAGGGCATTAACAGATGCACCAACAATCAAAACACATATAATGATTCCCTAATAAATAGTCTAATAACTAGGATGTATAAGTTGGAAGGGCAGATGAATCACTTGCATGTCAAACCTTGGTAGAAGCGCTAAAAAGCATGACAGTGGGGCTTTTAGTCTGTAAGTCAGGAAAATGTTTTTATTCCAGGATGATGAAACTAAGTTTTCCAGAATTCGGTGCAGTTAGGACTGCTGGGAGTTTGTAGTTTTAAAAGTGGAAAGTTCCTTAAGACGACACTAACGCAAAACAGGAATGCTGGGGATTTGTAGTTTCAAACATGTGAAAGGTCACAAGGCCTAGGCTGTATTAGATCTAGACAGATGCCTTAGACTACAAGGATTTAAGAAAAAACTTAATGCAAACCAGGAGAATGTGGGGAAATTTTGGTTTGCAAACACGTAAAAGGTAACAAGTTAAACACGCATGCTCTATACCATTAGGCTGTATTATATATAGACACATGCCTTTGCCAAAGGCAATAAATAAGATACTTGCATGTCCCCACCCATTTATTGAAGTGAGAATATGTGGTTATATGTTAGATTATTAAGGCAATGCTATTATAATAACATGATTCTATGAGGTACCTTCTGTTATAAGAAGGCCTATTTAATTTTATAATATGTGTTAGAGATTTAGCTCATTCTATTCCACAACTTCCATAAACATGTATATTCAATCAGTATCCTGTGCTCCAAGTTCCTACCCCTAGGTTAGTTTAAACTGTTGTGGTAATACTAATAAATATGAACCTTGCATGTAATCAGGATACGTATAGGATTTAAGGTGGGGGGGGGGGCCCCATACAATATCAGATTTGACTTATTCCAACCAAGCGCTATGCAATATTAGTTTGATCTTGCCAGAAACACATTTCATTCTTCTATTGCCACACGAAGGCAGTTCTTGCATGATCAGATCTATGGTTGGGACCCACTTGGTCGGGAAAGTAAAATCGGATATAGTATGGGATGTTTTATTGCCGAAAAGGTGCTGTTTAGCTGGGGTCAGTTCTCAGACCTGCAGGTTTATCCACATAGACCCTCTATATTCTAGCTGGCAGGTAGTATAGGTAAGGGAGGATATAAGTGTTGTGTTGTTATTTAATATGATGCGATTATTTATTTTTTGTTAGGACCTGAGGGGACTACTTTTATTATTGCCCATGGATGTTTCCTGAGGTTCCTGTGAGCACTCAACTACCACATAGCAAACATACACCAAATAATTTCCCACTGTGCACCAACGGCCACACTTTTGTTACTATATATATATATATATATATAGAGGTTGATGTGGTCAACCAAAATGGAGCTTGATTAATTGTGTTACCTACAATTGCATGCTATTCATGTTGGGAGATGCATTTTTGAAAGAAACAATAATAATGTTTCTTTTATCAAAGAAGTGCAACCCCTTAGGTAAGTTTATTATGAAAAGGATCATCTGGCCATTTGAATTTTAAACTGCACTTACCACACACACTTTTGAACATGCATTACATTTACCCTAAACACTTGGTACACTGCGCAATATTTCTTGAACTACACCATTATTACAGTAAAACCACACAAATTGATCCCAAAAGTCAATTTAACAAATCATAAATGTGACATCAAGAAAAAAGCTGTAGTAAAAACAAATAAACTAGTACGCCAAATCTGAGGTGAGCAAATGAAAATGCATGTACAGAGGCCGAAAAAATGCCCAATGATGTGCTAACTTGTGAGGCAGCTATAAAAATCGGTGGGCCTAATTATACCAAACTGCATTGCACAGTTATAAAAAGCAATGTGGCTACAGTTTTTCCATTCAAGGAATGTTTAATTGAATAAAAAGAGAGATCTTTGAAATGTGCACGAAAAAATCTAGGGTTCTTCTCGCTGAAGTTAGAACACTGTTATACCTTTTACACACAGATGTTAAAAAGGTCAGTTCCATAGTCTCAGCATGAAAAGAGCAGAAAAAAAAGGGGAGACAGAAAACAGGGGAAAAGGGATTACATATTTTACAGGTTTCATTTTAAAACCCCGGCCTCTTACCCAGTACCCAAACCCATCCATCACCCTGCTAAAATACTTATTACAGTACATCTCAAGAACTCAACCAACAACGTGGTTAATTCGCGGATATCCAAACTAAGGTTGGCCTCAATATGTTGCAGGTCTACGTCTCTACATGCAACTCTCCGTGAAAATGCTGTAACTGCGATGTTTAGATTTTAAGATTGTGAAAGACAAAATTTAAAATGAAACCTAATAAAATAAACCCCAATTTATGAGAAAAAAACAGAGCAGGTAATGTGATTACACATCTACAGTACAACCTATAGGTTAATAAAGAGATTGTATATAAACTTAAACTATTATGAGTAATAGTATATAGTAAATCTTGAGGTTGAATAAAGACAAACCCTATTAACAGTTGGATCCAGAGGAAAGCAAAACATGATTACCCTAAAAAAAACCACAAGGTTACTACAGAGCCTCGCCTCTTGTAAAATACCACAAATGTGAAACACAAAAAGGAATCATAAAAATAGGAGGTAAAAAGATATACAATGTACCCAGTAAGTGGAAACCAAATAACGTAAATATATACCAGGTAAGACAAAAGAGAGATGACAAGGGAGGACAGGAGAAAAATGCTCGCTAGCTATATCGCGATGCTATAGAGAGGGCGAGAGGATCGCGCGAGAGATAGTAGAGAGATAGCGAGATATCGCTCTCTCTTCTATCTATCTATCTCTCTATCGATCTATCTCTTCTCTCATCGGTTATCCTGAGATAAAGTCAAGGTATCGTGCCAAAACTCCTCCGGTTCCCCGGTCACATATAACTTTGTGGACCGTGGTAATACAACAATTGGATCCACCGGAATGGGTACCAAAGCACTTGTGTAAGGCACCTGTTTACCGACGAATACATACTTTTGCATCGGAAGTATCCCTGGATCAACCAGAACTCCAGTTGTTTGAAGTTTCCAAAAAGCTCTGCAATAGTTAATGGTTAATCAGTAAAGACAGAGGCCTTGTCTCAATGCCCTTCTAAGTCATATAAGTACAGAGCCCTATGGTACTCCACTTAGAAATTAGCCCACATAGATGTAGCTCCATTGACCACCACTCTCTGTATCCATGTACAAAGGTTTTTTCTAGGCCAGCAGGGTTCCCTCAATATATACATCAAGGAGAAATAAACCAAAAAAAATCAAAAGTTTACGTTAAAAGTACTTCCTCAACATTAGAGATTCTAATGAGTTTTGTTTCGTTTTCGAATTTTCTACATTTTAGGAAAGTTGAGTTCTATTTTCAAAAATCGTTCTTCTACTTTCGATTTCTCGATAATCATCTAATTTCGATTTTTGATAAATTGTCTTTTCGATTCTGTGAAAAGTCGGGACGTTACGAAAGTTTTGTTGGACTTCAAAACCCTCAGATCGAGTGAAAACGGGTTCTATTCGAACCCACATTACATCTCTACGCAACATCCTTCTCAGCATGAAAACATCAATCAGGGGGCATTTCTTTACGCTATTGAGCTAAATTTTAGGTTCTATTTGTCCCCCAATCTGAAGCTAGTGCATTTTCCCTGACCCTGCCCAGTACTTGCCTTGATTACATTTTCAGCCCTGTGTGATTTCCAATCCCACCACTTAACCCCTTATGATGTAGGAATATATTAAATCATCAATATTCAAAATTGGTGGGGCGCTGATTAACCCTTTCCTGTAGCAGTGTTTGTAGTGTGATGTATATAGGGTTCTGGGTATCTAGGGGTCCGGATATGCAAATACATGTATGTCTCACCTACGCCTTTAACTCACCAAATCCGATATATAAACAATAAATTGCAGGTGAAACATACAAAGACCAACAGGTCTGAGATGTTGGAATATTGCAAGTTTATTGCAAAAAAACATGAATGCTACATAGTTCAGACCCACTCAAGCACCGTGAAGAAGGACAAAGTGGGTAAGAATCTTGTTTAAGTGTTGGGAGGGCAAATATCAAAAACTTGCGATACCACCAGATTTTCGTTCTGTACGACCGTGGCAGTAGTATACAATGCTGTAATGAAATCTACGGGCAACGTCGTAGATTGATGTTAGTACATAAATTTACAAAAATTTCAGATAGCGATCATAAATTAAACGATCGGCATAACGATCGCTAAAGAAGACGATACCACACCTTTATTAAATAGGGCCCAATGGTGAAGGTCTCTCTCTCTCACTGTAGCTGCAGCTACCAAAAGTGTTAGCTTCGAAAAGGGGAATGTGTAGGGTAGGAAGAGTGTGTTTTTATAGAAGAACCCACAGTGCTGTATAAAAACAAACAAATGTTAGTACAGAAGCTAAGCCTAGAAATGCATTACACAGAGAAAGCATTGCCACAGAGCTGTGCTAAGATCAGCGGTCATATATGACCCTCCACCTGCAGCACTGCACCATGCGATAAGTGTTACAGATTAAAGGGGAATGTTGGAGGGTATGCCACTTGCAGTCTGCCACCAGTGTGTTGTTCTTTAATGTACATATTAATCGTACAAATGTACAAATTAAATGCTTGCACGAGCTATGCTAAGACATGTTCAAGTCAAGGATGCTGCACGCAGCTCTGAGGCTGCTTTGTTTTTCTAAGTGTTACCTTGTAAAGTAGTTCAGTGCACTTATACTGGGGTTTCCCACTTTCCCTTTAAGACCCCAACTCTTTAGGGCTACTCCCTTTAGCACGTGTTGGATTGCGGTTTGCGATCCGATTATGCTAGTGGGAGTGCAGGCAGGTGAATAGCCTAGGGACCCGCCCCCACTAACAGCAATAAGTTTCAGTGTGCTATGGAGTGCATGCGATCACATTTTTTGTCGTATTGCAGGGTTCTGCTAGGGTCATTGTGGAGCGCGACACCCATGCATGGAAGCGAGAACGTTTGTGGGGGCATTATTGCGAAACACGCGTCCTCCCTTTGCACTCAAGTGGGGCCACAGCATCAGACCGCTGCAAAGCTAGTTCCATTGCTTACATAATGCTGTAGTGGCTAAACTGAAATCATGTTAGCTTGATTTACAATTCTAAGGGCTAGGCCACACAAGCGCGTTTTTTCAGGTGATTGTGATTGCCAATTGTATTGAAATCAGCAACGCATAAAAACTTGTGACTTGCAATCCGCATGCGTTTTCAGAATGAAATGGACAAAGCTAAAACAATGTAAATGGCGTGCGATTGTTTGTGCGATTCAGGTGTGTTGCAGTGTGGCTGCTGCTTAAATGTACTTTGCAGCCAATACACACATAATATTAATGGTAAAGTGAGAAATAAAGACAATACAAAGACACACAGGCTTCATTCCCAGAGCCGATACGCGTGGGGTAAATGTCCTGTTCGCAATTCAATATCATAGAAAAGCTGCTATAATATTCACTGCGATCTCTGATGATTGGATGGGAGAGGAACACTGGCAGTTGGGGACTTGAGTTCAACTGTTACATGCAGGCTTAGATTTATGGGAGTGGGAAAACAAAACACAAGGAAGCTAGTTAGCATGTGCAGCAGGAGGAGTTTGGTACCTTGCGAACACCGGAGAGGCAACACTAGACGCCAGCCATGACATCATAGCTTGCCAGTTCTCAGAAATATTCTATAAAGATTTCTACACTAAGAGGGCGAATTCACAAGTGAGAAACAAATGGTTTAAACACAAAGTGACAGTTATCGATTATGGGAGCTGCCTTTGTATTTGGGTTAGTTCTCATTAACACAAAACAAAGAATAATCAATGCGTTATGCCTAGGCCCATACAATATCATATTGGCACACTAGCAAAACAGTATAACACAAAGGGAGTTTGTATACATTACTGGGTCATATGAATGAAAAGATCACACAAGGTAACCCCAGTCGGGAAAAGGAGGTTTTCCTAACTTCTAACTTTTTGTACTTTTTATAATTAGCAAAATTTTGCATGTCCTAATTACGCACGGATAATAAGCGGCTTCTTACTTACCCAAGCCCATTTGGCTTTTTTTAAAATGAGTCGGATTTCAATTTCTACATTAGTTGCATCTAGGCACAGTATTATACAGGCGTTGCCCCCAATATCCAAGTATACTACATCCACTGCATGCCAGACTTTAAGGGCCCATATTTAACAAGTTTGCGATTACCGCGTGTTTTCGTAAGTGAACAGTTCAGTGGAAATATCAATAATGTGTTAAATTGTTAGTTTGTGTAATGCATAATAGTTAGGCTACATATTTCTCTTCCATTCCATTTGAAAAATCAGTTGATTTCATACCTTTTGCTCTTCCTGCTGTGAATAAGTGAGCTGACATTTCAGGTTCTTAACGGTCTTCTTGATCAAGATCCACCAAATCCTTGGAATGTTCTAAACAGTAAAGTTTTACGATGGCTGTTGGATGGGTCAAAGATGCTAGTCTTCTACTGAGCAACTGAATCAAACCCAGTCACGGCAAGACCATAAGGTCTTACTAGGGGTCTGCAAACAGGAAGTCAGTATCTTCGGTTGCATTATTACACACAGACAAAATGCTTGAATTGGCAGATTCTGGGGATGAAAAAATCATGGGTTCGTCATAGAAGAAGTACCAGCGGGTAGTAAAACTGGAACTCTTGCTGTTATTGTATGGAAGGATTTATGTAAACCAATGAAAGATGGGTGTTATTGTAGGAAAAATTGGGGATAATGCTTATCAAGGTGAAAGGTTTGCCTTCTGCTCTTCTTGTAAATAATAGTGTAGAATTAATGGTTATGACATTTTGATAGTAGTGTGTGATGCTGACAGACAAACATTTATGGAATTAGCCCTCTAGTGACACTTTATGAACACATTTTCAGATCTCTGTTATTGTATGGGAAGTATTGGCTCCGTGTACCATGGCTCAAAATGCAAAAATCTGATCCGTGATACCATTCAAAATGTATATCATATAATTTATTAGTATTACTATTAATAATAAACACTGCATTGTTTAAATTATGCCCATACAGAATTACACATCCAAAGTACATAATTCATCCAAGGAGGAAGGCAGCCAATCACACGCTTGTTTTCTTTTGTAACATTAGAGATTTAATTATTTTAATTAGATATAACCTGAACTGGTGTATTTTTTGCCACCCATGTTAGTTAGAGAGACTTTTCAATCATAAATAATATCAAATTTGTCAGAAATCACTCTAAGCGTGTTGGAAAATATGCTAGGCTGCTTACCACACTACTGGCTTTATAGAACAGGTGATCTACAGGCAACACCAAAAATTATGGTTGATGAAGGGGTTGTTTAAAACTGTTTGCCGCAATCTGAAATTCATTTTAAATTATAGAAAAAAATAATGACTATAGCAATGAGAGTAGGGTCAAAATAACAACAGGAAAGAAAGATATCCCTTTGGATTGGGCTGCCGCAGCCATAAAAAAGGTGGTGTTCTTATTGATTTACTGATATTCAACATATATGCTTTACGTCGAACCTGGAAAAGTAGCTGGGAGGGGTATTCGAATTCAGACTCTTACTTCAAGAAAAATAGATGGTGAATGTTATTGATCAAAATGGTATTATACCCAGTCAACAAGTCGGTATGCTCTCTTAAACAGGAATGGCCCAGCTTCATATTATAAGTTTATTACATGATAATTCAAGCAAAAAATTTGCTCCCGTGTGGAGGAAAGAGATTAATAACCTCGAAGATCACTTTACGCCGTGATGAGTTTCTTGAAGAGAGTGGATTATATTAGGCAGAGCTGCTAGATGATTAGAAAAAAAACCCCTTTATTATAGTGACACTGTGAAAATGGCTTCATCTCGAGTGGAATACCAAAACTTAACTCCTGACCTTATTATCAAATAACATTTTTCTTATAGCAACATGAGTTCTTCTGTTCACCATCACTTCAAGGCTTTCTGGCACATTTAAGGTCCCTGCTGTGTCATCTGAGAACAGCGGGCTTCATTGGATGTTGAATCCATCTACAGCTGGAACAGCACAAGGGGACATCTCACAGAACCGAATGGGCCATGAACACGGGATGTCATTGGGACTATCAAAATTCTATGTAATGTGAAGACCCTAGGCACTTATAAGGGGAAAGTCCCAAATAGTACGTGACAATTGATGGCAGCTAGAAAGTTTCAACCACTTTGATATTTGGTAATCTCAGAAGAATACTTTTGTTCCCATTTAAATTTGTCTCATTTGTTTGCCTAGTGTTTAAATGATGATTTGGCCCAAAATGTTCGCTCAGGATCTTATATTTGTACTCATAATGTTAATAATTAATCAGTAGGAAATTTTACGTAGGATTCTACGAAAACATGGTTTTGTTTGCAAGTTGGGTAATTAAAACAGTTTCCTAAATATGCAGAAAAAACTTACTGTAACTTTCATTGAAGATGGATTTTAAGGAGAACCTTACCAATGGGGTACAGTAGGTGTCAATGGATACATTTGAATAAGCGCTACACCCTTTTATGTGATTGCTCCTAATGATCCAACATAATGTTATTTCTTCTTTTTCAGAAGGGAGCAAAGAGATTTGCTAAGAGAGGAGGTTCGCGGGATTCTGTCTTAGCTCCGCTTTTTTTGGGCAAAATGTTTAGAGACCCAACTGCAAACACAAAACATCAGGGAGATTCCAATAAAGTTCTTATCGTTAAAATGGTGACTAATTTTGCCCCAACCAATCAGATTTATTAACATTTGAAAGCTAAATCTGATTGGTTGGGGCAAAATTAGCACCATTTTAAACATAAGAACTTTATTGAATAACCCTGCATTGTCTTGTTAGTATTCTGAGTTTCATACCATAGCACCCAGATTACTGTTTAACCCTTGGACATCAATGCCAAAGGGTTGACCTGACTTTAGACTCTAAATAGTAATTGCAACCTGTACTATTGTACTATTATGAACATTAACGGGGGGAGATTTCCAATTGAAAAGATTCGTATTACCATTGTGCGATCCTGCTATACAATCTCCGACCTAAACGAGATTATGTCTGGATAGCATCGTTGGCTCACGTAAAGGTAAGACGCTCCCCGTTGCACACCTTTAAAGTGCCATACAAGACACATTAAATTTACATAATCAAGTAGCACTAAAATTAACCAATGGGGTTTGTACAGCAAAAACATTTGGAAATGGCACTTTCCCTAAAATCTGTGTAAAAACTCACATAACTCGATTATATTGCGTGGGTTAACATGGGTTTTACAGGATTCACCATATGGAATCTCCCCTAAATGTTTAAGAATACATGCACCATTTCAGTCAAATGAAAACTGGATGCAGCTGGGTGGATTAGAAACCAACAGTCAAAATACATTAGTCTGTATTTGTACCTTTTGCTAATGATATGTTTGCTGTTCTTATTCATGCTTTATTGTGGGGCTTATTCTCTTGCCTGCTCTCATTTTATATAGTACTGACTTTAAAGGAATACATTACCCCAAAAAAGAACTATTTGCCATTCATGTCTACATTAAAGGTAGGTGGAGAAGCTCCTGTGAATAATAGGACGCTCGGGGACTGGAAACTACATTACCGCGCTCCATCGCAGCCGCTCCTTCACTAGAGAGAGGCTATGTCCCGACCGGTGTGCCCCATCTAAGGGCACATGCGAGCCACTACAAAAGATATGGGGGCGCGGGATAGGGAGAAGAACAGCTGTTAAGGAGCGGCTGCGAGGGAGCGGGCGTAAGGTAAGTCCAGGTCCCCTGAGCGTCCTAATTAGAAACGAATGGCAAATAGAAATAGTTCTTTTTGGGGTTTTAGGGGAGGTAGGTTTACATCCCTTTAAGATACTTAGCAGAGAGGGACAGTATAGTGCTATACATTCAAATTACCAAAGTTGTTTTCTTACAATTTATACTAAATATAGCCATCTTATTAGAAATATTGCAACAACAAACAAAGCAATCAAGCAGAAATCAGAACTGGAACAGTTAATGCTGTGAAAAGTAAATCAAAATTTACTTACAATGTTCGTTTATTAACAGTAAATAAAAACAAGAAGGGGACGGGTTCCCTGCTTCAGAGATGCTAATGGTGGGAGATAGCAGCAAAGACAATGCAGAATCTTAAACCCTTCTTTGCTTTGTTCACACTAATAAAACTCTAGAAGTAAAAAATGTATCAAAGTCCGGGCCACATAATGTTATATAGGATTTCTAATGGAGCTAAGCCCAGTAGTCGCACTCAGTAGTTGTATAGTTAAGTTCCAATACGTACAGGTTTCATTAAAGTACACGCTGTCATTTGAAACCTGTGGTGGTAAAGCTTTTAGAAATAATATTTGGAATCATTTTAGATTATAACATAGTAGTTTCAAACATGGTTTTTCTGTGTCTATAATCCTGCCAACCAATGCTTGACCCTCTCATAAAAGAAGCAAGGGGATCAGTGGATGGGATATTTTTTGGATAGTACGTCATGAGATGGTTATATGTAATAAAAAACAGTGAGACTCAATCTTTCTAATAAGTGATGGAGAACTGGCTAAATGATAGATTACAAAGAGTTGGGTATTAAATGAACCATTTTATAGTGGACCAATGTTATTCAGATAGGTCCCTTAAGCTTACAAACAATTTTTGAACGATGACAGACAGGGTCTTGCCAAACCTGTCTGTGTCTTCAAAGATTGCCCATACACACTATCCAAAGCCATCTCCGTGTATAGGAGAGAATGACTATGGGACTGTGTGTTTCTCGACTGCGGCAGAATCCCCTATGGGCAGACTGCCACGAGTGAGGAAATTTTCAAAATTAAAAGTGTATAGTAAAGAGCAACCAAAACTAAGGCAACCCAAGGTATTGCTATAAACAACGTGCATTACGGACAGTTCTATGTCCTTTCGCAAGACACTTGAGACATATAAATGCACAATAAATGCACGTTTGTTTATAGCAATACCTGTCTATGGGGTTGCCTGGTTTTTGTGTTGCCTTATATACACTTTTATTTGAATGTTAATGTCCAGGAACAGACATCTGGCGCAACCAAAGATCTATAGATAGATTGGTGAGCTTAATGTATTTAGAGGGAAAATTTCCCTTTCCAAACGAGCACTTGGAGACTCAAACGTTCGGCAGGTGCGCGCTCGTTCGGAAAAAGCTAGGGACACACAGTACTGATAAAGCCCCGATACCGGATCGGATTAGACGTATTGGGGCTTTATCCTGCTACTGTAAGCTACCCTAGCCTGTTAGGGCGTCTGGGGTCGTTACACTTTAACCTATTATAAAATTACTTGGTTTGGGCATGAGAGTATTGGGCCCTAGTTATAAAAGTCGAATCGTTATCGAAAAAATAACGATCGTTATTAGTAAAAATAGCGTTCCTATCAGCATAAAATAACGATTGGTTATGTTCCGTAACGATCTTGTATTTTCCGTTTAACGATCGGTATTTTATGATATCGTAAAAATACCGATCGTATCGTTAAAATATGATGTTATTTAACGAATAAGACATAGTTTACGATTTACGTCATTATTTTTTGAAACGATTATCGCATCTTTTATAATAGGGCCCAAAAAATCTCAGTGTTGGATTGATATACTAATTGTGCAAAACATATAGGCTTAGTGCAGAATGTTTCCACTTAAATAAACTTAGTGATGCGGATAGGTGGCAAATATAAGTTTGATTAAATATTGGGAAATGCCAAAGTTTATACATTTGGACCAAAAAAATTAATTGTTGGTTTTGCCTACAAATGGGTAGATTAAGGAGTTTGACTAAATTGATCAGACTTGGGCAGTTATTGTGGACAGCAGATCATTTTCTTGTATTGAAGGAGCCATAGTGACAATGGACGACAAAGATATTAATGATTCAAGTCCACAAAGAAAGGATATAAAATGATCGGAAAGAGCCACCGAGATATTGTTCTACTAGGAGTTAGCAAACTGACTAGAGGCAATCCATTAGGACTGAGGAAAAGCCATTTCAACTCTTAAGCAAAATAAATGGTTCTTCACGCTGGGGCAAGTAGCTGTGACGTGAAACGGCTGTAATGTGGCACTGAATCTCTGAACACAATTTAAAGGCCGTTTAGATGTCTTTGGACATGCCAGAATATCCCAAGGTTCATAATGCTGTGACGATCTTAATGTTGGCATGTGTGTTTGGTTCTTATCCTAGTCTAGTTTGGGACTGAGGGGCATACAGTTTTGAAGCGAGAGATTGACTTATGGATGTTGCTATTTTTACACATTTAATTAAACTAAGGTAGCAAACACTAGACGAAAATGAAAACTGGCCCAGACTGCTAATGCCCGAAAAAAAAAAAAAAAGACCATTATGACAAACCTGCTCATAAAAGTGCGAACTTGCATTGCTTTTCAGATTTCAAAATGAGGCCTATACAGGAAAAGCAACGTTTTTAAAGGACATGTCCACACCCAAAACTATAATCCCCCCCACTACTGGCCCCACTTATGTAGTTGTAATAAAATCTTACCTCAACCATACCGCTCCAAATGGTTCTTTTTCATGGATTTTTCCCATTTTTACTTATAGTTGTCTTAAGGTTACACACAAAAATCTTACTGTTTCTAAAAGCTCTGATACTCCCGGATACCAGATATATGTAGGTACCCCACTTTTCCTGTACAGGAGACCCCCCCAAACTAAAACTGCACCTTCTAGAATATTACACCAAATTAAAATGTATAACCACTTCTGACAGTTAACATAGAATATCTATCAAATTAACTAAAATATCTCCACAACTGAGATATTTGTAGAAACCACATACCCGCAGGATTTTATGAGTGAGGTTAGTTTCGATAAAAATGTAGATACCTGGGTGCAGCTCTTTGTCCAATTGTAAGTTATTTTCTCACATTTTTCTTTTTTTCCTCAACTGTAAAATCGGAGACAAAATCAAATGCAAATTTCAGCTAAAAACTGCAGAGGAAAGTTCAAACGCATCTCAAATATGAAAGCCTAACCCCTCCCGAATAAAACGGTATGCCACATTCATGGGTGTACCCAGAGACATGGCTACCAACTAACCCAGAGCGGGACCAATGCCAAATTTCAGTAACAGCAAAAATGAATAACCTGTATATACAAGAGTATAAGCCGACCCAAGCATAAGCCGAGGTACCTATTTTTAACTCAAAAAGTAAGAGAACATGATTGGCTCGAGTATAAGCCGAGGGTTGAAATTATGACCACTACTGCCTTCTAATACTGTATTTAGTTGTCCTTTAAATGGACAGCAGTAGTCCCATTCAGTAATAGCCAAATCCAGTATGGCTATTACTGTATGGGAACTCTGCTGTCCAAAAAAAAGTCTCATTCCTTGGCACTCCAGATGTTTGGAAACTACAACTCCCAGAATGCATTAGTAGCTCAGAGTTGTAGTTTCCAAACCCCTTTAGTGCCAAGGAATGAGGCTTTTTTATGGACACAACCCCCCAGGAAAGGCCCAAAATATTCCCCATTAGAGAGCCCCCCAGTTCAGGGAGTGAGTTGGTACTTACAATTGGAGGCAAGTCAGGGTAAGGTACATTTTCCCCCCAATCTGCTGCTGCTACTGGCTCTCTATGTTAAGTACTGGTAAGTTAAATCCATGGATCCAGCTGGCACTCTGCTGTCTGTGGTAAATGTCCCCCCCAAATTGCTGCTGCTACTTGCTCTCTATGTAATGCACCAGGTAAGTTAAATCCCTGGATCCAGCTGGCACTCTGCTGTCTGCACGCTGCACTGACGTCCGCACTCGGCGGCTGTCTTACTTACTGCCCGGCGCCGAGTAGTGACCTGGTGCGTTACATAGAGAGCAAGTAGCAGCAGCAGATTGGGGGGAAATTTACTGTGACCCGAATATAAGACGAGGTCGGGATTTCAGGCTATTTTTAAAGCCAGAAAACCTTGGCTTATACTTGAGTATATACGGTAGCCAGCTTTGCATTTGAACAGTCTGCAGTTTTTCCCAAAAAACAACCCCCAACTCAGAAATATCCCCCACAAACTGTATATTCCAGAAATCTACACACCTTTAGATATGTAATGCTATAGTTTGTTCATTCATACCACCAATGGTGTGGGCACAGTTTTTCGTAGAAGTTCGCACTTTTCGCAGATTTTCTAAAAAAATTAACATCAAACAACATTCAAAAGGTAGAAATAATGTCAAAACCTCATGGAATGTAAAAAGTTACTAAATATAAATCTCCCAAATGTCCTGAATCAAACGGTATGCCATATGTGTGACTACACACGCGGACGTGGAAGCGAATAGACACAAAGTGAGAGCATTCACAGTGGTCCAATTACAGCAACGTTTTAGATTTGTCAGACTAAACACCCCTCTATATTAGAAATACCCCCAAATACTATATATTCTTGGAACCTACACACCTTCAGCTACGCAACGGTGCCATTCTTTTATGCATACCACCAATGGTGTGGGCACAGTGCTGTGTATAATTTCAAGCTTTTACCAGATTTACTGGAAATATTTACAAAAATACATTTCAAACAGCTTTCTCATATTCAAATGAAACAAACCCTAAACTTGGAAATGCCCCCCACAAATAAAATCCACACAAAATATCACTCTCCCATGTGTTCTGAATCAAACGGTATGCCATATGCATGGGTGCACACAGACACATGGACACCAACTAATTCAATTGGGAAGCATGCACAAGTGCAATTACAAGTGCTCTGTTATTGGAACAGCCTACACTTTTTCAAAGGAAACAGTCCCAAAACCTGGAGATACCCCCCACAAACTATAGATTTTTGGAATCTACACACCTTCAGCTAAATTACGGTGCCAAGCATTTATACATACATAGATTTTGTGAAAAATAAAATAAGATGATTCAAATGTTGAAATCCTACCTAAACCCACTTGGCAAGCAAAAAAACTCACTAAATGTCAATCTCCCACATATCCTGCATCAAACGTTATGCCATATGTTTGGATGCAAATAGAGACATGGCCACCAACTAGCTCAAATGGGACCCATGCACAAGTGCAATTACAAGAAAAAACTGCTCTATAATTTGAACAGCCTACCCTTTTTCAAAGGAAACAGTCCCAAAACTTGAAAATACCCCCCACAAACGATATATTTTTGGAATATACACACCTTAAGCTACATTACGGCGCCATGATTGGTCAAAATTAGGTTTTTTTACTTTAGTTACCCTTTAAGTATGGCTGCCACAGTAATGAGTAAGTAGATCAGTAGGTGTGTGTACCTGTGTTGGGTTGGGGGCTAAAAAAAACAAACTTTTTTGATAATTGGTCAAAATTAGTTTTTTTTACTTTAGTTACCCTTTGGTAAGGCTGCAAAAGTAATAGAGGGGTAGGTCAGTAGGTGTGTTTACCTGTATCACATTGGGAGTTAAAAAACAAGCTTTTTGATTATTGATCAAAATTTGTTTTTTGACTTTAGTTACCCTTTATGTATGACTGCCACAGTAATGAATAAGTAGATAAGTAGGTGTGTGTACCTGTGTCGGATTGGGGGTTAAAAAAAAACGTTGCTGATGATTAGTCAAAATAGTTTTTTTGACCATAGTTACCCTTTAAATATGGCTGCCATAAAAAAGGGTAGATCAGTAGGTGTGTGTACCCATGTGAGGTTGGGGTATGTCTTTTTTGTTTTTACAACCATAAAACTAACTTTTATTGAGGATATATCAAAATTAGTTTTTTTTAACTTTAGTTACCCTTTAAGTAAGGCTGCCACAGGAATAGAAGGGTAGGTCAGTAGGTGTGTGTACCCATGTGAGGCTGGGGTAGGTCTTTTTTTTATTTTACAGCCATAAAACTAACTTTTATTGAGGATATATCAAAATTAGGGTTTTTTTACTTTAGTTACCCTTTAAGTAAGGATGCCACAGGAATGGAAGGGTACGTCAGTAGGTGTGTGTACCCATGTGAGGTTGGGGTATGTCTTTTTTGTGTTTACAACCATAAAACTATCTTTTATTGAGAATATATCAAGAATATTTTTTTTACTTTATTTACCCTTTAAGTATGACTGCCACCAAAATGGAAGGGCAGGTCAGTAGGTGTGTGTAGTTGTGTGAGGTTGGGGGTATGTGTTTTTGATGTATGACCATATAACTAACTTATTGAGGATTGATCAAAATTAGTTTTTTGACTATAGTTACCCTTTAAGTATGGCTTCCATGGAAATCGAAAGGTAGGTCAGTAAGTGGGTGTACCTGTGTCTGTGTGGGGGGTTTGGGGGTATCAGTGTTTGTGTCCATGAAACGACCTGTTTTGAAATATTCACATTTGAGGATTGTTACCATTATAGTCTATGGAAAAAATATCCCATAATTCTTCGTAACGCTTCCACGGATTCCTTAACTAGAAGATAGCACACTTCTCCTATATGCCCCGCATGTCTGTACCGAATTTCATGTCTCTAGCTCAAAAACTGTGGGAGGAGATACAGTCCAAAAAAGCGGAAGAATAAAATGGAAGAAGAAAAAGAAGAAATAGAAAGAACAGTAATTTGGCTCTTCAAGCCAAATACATTGCTCTGAAATTTGAACAGCCTGCCTAAACTTTTTCGAAGGAAACAGCCCCAAAACTTGGACATACCCCCTTAAAACTATATATTTTTTGAATATGGGAAGCAGGAGAATTACTTTCTGCTACTAATGAAGAGGTGAGAACCAGGGAATCTCGGAGGGGCGGAGCTACATGGTCAGATAAACAGATGCAAGATGTCAGCACCAAAGGCAGGCTCTGGAAGGTCCTAGAGAAAAAAAAAGCCATTCGTTTTTTGAAAGCTGCAGCTTCCAACTAAACTTAACATTGTTTTACAGCATACTTATCCTTTAATGCAGATTGAAAGCTGCACTGGTTTCATTGCTCATTCATATCATAAACTAATTGCTTCCAAATTTTGCTGTATGTATATTTTTATGTTTTTCATTGAAATGCATAGTTTTCTAGTGCATATATTTTCAACTGTATTTCTATAAAATGTATTGTTCATACCATTAGGGCTTTGTACAGAGAGCTGCTATCACTCTCTATTGCCCCCGTAAGGCATTGCACCGAGCTGATAGCATCTCTATACATAGAGAATGGAGTTAACCCACTCTGAATATTTAAAGTCAGCTATTTGCTGGCAATCAAGATTCCGTCCTAAAGAGCAGCTATGGGCTCGGTACAATATTTGCAGCAGTTGCGTGCCCATTTTTGCACAATGCCGCAACCACTTTTATTTCTATCTTAAAGCCGCCTTAACTCTTGGTACATCGGTTAATATGGATTTAAGACAGAACTAGCCGATATTCAGGGAAATTCAATAAACGTTCTTATCGTTTAAAATGGTAATAATTTTGCCCCAACCAATCAGAACTTATTTAACATTTGAAAGCTAAAATCTGATTGGTTGGGGCAAAATTAACACCATTTTAAACGATAAGAACTTTTATTGAATAAACCTGATTGTCTTGTTAGTATTTATTTACATACCATAATATTGCACCCATATTCATTTTAACCCTGAACACACAAAATCCAAGTGATTAATTATTTTTTTCAATATTTGTTTATTAAGAACACTTGTTACATGGTAGAAATGTTACACAGTTACAATTTCTTTTGTTCTCTGTTTTTATTGTTTCCTTTAGAAGGGGGGGGGTTGTTAGAGAAGAGAGGAAAGAGGAAAAGGGGGGGGGGGGAGTAGGGAGGATGAGGAGAGAGGGGATATATTACAGTTATATAAACAGTTTTTGCAGATTAACAGGGAGATTCAATAAAAGTTCTTATCGTTTAAAATAGTACTAATTTTGCCCCAACCAATCAGATCTTATTTAACATTTGAAAGCTTACATCTGATTGGTTGGGGCAAAGTTAGCACCATTTTAAACTATAAGAACTTTTATTGAATAACCCTGTTAATCTAGGGTACCTGATGTGGTTCCATTGGACCATGGTTGGTGACAGTTTTATTGTCTTTGTTTTACATATTTACCGTGTTTGTTTACTATTTAACCGTTTTTTTGTTTTACATATTTACCATTTTTGTTTACATATTTACTGTTCTTTGGTTTACATATTTTTCCATTTTTTTGTTTTACTTACATTCGTCTTTGTTTACAAATCTACCGTCTTGTTTACATTTTTTAAAATACCGTTTTTGCTTAAATATTTACCCCTTTTTATTTTACTATGTAACGTCCTTAGTTTACATAATACTAATCTTTTTTTGTTTTACAATGCTTAACGTTCTGTGTTTACATGTTTACCGTTTTTTACATATTATTGTATTGTTTACATATTTTAGCGCTTTGTTTTACATATTTATACCATCTTTGTTTAACATATTTACCGGTGTGTTTACATATTTACTTTGTCTTTGTTTTCCTATTTTCATTTGTTTCCTTGTTTAACCGCTTAAGTATTGCCACAGATCATAAATTGTTACCGATCTGGCACACTTTAAACCTGGCCTGCCTGCCCCTTTGGCAGCTATGGGCAATTCGGGGGGCAGAATTCAAGTCCCCACTATCCCCTCAATCCCCTAAGGTTTTGTCCGGAAACCGATGGGGGACCCCAAGATATTTACACCCCAATGGAGTGGACCGTAAAATACGGATTCCCTCCCACCTACCCTGTAACATTTTGTCCCTTAGGAGAATCAAGTGCCCCCCTAACGCCCCCCCCTCGATCCCCCCTCGTTTTTCATAAAATCTATGGGTGAGATCGGGAGACTGCAGGGATTTTTTACACCTGGTGTCCGCCCCATTCCTTGCCGGTCCACCTGGCTTCCTTCCTCGGTAAGAGAGACCCCCCCCGGTATACGTCAACAAAGGGCTTTTCCAGTCACCCGGATATTCCCTTACATGTGTCTCTGTGCCCCTGTGGTCCTATAGGAGTACTGACTACTACTGCACTGGCCATCTTCATTCAGATGGCCAGTGCAGTACAAGCTAATCGTAAGCTGGTCATTATGACAGCTTTTACTATGCTTTTTTGCTAATGGAACTCAGAGTTCCATTCACAAATTAAATTTTTTGAATTTTTGCTAATTAGCAAAGACTGGGATCAAAATTCGGTGATCACTTCTGATCACCAAATTATTGATCTTTGCCCAATGTATGAAAAATCACTTTCTGGAAAATGATTTCAGGGACATGATTTTTCCGATCGGATTCGAATTGGAAATGGGGCATTTTGCCCGTATTCCAATTCATTATCATTCCCTAAGATGATCTATGATTATCTTTGGGGAATGATCAAGAAAAAGGGGAAATACCTATACAAAAAATTCTTAAAGCGATACAACACCCACTTTTTTTTTTTAACCTATAGCCATAAATTCTCAAAAAAATTTGTCTTCTCCAGCTTCCCAATGTCCCCTGGTTATATCGGTAAAAAGTAAACGCAGATAATTATTTGTACGATTTTCAAGAGGGAAACTAAGCCTATTTTATAAGGACATTTTGCGAGGTACCAAAAAAAGACAGATTGAATTTTTATTTAGGATCAGTAAAATTGTTCAAAACTTGTGCGACTCTCATACCACTGGTCTTTTCACTGACAATACCACTAAAAGAGGGATTGTGTGTGCATGGGGGGGCGGTTTTTTTAAATTTTTTGTTGTACTGCACTTCTACATGCATCCCATTTGAGTTCTAGTTTGGGTGGCCTTTCTCTGTTTGCACCCACGCATATGGCATACGTTGATTTCAGGACATGTGGGAGATTCACCTTTAGTGGGGGGTTTTTTAACTTGTCATGATTCAACCTTTGAATCATCTTTTTTATTTTTCACAAAATCTTCTAAAAGCTCTTTGAGTTCTTTTGGATACACTGCGTAGAAATTCTTTATGTATTATGAAAGCTTGGCAACCGTAATTTAGCTGAAGGTGTGTAGATTCGCAAAAATATTAGTTTGGTGGGGGCATTTTCCAGTTTTGGGGACAGTTTCCTTTAAATTAATTGCAAGTTGGTTCAATTATCAGAGCACGTAGATTTTTTTCTTGTAATTGGCATTTGTGCAGCGTCCCATTTGAGCAGTTTGGTGGCCACAATCTTTGTGTGGATCCACGCCTATGGCATAGCCAATTTATTCAGGACATGGTGGGAGATTGACATTTAGTGAGATTTTTTTTGTCCAAGTGTGTTTTGTTAGCATTTCAAACCTTTGAATCGTCTTATTTTATTTTCACAAAATTTTCCTAAAACAAGCTTCTTTGTATTACTCTAGCGTCTGAATTCCTTGATGTATTAATAAAGCTTGGCACCGTACGTGCTGAAGGTGTGTAGATTCCAAAACTATATAGTTTGTGGGGGTATTTCCAGGTTTTGGGGCTGTTTTCTTTGAAAAAAGTGTAGGCTGTTCAATTAACAATACAAGCACTTAGATTTTTTCTTGTACTTGCATTTTGTGCATGCATCCCATTTGAGCTCGTGGGCAGTCTCTGTGTGCATCACTGCATATGTTATCACCGTTTTATTCAACATGTTGGAGATTCACATTAGTGTTTTTTTTTACTGTCAAGTGGGTTAGGTAGGATTTCATTTCAACCTTTAAATCATCTTATTTTATTTTTCACAAAATCTCCCTAAAACACAGAATTCCCTTTGGAGTACTGTGTCTGGATTCCTTCATGTATTTATGAAAGCTTGGCCCCGTAACGTAGCTGAAGGTGTGTAGATTCCAAAAATATATAGTTTGTGTGGGGATTTCCAGTTCCGAAAAACAGAGCTTTTTAAAATTACACAGAGCCACTTTTATTTTTTCTTTAAATGCAACTTGTTGTATGTGTCCATTTGAGCTTGTTTGGTGGCCATGTTCCCTGTGTGCATATGGGCATATCGTTTGATTCCAGACAAAATTTGGGACGAAGATTGATATTTAGTGGGGGGTTAATTTTTGGGGGTAATTTCCAAGTTTTCGAGGCTTTTTGAAATTACAGAGCATTTTGATTTTTTCTTCTTGTTAGTTCCACTCTGCATTCCATTTGAGTTAGTTTGGTGGCCATGTCCTCTGTGTGGCACCCCCATATGGCATACTGTTTGGTTCATGACTTTGGGAGCTTGATATTTGGTAACTTTTTGTTCAATTACTGGGGTTTTTGGGGGTTTTTTAACTTTGAAACTTTGTTCTTTTCTTCTTTCATAATTTTTTTCAGAAAATATGCAAAAGGGCGAAACTACAAAGATCAGCGCACACACAATTGATGGTATGACATGAAAACAATGGCACCGTCGCTTAGCTGAGGTATGTAGATTCTGAGAATATATATTTTTGTTGGGGGGTATTTTGAGTTAGAGGGGTGTTTAATTGTAAAATCTTAAATTAAAAGTGCTGTTATTGGATTGGCCCTACCCATTGGCTCACTTGACTAATGGCTTTCATGTCTGTGTGGTGTAACCAATTCATATGGCATACTAACGTTTTGATATTCAGGCATTTGGGAGTAATTGCCAATTTTTTTAACGTGACAAACCAATCGAATTGCGATTTTTAACTTTGAATTGTATTTTTGTAAATTTTTTCCTGAAAATCTTGTCAAAAAAAAGCAAAATTCTACACAAAACTGCATACCACTTTGGTGGTATGCATAAAAGATCACACCATTGTGTACGAAAGGTGTGTAGATGCCAAGAATAATAGTTTTTGGAGGCTTTTCCTTCCTATAGAGAGGTGGGGGTGTTTAGAGTTGACAAATCTCTGAAACTTGCTGTAATGTGGGCGCCACTTTCCTTGGCTTCACTTTGTGGCTAGTCCAATTAAGGTCTGCGTGTGTAACCATACATAGAAACAAACGGGAAATAGAACTACTGTGCACACTCAAATATAGTTAAAAAACCTTTATAAATATCCAGGGTTCTCTTAAAACATTAAAAATACATCTATAAGGCTACACATTAAGACTAGACATGTACATCAGGGAGTTAGTCCTGAAGCTACTGATTAGACTTAAGTGTAGGTGAAAGGTATAGCATAAACCAACTTGTATCGTTAGTATCGTCAAGTGAATACCTTCACCTAACTTTACGTCTATGAGTACCTTCATGACTAACTCCCGGATGGTACATGTCTATCTTTTAATTTGTCAGCCTTATAGATGTATTATTTAATGTTTTAATGAGAACCCTGTATATTTAATAAAGGTTTTTAACTATATTTTGGTGTGCAGCAGTAGTTTCTATTTCCCTTTTGTTTTCAATATTAGTTAACTACTGGTGGCCCTCTCCCCACTATAGGGTGGACCATACTGGTGCTGATAAATTTTGTGTAACCATACATAGGGCATACCGTTTGATTCAGAATCATTTGGGAGAAATTGATATTTGGTAACTTTTTTTTTTACATTCTGGGATTTTTGGCATGATTCTAACCTTTTGAGAGAGGTTTTTTTTCAAATTTTTAGAAATCTCTAAAAACTGTGACGTCAAAGTTCAACGAAGAACTGTGCCCACACCATTGATGGTATGACAGGAACAAACCTACCGAATTACATAGATAAGGTGTGTAGATATGAGAAATATAGGCTTGTGAGGGATGTTTTGTGGTGAAAAACTGTGACTCTTCAAATTCAGAGTTGGCTGAATATTTTTTTGCTGTTTTGAGCCTTGTGCATTGTCTCACTTCGTGGCTATTCACTTCCAATTGTCCTCCGCATTTGTAACCACACATAATGGTTAACTTTTGATCAGGACACTTGGGAGGATTGATATTCAGTACACTTTTTTTTACCTTCCATCGGTTTGCCATTATTTCTTACTCATGATTGTTTATTATATTTTAATTTTTTCAGAAAAGTGCAAAACTGTCTTCTGAAAGAAACTTGCGCCCTAACCATTGATGGTATGAATGAACAAACTACAGCATAACCTAGTGAGGTTTGTAGATTTCAGGGAATATATAGTTAATTCTTATTGTAATGCTGCTATCTTCTGGAAGCTCATGGAAACTGAGGCTTAGAAAACCTGTACTGACTTGTACTGATCCTGTTGAATTTTCAGAAGAGGCAGATAGGGCATTAAACATTCAATTCATTGCTGTGGATATCATCAACTTTCAATCCATAACTGGACAGTTGCTAACGTGAATAGAAATGCAGAACATGAAAAAAAACATGGAACAACAGGACATTGTGCATGATTTCCGGTTAGACTTACATATTTCATTTCAAACGTAATTACAGTTTAGGTGTTTTGGAGAGTGATTTACCACTGTATGTAAGTTTTTCATTTTGGGGCTGACTTGGCCCTTAATATTTACCATCTTTGTTTGACATATTTATACCCACCGACTTTGGTTACATATTTATACCGTTTTTACAATATTTACCCGTCTGTTATACATATTAACCAAATTTTTTTTAGCATATTTAACATTTTTGTTTACATATTAACCGTCTTTGTTTATTCGATTTTTAACTGTGTTCTTATATATTTACCTTTTTGTTTTACAACCATTTACTGTTTTCTTTATACATATTTACCATCTTTGTTTACATATTTACTGTGTTTACATTTTAGAGCAAAAACCTTTTTAAGTTATTTAAACCGTTTTTGTTACATATTTACCCGTCTTTGTTTTTTACATATTTACTGTCTTTCATTTAATATTTACCAGTCCTTTGTTTTACATTTTACCATTATTTTTTACCATTTTTGTTTAAGAGTTTACGCAATTTTGTTTATATATTTACCGTCTTTGTTTTACATATTTACCTTATGTTTACATTTTACAGTCTTTTGTTTACATACTTGCACTTTTTTTACATTTTGTTTTTTGTTTTTTGTTGAAATTTTACCCTCTTTGTTTACATTTCTTTTACCGTCCTGTGTTTAACCCTTTCCTGCCCAGATCGTATATTCACGATCTTGCAAGTGCTGCATCAACTGCCACAGATCGTGAATATACGATCTGTGGGCTTCCCCCTCCTAAAATATGTTTAAAAAACACCGCGCGCTAGGGCCCGATCGGGGGCAGCATTCACTGCCCCCCCTAGTCCCCTCGATCCCCCCCTCGGTTTTGTCCCAAATCCGAGGGGGGGATCAGGAGATATCCTGCATTGAAGATTTCCCGTACCTTAAGCTGCCGTCCGGAGTAGGAAGCTGAATGGGAGACCCCGTGCATCACGAACTCCTCCTTCACCAGGGTCTTCCCATATGGAGGTACACTGCCTGCCCCCGGTGGTTCCGTGAGGTACTGCAGCATGATCTTGAGATCATGCTGCAGTCCCTAATATAGTAAAAGCTGTCAAGCTAACAGCTTTACTATACATTTTGTGAATGAAACTCAAAGTTCCATTCACAAATAGGATTTTTTTCTAAGTCTTTTGCTACTTAGCGAGGCTTAGAAAAAAAATGGGGACAGAGATCAAATTTGTGTGATCACTTCTGATCACCAAATTATTGGATCTTTGCCATGATGAAAAAATCACTTCCTGGAAAATGATTTCCGGGAAGTGATTTTTTCCGATCCGGATTTCGAATTGGAAAACGGGCATTTATGCCCGTATTCCAAGTTCGGTATCATTCCCTAGATGATTGATGATCATCTTTGGGAATGATCCCCAAAAATAGGGGAAATGCACACAAAATAAATCTTAAAAAGTGATACACACCAACCTTTTTTTTTAAACCTAAAAATATAAATTAGCAAAAAAAATTGTCTTCTTCCAAACTTCCCAATGTCCCCGGTGATATCGCTAAAGTAAACGCGGATCATTATTTGTTCGATTTCATCAAGGAAACTAAGCCTAATTTTGTAGTAGGAATTTTGCAGAGGTACCAAAAAAAGACCAGATTTACTTTTAGGATCAGTAAAGTGGTGCAAAAACTTGTTGGCACTCTCCGTACTAACTGCTTTTCACTAAAATACCACTAAAAGGGGGAGTGGGGATAGGGGTGGGGGGGGTGGGTTGTGGCGTTTTTTTAATTTTCTTTGTAATTGCATTGCGCATGGATCCCATTTGAGCTAGTTGGTGGCCCCGTCTCTGTTTGCAAACCCACCCATATGGCATAACCGTTTGATTCAGGACATGTGGGAGATTGCCGTTATTAGGGTTTTTTTTAGCTTGCCAAGTGGGTTTAGGTAGGATTTCAACCCTTGATCCTCTATTTTATTTTTTTTTCACAAAATCTCCTAAAAGCAACCGGACTTCTTTTGATCGTGGTCTGGAATTCTTCATGTATGTATGAAGCATGGCATGTAACGTATTGAAGGTGTGTAGATTTCCAAAAATAATAATAGTTGGGTGGGGGAATTTCCATGTTTTGGAACTGTTTTCTTAGAAAAAGTGTAGGCTGTTCAAATTACAGAGCACTTTGATTCTTTTCTTGTAATTGCATTTGTGCATGCGTCCCTTTTGGCTCAGTTGGTGGCCACGTCTCTGTGTGCATCCACGCATATGGCATAACGTTTGATTCAGAACATGGTGGAGATTGATATTTAGTGGGGGGTTTTATTTGTGGGGGGGGGGCATTCCAAGTTTTTGGGGCTGTTTTGAAATTACAGAGCACTTTGATTTTTTTTCTTCTGTATTACACTTGTGCATGGTCCCATTTTGAGCAGTTGTGTGGCCAGTCCCTGTGTAACTCCACGCATATGGCAATACCGTTTGATTCAGGCATTTGGAAGATTGGTAATTGACAAGTTTTTTTTTACAGACATGGAAATTTGCCATGATTTTTAACTTTGGAATTGTATTTTTATAAATTTTTCCTGAAAATCTGGTAAAGAAAAGCGAATTTTACATGAAACTCCGCCCCCACCCATTGGTGGTAAGCATAAGGAATCACACCATTGTGTAGCTGAAGGTGTGTAGATCCAAGAATATATAGTTTTGTGGGGGGTATTTCTAATATAAGAGGGTGTTTTAGTTCTGACAAAATCTGAAAGTTGCTGTAAATTGGGCCATTGTTCATTGGCTCACTTTGTGGCTAGTTGATTCCACGTTTGCGCTGTAACCATACATAGGGCATACCGTTTGTTTTCAGGACTTTGGGAGATTGGTATTTGGTAACTTTTTTTTACATTACTTGGGATTTTGGGCATGATTTCTAACCTTTTAGAGTGTTTTTTTTTTCAATTTGTTTAGAAACATCTGCTAAAACTGTGAACTTCTACGAAGAACTGCGCCCCTACACCATTGATGGTACGAATGAACAACTACGAATTTCGTAGCTAAGGTGTGAGGATTCGAGTTTTGACAGGACGTTTGATGTAGACTTTTGGGAGATGGATATTTAGTAGCTTTTTTTTACATTGGCATATGGGGTTTTTGGCATGATTTCTACCTTTTGACGTTGGTTTTTGTTCATTTTTTTTTCAAGACAAATGCCGAATTTTGTACGAAGAACTCTACGTCCCACACCATTGATGGTATGAATGAACAACTACAGGCGTTACTAGCTTAAGTATTCAATTCTGAGATATATAGTTTTGGGGGTATTCCAGTTAGAAGGGGTGTTCAGTTTGAAAACTGCTGGGAAAATGCTGTTATTTGCTCACTGCGCATTGTTTACACTTTTGACTAGTCGCTTCCACGTCCGTTCTGTGTAACCACACATATGGCATACCGTTTGATTCAGGACATTAGGATATTGATATTTGTATAGTTTTTTTTACATTCCAATGGGGTTTTGGGTGATTTTGTAACTTTGAATGTATTTTCTCTATTTTTCCGAAATATTGTGTAGAAATGCGCAATTTACAAGAACCTGCACCCGACACACACCATTGATGGTATGATGAACAACTACAGTGCTACATAGCTGAAGGTGTGTAGATTTCAGGAATATATAGTTTGTGGGGTTTTCGTGAGGTTCTGGGGGTGTTTTGTGGAAAAAACTGTAGACTGTCCAAATTCGGAGTTGGCTAATATTTCCGCCGTTTCTGACTAATCGTGTCAATTGTCTCACTTTGTGGGCTTTTCCGCTTCCACGTCCGCGTTTGTGCCACACATTGGCATACCGTTTGATTCAGACATTTGGGAGATTGATTTTAGTAACTTTTTTTTAGATTTCCATGAGGTTTTGGCATGATTTTTACCTTTTGAATGTTTTTTTTTAATTTTTTTTTCAGAAAGTGCGAACTTCTACGAAGAACTGCGCCCACACATACCATTGATGGTATGAATGAACGAACTACAGCGTTACATAGCTGACAGGTGTGTAATTTCAGGAATATATGTTTGTGGGGTTTTTCTGGTTACGGGGTTGTTTGTGGAAAAAACGCAGACTGTCCCAATTTCGGAGTTGGCTAAATATTTCGGCTGTTTCTGATCCATCGTGCATTGTCTCACTTTGTGGCTTTTCGCTTCCACGTCCGGTTGTGTAACCACACATATGGCATCCGTTTGATTCAGGACATTTGGGAGATTGATATTTAGTAACTTTTTTTTTACATTCCATGAGGTGTTTGACATGATTTCTACCTTTTGAAGTTGTTTGTTTTGTTAATTTTTTCAGAAAAGTGCGAACTTCTACGAAGAACTCGCGCGCCACACCATTGATGTACTGAATGAACAACTACAGCGTTACATAGCTGAAGGTGTGTAGATTTCAGGAATATATAGTTTGTGGGGGTTATTTCTAAGTTACGGGGGTGGTTTGTGGAAAACTGCGAACTGGCAATTCGGAGTTGGCTAAATATTTTCCGCCGTTTCGATGCGCATTGTGCAATTGCTCCCTTTGTTGGTCTTTTCGCTTCCACGTCCGCGTGTGTAACCGACAACAATGATGGCATACCGTTTGATTCAGGACACTTTGGGGAGATTGATATTTAGTACTTTTGTTTTAGCATCCATGAGGTTTTGGCATGATTTCTACCTTTTGAATGTGTTTTTTGTTCATTTTTTCAGACAAATCGAACTTCTACGAAAACTGCCCACCCACCATTGATGGTTTGATGATAATCGACTGCTTTACATAGGCTGAAGTTGTGGTAGATTTCAGAGGATATATAGTTTTATTGGGGGTTATTTCTAAGTTACGGGGTTTTTGTGGATAAACTGCAGACTGTGTCCAAATTCGTTCTGGCTAAATATTTTCGCTCGCCTTTCTGAGCCTCGGGCATTGTCGCAACTTTGTTGGCTTTTCGCTTCCCACGTCTGCGTGTGTAAACCACACTAGGCATACCGTTTGATTTAGGAATTTTGGGAGATTGATATTTGGTAACCTTTTTGTTTACTTCCTGGGGTTTTGGCATGATTGTCTACCTTTTTGAGAACGTTGTGTTGATGTTCATTTTTTTTGAGCATCTGGTCAAAATGCAAAGCTTTCTAACGAAGAAACTGGCGCCCACACCCATTGATTATATGATGAACACACTACATTGTTACACTAAGCTGAGGTTGTAGATTTCCAGTAGATATATAGTTTGTGGGGGTATTTTGAGTTGGGGGGGTTTTGTGTTGGAGAAACTGCAGACTGTTTCAAATAACAACACTGCTATTTTTTTTTTGCTGCTACTAGACATCGTGGCACTGCTAGTACGCTCTAGGTTGGTTGGTAGCCATGTCTCTGTGTAACACCCCATGAATTGGTGGCCTACCGTTTTATTCGAGGAGGTGTTATGGGGCTTTCATATTTGAGATCGTTTGAACTTCGGCTCCACATTTTTATGCTGAAGATTCGCATTTGATTTGTCTCCATTTTTTACAGTTGAGGAAAAACAGGCAAATGTAAAAGTAACTTACAATTGAACGAAGAGGCTGGCGTCCCGGGTATTCTGATTTTGATCGAAACATAACCTCCCTGTAAAATCCTGCGGGTGTGTAGTTTATAAAAATTCTCACTTGTGGGTGATTTTTAAGATAATTTGTAGATATTCTATGTTAAACTTCAGTAGTTTTAGACATTTTAATTTGGTGTAATATTCAGGAGGTGCGCGTTTTAGTTTGGTGGGGGTCTCCTGTAACAAAAAGTTGGGTAGCCCTACATATACTGGTATCGTTGTATTCGATTACTGAGGCTTTAGAAATCTAAGATTTTTTTGTCGTAACCTTAAATAACTATAGTAAAAAAATGGGAGAAAAATAATGAAAATTTGCAAATTTATGCATTTTTTTGTACTATTTAACCTCATAATTCCAGTAATTTCCATAAAAGTGGTCAAAATTTGTGTACCTATGTTAAAGTAACTTGGTGCTGAAAAAAAACAATGTATAATATCTCCTGCTTTACTTGCAAAGGTTTCCCTACTGTAAAATTATCTAAGCGATAAGAGACAAAATCCTGAAATTCTTCTGGGCAGTTCACGCAAAAAATGAAAATCTCCTGCAAGGTGCAAGGGTTAACCCTTTCGCTCCATAGCAGATTTTCTTCCACACTTGTGTCGCGTGCGTTAAATGCAGAAAATTTTTTTAGATTTTAGACACATTTGGGTTCGCTCAAAGTTTAACAGTAGGAACCCCCAGTAAATCAGGAATTTATCATTTTTTCAGTCAATGTACTTTAACATTGTAACCAAAATTTTTTGAATTTTTGGAATTATGGGTAAATTGTCAAAAAAATTTAAAAATTTTAAATAATCCAATCATGGATTTTTTCCCATTTTTTACTTATAGTTGTCTAAGGTTACCCACACAAACACTACGTTTCTAACAGCTCTGATTGACTCCGGATCCAGATATATGTAGGTACCCCACTTTTCCTGAGCAGGAGACCCCCCCGAACTAAACTGCACCTCTAGAATTATTCACCAATTAAATGTATAACCACTTCTGACAGTTAACATAGAAAATTCTCTCAAATTAACTAAAATATCTCACAACCTGAGATTTTGTACAGAAACCACTACCCTCAGGATTTTATGAGTGAGGTAGTTTCGATAAAATGTAGATACCTGGGTGCAGTCTTTGTAATAAATTGTAAGTATTTTTCTCACATTTTTCTTTTTTTCCTCAACTGTAAATCGGAGACAAATCAAAATCAATTTTCAGCTAAAACTGCAGAGGAAAGTTCAAACCGCATCTCAAATCTGAAATGCCTAACCCCTCCGAATAAACGGTATTCCACATTCATGGGTGTACCCAGAGACATGCACCAACTAACCCGAGGGGACCAATGCCAATTTCAGTACATCTAAAAATGAATAACCGTAGTCCAAGAGTATAAGCCGACCCAAGCATAACGCCTAGGTACCTCGATTTTTAACTCAAAAAGTAGAGAACATGATTTGTGCTGCGAGTATAAGCAAGCC
Organism: Hymenochirus boettgeri; assembly: GCA_019447015.1. Taxonomy (NCBI): domain Eukaryota; kingdom Metazoa; phylum Chordata; class Amphibia; order Anura; family Pipidae; genus Hymenochirus; species Hymenochirus boettgeri. Next base: position 231,270,343 of record CM033470.1, on the reverse strand, counting down.
GGGGTTAAATTATACCACTACTGCCCGTCTAATACTGTTTTACGTTGTCCTTTAAATGGACAGGCAGTAGTCCTCCATTCGTTAGCCAATCCTATTGGCTATTACTGTATGGGAAAACTGCTGCTGTCCAAAAAAAAGTCTCAATTAGTCCTTGGCACTCCAGATGTTTGGAACTCACTCCCAGAATGAGCATTAGTAGCTCATATGTTGTAGTTTCCAACCCTTTAGTTGTGCAAGGAATGAGGCTTTTTTATGGACCACCCCAGGAAAGGCCAAATGATTCCCCATTAGATGCCACCCCGCCAGTTCAGGGAGTGAGTTGGTACTTACAATTGAGGCAAGTCGCTGGTAAGGTAAACATTTTCCCTCCCCCATCTGCTGCTGCTACTGGCTCCAATGGTAAGTCCTGGTAAGTAAAATCCCTGGATCCCAGCTGGGCAACTCTGCTGTCCTGTGGTAATGTCCCCCCCAATTGCTTGGCTGCTACTTGCTCTCTGATGTTAATCCACGCTGTAAGTTAATCCTGGGTCCAGCTGGCACTCCTCTGTCTGGGGCACGCTGCATCTGACGTCCCGCACTCGGCGGCTGCTTACTTACTCTGCCGACTTACTGTCCGTGCTCCGAGTAAGTGCCTGGTGCGTTAACATAGATGTCAAGTAGCGCATGCAGATGGGGAAATTTACTGTGACCGCAAAAAAAAGACGAGGTCGGGATTTCAGATGGCTATTTTTAAAAAGCACACAAACCTTGGCTTATACTCGTGAGTGATTAACGGTTAGCCATGCTGTTGCATTTGAACGTCTGCAGTTTTTTCCCAAAAAACAACCCCCACTCAGAATATTCCCCACAAACAGATATTCCAGAAATCTACACACTTTGATATGTAATGCTATAGTTTGTTCATTCATACCACCAATGGTGTGGGCACAGTTTTCGTTAGAAAGTTCGCACTTTTCGCAGATTTTCTAAAAAATTAACATCAAACAACATTCAAAAGGTAAAGAAAATGTCAAAACCTCATGGAATGTAAAAAGTTACTAAATATAAATCTCCAAATGTCCTGAATCAAACGGTATGCCATATGTGTGCCTACCACGCTGACTGGAAGCGAATAGACACAAAGTGAGAGCATTCACAGTGGCCAATTACAGCACGTTTTAGATTTGTCAGACTAAACACCCCTCTATATAAAATACCCCCAAATACTAATATATCTTGGAACCTACACACCTTCAGCTACGCAACGGTGTCCATTCTTTTATGCATCCACCAATGGTGTGGGCACAGTGCGTTGTATATTTCAAGCTTTTACCAGATTTACGGAAATATTTACAAAATACTTTCAAAGTTAAAAATTATGGCAAATTCCAATGTCATGTAAAGAAACCAGTCAAGTATCAACTCCCAAATGCCCTGAATCAAACAGTATGCCATATGCTGGTTTACCATACAGACGTGGAAGCCACACTCACAAAGTAAGAGCCAATGCGCAGTGGCCCAATAACAGCAACTTCCCGATTTGTCGATCTAAACAACCCCCTCTAACCTCAAAAATACCCCCCAAAACTATAATATTCGCAGAATCTACATCCTTCAGCTAATCAAAGGTGCATTTTTTTCATTCATACCATCATTGGTTTGTGCGCAGATCTTTCACACCTTTAAATAAAAGGCAGATTTTCTGAAAAAAATTAAGAAAAAATAAGTTTCATCAAGTTAAAAATCCTGCAAATCCCCCAAGTAATGTAAAAAAAATTACCAAATATCAATCTCCCACTGTTCTGAATCAAGGGATGCCTATGCGTGGGTGCACAAGAGACATGGCCAACAACTAACTCAAATGGAAGCATGCACAAGTGCAATGACAAGAAAAATCTAAGTGCTCTGTATTTCACAAACAGCTTTCTCATTTCACAATGAAACAAACCCTAAACTTGGAAATGCCCCCACACAATAAAATCCACACAAAATATCACTCTCCCATGTTGTTCTGAATCAAACGGTATGCCATATGCATGGGTGCACACAGACACATGGACACCAACTAATCAATTGGGACAATGCACAAGTGCAATTCAAGTGCCTGTTATTGGAACGCCTACCATTTTTCAAAGGAAACAGTCCCAAAACCTGAGATCCCCCCACAAACTATAGATTTTTGGAATACAACACCTCACGCTAAATTACGGTGCCAAGCATTTATAACATACATAGATTTTGTGAAAAATAAAATAAGATGATTCAAATGTTGAAATCCTACCTAAACCCACTTGGCAAGCAAAAAAACTCACTAAATGTCAATCTCCCACATATCCTGCATCAAACGTTATGCCATATGTTGGATGAAATAGAGAACATGGCCACCAACTAGCTCAAATGGGACCCATGCACAAGTGCAATTACAAAAAAAAACTGCTCTATAATTTGAACAGCCTACCTTTTTCAAAGGAAACAGTCCCAAAACTTGAAAATACCCCCCACAAACGATATATTTTTGGAATATACACACCCTTAAGCTACATACGGCGCCATGATTGGTCAAAATTAGGTTTTTTTACTTAGTTACCCTTTAAGTATGGCTGCCACAGTAATGAGTAAGTGATCAGTAGGTGTGTGTACCTGTGTTGGGTTGGGGCTAAAAAAAACAAACTTTTTTGATAATTGGTCAAAATTAGTGTTTTTTTATTTAGTTACCCTTTGGGTAAGGCTGCAAAAGTATAGAGGGGTGTCAGTAGGTGTGTTTACCTGTATCACATGGGGAGTTAAAAAACAAGCTTTTTGATTTTGATCAAAATTTGTTTTTTGCCTTTAGTTCCCTTTATGTATGACTGCCACAGTAATGAATAAGTAGTATAAGTAGGTAGTGGTACCTGTGTCGGATTGGGGGTTAAAAAACGTTGCTGATGATAGTCAAAAATAGTTTTTTTTGACCATAGTTACCCTTAAATATGGCTGCCATAAAAAAGGTAGATCAGTAGGTGTGTGGTACCCAGTGAGGTTGGGGTATGTCTTTTTTGTGTTTTTACACCACTAAAACTACTTTTATTGAGGATATATCAAAATTAGTTTTTTTTAACTTTGTTACCCTTTAAGTAAGGCTGCACAGGAATAGAAGGGTAGGTCAGTAGGTGTGTGTACCCATGTGAGGCTGGGGTAGTCTTTTTTTTATTTTAGCAACACATAAAACTAACTTTTATTGAGGATATATCAAAATTAGGTTTTTTTACTTTAGTTACCCTTTAATAAGGATGCCACAGGAATGGAAGGGTACGTCAGTAGGTGTGTGTACCCTGTGAGGTTGGGGTATGTTTTTTTTGTTTTTACAAACATAAAAAATAAAACTATCTTTATTGAGAATATCAAGAATATTTTTTTACTTTATTACCCTTTAGTATGACTGCCACAAAATGGAAGGCAGGTCAGTAGGTGTGTGTAGTTGGTTGAGGGGGGGTATGTGTTTTTTGATGTAGACCATATATAACTAACTATTGAGATTGATCAAAATTAGTTTTTTACTATAGTTACCCTTTAAGTATGGCTTCCATGAAATCGAAGGTAGTCGTAATTGTGGTGTACCTGTGTCTGTGTGGGGGGTTTTGGGGTATCAGTGTTTGTGTCCATGAAAACCTGTTTTGAAATATTCACATTTGAGGATTGTTACCATTATAGTCTATGGAAAAAATATCCCATATTCTTCGTAACGCTTCCACGGATTCCTTAGCTAGAATAGCACACTTCCTCCTATATGCCCCGCATGTCTGTACCGAATTTCATGTCTCTAGCTCAAAAACTGTGGAGGGATATACAGTCCAAAAAAGCGGAAGAATAAAATGGAAGAAGAAAAAGAAGAAATAGAAAGACAGTAATTTGGCTCTTCAAGCCAAATACATTGCCTCTGAAATTTGAACAGTCCTGCCTAAACTTTTTCGAGGAAACAGCCCCAAAAACTTGGACATACCCCCTTAAAACTATATATTTTTTGAATATGGGGAGCAAGAAATTACTTTCTGCTACTAATGAAGAGGTGAGAACCAGGGAATCTCGGAGGGGCGGAGCTACATGGTCAGATAAACAGATGCAGATGTCAGCACCAAAGGCAGGCTCTGGAAGGTCCTAGAGAAAAAAAAAAGCCATTAGTTTTTTGAAAGCTGCAGCTTCCAACTAAACTTAAACCTACATTGTTTTACAGCATATACTTACCTTTAATGCAGTTGAAAGCTGCACTGGTTTCATTGCTCATTCATATCATAATAACTAATTGCTTCCAAATTTTGCTGTATGTTTTTTTATGTTTTTCATGAAATGCATAATTTTCTAGTGCATTATATTTTCAACTGTATTTCTTATAAATGATTGTTTCATACCATTAGGCTTTGTACAGAGAGTGCTATCACTCTCTATGGCCCCCGTAAGGCATTGCCCAGCTGATAGCATCTCTATACATAAGAATGGAGTTAACCCACTCTGAATATTAAAGTCAGCTATTTGCTGGCAATCAGATTCCGTCCTAAAGGAGAGCTATGGCTCGGTACAAATATTTGCAGCAGTTGCGTGCCCATTTTGCACAATGCCGCAACCACTTTTATTTCTATCTTAAAGCCGCTTAACTCTTGTACATCGGTTTAATATGGATTTAAGACAGAACTAGCGATATTCGGTAAATTCAATAAATGTTCTTATCGTTTAAAATGGTAATAATTTTGCCCCAACAATCAGAACTTATTATAACATTTGAAAGCTAAAATCATCTGATTGGTTGGGCAAAATTAACACATTTTAAGATAAGAACTTTTATTGATAAACCTGATGTTTGTTAGTATTTTTACATACCATAATATTGCAGCACCCATTTCATTTTAACCCTGACACACACAAAATCCAAGTGATTAATTATTTTTTCAAATTTGTTTATTAAGAACACTTGTTACATGGTAGAAATGTTCACAGTTACAATTTCTTTTGTCTCTGTTTTTATTGTTTCCTTAGAAGGGGGGGGGTTGTTAGAGAAGAGAGGAAAGAGGAAAAGGGGGGGGGGGAGTAGGGAGGTGAGGAAGAAGGGGATATATTACAGTTATATAAACAGTTTTGCAGATTAACAGGGAGATTCAATAATAGTTCTTATGAAAATCGTTTAATAGTACTAATTTTGCCCCAACCAATCAGATCTTATTTAACATTTGAAAGCTTACATCTGATTGGTTGGGGCAAGTTAGCACCATTTTAAACTATAAGAACTTTTTTGAATAACCCTGTAAGTAAAATATTTACAGGGAAATTCATAAAAGTTCTTATCGTTAAAAATGGTGCTAATTTTGCCCCAATCAATCAAATCCTATTTAACATTTGAAAGCTAACATCTGGTTGGGGCAAAATTAGCACCTTTTAAACAATAAGAACTTTTATTGAATAACCTTGTTAATATTTCATATCCTGGGATTCACACTAAAAATCTAAAGTCTTATGGAGGGTTGGTTTGAGATGTTTTTTCCATGTATTCGTCAAACGGTAGCGATTCCAGATATATATATTCCATAATATATATATATATTCCATGGAGCGAGTAAATTTTATGACACTTATGATGAGTGGGGTGGAATATGTTATGGGTGATTCCAAGTGATTAATTTAAAGATTATTTTAGGCATGTTTATTTACATTAAAACCAGTCCAATCTGCACCATGCATACATATTAATACTTAGATTGTAAGCTCTTCGGGCAGGGATATCATTCCTAATGTGACAGGCATGCACTTATATCAAATTTATCCATAATTTATATATAAGTATTCTTAAAGGTAATTATTGTGTGTATAAAGTTTTTTAAAAAAATACATTTGAAATTAAAAGTACTTGGGATAGGGTTTTAGGCTTGGTAATTCCTACCTCACATTGTTTCTGTGAGGAGCATCTGCCCAAAGAATACCAATTCTGCCAGTCTCCTCCTGGCTTCAGCACTATTTTTAATTAGTCCAGGACTAACCTGGCAAATGAAAACTGTACGTGCTGTAGCTCCTTAACAAAATTATATTGTGAGGTTGGAATAATCAATTCTACCTCCCTGCCCCAGGCACTTTCCATTTTAAATGTTTTAATTTTAGAGCATAGTTGTCCTTTAATTCTATGTATAAAATTGTATTTAATTTTTATCTATTTGTATAATGGATTGCACATATCCCCTTGTTTGTATACTCTGTATTTTATAATGTACAGCGCTGCGCACCCAAGAGGCGCTTTAAAATAAAATTATTCATGCATACTGTACATAATAGCCAAATAACCAGGCAGCATAAATGTGGGTTTTCCATATACCCATGTAACAGATATTAGATAGCAAACCCTGCCGATATTATTGTTGAAGAGAAGCCACGATAGTCTCTTGCATGTGTCTGTATTGATAACGAAATAAAAAATGGAGTGCGTATTGTATGACCTGCTGTTCTGAATCTAACTAACTGCCCAATCTCTTCTTTAAATGAGATAAGTAGTAGTAGAGATTTGTACCGTGTTAGCCCACTGATGAAAGTGAAGACATCTTGGGTATAAATTAAAACCTTTTATTGGCTACTAAATGATTGAAAAGCTTTCAAATGATGAAAGCTTTCAAAATACTTAAGGGCGGATCTCCGACACGAGCGGCCGTTTTGGCCAATAAAGTGCTCATACATGGGCCGATTATCGGCAGAAATGGCCGTTCGTACACATCGTGTGTCGTGGGTCGGCACCCGTGATCGCACGTGTGTGCAAACCTTTAGGCTTCTTCCTTCTAGGCAAAATACAATACTGAATCTTGTGAGGCACACTATTTTGTACAAACTAGAACAAAGACTTAGGGCACGGCCACACTGCAACGCAATCAACACGGAATCGCATGCGATTTCATGTGCAATTTTGTTGTGTTTGCACGTGCATTTTTTTCAAGTATTGGAAACACATGCGATTGCAATGATTTGAAAAAAACCGCAAACAATCGCAGCAGTGTGGCCTAGCCCTTATTAACATTACACAGATGTTATCTTTTGCCCCCATGCCTGGCAATGGCTGTCGTAAATTTCTTATCGTTAAAAGTGGTGCTAATTTTACCTCAACCAATCGGATATTATCTAACATTTGAAAGCTAACATCTGATTGGTTGGGGCAAAATTAGCACCATTTTTAACGATAAGAACTTTTATTGAATAACCCTGTATATGACACAAATTTTGATCTGAGTCCATATTTTTTTTATAAGCTTACATTGCAATTCTAACTGCTCCTTTTGGGTTCTAAAATTTCCCATGAGCACTGTGACTTTTAGGTTTTCAGGATGTGCCCTTGACTGCAGAAATGGGCACCCACAGGGACATCTCTTTTATTGTTGTTGATTGTGAATCTGTTCACTCAGGGTCTGTTCCAGTTTCTCCTACATATTGTACTGAGGGGTCTGGGAATATAAGATACATGAATCCTGTATAAGCTAAAATTCTCATTAACCCTGAAAAAGAAACATAGGATGGAGTACACAGCGAGACACAAGTTTTTATATTTTAAGTATAGAAATTGTTTGAAAAGCCGTGGCTAGTTAGATAACATGGCATCTGGCTACATTCACACTAGAATCAGACAAAACGGACACCAATGGACAGCAGGGGCGTATCTAGGGTCTAAGAAGATCAGGGCACTCCTGGGCACTCCATGCGCCACGCCCCTTTCTCTCCGCCCCAATTAGGTCACACCCACTAAGTACTTAATGAGATGGCCAAAAGACACAGACAGACAGATAGATAACCACAACACACAGCCCGATATTGATAAACAGACAGAAAGACAGTGAAATAGACAACAGAGATAGAGATTTGGATAGAGAGACACAAATTAATGACCAAAAGGCACAGTAAACTGGCATATCATTATATACTTAGCAATCTGTAATTTTAAACTTACTGTTGTGTTCATTTGTAGTCAGTCGCTTGGCCATACCTTTGCCCAGGGAGACCTTCTTGTACCTTTTACATGGACCTCTGCCCCTATCTATCTGTCCCTCTCTCTCGTATATCTTCTTCTAACTCGGCTATCTATCTATCTATCTAACTCTGCTACATCTATCTATCTATCTATCTATCTATACTCTGCTATCTATCTATCTATCTATCTATCTAACTCTGCTATCTATCTATCTATCTAACTCTGCTATCTATCTATCTATCTACTACTCTGCTATCTATTCTATCTATCTATCTAACTCTGCTATCTATCTATCTATCTATCTTATCTATCTATCTATCTATCTATCTTCTATCTATCTAACTCTGCTTCTATCTATCTATCTAACTCTGCTATCTATCTAACTCTATCTAACACTCTGCTATCTATCTACTACCTAACCTCTAATCTATCTAATCTATCTATCTAAATCTGCTATCTATCTATCTATATCTATCTATCTATCTATCTATCGTATCTATCTATCTATCTATCGATCTATCTATCTATCTACTACTATCTATCTATCTACTTGCTATCTATCTATCTATCTATCTATCTATCTATCTATCTATCTATCTATCTATCTATCTATCTATCTATCTATCTATCTATCTATCTATCTATCTATCTATCTATCTATCTATCTATCTATCTACTTAGCGCTATCTATTTTGCTATCTATCTATCTATCTATCTATCTATCTATCTATCTATCTATCTATCTATCTATCTATCTATCTATCGCTATCTATCTATCTATCTATCTATCTATCTATCGCTATCTATCTATCTATCTATCTATCTATCTATCTATCTATCTATCTATCTATCTAACTCTGCTATCTATCTATCTATCTATCTATCTATCTATCTATCTATCTATCTCTATCTATCTATCTATCTATCTATCTATCTATCTATCTATCGATCTATCTATCTCTGATATTTATCTATCTCTGCTATCTATCTATCTATCTCTATCTATCTATCTATCTATCTATCTATCTATCTATCTATCTATCTCTGGCTACTAGCATCTATCTACTCACTCTGCTATCTATATCTATCTATCTAACTCTTCTTATCTATCTATCTATCTATCTATCTATCTATCTCTATCTAACTATCTATCTATCTATCTATCTATCTATCTTATCTATATTATTTTTCTAGATATCCTCTGAACATTCATCAAGGTCTCTTTCCCCCGAGGACAAACAGTTAAATAACCGGAAACCATCTACTGGAAGAAAAGCCCATAGTTTTCTTTCACATTCAGCCGGCTTTGACTCTCCTCCTAACCTTCATAGTTTCTTGGATAACTCAGCTGCAAAGCACAGACTTTCTGTAAAACCACGTAACCAAAGATCATACACCAATAGGAAGCCTTCACTGGTAATTATCTACAATTTTCTTCCCAATAAGTTTGGACATTAACAAGTAGAGAAATAAACAGCACATTAATTCTTATGTCAGATTTACACTAATGAATCAGGTCATAAGCAATTGAATCTTTATTGTGCCAGTTTTGCAAAAGAATTGTAATGACAGTTAAATTGTTGGCACTTTACTCCCAGAGCGCTTACATCAAAAGATTACAATTCTTTTGCAAAACTGGCACAATAAAGATTCAATTGCTTATGACCTGATTCATTAGTGTAAATCTGACATAAGAATTAATGTGTGTTTATTTCTCTATTGTTAATGTCCAACATTATTGGGAAGAAAATTTAGATAATTACCAGTGAGGCTTCCTATTGGTGTATGATCTGGTTACGTGGTTTTACCGAAAGTCTGTGCTTTGCAGCTGAGTTATCCAGAAACTATGAAGGTTAGGAGGAGAGTCAAGCCGGCTGAATGTGAAAGAAAACTATGGGCTTTTCTTCCAGTAGATGGTGTTTCCGGTATTTTAACTGTTTGTCCTCGGGGGAAAGAGACCTTGATGAATGTTCAGAGGATATCTAGAAAATAATAATCACTTTTATTGCATGTTTCACTGTCTTCATTAAAATGATAAGCACAACTGTCTTGAAACAAACAGTAACTGCATGTAATTATTATATAATTAAACATCTGCTATATAAACATATTTAAAATGGTAAAATGTATTTAGAGTGTCATTCTGACTAACTGAGCTGGAGAAGGGAAAGCAACTGCAGAAAATTAAAAGAGTTTAGTTAATCTTTTTTATTTTATCTTTATCTATTTTAGACACACCTACTATTTAAAATGGTATAAATGTATTAAAGGACATGTCATCCTTAAAACAAAAAAAATGGTCACTTGCCATTTACCAGCCCCAAATTTTAACCAATATATCCAGCACATTGTTAGATTTATATAAACCAGATATGAAGGTATTTATTAATTCCATTCTGACAGAGGAAGCTGGCTCTCCCTTCATGCAGCCAATTAAAGGTAACTGTGGTCTGAATTCTTCCAAATGTAAGAATTATAATAATAAGCCTCCATCACACCTTCAAAATAAACCTAAATCATATCCTAGATAAAATTTGTGAGAATTATTGCTGGAAAGGTTCAGTAATATTACTTCCTGTTAAACAGGTAATACTAATCATTAAATATCTGCTTAGAAATGCATGTTATAAAGTATCAGGGTGGATATAACTTTTAATAATCTATGTATGACTGACTAGCGGGAAAGGGGAAGCTCCACTCACAACTTCTCTCTAGCCAATCAGCACGCTGTACCAATTACGCTCTTATGTTTTATTAAAGGCACACATGTGCAAAAAAATAAGAGCGCTGTAAGACAGGGCGTCATCTGCTGGTGATTAACGAGTGGCGTTCCTGCAGGTAAGTTAACATCCTGAACCCATGGTTATATTATTCACAGGTGGAATGACTTTAAACTTCTTGCTTGTTACTATTAGATGCCGAGGTTATTCTTTGGAAACCACAATATTTTTGCAAAAAGAGCACTGGTAATACTTTTCTCCAGCCACATCTAGTCCACCCTTCACTAGTTTTGAGGAATTCTGTACAAACGATTTTTCAGTTTAAGAAGGAACTACTCACTTTTTGAGGAATTTGTTTTTCACAGTCTTTAAACTTAGAGATACTCCATTAGTGATACTGGCATCAGCCTTCCAAAATACCTTTATATGGATTGGAATGATCTAATCTTTAAACAGTCACCAGAGGGGACACAAGAGTCAGTTTTGCGGTGACCAAGTGAAGCTGGCTAAAATACAGAGACACTTTCAAAGAGGGGAGGAAACAGATGCTTACCTGTAGCTACATTAAGAGTGCCTTAAGGTTGTTTCAATTGGAACCCCTTATCAATTCGTGTGATACAGTCTTCTTTAAACAGTTAAATTGTTGGCACTTTACTCCCAGAGCGCTTACATCAAAAGATTTAACCGGAAGTCAAAATCACATTATTTAATGTTTTGGGGGTAGAATGAATGTAGATAGCCAAAATGACAATACTGTATGTATTGAATCAAATGTTAAAGGGCATGTCCACCCCCAAAACTATAATCCCCCCCACTAATGGCCCCACCATGTAGTGTAGTAAAATCCTTACCTCACATCCCAGCTCTATAAGGTTCTCCTGTAGTCCCCCCCCAAAGTCCCAAAAACTGCCCACCAGGAGGATAGCAGAGTCCATATAGGACTCTGCCTCCTATCTGGCCTCCGGGAGAAGTTTGGCATGCGCACTGCAGCCATTCTCCCCCTCCCGTTTTGCTATCCCTCCCCCTACCATAAAACCCCTTGCCCATATAATAGAATAACTTCCTCCAGCCCCAACCGCAAAAAAATAATTTTAAGAAAGTCCCCAGAACTCATCTGCTATCACTCTCTATTGCCCCCCGAAGGCATTGCACCGAGGCTGATAGCATCTCTATACATAGAGAATGGAGTTAACCCCCTCTGAATTTTAAAGTCAGCTATTTGCTGGCAATCAAGATTCCGTCCTAAAGAGCAGCTATGGGCTCGGTACAATATTTGCAGCAGTTGCGTGCCCATTTTTGCACAATGCGCGCACCACTTTTATTTCTATCTTAAAGCCGCCTTAACTCTTGGTACAATCGGTTAATATGGATTTAACAGAACTAGCCGATATTCAGGGAAATTCAATAATGTTCTTATCGTTTAAAATGGTATAATTTTGCCCCACAATCAGAACTTTTTAACATTTGAAAGCTAAAATCTGATTGGTTGGGGCAAATTAACACCATTTTAAACGATAAGAACTTTTATTGAATAAACCTGATTGTCTTGTTAGTATTTATTTACACCATAATATTGCACCCATATTCATTTTACCCTGAACACACAAAATCCAAGTGATTTTATTTTTTTCAATATTTGTTTATTAAGAACACTTTGTTACATGGTAGAAGTTACACAGTTACAATTTCTTTTGTTCTCTGTTTTTATTGTTTCCTTTAGAAGGGGGGGGGTTGTTAGAGAGAGAGAAGAGGAAAAGGGGGGGGGAGTAGGGAGGATGAGGAGAGGGGGATATATTACAGTTATATAAACAGTTTTTGCAGATTAACAGGGAGATTCAATAAAAGTTCTTATCGTTTAAAATAGTACTAATTTTGCCCCAACCAATCAGATCTTATTTAACATTTGAAAGCTTACATCTGATTGGTTGGGGCAAAGTTAGCACCATTTTAAACTATAAGAAACTTTTAGTTGAATACCTGTCCGTAAAGTAAATATTTACAGGGAAATTCAATAAAAGTTCTATCGTTAAAAATGGTGCTAATTTTGCCCCAATCAATCAAATCCTATTTAACATTTGAAAGCTAACATCTGGTTGGGGCAAATAGCACCATTTTAAACAAAAGAACTTTTATTGAATACCTTGTTAATTTTCATATCCTGGGATTCACACTAAAAATCTTAAAGTCTTATGGAGGGTTAGGTAGGAGATGCTTTTTCCATGTATTCGTCAAACGGTAGCGATTCCAGATATATATATTCCATAATATATATATATATTCCATGGAGCGAGTAAATTTATTATGACACTTATGATGAGTGGGGTGGATGTTATGGTGATTCCAAGTGATTAATTTAAAGATTATTTTAGGCATGTTTATTTACATTAAAACCAGTCCAATCTGCCCATGCATACATATTAATACTTAGATTGTAAGCTCTTCGGGGGGGATATCATCCTAAGGTGACAGGCATGCACTTATATCAATTTATCCATAATTATATATAGTATCTTAAAGGATAATTATTGGTGTGTATAAAGTTTTTAAAAAAATACATTTGAAATTAAAAGTACTTGGGATAGGGTTTTAGGCTTGGTAATTCCTACCTCACATTGTTTCTGTGAGGAGCATCTGCCCAAAGAATACCAATTCTGCCAGTCTTCCTCCTGGCTTCAGCACATTTTTTTAGTCCAGGACTAACCTGGCAAATGAAAACTGTACGTGCTGTAGCTCCTTAACAAAATTATATTGTGAGGTTGGATAATCATCAATCTACCTCCCTGCCCCAGGCACTTTCCATTTTAAATGTTTTATTTTAGGCTAGTTGTCCTTAATCTATGTATAAAATTGTATTTAATTTTTATTATCTATTGTATAATGGATTGCACATATCCCCTTGTTTGTATACTCTGTATTTTATAATGTACAGCGCTGCGCACCCAAGAGGGCTTTAAAAATAAAATTATTCATGCATACTGTACATAATAGCCAAATAACCAGGCAGCATAATGTGGGTTTTCCATATACCCAATGTAACAGATATTAGATAGCAAACCCTGCCGATATTATTGTTGAAGAGAAGCCACGATAGTCTCTTGCATGTGTCTGTATTGATAACGAAATAATAAAATGGAGGTGCGTATTGTATGACCTGCTGTTCTAATCTAAACTGCCCAATCATCTCTTCTTTAAATGAGATAAGTAGTAGTAGAGATTTGTACCGTGTTAGCCACTGATGAAAGTGAAGACATCTTGGGTATAATTAAACCTTTTATTGGCTAACTAAAATGATTGAAAAGCTTCAAATGATGAGCTTTCAAAATACTTAAGGGCGGATCTCCGAACGACGGCCGTTTTGGCCAATAAAGTGCTCATACATGGGCCGATTATCGGCAGAAATGGCCGTTCGTACACATCGTGTGTCGTGGGTCGGCACCCGTGAGGGAAGCCACAGATCGTATATTCACGATCTGTGGCAGTTAAAGCATTCTCTGCACAGATCGTGAATATACGATCTGTGGCAGGGAAAGGGTTAAAATAGTACTAATTTTGCCCCAACCAATCAGATCTTATTTAACATTTGAAAGCTTACATCTGATTGGTTGGGGCAAAGTTAGCACCATTTTAAACCATAAGAACTTTTATTGAATAACCCTGTAAGTAAAATATTTACAGGGAAATTCAATAAAAGTTCTTATCGTTAAAAATGGTGCTAATTTTGCCCCAATCAATCAAATCCTATTTAACATTTGAAAGCTAACATCTGGTTGGGGCAAAATTAGCACCATTTTAAACAATAAGAACTTTTATTGAATAACCTTGTTAATATTTCATATCCTGGGATTCACACTAAAAATCTTAAAGTCTTATGGAGGGTTAGGTTGAGATGATTTTTCCATGTATTCGTCAAACGGTAGCGATTCCAGATATATATATTCCATAATATATATATATATTCCATGGAGCGAGTAAATTTTATGACACTTATGATGAGTGGGGTGGAATATGTTATGGGTGATTCCAAGTGATTAATTTAAAGATTATTTTAGGCATGTTTATTTACATTAAAACCAGTCCAATCTGCACCATGCATACATATTAATACTTAGATTGTAAGCTCTTCGGGCAGGGATATCATTCCTAATGTGACAGGCATGCACTTATATCAATTTATCCATAATTTATATATAAGTATTCTTAAAGGATAATTATTGTGTGTATAAAGTTTTTAAAAAAATACATTTGAAATTAAAAGTACTTGGGATAGGGTTTTAGGCTTGGTAATTCCTACCTCACATTGTTTCTGTGAGGAGCATCTGCCCAAAGAATACCAATTCTGCCAGTCTTCCTCCTGGCTTCAGCACTATTTTTAATTAGTCCAGGACTAACCTGGCAAATGAAAACTGTACGTGCTGTAGCTCCTTAACAAAATTATATTGTGAGGTTGGAATAATCAATTCTACCTCCCTGCCCCAGGCACTTTCCATTTTAAATGTTTTATTTTAGAGCATAGTTGTCCTTTAATCTATGTATAAAATTGTATTTAATTTTTATCTATTTGTATAATGGATTGCACATATCCCCTTGTTTGTATACTCTGTATTTTATAATGTACAGCGCTGCGCACCCAAGAGGCGCTTTAAAAATAAAATTATTCATGCATACTGTACATAATAGCCAAATAACCAGGCAGCATAAATGTGGGTTTTCCATATACCCAATGTAACAGATATTAGATAGCAAACCCTGCCGATATTATTGTTGAAGAGAAGCCACGATAGTCTCTTGCATGTGTCTGTATTGATAACGAAATAATAAAATGGAGTGCGTATTGTATGACCTGCTGTTCTGAATCTAAACTGCCCAATCTCTTCTTTAAATGAGATAAGTAGTAGTAGAGATTTGTACCGTGTTAGCCACTGATGAAAGTGAAGACATCTTGGGTATAAATTAAAACCTTTTATTGGCTAACTAAAATGATTGAAAAGCTTTCAAAATGATGAAAGCTTTCAAAATACTTAAGGGCGGATCTCCGAACGAGCGGCCGTTTTGGCCAATAAAGTGCTCATACATGGGCCGATTATCGGCAGAAATGGCCATTCGTACACATCGTGTGTCGTGGGTCGGCACCCGTGATCGCACGTGTGTGCGAACCTTTAGGCTTCTTCCTCAGGCAAAATACAATACTGAATCTTGTGAGGCACACTGTTTTGTACAAACTAGAACAAAGACTTAGGGCACGGCCACACTGCAACGCAATCACACACGGAATCGCATGCGATTTCATGTGCAATTTTGTTGTGTTTGCACGTGCGTTTTTTTCAAGTATTGGAAAACACATGCGATTGCAATGATTTGAAAAAAACCGCAAACAAATCGCAGCAGTGTGGCCTAGCCCTTATTAACATTACACAGATGTTATCTTTTGCCCCCATGCCTGGCAATGGCTGTCGTAAATTTCTTATCGTTAAAAGTGGTGCTAATTTTACCTCAACCAATCGGATATTATCTAACATTTGAAAGCTAACATCTGATTGGTTGGGGCAAAATTAGCACCATTTTTAACGATAAGAACTTTTATTGAATAACCCTGATAGTGACACAAAGTTTAGATCTGAGTCCATATTTTTTTTTATAAGCTTACATTGCAATTCTAACTGCTCCTTTTGGGTTCTAAAATTTCCCATGAGCACTGTGACTTTTAGGTCTTTCAGGATGTGCCCTTGACTGCAGAAATGGGCACCCACAGGGACATCTCTTTTATTGTTGTTGATTGTGAATCTGTTCACTCAGGGTCTGTCCAGTTTCTCCTACATATTGTACTGAGGGGTCTGGGAATATAAGATACATGAATCCTGTATAAGCTAAAATTCTCATTAACCCTGAAAAAGAAACATAGGATGGAGTACACAGCGAGACACAAGTTTTTATATTTTAAGTATAGAAATTGTTGAAAAGCCGTGGCTAGTTATGATAACATGGCATCTTAGGCTACATTCACACTAGAATCAGAACAAAACGGACACCAATGGACAGCAGGGGCGTATCTAGGGTCTAAGAAGATCAGGGGCACTCCTGGGCACTCCATGCGCCACGCCCCTTTCTCCGCCCCAATTAGGTCACACCCACTAAGTACTTAATGAGATGGCCAAAAAGACACAGACAGACAGATAGATAACCACAAACACACAGCCCGATAGTGATAAACAGACAGAAAGACAGTGAAATAGACAGACAGAGATAGAGATTTGGATAGAGAGACACAAATTAATGACACAAAGGCACAGTAAACTGGCAATATCATTATATACTGGTAGCAATCTGTAATTTTAAACTTACTGTTGTGTTTCAGTTGTAGTCAGTCGCTTGGCCATACCTTTGGCCAGGGAGACCTTCTTGTACCTTTTACATGGACCTCTGCCCCTATCTATCTGTCCCTCTCTCTCTGTATATCTATCTATCTAACTCTGCTATCTATCTATCTATCTAACTCTGCTATCTATCTATCTATCTATCTATCTAACTCTGCTATCTATCTATCTATCTATCTATCTAACTCTGCTATCTATCTATCTATCTAACTCTGCTATCTATCTATCTATCTATCTCTGCTATCTATCTATCTATCTATCTAACTCTGCTATCTATCTATCTATCTATCTATCTATCTATCTATCTATCTATCTATCTATCTATCTAACTCTGCTATCTATCTATCTATCTACTCTCTGCTATCTATCTAACTCTGCATCTTATCTATCTATCTGCTATCTATCTACTCTGTCTATCTACGCTATCTATCTATCTTCTATCTATCTATCTATCTATCTATCTATCTATCTACTACTTCTATCTATCTATCTATCTATCTAACTCTGCTATCTAATCTATCTCGCTATCTATCTATCTATCTATCTACTCTCTATCTATCTATCTATCTATCTATCTATCATTATCTTCTCTATCTATATCTATCTAACCTGCATCTATTACTATCTATCTATCTATCATCTATCTATCTATCTATCTATCTATCTATCTATCTATCTATCTATCTATCTATCTATCTGCATCACTATCTATCTACTATCTATCTATCTATCTATCTATCTAACTCTGCTATCTATCTATCTATCTATCTACCTATCTATCTATCTATCTATCTATCTATCTATCTATCTATCTATCTATCTATCTATCTAACTCTATATCTATCTATCTATCTATCTATACTATCTATCTATCTTATCTAATCTATCTATCTATCTATCTTAAACTCTATCATTCTACATCTAACTCTGCTATCTATCTATCTATCTAACTCTGCTATCTATCTATCTATCTATCTATCTATCTGCTATCTATCTATCTATCTATCTATCTATCTATCTATTTGCTATCTATCTATCTATCTATCTATCTATCTCTGCTATCTATCTATCTATCTATCTATCTATCTATCTATCTATCTGATCTATCTATCTATCTAACCTCTAATCTATCTATCTATCTATCTATCTAACTCTGCTATCTATCTCTCTATCTAACTCATGCTATCTATCTATCTATCTATCTATCTATCTACTCTGCTATCTATCTCTATCTATCTATCTAATCTATCTAACTCTGCTATCTATCTATCTATCTATCATCTATCTTATCTATCTATCTATCTATCTATCTATCTATCCTATCTATCTCTCTGCTATCTATCTATCTATCTAACTCTGCTATCTATCTATATCTATCTATCTATCTTTCTCTGCTATCTATCTATCTATCTAACTCTGCTATCTATCTACATCTCTATCTACATCTATCTATCTATCTCTATCTATCTAACTCTGCTATCTATCTATCTATCTATCTATCTATCTTCTATCTTCTATCGTCTATCTATCTTCTAACTTGCTATCTATCTATCTATCTAACTCTGCTATCTATCTATCTATCTATCTAACTCTGCTATCTATCTATCTATCTATCTATCTAACTCTCCTATCTATCTATCTATCTATCTATCTAACTCTCTGCTATCTATCTATCTATCTATCTAACTCTGCTATCTATCTATCTATCTATCTATCTATCTATCTATCTAACTCTGCTATCTATCTATCTATCTATCTATCTAACTCTGCTATCTATCTACTATCTAACTCTGCTATCTATCTATCTATCTATCTATCTATCTATCTATCTATCTCTGCTATCTATCTATCTATCTCTGCTATCTAATCTATCTATCTATCTATCTAACTCTGCTATCTATCTATCTATCTTCTATCGATCTATCTATCTCTAACTCTGCTATCTATCTCTCTATCTAACTCTGCTATCTATCTATCTATCTATCTTCTATCTATCTATCTCTGCTACTCATCTATCTATCTCTGCTATCTATCTATCTATCTATCTATCTAACTCTGCTATCTATCTATCTATCTAACTCTGCTATCTATCTAACTCTGCTATCTATCTAATTCTGCTATCTATCTAATCTGTAGAGACAGTGAGACACCAACACTTAGTCAAGTAGGGGAGCCGGGAGCGCAAGGCCGTCTGTAATGTTCTGGGCCGTCGCGCGCGTGACGTCATCACGCCGGCATGCGCGTGACGTCATCGCGCCGCGGAGTCCGCGGGGAGTCCGGAACTAGGGCACAAGTCAGTAAAACATTCGGGGCACTTTGCAAAACATCCGGGCACGTGCCCCGAATGTTTTAACGTAGATACGCCACTGATGACAGTCCATTTATTTTGTCCGTTTTGGTCTGTTTTTAGCACTCCTTTTGCTATATTTTTAATCAAACCGTGTCTGTTTTTGGACAAAATGTAAGCAGCAAAAACTGATCTATGGTGAACAAAGCCTTACAATGTGTACAATGAGAACCCAATAACTACTAAAATGAGAAACCATGTAAATATAGTATTTATTATATAGTATCAAAACAGCTGAAATTTATTTTGAAATGTACAGTTTCCAACATTTGAAAACAGTTCTGTGGTGATAACTTAAGGTTTACAGGTATTTGTCTCAGGTGTTAAAGGGCATGTCCACCCCCAAAACTATAATCCCCCCAACTACTGCCCCACCTGTAGTGTAGTTTAATCCTTACCTCACATCCCAGCTCCATAGGGTTCTCCTGTATCCCCCCCCCCCCCAAGTCCAAAAAATGACCACCAGGAGGCTAGCAGGTCCATATGGACACTGCCTGCTACCTGGCCTCCCGGAGATCATTGCCATGCGTACTGCAGCCCTTCTCCCCCCTCCCTCCCCCTCCCTCCCGTTCTGCTATCCCTCCCCCTAGCATAAATCCCCTTCATGGCAGCCTTCCCCCATGTCCCCCACCCCAACCGCATGATTTTTATTTTTATAAAGCTCCCCAAACTTTAACTTACCTCTCTGCTTTCCTACGCTGGAGTGAGCTGCCGGCAGCCGCGTCCGTGATTGGTGCCGCTCAGCCAATCACAGACGCGGCTGCCGGTCCCGCCCCTCTGCTTGCATTTCCTCGCAAGCAGAGGGCCGGGAGCGCGTCGGAGGAAAGAGGGGAGGTAAGTAGAGTTTGGGGGGCTTAAAGGGCATGTCCACCCCCAAAACTATAATCCAGCCAACTACTGGCCCCACCATGTAGTGTAGTTTAATCCTTACCTCACATCCAAACTCCATCTGGTTCTCCTGTAGTCCCCCCCCAAAGTTCCAAAAACTGCCCACCAGGAGGTCCTATAGGACACTGCCTGCTACCTGGCCTCCCGGAATTCCTGCCATGCGTGCTGCAGCCCTTCTCCCCCCTCCCTCTCCTTCCCTCTCCCTCCCGTTTCTACTATCCCTCCCCCTAGCACAATCCCCTTAATATCATGCTCCCCCATGTCTCCCAGCCCCAACCCATGTTTTTTTTTTTAAAGCTCCCCAAACTCTTACTTACCTCTCCGCTTTCCTCCGCTGCACTGAAGACTCCGGCAGCCGCGTCCGTGATTGGCTGCCGCTCAGCCAATCACGACGCGACTATGCCGGTCCCGCCCCTCTGCTTGCATTCTCGCAAGCAAGGGCCGGCAGTGCGGGGGAGATCGGGGGAGGTAAGTAAGAGTTTGGGGGGCTTTTTAAAAAACAAAACATGCGTTTGGGCTGGGGGACATGGGGGAGCATGATATTAAATTTTTATTTTAGGGGTGGACATAGCCTTTAAAAAAAAAATAATATACGGTTGGGGCTGGGAGCCCTGGGGAATAGCATAGCAAAAATTTAAATTTAGGGTGGACATGCTCTTTAATCGCAGTGACTCTATAAATGGGAACTGTGGTCTCCAAACAAGTCGGGGGTGGGAGGTTCCTACCTTTAAAACAAGCCATCAACCACCTCTCAATGTGCTGCACAGCCCAAAATATGAAGAAATCACTGATCAGAAAGTTAGGGGGTGGGAGGTTCTGAATCTGTGGTCAGAAATACTACTTTTTCCTCAATCTCTTTGGCACATTCTCAGTGCATGACTGAAGGTAGGAGGGGGTGGGAGAAGCACAGCCCACAACCTGTTTTTTTTTTTTAATGCCTCCCACTCGCGGGCCCCTTGCAGACCCAACCTGGCCCGTTCCCTTGCAGCCTCCTGTGGCCCCCCTCCACTCACGGACTCTGTGGCCCGCCCACTCTTGGGTCCTGTGGCTCCTCCCCAACTGCACCTCAGACCAATACCCTCCTACCCGCTACAGAACAGTGTAAAAGCAGCCTTTTCAGCAGAAAAAAACAGACACACACGAGATTCAATAAGTACTTATCGTATAAAATGGTCTAATTTTGGCACAACCAATCAGATGTTAGCTTTCAAATGTTAAATAATCTTAATTGGTTGGGGCAAAATTAGCACTATTTTTAACGATATGAACTTTTATTGAATCTCCCTGGTTTAAATTGCTGATTCTTTCTCTTCTAAAAAGGCTGCTTTTACAGTTTATTGTAAGGGGAGTGTTTATTGGTCTGGGGTGCAAGTGGGGGAGGGGCAATGGGGAGTCCACAATCATTGGGGCCCCTGAGTGGGAGGGAAAGGCCCAAGGGGCTGCAAGGGAAGGAGCCAGGATGGGTCTGCAAGTGGAGGGGCTACGGGGCCCATGAGTGGGGAGGGCTATGGGGCCCATAAGTGGGAGGGGCCCATGATTGGGAGGGGCCACAGAAGGCTGCAAGGGCGCGGGCCATGGCCCACAAGTGGGAGGGACCATGTAAACCATTAGTGGGCAGGGCCACAGAGCACGTGAGTGGGAGGGGCACAGGAGGCTGCAAGGGGAGGGCCATGGGGGCCCACTTAAATGTAATTCTGTTTTTTTGTGTGTGTGTGTGTGTAAGAGAGTTTGTGTGTGTGTGTGGAGAGTGATTGTGAGAGTGTGTGTGTGTGAGTGTGTTTGTGTGAGAGTGTGTTGAGTGAGAGACTGAGTGTGTGTGTAAAGTTTGTGTGTAAGTGTGTGAGAAACTGAGAAATTGTGTTGAGAGTGTGAGTGATAGAGACTGTGAGTATGAGAGTTTTGTGAGTGTTGTGTGAGTGAGTGAGTGAGAGAGACAGTGTGTGCAAGAGTGTGTGCAAGAGTTTGTGTGTGAGAGAGTGGTGTGCGTGAGAGTGAGTGTGTTATGTGAGAGTGTGTGTGAGAGAGGACTGATGTGTGTGAGAGTTTGTGTCTGTGTGAGAGACTGTGTGTGTGTAAACATCCTGATTCCTGATGTATTGGTGTGGAGTCCAGCCACTGCCACTCTTTCCTGCTGTAAATTGCTGCGATCAACAAAAGTAAGACCAGCACAGGATTGGGGGGGGGGAGTTTGAGAAAGCTGCCTCCTTTAAATGTACCTACCAGGAGCATGGGGGCATACTGTATTTATTGTGATTTGTGAAGTGCATTTTTAGGCTACCTAAAGTCATTTTTGGACCACAGTTACCCTTTAATAGGCTATGGCTGATGATGCCCAGCAATCCTTTCCTGAAACTCCTGTTCCAGTCTCCTTGTTGGAGAATATGAGAAAATGTCCACTTTTCCTTTAAAAATAGGCTGCAGTATATTATTTGGCATCACCCTGTAAAAAAATACAAAAACATTTAAGGGCTGATGCAATAAAAGGTGCAAAAGTGTGCCTGTGCTTTTAATGCAGCAACCAATGAAATGAGTAAGGGCCCATGGCTGCCCCTGACTGGCCCCTCAATACTAGACCTGTACCCAAAAATCTCAATATTAATTTATTATCTCAGGTTGGACAATTCATTTTATTAGAATTTTTTGTTTTGTAAAACAATAACCTGATAAAAAATGATTTAATGGAATGGATCTAAAATATTACACATCTTCCATTACAATTGCAACTAATAATCAAAAACTATCCAATGAACCAGATATATTTTATTAATCTATTTATAAAATCTAAGTTTGGTATCTATAATGAGAACTGAGTTGAACCGTTTGTCCGGCCCAATCCAGTTTCTCATGTGCCTGCCCCTTGTAAGATTTATGCCCACCCCAGGTATAGAAGGTTGCAGGTTCATACTTCATTTTATTTTTTACTGAAATGTTAATTTCTGTTTCTTACATCCATGCTTGCAAAAAATAAACTGCAAAGATTACTTTCTTTTTTGGATGAAAAGCAAAGTAAGTTACAATCGGTACAGGAGAATTTGTATGTGTTTACACAAAACTGCACGGAAACCTTGTTCTGTGTCAGAGGGAGGGGTGATTTCTGAGCTATAACATGATTGGCTGTCAGGTCCCAGGAATTAAGGCTGCAGCTTCCTGTGAAGTGTACTGTGTACACTTAGCTGGGTGTTTCAGATAAATTGAATTATGGGAGGTTAATTTCATAAATCACCCAGCATCCACAGCAAAGGGAGAGGTGAGATGCAGCTTTTTGTGTCTTTGTGAATGTCTCTTTTTATTTGGGCAATGTGGTCTGGAGACTTTAGTTCCCCTTTAATGTAAGTTTGGAGCTTGTAGTAACAGTCTATTTCAAGTGAAAGTTCTCTGGTGCCTGGAATCGCTGTGTTGTCTTCTGTTAATAAGACGTCAGATCAGATCACTTACCCGTTGATATATCAATTCGTTTGGGTAGTGCCTGGGCACCGTATCATCTTCTGACATTAATCCATAATGTCCAACCAGAAATAACCCTGGTGGATCTAAATCACATAAACCTAATCCCTAAGTACACACATTGATAAGACATCTGGCATGCATAGTACAGACTTAAAACAGCTATATACAGTAAAAAGAAAACCAATTGAGGGAAGTCATGTGACCACGGTTAGTACTTAAAAATTAAAGCAACGCTACACATACTTGGGTATAAAATTAGAAAACCTTTGTATTGTGCATCGGCTAAATGGGGGTATTGAAGTAAGCTTCAAAATGATGAAAGCTTATCAAATGGGCTGTGCACGGAAGGATCGGATCTCGCGAAACGGGCGCTAGAGGGAAGGGGGAAACCCGGGTGTGTGAATTGTGGGAAGCGACAATAAAGGGTGCTCATACTTGTGCCGAGCGATTAGTCGGAGCGATAAATGGGCCGGGTAAAAAATCGTGAAACACATCTTAGAGGTGTCGTGTTTTGCGGCACCAGGCAGGGTGGAGTTCGGTGCGGGGGAAAACTTGAATTAGACAAACTTTAATGGACTATACTTCTCAGGCAAGAATAGGGTGGCTTGAATTTCAAATGTGAGGTGCACACGAGTGGTGGATTACGAGAAACTGGGGACAAAACTAAGGTAACTTAGTGGACGAGAAGGCGCACTGCAAAGCAGAACGCAATCTCGCGACACGGAGGTGCAGCTCATAGTTGGGGGTCATGTTCAGGAGTTTGGTTTTGTTTGGGCAGGCGTGCATGTTGTTTTCAAAGTAGTTAAAGGGGAAATCACTGCGGATGCAATGATTTGAAAAAACCGCAAACAAATCGCAGCAGTGTGGCCTACAGCCCTTATTAACATTACACAGATGTTGATCTTTTGCCACCATGCTGCAACTGGCTGTCGTAAATTTCTTATCGTTAAATGTGGCTAATTCCGCTCAACCAATCGGATATTATCTAACCTTTGAAAGCTACACTCTGATTGGTTGGGGCAAATTAGCACCATTTTTTTACGATAAGAACTTTTATTGAATAACCCTGTAGTGGTGACACAAAGTTTAGATCTGAGTCCATATTTTTTTTTATACTTACATTGCAATTCTAACTGCTCCTTTTGGGTTCTAAAATTTCCCATGAGCACTGTGACTTTTAGGTCTTTCGGATGTGCCCTTGACTGCAGAAATGGGCACCCACAGGGACATCTCTTTTATTGTTGTTGATTGTGAATCTGTTCACTCAGGGTCTGTCCAGTTTCTCCTACTTTTGTACTGAGGGGTCTGGGAATATAAGATACATGAATCCTGTATAAGCTAAAATTCTCATTACCCTGAAAAAGAAACATAGGATGGAGTACACAAGCGAGAACAAGTTTTTATATTTTAAGTATAGAAATTGTTGAAAAGCCGTGGCTAGTTATGATAACATGGCATCTTAGGCTACATTCACACTAAATCAGAACAAAACGACACCAATGGACAGCAGGGGCGTATCTAGGTCTAAGAAGATCAGGGGCACTCCTGGGCACTCCATGCGCCACGCCCCTTTCTCCGCCCCAATTAGGTCACACCCACTAAGTACTTAATGAGATGGCCAAAAAGACACAGACAGACAGATAGATAACCACAACACACACGCCCGATAGTGATAAACAGACAGAAAGACAGTGAAATAGACGACAGAGATAGAGTTTGGTAGAGAGACACAAATTAATGACACAAAGGCACAGTAAACTGGCAATATCATTATTACTGTTATACTTTAGCAATCTGTAATTTTAAACTTACTTTACTGTTGGTGTTCAGTTGTAGTCAGTCGCTTGGCCATACCTTTGGCCAGGGAGACCTTCTGTACCACTTTACATGGACTCGTTGCCCCTATCTATCTGTCCCTCTCTCTCGTATACTTCTTCAACTCGCTATCTATCTATTACATCTGCTACATCTATCTATCTCATCTATTATCTAACTCTGCTATCTATCTATCTATCTATCTACTAACTCTGCTATCTATCTATCTATCTAACTCTGGCTTCTATCATCTATCTCTACTCTGCTATCTATTCTATCTTCATCTAACTCTGCTATCTATCTATCTATCTATCTTATCTATCTATCTTCTATCTATCTCTCTTCTATCTAACTCTGGTTGCTATCTATACTATCTAACTCTAGCTATCTATCTAACTCTATCTATCACTCTGCTATCTTCTATCTATCCTAACTCTGCGTCTAATCTACTAATCTACTCGTCTATCTATTTAATCTGCTATCTATCTATCTAATCTCTGTTATGCTATCTATCTATCTATCAGTATCTATCTATCTATCTATCTGTCTATCTAATCTATCTAACTCTATCTAATCTTCTATAGCTATCTATCTATCTATATACTATCTATCTATTCTCATCATATAGACTATCTATCTATCTATCTATCTATCTATCCTATCTATCTATCTATCTATCTATCTAATCTATCTATCTATCTACTATCTTGCGATCTCTGCTATCTATCTATCTGTCTATCTATCTATCTATCTATCTATCTATCTATCTATCTATTATCTATCTTCGCTACTATCTATCTATCTATTCTAACTCTGCTATCTATCTATCTATCTAATCTTCGACTTATATCTATCTATCTAACTCTGCTATCTATCTATCTATGCTATCATATCCTATCTATCTATCTATCTCTATCATCATCTATCTCATCTATCTATCTATCTATCGATCTTATCTAAAACTTACTAACTCTGCTCATCTATCTATCTAACTCTCTATCTCTCTATCTATCTATCTATTATCTATCTATCATTAACTCTGGTACTAGCATATTTAACTCTGCTATCTTATTATCATTACTTATCTATATCTATGCTATATTACTATCTACTATCTATTATCTATCCTATCTACTATCTACTATCTATCTTCTATCTAGCTTATCTATGTCTGTAATGTTCTGGGCCGTCGCGCGCGTGACGTCATCGCGCCGGCATGCGCGTGACGTCATCGCGCCGGCGGAGTCCGCTGGGGAGTCCGGAACTAGGGGCACAAGTCAGTAAAACATTCGGGGCACTTTGCAAAACATCCGGGGCACGTGCCCCGAATGTTTTAACGTAGATACGCCACTGATGGACAGTCCATTTATTTTGTCCGTTTTGGTCTGTTTTTAGCACTCCTTTTTGCTATATTTTTAATCAAACCGTGTCTGTTTTTGGACAGAAATGTAAGCAGCAGAAACTGATCTAGTGTGAACAAAGCCTTACAATGTGTACAATGAGAACCCAATAACTACTAAAATGAGAAACCATGTAAATATAGTATTATATATATAGTATCAAAAGCAGCTGAAATTTATTTTGAAATGTACAGTTTCCAACATTTGAAAACAGTTCTGTGGTGATAACTTAAGGTTTACAGGTATTTAGTCTCAGGTGTTAAAGGGCATGTCCACCCCCAAAACTATAATCCCCCCAACTACTGGCCCCACCATGTAGTGTAGTTTAATCCTTACCTCACATCCCAGCTCCATAGGGTTCTCCAGTATTCCCCCCCAATCCCAAAAAATGACCACCAGGAGGCTAGCAGGTCCATATAGGACACGCCTGCTACCTGGCCTCCGAGATCTTGCCATGCGTACTGCAGCCCTTCTCCCCCCTCCTCCCCCTCCCTCCCGTTCTGCTATCCCTCCCCCTAGCATAAATCCCCTTCATGGCAGCCTTCCCCCATGTCCCCCAGCCCCAACCGCATGATTTTATTTTATAAAAGCTCCCCAAACTTAACTTACCTCTCGCTTTCCTAGCTGGAGTGAGCTGCGGCAGCCGCGTCCGTGATTGGCTGCCGCTCAGCCAATCACAGACGCGGCTGCCGGTCCCGCCCCTCTGCTGCATTTTCCTCGCAAGCAGAGGGCGGGAGCGTCGGAGGAAAGAGGGGAGGTAAGTAGAGTTTGGGGGCTTAAGGGCATGTCCACCCCAAAACTATAATCCAGCCAACTACTGGCCCCACCATGTAGTGTAGTTTAATCCTTACCTCACTCCCAACTCCATCTGGTTCTCCTGTAGTCCCCCCCCAAAGTTCCAAAAACTGCCCACCAGGAGGCTACAGTATAGGACACTGCCTGCTACCTGGCCTCCCGGGATTCCTGCCATGCGTGCTGCAGCCCTTCTCCCCCCCCCTCCCCCTCCCTCTCTTCCCTCTCCCTCCCGTTCTACTATCCCTCCCCCTAGCACAAAATCCCCTTAATATCATGTCCCATGTCTCCCAGCCCCAACCGCATGTTTTTTTTAAAAAGCTCCCCAAACTCTTACTTACCTCTCCGCTTTCCTCCGCTGCACTGAATGACCGGCAGCCGCGTCCGTGATTGGCTGCCGCTCAGCCAATCACAGACGCGACTGCCGGTCCCGCCCCTCTGCTTGCATTCTCGCAAGCAGAGGGCCGGCAGTGCGGGGGAGGATCGAGGGGAGGTAAGTAAGAGTTTGGGGGGCTTTTTAAAAAAAAAAACATGCGGTTGGGCTGGGGGACATGGGGGAGCATGTATTAAATTTTTATTTTAGGGGTGGACATAGCCTTTAAAAAAAAAAAATAATACGGTTGGGGCTGGGAGCCCATGGGGAATAGCATAGCAAAAATTTAAATTTAGGGTGGCATGCTTTTAATCGCAGTGACTCTATAAATTGGAACTGTGGTCTCCAAACAAGTTCGGGGGTGGAGGTTCCTACCTTTAAAACAAGCCATCAACCACCTCGCAATGTGCTGCACAGCCCAAAATATGAAGAAATCACTGATCAGAAAGTTAGGGGGTGGGAGGTTCTGAATCTGTGGTCAGAAATACTACTTTTTCCTCTAATCTGCAGTTGGCACATTCTCAGTGCATGACTGAAGGGTAGGAGGGGGGTGGGGAGAACAGCACAGCCCACAACACTGTTTTTTTTTTTTAATGCCTCCCACTCGCGGGCCCCTTGCAGACCCAACCTGGCCCGTTCCCTTGCAGCCTCCTGTGGCCCCCCTCCACTCACGGACTCTGTGGCCCCGCCCACTCTTGGGTCCTGTGGCTCCTCCCCCACGTGCACCTCAGACCAATACCCTCCTACCCGCTACAGAAGACAGTGTAAAAGCAGCCTTTTCAGCAGAGAAAAAAAACAGACACAACGAGATTCAATAAAAGTACTTATCGTATAAAATGGTGCTAATTTTGGCACAACCAATCAGATGTTAGCTTTCAAATGTTAAATAAGGTCTAATTGGTTGGGGCAAAATTAGCACTATTTTTAACGATATGAACTTTTATTGAATCTCCCTGGTTTAAATTGCTGATTCTTTCTCTTCTAAAAAGGCTGCTTTTACAGTTTATTGTAAGGGGGAGTGTTTATTGGTCTGAGGTGCAAGTGGGGGAGGGGCAATGGGGAGTCCACAATCATTGGGGCCCCTGAGTGGGAGGGAAAGGCCCAAGGGGGCTGCAAGGGAAGGAGCCAGGATGGGTCTGCAAGTGGAGGGGCTACGGGGCCCATGAGTGGGAGGGGCTATGGGGCCCATAAGTGGGAGGGGCCCATGAGTGGGAGGGGCCACAGAAGGCTGCAAGGGCGCGGGCCATGTGGCCCACAAGTGGGAGGGACCATGTAAACCATTAGTGGGCAGGGCCACAGAGCACGTGAGTGGGAGGGGCCACAGGAGGCTGCAAGGGGAGGGGCCATGGGGGCCCACTTAAATGTAAGTCTGTTTTTTGTGTGTGTGTGTGTAAGAGAGTTTGTGTGTGTGTGTGAGAGAGTGATTGTGAGAGTGTGTGTGTGTGAGTGTGTTTGTGTGAGAGTGTGTGTATGAGTGAGAGACTGAGTGTGTGTGAAAGTTTGTGTGTAAGTGTGTGAGAAACTGAGAAATTGTGTGAGAGTGTGAGTGAGAGACTGTGAGTATGAGAGTTTGTGAGTGTGTGTGAGTGAGTGAGTGAGAGAGACAGTGTGTGCAAGAGTGTGTGCAAGAGTTTGTGTGTGAGAGAGTGAGTGTGCGTGAGAGTGAGTGTGTATGTGAGAGTGTGTGTGAGAGAGAGACTGAGTGTGTGTGAGAGTTTGTGTCTGTGTGAGAGACTGTGTGTGTGTAAGACATCCTGATTCCTGATGTAATTGGTGTGGAGTCCAGCCACTGCCACTCTTTCCTGCTGTAAATTGCTGCGATCAACAAAAGTAAGACCAGCACAGGATTTGGGGGGGGGAGTTTGAGAAAGCTGCCGTCCTTTAAATGTACCTACCAGGAGCATGGGGGCATACTGTATTTATTGTGATTTGTGAAAGTGCATTTTTAGGCTACCTAAAGTCATTTTTGGACCACAGTTACCCTTTAATAGGCTAGTGGCTGATGATTGCCCAGCAATCCTTTCCTGAAACTCTCTGTTCCAGTCTGCCTTGTTGGAGAATAATGAGAAAATGTCCACTTTTCCTTTAAAAATAGGCTGCAGTATATTATTTTGCATCACCCTGTTAAAAAAATACAAAAAACATTTAAGGGCTGATGCAATAAAAGGTGCAAAAGTGTGCCTGTGCTTTTAATGCAGCAACCAATGAAATGAGTAAGGGCCCATGGGCTGCCCCTGACTGGCCCCTCAATACTAGACCTGTACCCAAAAAAATCTCAATATTAATTTATTATCTCAGGTTGGACAATTCATTTTATTAGAATTTTTTGTTTTTGTAAAACAATAACCTGATTAAATGATTTAATGGAATGGATCTAAAATATTACACATCTTCCATTACAAATTGCAACTAATAATCAAAAGATATCAAATGAACCAGATATATTTATTATATCTATTTATAAAATCTAAGTTTGGTATCTATAATGAGAACTGAGTTGAACCGATTTGTCCGGCCCAATCCAAGTTTCTCATGTGCCCCCTTGTAAGATTTATGCCCACCCCAGGTATAGAAGGTTGCAGGTTCATACTTCATTTTATTTTTTACTGAAATGTTAATATTCTGTTTCTTACATCCATGCTTGCAAAGAAATAAACTGCAAAGATTACTTTCTTTTTTGGATGAAAAGCAAAGTAAGTTATCAATCGGTACAGGAGAATTTGTAATGTGTTTACACAAAAACTGCACGGAAACCTGTGTTCTGTGTCAGAGGGAGGGGTGATTTCTGAGCTATAACATGATTGGCTGTCAGGTCCCAGGAAGTAAGGCTGCAGCTTCCTGTGAAGTGTACTGTGTACACTTAGCTGGGTGTTTTCAGATAAAGTGAATTATGGGAGGTTAATTTCATAAATCACCCAGCATCCACAGCAAAAGGAGAGGTGAGATGCAGCTTTTTGTGTCTTTGTGAATGTGCTCTTTTTATTTGGGCAATGTGGTCTGGAGACTTTAGTTCCCCTTTAATGTAAGTTTGGAGCTTGTAGTAACAGTCTATTTCAGAGTGAAAGTTCTCTGGTGCCTGGAATCGCTGTGTTGTCTTCTGTTAATAAGACGTCAGATCAGATCACTTACCCGTTGATATATCAAATATCGTTTGGGTAGTGCCTGGGCACCGTATCATCATTCTGACATTATACATAATGCTCAACCAGAAATAACCCTGGTGGATCTAAATCACATAAACCTAATCCCTACAGTACACACATTGATAAAGACATCTGAGCATGCATAGGTACAGACTTAAAACAGCTATATACAGTAAAAAGAAAACCAATTGAGGGAAGTCATGTGACCACGGTTAGTACTTACAAATTAAAGCAACGCTACACATTCACTTGTGTTGCTCCATATTAAAATATATAGGCTTATTAGTCTCCCGGATATATGCCAGCCTGGTAGATACTAAGTCAGCCATAGACACATCCAATATAATAAACAAATGGAACAGATATATCCCTACTCTGGGGACTGATGATTGGGAAGACCTGTTGGAGACAACTCAGGGCATTACAAGCTGCAAATAATAAACTAATCCAATTTTATATCTTACATCAAGTATATATAACTCCAAATCGATTGGCCCATACGTCACCACGAT
The DNA here is from genome assembly GCA_019447015.1 of Hymenochirus boettgeri. NCBI lineage: Eukaryota > Metazoa > Chordata > Amphibia > Anura > Pipidae > Hymenochirus > Hymenochirus boettgeri. The sequence continues at coordinate 231,238,593 of CM033470.1, read as the reverse complement.
ACTCAGCAGAAGGACCTAGATGCTGTGAACCAAGGCTGATTTTTGGCACCTAATGTGGACATTGCACCCCAGTCATTGGATTTGGGGGCAAATCTTAAACACAGAGGTTCCATTAGAACCTAAACTATGCATATTGGGTATACCTGAGGTGGACTCCTGGTCAAAATATCATCTTATGTTCTTACAAGAAACCCTATTCTATGCAAGAAAAGCTATTGTTATGAACTGGATGGCTCCCCAGTCTCCTAAAATTTAAAAAAAAAAAAAATTTAATTATTAGACTAATATATGCTGGAAGCCATGCAATACCGCCATTGAATCTGTTTCCACATTAGTATCAATGCTGGGCAAAGTCACGTCATGTGACGAAACGTACCTTAATGGGAGGCTCACGTGACGTGGAAGTGCGACTATGTTTGACCGCGCTAACCGTAATATGGATGTTCACTGATACTGATGTGGAAACAGATTCAAGGGCGGTATTCCATGGATGAGGGATATGGGGAGCGCTCCCGGGCAGGGGGATCCTGGTGCATTCCTCCAATCTATTAGATACCCAGTATACAAGCTTAAGCCTATATATTTTAATATGGAGCAACACAAGTGAATGTGTAGCATTGCTTTAATATGTATGTACTAACTGTGGTCACTTGACCTCCCTCTTGACCTTCTTATTACTGTATATAGCTGTTTTAAGTCTGTACCTATGCATGCTCAGATGTCTTTATTGATGTGTGTACTCTAGGGGTTAGGTTTGTGTGATTTTGATACACCAGGGTTATTTCTGGTTAAGCATTATGAATAATGTCAGAAAGATGATACGGTGCCCAAAGGGAAATAGCGCATGTTCCCAGGCACTACCCAAACAATATTTGATATATCAACGGGTAAGTGATCTAATATCTTATTAAAAGGTTGTGCTGTTCTACAGTTAATATATAATCAATATTAACCCAGCAGCTGCCTGAGGTGATTGCGGAGACTGGGTTTAGTACTTACTTTACCTACTCCACTGTGATGGAGCTTAATGAGCAGGAAGAGGGGCACTGATTTATCCTGATAGTGGTTGCAGTTGTTAACATTGAATTTCATGACTGGGAGGGCAGGTATGAGTGTGTTGTAATTGTGTGTATAGTAGTATATTCTGTGTGTACCAATATATGTATGGGTGCATATAAAGCTAGCCAATCATTTTAAATACACTTGAGGGAATGTTCTGTATATTCTCTATATAGAATGATCATTCAATGTGCACATACACAGTACAATGTTATCGGTACCATCTACCGTAGTAATGGGAGATAGTAAAGAACATTTCCTGTCTTGCCCGACAGGTCCTGGTACTGCCAGTGGTAATTTGTCAGTTTCAGGACCTATCTACATACTCACGATATTCAGCAAATTCTGTTGCCTACACCGCCAGTTTCACAGCTCTGTCTATAGAAGACACTAATGATAATGAAGGGTAAATGGAGGATTTATCAGTAATGAAAGTAAAACAAAAGGTAAAATAAATAGATGTTTATAACAAAAAGTGACATAAAGGTGATATCTGTATAGGCTTACTGATAATAATCATTGCAGGAAGAGAATATATATATAATTTACAGTTGGGGGTGCATTATCCACTATATAATTTACAGTTGGGGGTGCATTATCCACTATATAATACATATAATAATGTATTTGGTCATCAACTTCCTACTGGGCATGTTCTGCGATGACCCACTCAGGGATCCCCCATGATAATCCTGCCCCTGTCTTACCATTTGACATACATGGCCCCATCCTATTACCGCTACGGGGTAAAATCCTGCCCCGCCTTACCCTATGACATACATGACCCCATCCTATTACAGCTACGGGGTGTCCCCCCTCCTTTCCTGCAGGCAAACGCACGGACCTACCAAACAAGAACGACCCCGCCCCTCAATTCCAATTAGTCCATCGCCGGTGGTGGGCTGGTCCCTGCGCAGGAAACGTGCTTTACGTTTGCCTTTAGCTGGTAGTGGTAGGAAAGTGGCGGTGTGTGTGTTCCTCGGATTGGGATAATATGGAAGCTGCAGGATGGGTAAAGGGGTAAAGTGAGCGCAACGTCAGGACTGAGAGCGAAACAAGAGGAGACGAGAGTCCCGTGGCCATTGATTGCCCAGTGTGATCCGTGGAGATGACATATGGTGTGAGGTATAGCACTGTAGCTCGGTGTGACTGGAATAAAGGTGTCACTTAGAGGAGAGTCGCTCTGTTTACGTAAGAAATAAAGGAATAAAGGGCAGCTGGTCGTTTCCCTGGGAGACAAAAAGAGGGTTCATGGGCCACTTATAAACACGGTCACAGACTTTCGTTTCCTGGTACCAGGAGGTATACAATAATTGTGTTCAATGACCCCCTGTCTGTGGTTACCATGGTCACTGGAGGTGTGGGTGGGATTTCCGGCTGGGGAGGAGAAGACTGTTCAGCAAGATTTACAGATTAAGGTTACAAGTTTCTTTCATTGCACTGGGGTACCCTGCAGGCTGTATTTAATGAAATCAAATAAACATGGCCCGGCATGTATCCTGTAATTCATAGCTAAAATATTGCTGGATCTTTCCTATTTCAAATCCTCAGCATTTAGAGAAATCATCTCTGCAGGATATTCTGCAGGTTATTGTGTCAACATAGATGTACATGCTCAGTGATTTATCTAACCATGCTGGCCTCATCTTTCATTCCTCCTCCCACAATGCCAAATAAATACTGGGTGACCATCTTGTGACCTCTGCAATTAAGGCTAAACAGACAGATAAACGGGAGGATGCACACTGGAGTCAAGGTAAAAAGAGGTAAAGTCCTCTTTTACTTTACCACAGTGCTGGGGATCCTTTTAGAGACTGAGTGCCCAAACTGCAGCCCAAAAGCCACTTATATATTGCATTCTGCCAACATGATAGTTTAACGTGAATACTGAGGTTTTGCTTCCGGGAAAACAACTCAAAACATATATAGAGACAGATACAGTGGATAGAATTGATTATAGATGAACATTGAATGTTGTTTGCACAATACATTTTGATACACAGATGTAGTGTGTTCCTCTCACTTTGATTTGAGGTTGGATCAACCCCAGGGAAGGGGGTGATAGGAGGATTACACCTACTGATTATTGGCCATTGTCAGCCTTGGTGTGCTAGAGTGAATCTATTCTTGTTTTAATCTCCCTTGTTATCAGAAATGCCATGTCTCTTCCTTTCTGGTAACAAACTCTGGTGAATTCTACTGTGTATGAGAAAGGGCTTAGAGTGCCACCTCTGGCATGCATTCCATAGGTGCGCCACCACTGCCTTACCGTGATAGTGGTCCTTTCTTCCAGTGTACGTCTTCCTGTTTCTCGATGGGTGGACATCTCATTTGCTGATTCTTGTGGATCAGAGATATTGAGTGTAGGTTTTAAACTGCAGAAATCATGTAATGCCATAATTCTGCAAAATGACCATTTCTCCACAATGCTGCCGATTTCAGAGATGAGTTAGGTATCTGCGATGTTGAATAATAGAATTCGGTTAGGCTTTAGTTGTCCTTTGATACTTATAAGGTTATGTATGGAGAGACAATTGCTTTTTTTGCATCTGGTGTGGGGATTTAATATCCCCGTTGCATTCAGAGAATCCATTGTTGGTCTTAAGGGCAGTGTGAGTTTACCGCCTATACTGCAGGATAATTTTTCAAACTGTACACAGCAGTTGTTTCCTTCTCTTAGAGACATGCTAAACGTTTTTTTTAAATTCCACAAGTAGTTCAGTGTATCTTTAAGACAGGGGAACAGTATTGTGGCTACACAAATAGCCCTGTATTGTACTAATTTATATGTTGAGGTTCAGTGCACATTTACCTAGACAAGAATATTACTGTAATTTAGGAGTAAGTAATTCTACCACTCGACAACACTTTCAACAATATTGAGTTTGGCACTATATTTTTCCTTTAAATAAATTACAAGTAAGGATGTTGCAGCATTTGCAGTCTTTATATACATGTTTAGCTTGCCAACCATTTATAAACTGCAGGGTGGCCTTGGCTTATAGTCGGTTATGGGTCCTTGATATTTCTTGTTCCCTGTGCTTATATAGGCTTTTAGGACTGATTTGCTTCATTTGATTTGACATGCTAATAATGTTTATATTATGTACAGAGAGCTGTAGTTTTAAATGGTAAACCAAAGTTGTGTTTTCCACTTTAATTTGTGGCCTGTAATATGACTGTGTCTCATAATTATAACTGCTGTATGGCTTTGGTTGTGAAAGAAAGCAGTTTTGTAAAGAACAGCTCCAAATCAAATACCCTGCTCTGTCTGTTTTTGGGCTAAGCCACAATAGCGCTGTCCGATCCGTCTGTGCGTGAAAAGCTTTTGTTGTTGTTTTTTTTTTTTTTTTTTGAATGGATTCAGGCTGAGGCCACGCTACACCAGACGGCAACACACAGGAAAAGCTTGCACATTTCACGCAATTGGAGTGCATGCAATTTGCAAAAAACCTGATCTTATGCACTCCGAAAATAAATCGCAGAGCAGCACATGCTATAAGGCCATCAATTATTGACATGCACTGTGCTGCGTTTATTACACACAAACTGTGTAGCCTAGCCCTGAAAGTATACATTTAGATCCTAGGGCTTGATCCGTTCATTGTGATTATAGGCAAAACTAGATAAATCATGCTGTATAATTTTTTGTCACCACTAGTAACAATGATTACCACCTATCGTATTAACAGTATTTGAAATAAAAGCATTTCTGATTATATGTGGTTTTCGCAGGTTCCTTTCCCTGTTCTCCTGGAATGGTTTTATACTGAAATAAATTAAACTTAAAGGAGAACTAAACATTTTTTTCACTCCCGAGAACACCAATACTTTGTAAGATAATTCTCTTTTAAGTTGCATTTACATAATGTAAGAAATAGATTCTGTAACTAAAAATGTTTTTGCCAGTACAAGCACAGTAAGCTGCTTGTTACCCTTCAGTTTATTTTCCAGCCAGAATTGTTGATAGCCTAACGGGAGCAATACAAAATAATCAGCTTATTTTTACTGCGTTTTTTTTTTTTTTAAATATTTCTAGAAAAGGATGACAACGTTTCTTAATGTACTTGTTTTTTCCCGTTTGCTCTGGTAGCTCATCAGAAACTCACTGCCAATAAGGTTACAGGTTCAATCCCCCAGAATTACTTTGCTTCATAGGAAATATACTGCAAAGATTACTTTTGTTTTTTATTTGAAAAGCAAAGGAATGTGTGCAGGGACATAGAGTGTTTAAAAGAAAAAGTTCACCAAAAAATAACTACAACCCTATTGCTACATTACAAAAAGTTAATGAAATAGAGTTAACTATCAAAATCCTCTGTTTTGTTTCCAGATATCTATGTAGAAAAACTTTTTTTCAATCACAGTGCCTCCCCTTCCCATCCCCACTGGGAACATGAATGTAGAAGCTCTCCCCCTAAGGAAAGCCAGATTTTCCAATGCTTTCCCTAGCAGTAAAACACCTTCCAATGTTCAGTTAATTTAACAGGGGCACTGAAACAGTTTGAGGTTGGCAGCGTGATTTACTTATAAAAGTAGATTATAAGATTGTTTTTACTCTCACTTTTATAATTAATGAATATGTAATTAGTGTTGAAGTCTAATTTGCCGGAGTGTAAAGGGGTGGGGATTTAATTATAAACAGCGTAAACCCAAAATACATTTGTCAGCATGGAACCATAGTACATAGAAGTGTGAGAGTTGTCTCTATTTAATAACCCATTTGTGGTCTTCAATTAAAGGTACAGTTGCTTTTTGGGTGAACATTTCCCTTTTATAAACAATTTCACACTCCTAATTCTCTGTCTGAGAGGCGGGTCCCACAGTGCTCTAATATGAGTGGCTGGCTGCTTTTAGGGGGCAGGCTGCAGCTTTCTTGTATTTCTCTACTGTGCACTAGAGGGCATGTAAAGTAATGTGTACACATAAAGTGCCCATACACTACTTTAGACATTTGTCTAATCTATCAACTTGAGATCACAAAATAAGAGGGCCAAATTGGATTATCTTAAGATAAGAGCCACTGATTGTAAAATGTAGACATTTGCTAGATTAGATGTTTGTCAATAAATGGACAGCATTAGATCCCTGAGAGGAGTTATGAGAGCTGAACCCTAATACCCACGGGTTTATTTCATAAATCAATAGCCACAGCAAAGGTAGAGTTGAGACACACCTTGTTGTGCCTTTGTTAATGTGCACTGTCTATTTGGACAATGTGGTCTGGTAACGTTAGTTCTCATTTAATGTGGTAATAGATGGATCAATATTATTAGCCCATCTCAGCCGATAATCTTGATCTGAAGAAATGTTAACCCATCTCGATAAGAAAATTAGGCCGATTTTAAGGCCACGTACAGAGTGATAGTCAACTTATAATTTCACTACATCTATGGCCACCATTAGACTTTTATGAGGTTGACATCATCAGACAGAACACCATGGAAACCAAAAACAGACATCAAAAATATGATTGTTCTCAAGGAATCTTTCAAGTCCCCTTTATGTTGGGAATCGCCTGAATTTTTTGGCTTTAACATTGTTGATCTTTCAACTATATAATTTGGTAAATGACAGACATAATTGCTTGACTATTGCTGTGTGATAGGAAGTGTTTCCCCCCCCCCCCAATAATTTGTTAAAGTGAGTCATTAAATTATTTTAATTGTTTTTTCTGTTAAACAGGGAGAAAAAAAACATCAAATCTGTGTGCTAAAGCTTTATTAAGCTCATTAATTTAAATATATTACTTGTAAACATGAAGACTTCCACTGATTTTTCAGGAGTATTGAAGCAGTGCTCTTAGTTTATTTCTTGGAAGCTGAACAGAAGATATTGGTTACATTTTAACATAAACGCTACATGCAGAGATCATTAAACCAGTGTGATGGTGCAATGAAATGAGGCTCCGAAATGGAACTGTTGCAACCGCATTAATATTTATTACTTCATTTCTAAGCCTTTCTTGGTATACAGCTTGGCAAAATGGTAAAGGTAAGTCATGTGATAACTATTCCTTGATATAGTTGTCTTGGTTTAATAGTAATTGTACTAATAGCTAACCTTTTTAGCCCATGTAATAGGTGTTAAGTCCAAGTGATAACATATATATAGTAACATAGTAATTGAGGTTGAATAAAGACATATGTCCATTAAGTCCAACCTTTTCACCCTCCTGTTTAACCCTACCTAACAGTTGATCCAGAGGAAGGCAAACCCCCCCCCCCACCCCAGGTTTAGCCTGAAACATGTCGCAATAAATAGTTTGAAGTTTGAACTACTGCTTCGAGTCCCCTTCCTATTTATCGTATATGTGACATATCTGATAACTGCAAGGTCGGAGCAGTTGGAAGGTGTGGGCTCATTCGACATACCTGGAGAGCAGTGTGCAACACCTGTTGATTTGATTATTCTGACTCAGTTTTGCTTCATTTGTTTCCTCTGATTAACCTGGGGTTCACCAAATGGTTTCAAAATACAACTCTTAACATTCACTGACTGCCCTCTGATGTTGAGTACTTATGGGGAATAGTGGGAGTATAAGTTCTTCTACATCTGTAATAGTGTTACCAAATCTGCTATTTGACCAAAGCAGCTATTTATATTATCTATTTATAGGCACTAACCAGAAACTATTCTGAAGCTTTGTTAATTAGAGAGAGCTACCAAACAGCACAAGGATCCTGTACCTAAACTGCCCATTCAGGCAGCTCAGTCAAGCCCCAGGCTACTTACAGATTTCAGGCTGACATGCCACATAGCCTACAAGCTCAGTTTCTAGAACTGTTTAATATAGCCAAAGTTCCCCAGCAAAACTTTATAGTGTCTCATAGACACGCCCATAAAATATGATTGGTTCTAGATCCAAAAACCAATTGGATTTAAGATTTGTTTTAGACCAATTAAATTTGTGGGGTGGGGTGTTAAGGGGACACTATAACCAGTAAGAATGGTTAGATCAGCATTTATTGAGCAACTAACTGTCAGGTTTTGCCATTATAAAAGACCTGTAAGAGATAGGCACCTGGCTGGGCATTACAGCTCTCTATACGATGGCCATTATTGAGACTTGGTACCTATGAAAACTGAATAAACTTTATCAAAAAAAGGCAGTGAAAGTGTACTCATGAGGAAGACTATAGGAGTTTAAAGTGTGGTGGTGAAATGTTATGTATTAAAGCCATCTTACAATACAAGTGCAGTATTTTAATTGTTAGTGCAGTGGTCAGATTCTAACAAATTCTGACTTTTTGGACTCCATCTTCAGTTACCTTTCGTCCACAGATTTCAAGTGGAAATCTGCAGAAAGATCGGAGCCACAAGGTGGAAGGCTTCAAACCTTTCTATCATTCAGTTGTTCGATTGTAGCAGAGATCCGATCAGAGGAACAACTGCCTGTGTATGGCTAACTTCAGAACAGAGCCATTTATGGTGTAGGTGGCACAAAGATTTTTAAACCCCAAATGTTCATTACATTTATCAACATTGAATCTCATCTGCCACTCTGCTGCCAGTTTTGATAATTTATCTAGGTCATCTTGCAGAAATCGCACATCATTTGAAGTTTCCAAAGCTCTGCATAGTTCTGTGTCAGCATACAGCATAAACTCCCAACAAACCCAGAGAAATGAATTTTAAGGAGTTGACATCTTAGTAAAGAAGTAAACATGAAAGGTATAAATTGTTATGAAGAGAAATTGTGCTGTTAAATATGAATTTATTATATACGAAGTTATGTTGCTTGTATCTCTTTCCCACATACATTGTTTATTTATTATATTACTGCTTATAAATGTAATAGGCAGTCTGATTGTTTTCTGATTTCATCAAGTTTTGATTCTTATCTCTTAAATTCCACATTCCAATCCTCCTCCAAAATTGATTGTGGGATGTAAATTGGCTAAATCCTGCAAGCTTTATAAATCGGGTGTGGGATTTCGTTTATTCACATGCATAAAATTGTAGCACAGGGCTGAATGAGATGTGCATTATTGTTTTCCTCTTTGGATAGGAGTTGTATAAAAAGGGAGTAAGTTCCTTCTATTCTGAAAAGTTAGTATATTAGAGGGTTCTGTGACCAAGGCACAGTAGACAATATACCACCACGCGTTTTTTTTTAATCATTCATTCATTGGTTAAATGTGGTAATATATTATCTACTGTTTTGTTATTAGATTTGTGAAGCAATGATGACTAACTAGCACCCAGCACCAGCATATATAATAATTGTGGTGTGCGGAGTTCATAAGAACACTTACTGTACTCAGCCATGTTACCAGCTTGTAATCATGTGGCCAGCCTCTGTCTGTATTAATAGGCTCCCCTTCTTTTTTTATGTCTGAGCAAATACTTTCTTTTTCCAAGCATTAAGTCTTAAGTGAGCATGCTTCTCCTCTGGAGCAGAGGGGAGAAGCAGAGGGTTAGATGATGTTACTCAACTTACTGGAAGAATTTAAAAAATGTAGATAAAAATGTAAACATTCATTACCATAGAATTTCTCATAGGCTGAAGCTAGATTTGTGATCCAGGCTAAATTTTAAAGAGCATGTGCACCCTTAAAACTAAAATCTGGGGAATCGGCAGTCATCTGCCTACAACGCAAATGGCTATTTTTATAATTTTATTACATGCATTTGTTGTGATGTCAGCAGTCACAGCCTTGATTGACTGCATGTGTACACAACTTTAAACATTGGAAAGATATCATTATTTATGCTCTTCCTTATGAGATTAATATTGAAAGGAAATGTGTGGGCCCAATGGTATGATAACTTGTAAACCTTTACACGGGGTGTAATAGCCTATGTTTATCTAATCTAGATTTCTGTATTTCAACCTCCTCCACTCCCCAGGTTTTGTTTTTGTTATAACTCTTATCATAACAGAAAATGGACTGGTAGCACAGTAACAATATGTCTGACATTGTTTATTTATTCTACTGTCCATTGTTGAACAGGTTTGATTACATGTTCTTTGGTAAGTTTGAATAAATAAAATTAGTCCTAAAAAAAAAAAAAAAAAAAAAGATTTGCATCTTAAAAGGCAAGCTAAAAGGACTGAGAGGTTTAGGTAGTCTCAATGGGTTGGAAGTATTCTTTAGTATAGTGTCCTTTTAAAGGATATGTCCAGCAAAAAAGTAAGTATGTTTCTAAATGATTTACTGAAGAACAGGAGGTAAATGCACTCTCTTAGTAAATCTTCCAGGAGAGGAGGAGACACTTACCGCGCGGACCTGACTTCGGAGCTGCAGCGGGTCTGCGGGTAAGTGTCTCCTCCTCTCCTGGAAGATTTACTAAGAGAGAGTGCATTTACCTCCTGTTCTTCAGTAAATCAGATAGAAACATGCATACTTTTTGCTAGACATACCCTTTAACAGCTGCATCTTTGCTGGTGTTGTAGTGTCTGTTTTATAAATGGAAGTTCTTTTACTATTGGAGGAAGTGCAGAATTTTTTGCTCTAAGACATAGACAATGCAAGTCCTAACTTTTCCTTTTAATGAGCAAATAATATTATCTCTTTAAATGTCAGTCTGAAAACATTAATTTAACTGTAAACACAGAGCATAATTATGAGCAATGCCTTTCCTATAAATAATACGGTTCTCTGTTTCTTTAGAAAAGCTAATGGCCTATCAACGTGAATTTCATGCACTAAAGGAACGTCTGCGTATAGCTGAACACAGAACTCTACAACGCTCTTCTGAACTTCATGCAATTTTTGACCATTTTCAGAGACTAATAAAAGAAGCAAATGGTAGCAGGGATGCATTAAGCCTCTTTTCAGGTAATGAAATACATAATTTTGCACACATTTGTAGCCTCACATTTATTTTATTATTGTTCACTTGCCTTTTTGTCTTTTGGAAAGATTTTTTTTAATATGTCTCTGTTGTATTCAGTTAGACCAACTGGATTTAAAGTTTAGTTTTTGAAGATATTTTCGCTAGTCATCAGACTGGCTTTCTCAATTCAGAATAAATGTACAAGAATCTGTTGTCAATATAAGTACCCTTAAAAGTCCCAATCAGCAAATCACAGCCAGGTGTTAGGGACTTTCAAGGGTACTTTTAAGTTGGTTATTTTAAATAACAAAAAGTTGAGAGATTGTACATTCAAATCTAGATACCTTTGAAACTGACCAGTTAAACCAACATGTATTTGTTGAAATATGCTAACATATACATAACATTCTATAACATTGAAAATGTTTCATGGTCCCCAAGGAACTAGGCACCATGTGATATTTAAAGGACAACTCCACCCTCATAAGAACATATTTTCTCTGTCACCCCAGTGGCAGCACTTCACCAGACTGGGATATCCCTGGCTCACAGGAAACGCACGGCTTAAAAGTCCTCCCATCCTCCACTCCTTGTTTTTTGCGTTTCCTGTGGCTAGGAAAGCATGGTGTACGGTTGTCTCAGGGCTTACCTGCCATTCTGGTGCTTCCAGGACAGTTCTCTCTCTCTCTCTGTCTCCTGATGCCTTCCAGATTAGCTGCAACGAGTTTGCCATGGAAGGGCCTAATGACCGGGCAGTGCAGATGTTTAGACTCTGTGTCTATTCCTGTTTTCGTTTGCAACATGCTGTATATTCTGCAGTGGGACGCGTGCGCGGGCATATGCGCGTGCGGCTCGTTTTCTTCCGCCTTAGTGTTCGGCCGGGTAAGTTCGGGCCTGGACGTAGGGCGCTCATAGCTGGCCGTAGTACTGCCTGTAGGACCGGCGCGGCGGTTTCCTCTGCTTGGGTGGCCGTCAATGACGTCACTCTCGCGCGTCGCGTGAGTACTTCTGGGCAGCGTGGTGATCTATTCTTCCGGTTTGGACCCGGAAGAGTCTGTGTGCCGCGTGGGAGGAGGTTTGTTTTATTGCTGCCTCCAGCCAAGTCTTTTGTCTAGCCTGAATTTGCTAGGTTATTGGACTGTCAGTGTCTGTAGTTGTGGAGAGTTGGGGTGAGTACTCCTTCTCTTTGTTGGTGTCCTCAGTGGATGTATCCCTGAAGGGTTTGGGGAATACTAACATAATTATTCTTCCCTGCATAGATTCTACTGATGGAGTCTAAGTCAGTGAGCGATGGTCTCCAACAATGTGGGACTAGGTAAGCCCCAGGTAGGTGGTCCTAAAAGAGATGATTTTAGACTAGGTTTTAAATTTTAAATCTGTTCCTTCGGTTTCTCTTTGTTTCTTTTAGTGCCTCGGCCTCAGAAAAATCAAGTCCAAGGGTTCGTCCTCGAAAAGGAAGAAGTCTGGGAAAGAGAAGAACTGCTTCAACTACCAGAAAAAATTACGATGGATAAGCGATGGGTTTGATAAGACAGCGTTTCAGAATCGGTAAAGGAAAACAAAAAGAAAAAGGCCAAGACTAGGCATTTATCGGATGTTTCGGACTCAGAGCAGTCTCAGGGGGTAGACTCGGTAGCATCAGAGGATCAGGAATTTGACTTGAAGAAGAAGTGGATGACTCTGAATCCACCTTTGACCAAGTATAGTCACCCCGTTAATTAAAGCTATCCGAGAAACATTTTCTTTAACGATGGAGGAGCCAGTGGCAGCGTCAGTAGATAAGTACTTTCCAGCCATGCAAAAGAACTCAGTGTTTTTTCCAGTGCACAAATCCTTAAGACAAGTCATTTCATCGGAATGGATAAAGTAGAGAAGAGGGTAGATTTTGGTAACAGATTCTATAAAAAGTACCCTTTTCAAGTAGAAGATGCAGAATCTTGGGAGGCACCTCCAAAGGTTGATGCAGCAGTTATTAGACTGGCGAGGAGAACCACATTACCGGTAGAGGAGCCGCTACCTTCAAGGATCCTATGGATAGAAGGGGGTGATACCAATCTTAAGAAGGCATATATAGCTGCAGGGGCAGCTTGTAAACCTCTATGGCATTAACTTCAACCGCTAGAGCATTGAAAGTTTGGTTGGGGGACCTTCAACATTCAATAGATACTAATGTAAGAAGATCTAAACTTCGGGAAGGTCCAGGAGTGTATCTTTGCTACAGACTTTATTTCAGAGGCTTCCGTTGATTTAGTCAAGCTTTCAGCTAGGTCTATGGCTCTGTCGGTAGCAGCTAGAAGGGCGCTTTGGTTAAAAAATTGGTCAGCCGAGTCAATTCTAAATCTAACTTGTGCCAACTTCCATATGATGGAAAGATGCTATTTGGGGAGAAACTGGATGATCTCATCAAACGATCTCAGGAGGAAAGAGTGTTTTTCTTCCCCAAGAAAGTCGGTCGGTCGGACACTTTTTCCCAAAGGGGCCGGGAAAGGTTTTTTCGTTCCTCAAGGCAGAATAGAGGAAATAAAGAGGCCTTTCGGCAATCGAACTGGAGAGGAAGACAGGGAATGCAGTCCCAAAGGAAACCAGCAGGCTCGTTCCCGAGTACGTCAGGTCAACAATGACAGAGAGCAGGTTCCACCTCTAAGCATAGGAGGCAGATTAAATCGTTTTGCACAGAGGTGGGCCGACTCGATTTCAGATTCTTGGGTAGTTGCTTCCATCCAAGAAGGTTACAAAATAGAATTTATAAAGATGCCGCAGTTTCATCGGTTTATTCCCGCAAAAGAACCTGGAATGTCAGGAAAGAATATCATTTCCCATTATGTAAATCAATTGTTTAAGATAGGTGCGGCGTCCAAGAAGTCCCCAAAAGAGAAAGGGGGAAAGGATTCTATTCCCCGCTCTTTATGGTTCCAAAATCTTCAGGAGATTTAAGGCCGGTATTAAATCTCAGGAAGCTGAACAAGTTTTTGAAACTCAGAAGATTTAAAATGGAATCGTTACAAACAATTCTTCAAGCAATAGACAGGATGTATGGTTGGTGAGCATAGATTTAAAGGATGCCTACTTTCACATCCCTATATACAAAGCCATTGGAGTTTCTAAGATTCATTGCCACGGCATACACCTAGAGTTCAAGTGTCTACCCTTTGGCCTAAATCAGTCCCCAAGGGTGTTTACGAAGATCCTAGTGTCCTTAATAGCCGAGATAAGAGAAGGGAATTCAAATTTTTCATTACCTCAACGACATTCTTTTGGTAGCAGAGTCCAGAGAATTGGCAGAGCTACACACGTCCGAAGTAATAACCATCCTTTCAAGTTATGGTAGGTGATAAACGAAGAAAAAAGCAATTTAGTTCCTTCACAAAACATGGTTTTTTTAGGAGCCCTCTTTTCTACGGCAAGAAATTTAGTTTTGTTACCGGAAAACAAAATAGAGTCAATAACTTGGAAAGTGAAAAGATTTTTAAAGACAGAAAAGATTACGGTGAGACATTGTATGATCATCATAGGGTTAATGGCCTCGTGTATTCCGATGGTGGGAATATGAGGGTTTTGCAGAACCATCTGTTATCAACAGTCAAGGATCCTCAGCTCAATCTTGCGAGGTTGATCATAATCCCGGAAAGGGTAAGACGTTCTCTACGGTGGAGGACAAATCCAGGAAATCTTCAAAAAGGAAGACATATAGAGAACCAGTGAGAATAGAGATCACGACAGATGCATCCGAAGGGGATGGGGGGCACATTCTCAAACAGAGTTTGCCCAAGGAGATTGGAATTACGTAGGAAAACAGTCATCAAATATGTTAGAATTGAGGGCAGTCGGCAAGGCAATACATTGCTTCGCCCATCAGGTTCGTGGAAGACATTTAAAAATTATTTCAGACAATGCACAGTGGTGGCCTCTACATAAAAAAGCAAGGAGGGACGAGAAGCAGGGGTCTAATGAAGGAGGTAACCCCCATTCTAGAGTGGGCAGAAGAAAACTTAAAAGTATTTCGGCAGTGTATTTGCCAGGTCCTCAAAACAAGCTAGCAGACTTCTTAAGCAGAACACACCCGACCAGCCAGGGGAATGGAGTCTTCACGACAATATATTTCAGGCTATTTGCGGGAGGTGGGGGACTCCTATTGTAGACCTCATGCCACAGAAGTCAACTCAAAATGTCGAAAGTTCTTCTCAAGGGTTCCGAACTCTCAGGCGGCAGGGACAGATGCTCTGGGTCAGGATTGGTCCGAAGGTCTCTTATATGTCTTCCCTCCGATACCGATGATTTGGAAAGTTCTCCAGAAGATAAAGAGAGAAGGGTCATTGGTCCTAGCGATTATGCCTTCTGGCCAAGGAGGCCTTGGTTTCCACTTCTAAATTCTTTGGCGTGGAGAGTCCTTGGAAAATCCCAACCTTTCCAGGATGGTTAAGCCAGGGGCCAGTGAAATATCAGGAGAAAGACCACTTGAATTTGATGGCCTGGAAGTTGAAAGGAGTAGGTTGGCGGCGCTAGGCTTACAAGAGCAAGAGGTACAATTACTCTTAAGGGCATGTCCACCCCCAAAACTATAATCCCCCCAACTACTGGCCCCACCATGTAGTGTAGTTTAATCCTTACCTACACATCCCAGCTCCATAGGGTTCTCCTGTAGTCCCCCCCCAAAGTCCCAAAAAATGACTACCAGGAGGCTAGCAGAGTCCATATAGGACACTGCCTGCTAGCTGGCCTCAGGTAGATTTTTGCCATGCGTACTGCAGCCCTTCTCCCCCCTCCCTCTCCCTCCCTCTCCCTCCCGTTCTACTATCTCCCCCTAGCTCAATTCCCCTTAATATTGTGCTCCCCATGTCTCCCAGCCCCAACCGCATATTTTTTTTTTTTAGAAAGCTCCCCAAACTCTTACTTACCTCTCCTCTTTCCTCCGGCGAAGTGAGCTGCCGGCAGCCGCGTCTGTGATTGGCTGCCGCTCAGCCAATCACAGACGCGGCTGCCGGTCCCGCCCCTCTGCTTGCATTTCCTTGCAAGCAGAGGGCCGGGAGCGCGGCGGAGGATCGAGGGGAGGTAAGTAGAGTTTGGGGGGCTTTCTAAAAAATAATTATAGCGGTTGGGGCTGGGAGCCCAGGGGGACCATATATTAAAAAAAAATTTTCAGGCTGGACATAGCCTTAAAGTCAAGGAAAGTTTCTACGTCAAAACATACTATAGAGTCTGGGATCAGTTTGTAAAATTCTCCAAGGAATTGAATCGGAATCCCCTAGGAGCTAATTGATTGTAAGGTTTCTTTTTGCAGGATACAGTTAGGGTTGAGCAATAGTACCCTAAAAGGGCAAGTGTCCGCCCTCTCTGCGATTCTAGACTATCCTTGGGCCACGGATAAACTAATTTCCAGATTCTTTAGTGCGCTGATTAGGGTAAAACCCCCTTTAAGATCATCCTGTCCAGTTTGGAGTCTTCCAATTGTGTTGAAAGCCCTAACCATGTCACCGTTTGAGCCTATAGAGCAAAGCTCGGATTGGATTCTAACACTCAAAACGGTTCTGCTTATTGCTATCACGTCTGCCTGTAGAGTGTCGGAGTTGGCAGCCTTTTCATCTAAAGAGCCAGACACTACTGTCTTTCATGACAGAGTTAGGATTAAGCCTGCCTTTGACTTTTTGCCCAAGGTGGTTACACCTTTTCATTTAGAAATAGAAATCAATTTGCCCGTATTTTGTCCAGATCCTAAGACGGAAAAAGAACAAAAACTTCATTCCTTAGATCTGGTAAGAGTTTTGACCTACTACCTTAAGAGAACAGAGTCATGGAGGAAGTCGGACAGGCTCTTTTTGATTCCTAGAGGATTCAGGAAAGGGGAAGCCCCATCAAAGGCAACCTTAGCTTCTTGGCTGACTCAAGCCATTGCAAAGGCCTATCAAGTAAGAGGCGAGGCGGTTCCAGTTGGTCTTAAGGCTCACTCAACTAGAGCAGTTTCTACCTCGTGGGCCCTCGATTCGAAAGTTCCATTAGAGAACATTTGTGAAGCCGCTAAATGGTCATCATGGAAGACCTTTGTGCGGCACTATCGCCTAGATGTTGCAACAACCGACAAAACTAAGTTCGGTCGGAGAGTGTTGGAGGCGGTAATTCAACAGTGAAAAAGTAGGTTTATTTCCCTCCCTATATTTAGCTTGGCTATGTCCCAGTCTGGTGAAGTGCTGCCACTGGGGTGACAGAGAAAACACGAAATTGTTTACAACATACCGTAATTTCTGTTTCTTGTCACCTTCCATGGCAGCATTCACCAGTGGATTTCCCACCCTTTGTTTCTGTTGACTATGGTTTAATTGTTATGATTGTGTTTCCTATGACAGCTTTATAATAAAGACAAGGAGTGGAGGATGGGAGGGACTTTTAAGCCGTGCGTTTCCTGTGAGCCAGGGATATCCCAGTCTGGTGAATGCTGCCATGGAAGGTGACAAGAAACAGAATTTATGGTATGTTGTAAACAATTTCGTGTTTTAGAAAGAATGACCTCTTTAACATATGTTGATATATCATAGTTTGTCCTATGAATTCATTACTGGATGCCTCATGGAAACTGAGCAATTTAGAAACTTGTACTGAGCCTTTACAGAGACTGGGCATGCTCAGAAGAAGTAGACAGGGGATTAACATTCGGTCATTGGCTGTGATGTCAACTGTCAAATCCATAACTGACAGTTGCTAACTGGAAGAACCAGGAAGCAGAAACAGGGGAAACAGGACATTGTGCAGGATTTCAGGTTAGATTTCTATATTTCAGATTTCAAACTATTACAGTTTAGGGTGGGGGGGTGATCTGTAAGTTTGTTGGTAAGAGCCTATAAACATGGTAGCTTTTCCACTTATATAATTGTTACTTTGCCAACAAATTTCCTTTAGGATGTCCTACATTTTATGTAGGAAGTGGGGCATTTAAAGGGCATCTATAGTGGGAAAATTAACTTTTTTCTTTCTTTCTTTCCATATGTTCTATAATTTCCCACAACCCCCAGTGTCTTCACTTTTTTCAGATTTCCTCTGTCCTGATATACACCAGTTAGAAGAATACTGATTGCATTCCTCTACTCCTACTTGGACTGTCAATCAAATCCCTATGACGTGATTCCCCCTCCCTGCTCTGTAATAAACATAAAGATAAGAGCATTAGCAGGGGGAGAGAGGTAGATTTGATGGTAGAGATAAGGCTGCACTTGACCCCCCTTCTTAATAGCTTTCACTGATTGATGATGGGTCACAAAGTGAGAGATCGTAAACTGTACTGTTCTCCTTCTTCTTCCGTGTCTCCAGGATAGCTTGCTTTCTATTGGCCACTGTGCATGGGTTTGTTTTTCAGGATGTTGAACTTTTAACTCCTACTGCACATGATAAGCTTGTCGGTTAGCCGTAGTTGAGACATGGAGGAGGTAACAGGGGTAAGGGGGTAATGCTGCACAGAGATCTGACACCATGGTTAAACAAAGTCACTGACAGAGATAGGATTAAGGCAGCACAGAGTACATGAATTTAACTTTGCAAAGGGGAAATGTGTTTTTTTCACTATAGATGCCCCTTAATCATTTTATTTTCCTTTTATTAAAGGGGAAGTTCAGACAAAAAAAATCCCTAAAAGATAGAAAAAAATAGAATATGGTACCTGACCTCTCTTACATCCGTCAGCAATGTCGATGAACCCAGTAAAATCCAAACAAACTGCAGGACATCCTTGTTGTGGACCCCTATAGAACTTTCATTTGGAGCAGTTGGTGAAGGAGAGCCTGGATGGACTCTATGGCAGTAGCAATCTGCGCATGGGTAGATCTCCCGGCAGTCAGTGTAATAGGATGAACATTTGCCTGCACGAGGAGAAGACTGTGTAGAGGTTGGAAATGTTGATGTACTGTTTTGCTTTACTGGGGTTTTTTTTGTTTTTTTTTAGATGAAACTCAGAAATTGCTAAGAGATTTAACTGATAGAAAAACTCTTCAAGTGCCAAATATATACTATCATATGCCTCACTTATTAAATCATGAAGGAAGCCTTCAACCTGCTGTGCAGGTTGGCCTTGGACGAACAGGAGGTATGTGAGATACGTAATAAAATTGACTTCTGGACTCGTTTTGTAATTGAAGAAGTGTTATAATTCAACAAAAATTCACCAGCATAATTATAACGGTAAATGTTAAAGGACAATTATACTCACCTTCCCTCCGCTCCTCTTCCTTGTTCTTTAGCTTTTACCAAGGGTGAGGACCTGAACCGCTAAGTCCTCACCCCTGGGTTCGCGCAGCCTACAGCAGAGTTTCAGAGCAACGCTGCTTTGGTAGGCTCCGCTCCCTCCTCCCCGTCGGCGACGAGGCCAATAGGAAGGCATGCTTAATTGCCCAAGTTATAGGATTTATGACTGTATGTAATTTGTTGGTCTAAAGTGATGTAAACACACTTTTGAGCATAATTTACAGACTGTGTACTTTTCGACCCATTAAAGAGTCAAGAAAGAAAGACATTAGCAATGACCTAATAGAATCAATTTTTTAGATATTATAGGCTACCCCAGCCCATCCCCAACCGCCAAGTTAGATTTCTATAAAAAAGCAGAACAAACATACTTACAGTCCCTCATTTATGTGGCTGTCTCTGCCCTGCCCTGTGTTTGGCAGAAGTTGAAAATGGGATAGACCGGCAGCCTCATCTGTGATTGGCTGAGAGGCCAGTCTAACTTGGCGGTTGGTGGTGGGCATAGGTGGCCTACACTACAGAAAGGAACATTTATAGGTGGGGGGTGAGGCTGCATGGTGGGATCCGGAGGGTGGGAGGGAGGTGGGGGGGGAGAGCTCCCTTTTGCAAGTCACAATCCTCCATAAGAGCAAGGAGGAGGCAGAAACCTTTTCACACACAGACCGCTCCTACACTTAAAATTTCCTGGACTTTAAACAGGCACTTAGAACCATAAGGAGCAGAGATGTAAGGTAAGGATTTTTTTGTAACTACACAGTGGTGGGTTAATTTTAGTTTTGGGGTGGACATGTCCTTTATCATACCAACAAATTTACCTTTCGTTCACTCTGTGGAATGCACAGGAAAATTTAAAAAAACATTTTAAAACTCTGTAGACCTCGGTTAGCATGTTAAATGTTCATGACATTACAATGAAAAAAAGATTGGACTTGAGGCTTGTTGGAAAGGATATAAGGAGAAACCCTCTTCTCTCTTTAAAATAACATGGCAGCATGGCTTGGGTTTGCAAAATTGAGTATGTGAACAAACCACATGAATTCAAAAACAATGTCCTTTGGGTAGACGAAAAAAAAATCACATCAGCACAAACACCAACTGTCAATGTTGAAGGGGTGAGCTTTGCATTAACACGTTCTGCAAAACTCAATAAACTGAAATAGCATTGTAAGGAAGAGTAAGTCTAAGGGGGGATGTAGTGTATTTTGCAACCTACCTGCACTCATTCATGTTATGTTTTACCCACTTTGTGACTTGATAAATCGAGAAAATGCAAACAATAATTTGTGAGTTTTTGTGGGGCTTAAAAGACACTATTGAAGGCTGGAACTAGCGCAGAAACCATTGCAAACATTATTTCTTTGCTTGTGCTGCGCTTAATCGAAAGAATTTGCAAAATGGTGCAAAAAGTGAAAAACCCTTGTTAATTCTTGCATTGGTTATTGCGTCACCCCTGTTAATTCCTCCACATCTATGTGAGCAGTCATACAAAAATGATTACTTCAAGTTATTGCTTCTAAAGGTGGTTCTACAAGTTATTAATAGGTTTTACATTTTTATACACTACATTTTGGCTACATTATTGTAAAATAATTCATGCAATTACATTTCTTGTGTGTTTTTACACCTGAGGTTAGATTCAAATAATTTTATTTTCAAACCTATAAAGAGCTGTTTGCTTTATGTCTTGATATGTTAAAGCAGGGTGATACATTCTTTCAATTATAGATCTGGTACAGGCTGAAATTACGCCACACACTAAGCTTGTGTAACTTAGTATTTTCTGATTTTAAAAGGTTGTAAATAGAAGGGGAAAAAATTAGATCCCCTCCTTTTTTTTTTGAAACAGTGTTGTATTGAAATAGAGAATAGTATAATTTAATTATGAAGTAAAATTTACAGGAAAAGTCAGAATATTAGAGCGAGAAAATTTTGGGCAGTTCTTGTGGGGTCTGGCCAAACCATATTAATCACCCGGGATGTTGCTTTTTTATTGATATTGTTGCATAATATCTGTTCCAAAAGGATAGGTTCGGGTGGTTGCATGTCTGGCAGTGAAACTGTATTAATAATAATAAATAACCTGTGCACTTCTTTAATGTAATACCTTTTTTTTCTTTAGTGTCTGTAGTTATGGGAATTCCTACTGTAAAAAGGAAAGTTAAATCTTACCTAAAAGAGACTTTACATTCTTTGATTGATAAACTGTCGCCAGAAGAAAAACTAGACTGTGTTATAATAGTCTTCATTGGAGAGGTAACTACTTTATAAGAATACAAACAATGACTTGGTTTGTGGCTGCATATACGTTATCAATATACTGTATGGAGCAAAGCCTTCTTATAAAAGAAGGTATCTTGCAGTCTCATGCTATATGAATAGCATTGCCCACAAAATCAAAGTAGTAATTTCTTACTCCCAGGTTTCCCAGAGTAAGGGACGAAGATATGCAAAATTTCTCCTATGTCCTATGGCTAATTCAGAACCACTGGCTTATGCAATACAGCCTATGGTATAGACCCAATCATCTGACCTGCAGACATGAAATGTTTCGATCTTGTTAGATCTCGTCGGTGCAAGATACAGATTCATGGCTCTATGGGTTGGAAATTGGGAGCTCAATATACCAGGCAGTTATATAGCTTGAGAGGTGGGCCAAAAGGAGCAAAAAGCCCTCCACAGAACATAAATATGGAGCAGAGAGCCTTCTTATAACAGAAGGTATCTTGCAGTCTCATGCTATAAAAATAGCATTGCCCTCGAAATCTAAGACACAAGATTTCCCAGAGTAAAGGGTAGAGATAGGCAAAATTTATGGCTAATGCATGTATGCAGAACCACTGGCTTATTATCATGCAATACAGCCTATGGTATAGAGCCAATCATCTGACCTGCAGACATGACATGTTTCGATCTTGTTAGATCTTGTCAGGGCATTATACAGATTCATGGCTCTATGGGGGTAGGACTTTTTTATGCCTAGGTGCTTCCCGCAAGTAAGAATGTTCTACCTAGTATGTGTTCTGTGGAATATTTAAATGATACATATGATCCGATCTGTTGGACATATGCCTATATATGTTGTATTTGGGATTAGGTTTAGAGTGTTAAATAGAATGAACAGATGTGGGTAATACGATCCTGATAAGTCGCTGAAACATCCTTAAAAATCAAAATTTGTATCCAGCCAGAACAACCCCACAAAACTTAAACGGCAACTGTGGTCTAAAAACAAGTTGGGGTTAAATGAAAGCCTGCAGTATTTCCTTTAAAATGAGCCGACAATCACATCTCTGGCTGGACCCTGTGAGAAATTTAATTGGGGTGAATGTTCAAACTTCATGCTTCCAGTAGGTTGAGTGACATCATCTGACCTCTGCCCCACCTGTCTGCCCCAGGGGAGGAGCATGCTCAGTTAAGACTTAATGCTGGGGAAATCAGGAAGTACAAGGGGGAAAAAATGACAGTTGAGAAGGAGAGCCTATTAATGCAGGCAGAGGCTGGTCACATGGCTGAAAACAGGAAGTGTTCAAGCAGGAAGTAATATTACTGACCTAGAGATGTGATTTAGGTTTTATTTTGAAGGTGTGATGGAAGGCTTTTTATATAATCCTTACTAGTTTGGAAGAGTTCAAGACCACAGTTACCCTTTAAAAACAGTTATAGTTACAAAGCTGAATACCCCTTCTAGATTGTGAGAAGCTGCTCGTTTCCTGCTTATGACCCCATTTCCCTCACCTATCCTCTTTCCCTTTTTCACTGTACTTTGATTTTCAACTCTTTACTCAGTATTACTAACTGCTGTAATTGTGTCTAAGCACTTTATTTTCAATAAACTCCCATTTAAAAAAAAAAAAAAGTTCCCACTTTCTTTCCAGTTCCACAAATCTTGTCCTTTATATAGAATGGTGTGCGTGAAAAACTTGCCTCACAATCACCCCTAGGAGGGGGGGCACATTTTACAACCCCCCCCATATCATATATTTTTAATGTGTAGTCACCAATAAATTTGTAAATTTACTTTTGAAGTTCGACCATCAATGCCCCTTAAGTGTGAGAATACATGCATTATGATTTAGGGCATTGTTGCCCATTAATATGTTTTTTTCAGCAATATTTATGGTGGTTTGTTTTTTTTTTGTTACAAACGGCAATAAAATAAATGGTGGTCTACATTGTATAGCGTAAAGACTGATCATAAATAAAATTACATCTTGTTTTATCTTTTTAAAGGAGATTAAAAAGGGGAAAAAATGTAAACTGCAATTTACTTTTTCCCCCCAGACAGATCTTGAATACGTACACAGTGTTGTTGCCAATTTGGAAAAAGAGTAAGTTTATGAAATTGTGTTTGGCCACAAAATCTTTTTGTTTTTAAGCTATGATCCCTATCCTGTACAAAAAAAGACAAACTAAAACAGTACTTAAAATATATAAAAAAACTTTTTAAAGGTGCACCCAGAGATACTGCTAGCTAACAAACACAAAGCAAATGCTTAACTTTAAGTGCTTTAAGTACACAATTTGGGGCATTTTTCAGGTAAAATTGGGCTTTAGCCTTAACTATTTTAGCAAAATCAAATTATTGATCATCAAACCCAGTTTTTTATCCAGTTTAAAAAAAAAATGTTTTATAGCAAAGGCTAACTGACAAGCCTTTCCTAAAAGTATTGGTATTCATGAAATTAAAGCATTTGATCTGGTCAGTGATGGAAATCAATAAAAATGATTGCCACATCTTTTGAATAGTTTGCTATCCCATATGTATAGCTCTAGCATGATATGTGTATCTAACGGATCCTCAGTATGAAACAGGATCCCTTATGTGCTCCCTTATCACTCCCCAGCGCTACGATCTGCAGCATGGAAAGGGTTAACAACCATATAAAGTCCAAAATAACATTGGTTTTGTGACCCAGCAGAGACACATTTGCTAGTATTTAAGTGTGCACATATCTACCATCTTCAGTAAATTCACAGTTATCTTGTTGCATAAATTACTAAATCATGTCTTTAAAACAGATTTGCCACAGAAATCAACTCTGGTTTAATAGAAGTAATATCTCCTTCGGCAACCTATTATCCTGACCTAAACAATTTAAAGGAGACATTTGGAGACTCAAAGGAAAGAGTTAGGTAAGTAACAATACAGGATCATTCCTTATCCTAGGAAAACACATACTGGATTGAAGGCATGCAGCAACTCGCACACCTCAAAGTAAAAATTGCTTGCAGGTATTTAAAAGATTGAGAAGTCATGCCTCTTAAGACCAGGTTTGCGGCAGCTTGGAATGTCTCGCAAAAGATACCAGCACATCTGCCACAAGTGGAATAATGTACCAATAGTATCAAATTTTGTGGAACCGTTTAACGCCAGCTAATGCAACGTACCAGGAGCAGTTATTGTTATATAACATTAGAAGTACCATTGCATCCGTGCAATCACTAGATTTTGGGATGAAACTTTTTTTATTTCAAAATGACACAAAAAATACATTTTCTTAAAGCTGTGATACTGTATAAAGTGAAAGTGACCTAGTATCCCACAATTTCTGGTCTGAAAATGTTGATTTGTAGAATTTTACACATAACTGAAATATATAGGCATATTTTTAATTTTTCATGTCTGCCATCTATTTAGGTGGGTTAACACCAAATTGCTTATTGGATATTTCAAATATATTTATTTTGGATTAGATATACTATTGGCTTTTGGTGTGTTCTTAATATGGACATACAGAAATTAGAATGCAAGGTGAATCAATCATATACATCTAAATCAAAATGATTGATTATTGCATATCAACTGAGCAGTTTGATTTTAATTTCATTTTCTGTATTATACTAACAGGTAGATTTCAATAAAAGTTCTTATCGTTTAAAATGGTGCTAATTTTACCCCAACCAATCAGATCTTATTTAAAAGCTAACATCTGATAGGTTGGGGTAAAATTAGCACCATTTTAAACGATAAGAACTTATATTGAATAACCCTGCTAGTTTTTTTTATGCAGTTTCACTAGCTAACAATAAGGGTCTGGTGCCATAATTTATACAAATGTTTGCCTGTGCAGTTAATTTGCAGAAACTTATCAGATTTAAAGGGCATGTCCACCCTAAAAATCTTTTTTTTAGATTTAAATGACCTCTGCCCACCCCCAATCGCCATGTTATTTTTAAAAAAAAATGATCAGAACTGTACTTACAGCCATTTTCTTCCAGGGCGCACTGATCCAGCTCCCTGCTTGCAAAAACTTGCAACCAGGGGCCGGATCGGGAGCCGCATCTGTGATTAGGTGAGAGGCAGCCAATCACAGATGCTACTGCCGTCAATGGAGAACGCCCGCAGGAACAAAGGGCTGTAATTACTTTTTTTATTTTTAAAGAAATAACTCGGCTGTTAGTGGTGGGCAGGGGGCATCTACAATATATGAAAAGGAATTAACGCTAGGTGGAATGGCAGCAATGGATGGATCCAGATGGTGGGAGGGGGGGGGGGGAATGGCCTCCCCTGCGCATGTTACACTACATCCTGGAGACTACAGAAGAGGCAGGAACATTTTGCAGCAAGACAACGCTCCACTCCTCAGTTTCAGTTAATTCAGTTAATGCCCAAATATTATAGGTTTTTACAAAACTGAATTCAATTCAGAGATATTCAAATGGAATATGCAACCCACAATTATGTTTTTGTTGTGCATTTTAGTATTTGCAAAATGTTAAAAAGGAACCTGTCAAAGGTATGGTGAAGGTTACAAGTCAGTTAAAATGATTGCAACATATCTTCTTAGTAATTCAATAACCCATATGAATAGCTTTACCTAAAGTTGCGACTCTAAAAGGTAAATAGTATAAAAGTATAAAATCACTCTAGCACACTGGTGTTGGATATTGCCAGACAATAGGTAGGTGCAATCCTCTCAAACCCCTACCCTGGGCATTAAGGTAATCCAAAAGAAAAGCAAAGGAGCACACTACTTCTGTGTATCACAGTTTATTGTGCAAAGAGCAACGTTTCAGAGAGCCACATTGCACTTTTTTTTCTTAAAGGGCATGTCCGCCCGGAAATTAAACTTTTAGGATAAGCTAGGTACCCCTTGCCCACCTCCAACCGCCGATATATTTCTTCCCCAAAAATGCCTAAATTGATACTTCCCTGCACATGCCTCAACCTTGTTAAGGTTAGTGAAGAAACAGGCACCGAATGAATCACTGACAGCTTCTACTCTTCAGTTTCCTGGACTTTGAAAAGGCATTGCAGGAGAACCGTTTGAAGCAGAGATGTAAGGTAGGATTTTTTAACTACACAGTGGGGCAAGTATGGGGTTAAATTTTAGTTTCGGGTGGACATGCCTTTTAATAAAATGTGATACACAGATTTAGTTTGCTTCTCCGCTTTTCTTTTAACTTTGGACTCAAAAGGTTATACTGTGTTAACTTATTTCTTAGCAAAACTTCTTGTCAGTAAGGTAATATTAGTCGGAACCAAATTATAGCACCAGAAAATACCCTTTATATAGCAACACTCAATGATCCATATCAGAATAAAGAATATTAATAAAATACCTTTAAGGGTATGTCCACCCAAAATAACATTTTTGTATATAAGATTCCCCAAGGGCTCTCCCAGCCCCAACCGATATGTTTATATCTTTAAAAAGCTCCCCAACCTCTACTACCTCTCCTCTTTCCTCCGCCGCGCTCCCGGCCCTCTGCTTGC
Organism: Hymenochirus boettgeri; assembly: GCA_019447015.1. Taxonomy (NCBI): domain Eukaryota; kingdom Metazoa; phylum Chordata; class Amphibia; order Anura; family Pipidae; genus Hymenochirus; species Hymenochirus boettgeri. The sequence goes on along the minus strand of CM033470.1, from coordinate 231,211,811 downwards.
AGGAAATGCAAGAAGGGGCGGGACCGGCAGCCGCGTCTGTGGTTGGCTGAGCGGCAGCCAATCACGGACGCGGCTGCCGGCAGCTCACTTCGCCGGAGGAAAGAGGAGGGTAAGTAAAGTTTGGGGAGCTTTTAAAGATATAAACATAGCGTTGGGGCTGGGAGCCCAGGGGGAATCTTACATATGAAGGATTTCATGCTAGGGGGAGGGAGAGGGAGGGGGGAGAAGGGCTGCAGTACCATGCAAAAATCTACCTGAGCAAGGTAGGAGGCAGAGCCTTCTAGCCTCCTGTGGGCAGTTTTTGGCACTTTGGGGGGGGACTACCGGAGAACCAGATGGAGCTGGGATGTGAGGTAAGGATTACACTACACTTCATGATGGGGCCAGTAGTTGGGGGATTATAGTTTTTGGGGGTGGACATGCCCTTTAATTCATTATCAGGTATAGGGGAAAATAGACAAAATATCAGACCAAAGACAGAAGCTCAAATTAATTAAAAACATCCTAATTAAGATCAAGAAATCCTGGGCACTCTGGATTCCATTAAACATTTTTTATTGAGTGATCAACTTTTCAGTGCTTCACAGGGAACCTTCATACGGATTAGTTTACTACAAATATTTAACTAATCAACCTGCTCCAGTCAAGTATAAGGGCCATACAATTCAATTTCTTAAGCCATAAGGTATTATGTGGCCTAGTTTGTGAGGTACATGGGACAGGGGAGAGAGATGGGCGTGTTTAGTCTATGCGACCTCTACTGCTGCCAATTAACAAGTGTGCATATACATGATCTCAAGCAGCATCCATTTGCACTTGGACACTGCATGACATCATGATGCTAATAGGGAAGGATGACCAGTAGTAGATTTAATGCATGGATCTTCACACTTGTAACTAGACTGCAGTAGAAGTTACATAGACAAATGCTTCCATCTCTCTCTGGTACCTCAAAAACCAGGCCACTTCTTAAAAAGGATAATACAGTTTCTGACAAAAAGTCGGTCGTTGTGTACAAATAGACCTGAAGTGCCGCTTAACAATAATTCTAATGCAGATTTGTTTTCAAGAAATGGTTCATTTTACCCCAAACAGCTTTGTAATAATGTTTCAATGCAAAACGAAACTAACAAAATATTCTAATATTCACAGCTTGGTAAAGCCCATTGAGTCAATTTTTGCAAAGATGTAAGTGTTGTCGCCTTATCACCTGTGACCAATAATGGGTCAATTAGGTGTCAGGTGTGTATAAAAAGAACCCCAGTACAGTATACCTTCACATCAACTGCAAATAGACCTCTGCAAACATGCCTAAGATTCACCCTGAGACTAAAGTGTTGATTATCAAGAGGATGAAGACCAAATCCACTGCTGATGTGGCTCACACCTTCAATGTCTCTCAGCGTCAAGTGCAGAGGATAAAGAAAAGATTTGAAGAGACAGGAGAAGTTTTTGACAAGCCCAGGTCAGGCAGACCCCGCAAGACAACTGCTCAAGAGGACCGTTGTTGGCGCAAAAATCCAAGGCAAACCCATTTTCAACTGCAGCAGAGCTCCAGGAGACCTGGTCACCTGAAATCCCTGTGTTAACCAGAACAGTTTGTCGGATTCTGTCTCGAAATGGCCTCCACGGTCGAATCAGTTCCCATAAGCCAGCACTAAACAAAAGAAAATTGAAAAACCGTGTGGAATTTGTCAAGTCCCACAGCCTGCTAAAAGGATGGATGCTGGAAAAGTGGCAAAAGGTAGATTTTTTTAGATGAATCTTCTGTTGAATTACACCACAGTCGCTGCAAATATTGCAGGAGACCTACTGGAACCTGCATGGAGCTGAGATTTACCCAGAAAACTGAAGTTAGTTTGGTGGAGGCAAATTCATGATCTTGGGTTACGTCTAGTATGGGGGTGTGTGCGAGGGATCTGCAGGGTGGAAGGCAACATCAATAGTGTAAAATACCAAGAAATCTTAGTTACCTCATATATTCCCAACCATAAAAAAGGCCAAATTCTGCAGCAGATGGTGCTCCATCGCATACTTCCATCTCCACATCAAAGTTCCTTAAGGCGAAGAAGATCACTTAGTCACCTGACATGAACATCATTGAACATATGTGGGGTAGGATGAAAGGAGGCATGGAAGACGAAACCAAAGAATATTATGAACTCTGGGAGGCATGCAAGACTGTTTTTTTGGCTATTCCGATGATTTCAACAATAAATTATGAATCCTTGCCAAACTGTATGGCAAGGATAATATCATACAAGATATTAAATTTGGATCTCACTCTCACCACTAAATTTGCGGACTATTTTTGGATTGGCTATGAATTAGATCATTTTCTTTATAGGCGACTACACTTTTGTCTTGCAACATTTTGACCTTTCTGTCTTGATTAAATGATAAATCTTTTTTCAGTGAAACTTTTTTACCAGTACATTTAATATTATTTGGGAGGGCTTTAGCTTTTCGTATGATCAATTAAAATCAGGTTAGTTTGTCTTTGGTGTGATCTTTTGTCCACACACCCCCCCCCCATACCTGGTAATGAATTAATAGGATTTTATTAATATACTTTATACTGATTTTGGTTTCATTGAGTGTTGCTGTATAAAGGGTATTTCTTGTTTGCTTTAATTTGGTTCAGATATGTACTGTATATGTTATCCCTATTTTGCACCTCCCCCTATATTTAAAAAAGGGTTTGCATGACCCAGTAAAATATTCAAGCGCTCCTACAATTTTTCAACCAGAGCATCATACTGTTTGAAAAACAGATACTCTAAAAAAAACATACCTACCCATTTTATTAAAGGGCATGTACACCCCCAAAACGATATTTTATGAATAGGTAGATCACAACCTCAAAACCGTTTTAGTTGCAGACCTCCTAAAGTGATTCTGATTATTGTAAACACTGCAAATGTATAGGAAACACTTTCTTGACATTTAGTTTTTATTTAAATTAAACCTTTTTTTTTCTCCTGTAAAGGAAATTATACTGGGAAAATTCTCCCCCTCCCTTTTACAAGTGCCCATGGTGAGGACCTGAACCACTAGGTTCACTTTCTATCATCAGTGTAATACTACCTAAAGATGTCTTTGCCGCTCCGTTTTAACTTTGCCTTGGATCTGCTGGCCTTTTCTTGGAATGGGTAGATCAGAGCCGTATTTGAGATGAAGTGTAACAGCGTACCTTAGTAATTTCCTTATATGTATTTCCGGTTGCTTTTTTATAGCTGCCTCCTAAATATTGGTACAATTTATCCATGTCCAAATTTTAATATGGAAAACAATGCACACCTGATGTAAAATATTAGATGCCACCTAGGAGTTCAATGACAACATGCAGGTTAAATAAAACAACCAAGTTACTTCTTACACCATGGGGATGATGCAATAATCCTTGCAATGCCCTAAATGAGTGTAAAAACTATGCTACCCAGTGTATCTTCATGTTAGTGTGGCTTGTACACTAATTTTAACATTTACAATTTTTTGGGGGGAAAGCGCACAGCACACCCAGTTCAATACATTTTAAGTTCTGTTTCAGCTTCTATGCAGCATTTACAGGGGAAAAAAAACCGTCATTTCAGAAATTATATAGCCTAATCCATGACCTTTAAACTAGGGTCTTTGTGCAAGCGAGACAGTGACTATATAAGTGTGGCAGACACTACCATAAGGGAGGGTAGGGCAGCACTTAGGAGCACTCACAAAAACATTTATAATGTAATGACAAAGCAAGCACAGATAAATATGTGAGTACCACCATTTTACTTCTCTCAAATTGTAGTTTCAGAAAACTACAGTTGTTTGAGTGAGTATAGTGACACTTTAAGTTTTAAATTATAGCATTAAATTATAATTCTGTTTCAAAGTTTTTTGTTTTTTTCTTTTATTCTAGATGGAGAACAAAGCAAAATTTGGACTATTGCTTTCTTATGATGTATGCTCAGAGAAAAGGAATTTACTATATCCAGGTAACTACCAGCAGATTAGTTAATGTATACATTCTCAAGTTAATAATTCCGTTTTATAGTTTTGTTGTTTAAGGGCAAGTCCACCCTCTCAGTAAAACTTTAAATTTGCTGGCTGAACTTGTTCCCGTCATAAGCCTCCAATGGTCATTTTCGCTTTCTTACATGGTTCACCAATATGATTTATCTTAATTTTACTCACTGTTCACATAGATTGCACAGAAGCATTATAACAAAACCTCTAATTAGAAAGAAATATTGTAAGCAAAAGCTCTTTTAAAGGATTAGTGAAAATTACGCACAACATACTGGTACTGATGTATTTGAAAAGTTCAAAACACAGCTAATTTTGGAAGTCATAAATCCATATAGTATACATTTATCTGTAACTTGCTAATTATTAATGTTTTATATATCTCTTGTGAAGGTAAACATCTGTTAATCAACCTGAGCATATCCTATCTAATAACTCAAATAACAGGTTACGTTAAAGGACACTATACTGAAAATACTTTGCTCATCTTAATCTATAATTGAAATACTTTAAAGTAGACACTTACTCTGATTTACGTGTGTTGCTGCATGCCTTCAATCAGCACACATTTTTTTCAGGAGCAGTATCCCCTCTCCCTCTAACCACTTTCACTTCCATCCGACCTGACTTTTTCCACACAAAACAACTGTTAAGCCTGCACACAGCATACAGCATTCCAACTGTCAAAACCTGTCACCATTCCAGCTACAAAAAACTAGGATTGACTGCTGAAATATAAGAAGTTTTAGATTGGATATCTAAAGAAATATGGGGCAGATCACAAAACAAAAAACAAAAAATGATACAGTGGTGGTTGGGAAGAATATAATTTCCAGTTATGGTCAATTTAAAACAATCTATTTTTCGGTATAGATGCCCTTTAAAGGGAATCTCCACCCTATTAACAAAAATCTGTAGGATAAGGACCCCCCCACACACCACACACAATCCCAATCCCTTGCTAGCAATTACACCTCCTCTGCTGCTATTGGGAGCTGTTTCAAGCTCACATAGCAGAGTAGGCCAACTTTAATGGCCGAGATGTCGTGCCACGGCATTGATTGAGGTCTGTTACCCTGGAAATGCAATGGAGAGGAGAGCTGCAGTAAGTGATTCAGTTCTGTAAGTAACTAATATATCTTTGGAAATGGTAAGTATAACAAAACTAACATTTAGTGGAGTCCTTAACCTACGGTACATATAATTTGAAAAAGACTGAAATTCAGTGCCCCTGTCATAATAATAACCTTTACTTTTCATACATAAATGAAAATTAATACCTGCAGTGTATTTCTTAGCCAGCATAGATGTAAGAAACCGAATATAGCATTTCAGTCAATATTAAAAGGAAATCTGGAGAATTGAACCTGCAATCTTACATACTCTGTCTTGCTAAAAGAGTTTTACCCTTAACCAACCAGACCTACTAGGTAGAGCACAAGTACATGTAAATCTTTATCTTTTGCAGGAACACAATGGAAACACAAAATAAAAGTCTTGTCTTGGGGTATGGATTCAAGGTAGAAAAATGTATTCTCCTTCTTTCAAAGCATTGGTAAGGCCTCATTTGGCATATGCTGTGCAGTTTTGGAATCCTGTGTGAAAGTAGAAGGGCTCAGAGAAGGGCAACTAAAATAACAGGGAACAGGAGAACTTGAAATTTGAAGACAGGTTGGAGAAGTTACAATTCTGTACACTAGAGAAAAGATGTGCATAGGGATATGAATAATGTGTATGTGTATAAATACACATTATTCACAATAAAGGGGGGCTGTGGTCTCCTAAAAGTTGACTTTATGAAAGGCAAGGTTCCTACTTTTAAAATGATCCATCAACCACCTATCTACGTGCGCAGCCCAAGATATGTGCAAATCTCTTATCAGAAAGTTAAGGGGTGATAGACATCCAGATGACATTTCAGAGGCTGCTCCTCCACCTCCTTGGGAGTCCCGCTCTCTCCCTTCTGTAGACCTATCAGTAGTGCCCTGATTCCTCTTTTTTTTACAGTACAGATGTCTCTCCCTGCTGTGGGCTGCTCACCCCACTCCTTCCTGCTCTGTCTCTTCACTGAGGGATTCACGGAGAGGTAGGTAGTGTAATCCCACCTCTGTGGCCCCTCCCCCAATTGCATCTCCGACCCACCCCCTTACAGAAAATTGTGTGAAAACGTCCATTTCATGCAGAGCTAGAATTCAGACAGAATGTAGATGATTCTAACTCTGCCTGAAAAGCTGTTTTTACAGTATGGGTCTGAGGTATGAGTGGGGGAGGGACCATGGCACGGCAAGTGGGAGGGGCCAACTAGGTAAGGAAGGGGGTTCTGTAAGAAAAGGGGCCCACGATGGAAGGGTCCTTGGGTGCTGCAAGGGAAGGGCCAGGGGTAATTATATTCAAAACTATGCAAGAACACAATTGCTGTCTATTTTTTGGACCATGTTTCCCCTTTAACAGGCTAAAATAATTATCCGAGTCATTGTTCACCAACTGAACCAACTTTTCACTGTGAGAATGGTAAAACTATGGAACTGTCTTCCAGTGGATGTGGTAATGGCAGGTTCATTAGATAGTTTTAAGAAAAAAAGCTGGATGAGTTTTGGAAATAAAGTATGTTGCATGTTACTGGTATTGATACAGTGAAGTGAAGTTGATCCAGGGTATTTCCGATTGCCACTTGAGTCAGGAAGGATTGTTCCCTTTCATAATTCTGTTTTTTTTTCCCCCCTCTGGATCAACAGTTAGGCAGAAATGTGGGTATCACAGTAAGTTGGACTGAATGGACATACGTCTTTATAACCCTCAAATACTATACTTATTAAAAAGTCTGGGGATTTGAACCTGCGACCTTGTGGAATGTGTGTTTCCAAAACAAGCGCTTTAGCTAGTGAGCCACCACACCAAATGTGAAACTTTTGCTTGGGGAGTGAACATAACTTTAAAGGCATGTAGGAAGAAGTGTGTCCCTTTTTAGATCAAATGATATGGCAACTAATATTTGTTACTTTCACTTTAAGACACAAACATATCAAATCTACAAATTGTCATAAAGAACAACATGGCCTTGTAATATTTTGATTCCATATGTATTTAGTCTTAATCTGTCACAGTCTCCTAGATATGTGTTCAATCTATGCATACCCATAGTCTCTCTCAGATTGTGTTCCATCAATATTAAGTCCTTTAGGTCACAGACTTGATACGGTCCAACCTAAAGGACTTAATATTAATCTCGGTCTTACTTGTTTTTACCTAAGAGATAATCTATCTAACTGTATTTTATATCGTCTAGGATGCATCATTGTATCAGTATCTATTTCCTATTTTTAATGTATTGACCATATATTTCATTTATAATTAAAATTTTTTTTCTAAATTACTTTTATCATATTATACTTACCTTTAGCACTAGCACTTTTGAATTATATCTGTTGACATAGCACTATATTTGTAATTATATGTTGAGATGTTGACCACTAGATGGCCATCTTACTCCTGATTGGTTTGACATAATTAAATACACAGTTACACTAATTGCTCACTTGATTGTTGGTCTGAAGAAGGTGTTGTAGGAGCACCGAAACGTCACATAATAAATGGAGGTTTGATCAAGCCTGGTGTGCCCAACTTTTATTGGATTTCCCTTCAATAGTTACAGTACAAAACTGCAGGAGGAGGATAATAAAGTTAACCTGATCTTCTCACTCTGTGCAATGCATTTCTCAATAGTGTACATATCTGAAAGTAAATTAAAGCTTCACTATCTGAAGGTAAATGAAACCTTCAGAGCAGATCAATCTGCCTCTTCATTTTTATTACTACCCCAATCAAACACCAACATATTAGCTAGAATGAAATTTGGCTGAAATCCAGGATGGTGGGACTCCTTACTATATGAAGAAGTAAGACTGGAAAAGGGGATAAAATCTACTTTTACAAATGGCATGGAAACTAAACAAATAAGGGAAAGGAATACTTTAAATAAAGGAGAAAGACACAGTTTAGTGAAATAAAAGTTGTAGATGTCCGTTAAAGCTGGGTACACACAATTAAAGAAAAAGGATCTATCCCGTATGATGGCCCCTTGCAAAGTTAAATTCATGTATTCCATGGTATTAGATCTCTGTGCAGCACTCCCCCCTTCCCCTCCCCCATTGCCTCCTCCATGTCTCAACTCCAGCTCACCGACAAGCTTATCATGTGCAGTAGTTCGACATCCTGAAAAACACACCCACGCACAGTGGCCAATAGAAAGCAAGCTGTCCTGGAGACACAGATCTCTCCGTGTCCTGATATCTCTTTTGTGGCCCATCATCAATCAGTGAACTCTATCAAGAAGGGGGGTCAAGTGCAGCCTTATCTCTGCCATCGAAGCTACCACTTTCTCACTGCTAATGCTCAGATCTCTATGTTTGTAACAGAGCAGGGAGGAGGGAGGGACTTGAGCAGGGAAGAGGATCACGTCACAGGGATTTGATTGACAGTACAAGTAGGAGTAGAGGAATGCAATCACTTATTCTTCTTACTTGTGTATCTCAGGACAGAGGGAATCTGAACAAAGTGACACTCTGGGGGTTTGGGGGAATGATAGAACTCATGGAAAGAAAAAGAAAATGTATCCACTATAGATGCCCTTTAATTGAAGAACAGGAGGTAAGACTATGCTCCTTTACCTCCTGTTCTTTAATCAATCTGAAAAAAAGGTAAGTAAGATTTTTGAGCGGAGATACCCTTTAATATAGGGAGAGATTGTTCTGGTCTGTGTGTAGCCACATCTTTGAAAGTGACAGACAGATATTACAGATTCAATGTGTTCCAAGGGTTAAGTTATACTTTGTCACAAAGTATTTAATTTTTGTGTATGATTACCGTATATACTCGAATATATGTCGACCAAGCATAAGTCGAGGTATCTATTTTTACCTCAAAAATGAGTAAAAACTGGTTGACTCGAATATAAGTCGAGGGTAGAAATTATGACCACTGCTGCCTTTTGATTCTGTATTGTTTGTTTGGCTATTCTGTAGTCCCATACAGTAATAGCCAAATCGAGTATGGCTATTACTGTATGGTAATTCTGTATGGGAATTCTGCTGTCCATTTAAAGGGAACTAAAGCCTCAAACAATACAGAATCAGAAGGCAATCTAATTAACAATAGGTACCATCCTCAGTATTGTTTTCAGGCATTAGTTCCCTTTAAATTAAAAGTAATCCCCATCATTGGCACTCCAGATGTTTGTAAACTACAACTCCCAGCATGCTTTATTGCTGGGAGTTGTAGTTTACAAACATCTGTAGTGGAACTACAACACACTAAACCTGTTTACAACCCCAACAAACATACACCCCTGACCAATGACTCCACCCCCCACCCCAGGAATAAAACCCACTTAGCTTCCACCCTGCCGCTACTCTTCTTTTCACGCAGCCTCACTTTTTCCAGGTGCTGTGGGACAAGTCTGGAACCCCGACATCACTAACTGATGGAGGAATCCGGCTGCCGCATCCCTGATAGTCGAATCCACTGACGGTCTCATTTTCCGGCGCCGAGAAGTGACGTCAGTCAGTGGATGCGGCAGCCGGATTCCTCCATCAAGTAAGTGACTGACCCGAGTATAAGTCGAGGTTCAGTTTTCAGGCTGTTCTCACAGCCTGAAAACCTCGACTTATACTCGAGTATATACGGTATCCTTTAAATCTACATATGGACATAATGCTACTATGCTTTCTTGATTCATTGCTGCAGATTATAAAACAATAGGTGTAAGTAACAGTGTTTTAACAAACTGCCCTCTTTTTCAGTTTCTTTTATTGTAATCAACTACAGTTTTGGTTATATAGTTCAAACTTATTTGTTTGGATTCAATTTGTATATTTATGCTTCTTTCTTTAATCTGCAGCTGGAAGATGATATTTGTTGCCAAACAGAATTATTTCAGTACAATAAAAAATTTTGCACTTCAGCTATCGTCTGAAGATTGGATGATTCTGGATTTTCTCAGTTAGGATTATTGGTAAGTAATAAATTAAAGGTTTTATAAATATATTGTGTAATTTATTTAATTGCAAGTTATATCTTTAAATTACAATTTTAATTTATTTTACTTATGTTGTATATTTAATTTTCTAATTCTGTGTACTTAAATGTAAGTACCGTAATATACAGGATTAACCTGAATATTTTAAGGATAATTCCTGGAGTGAGCTATTCAGTGATGAGATAATTTGTTATATTTTACATGGGACAGTTGTGTCCTGATTTTATTTTTTACTTCAACATGCACTTTCATCTTTGTATTAATTTTACATTTCTAAAAGTCTTCTGCTTTCTCCCCTCCAGCCTCACCTGTACTTTGTCTACCCATGAATCTTATTTCAAACTAGATTATGTTTTTGCTGACTACATAAATACATCTCAGTGAAAACATGTAGTAAGTTGTTGTTGGTTTTTGTTTTTTTTGCAGGTAAAATGTTTCAGGCTCCTGATATTACACTCATTGTAGAGTTCATTTTGATGTTTTATAAAGAAAAACCTATTGATTGGCTTTTAGACCATATATTATGGGTGAAAGTTTGTAACCCTGAGAAGGATGCAGTAAGTAAATAAAAATTAAACATTTTACATTTTATTGTAAAATTATATGAATTAAAATAAGTTTGCCCTTGAAGGAGACAAAGATGGTTGATCAACATATAGTGGTCATTGATTTGATTTAACTGACAGGTGAGATAATAAGTCCTATTTTTTATTGATTGGTGCATCTGTGCCCTTTTCACCATTTATTTGAGAGCAGAAAAATGCAGCTGCATGCACTGGCATTCATGATGTGTACAGGGACACTTCTTGGGTTTTTGTTGCCTGAGCCAAGCTTTTGAATGCCCCCCTTTGTCCATGGGTGTGGTTTCGACACAATGGCCATGGCCTCTCTGGTGGGCGTGGGTAAAGGGAGGGGCGCTGGGAAGGGGTGGGAGCGGGAGGGGGAGATACGCCCACACCCTCGCCGCGGTGGTGAATGCGTCCACCCGCAGCAAGGTGGGCGGCCTCCTGTGGCGGGTGCGATCACCCTCGCTGGTTGGGCTCACCCCCCGACCCCCCACCTTCAAGGTGGCGAAGTGAAACGGCTGAGATTAACGCGGTGCATCCGTTTACTGCCGCTTTATAAACAGAAGCGAGTGGTAACTGAAGCGCGAAAGGTTAACGAGGCGGTAACTTTTCGCGGATGGTTTTCCACCATTTTATAAATCCTGTTAACAGTGATTTAGGCGAAAAGGCTGGAAAACCATCCACGAAAAGTTACCGCTCGTTTAAAATATGCCCCTATGTTACCATGTTATTATTATCTTAAAATACCATTTAAAGAGGGGATTAAAGTACAGGGATCCAGACATTTCCGAACATTTTAAAGGTAATTGTTGGAGGGTGTGTTTTATCCTCGGACACAGAAAACAAGTGCCTTAGACCTTAATGTTTCCCAGAAAGGGTTGATATTGGTTAAAAGGCATGGTTATTGGTTATGTACGATACCCAGGGGGTACAGGAGGAGGAGCCAAGATTGCAGCCCCCATGGGACAACTTAAAAACCGCATATCTAATGTCATTGGGCTAGGTCACTCTAATGTCACTCTGAGTAGGTGTACTATATACAATGAGACATCCCACCCTGCCCTTTCAGGCTTCCTGGCAGGGTGGGGAAAGGGGGCGTGATGCGAGGATGTGACGTCATGCATGACATCACAATGGGCTTGGCCAATGTTCTAGAGTGGTGGGGGGTGAGGTTAGGGAGAGTTAGAGCCGTTCTGGGGTGTGGCCTAAAAGTGGGCGTGACTTGGGAGAGACTCAAGTCTCCTCTCAATCCAGGAGTCTGGGGTGGTCTTGCTGGGAGTGCGAGAGACCACCCGAGAAAGATGGAGACCCGGACGATCCGGGAGGGGTGGGATACCTGAGAATGCAATGTGTACTTTGTTTCTAGTCCAAGTTGTTTTTTCACTTGTTGTCCTATAATTATTTGTTCAAGATTAAGGGCACTTACAGCAAGCTAGATGGCCTAGGGGACAAAAAAGTACTGTAAATCTGGCCTTGTGCCTGATTACCATTGCTGCATGTGTAGCACCTGAATGATTGATTTATATGCTGAGCATAGGGAGGTACATGAGGTAAATGCATTTATGAATTGTTGTAGATTTCAATTGCTGTGAATTTGCAGCTAAATTTACATGTGTACAAACATCTTAAGGAAACTTGCAAATTAAATATGCAAGTGTCTTTAAGAAAAGATGCAAGAATGCATGCAAGACCAGGGGGATTCATAAAAGTTCTTATCATTTAAAATGGTGCCAATTTTACCCCAAACAATCCGATCTTTAACATTTGAAGCTAACATCTGATTAGTTGGGGCAAAATTAGCACCATTTTTAACAATATGAACACTTATTGAATAACCCTGAATGTGCTGGAAATCTGTAACTGTATTCATCAGTATTGCACTGTAAAGCTTTTTGATTTTGTTTTTACATTTGAAGAAATTGTGACAGACAGAAGTCCAATCTGCGAATTCGCTTTAGACCATCCCTTTTTCAGCATGTGGACTGCACTCCTCTTTAGCAGGGAAAATACAGAAGCTTACAGTAGTTAAATGGCAAATATTTTTCATTGTTGTATATAAAATGAAACACTTAAGTGATGAGTTTATATTATGTGAGTTCCAGGGCATTATTTCATACATGTTAATCCTAATAACACATCTGATCATTTTTTTAAAAATTATTTTTATTGTTCCTGACAAAGCAATAACAGAGAAACATACAGTATTTAGGGTGACTACAATATTTAGGGTGATGGTTAGTAACAAACCATTTTCTAAGCAATACGATACATCATTTATTAAGTCACCACAATAGGTACAGCTCATTGTCTAGATAGGCAGCCTATCAGAACAAATTATACATTATAACCTGAATAAAATAAATCCCTTATTATTATAAATAAATGTATATCTTTATGGAGATTGCATTGAGTTTTTAGGAGCAACTAATTAGGTGGGGGTATATAACACTTACACATAGGAAAGGTCTATATGTAAGAATGTAATATCACTATTTAATTAAAATCACCATAACACATAACACTATACAAAGTATAGTACTACTACTTATACTGATTACAAAACAAATGATATACAATTAATAAAGTATACTTACTTTACTGGACACCCCTAAGTTTGAATGGAAAACTCAAATGATGGTCTAGCCACACCTCTAGGATTTCTACAGGGTCTCCATGTAGACACTAAAAGGAATGTGGAATTTTACTAACATCCAATGAGAGGTTCTGATCTCGCACTGTAGCAATCAAAAAATTCTCTTGGGCACTGTACATGACAAGACAGGAAGTGTAAGGAAGTTCCTGTATTACACCCAGTTATGTCTTTTTAAAACATGTGACATGTTTCCAATTAGAAAAATCTTCAGACTCCCACATTTACTTCCCCTCCCCTTTCTATAGAAGTAATGAGACAATCCAGTTTTGTTTGCTAGACAGGAAGTGATGTCTGTAAATGATTAAATGACTTTGCATGTCTCTGAAACTACCCAGCATTCTTAGAGAAATGGACAGTTTCCCCCTTTCTTCCACTATTGATAAATAATAACGGGAAGTGTGAGGTACCTTGCTGATAAGAAGGCTCTACTTCATTTTATACTCTGTGGGGAGCTTGTAGACTGGATACACTATCAGTGTCCCAAACCTCTCCCTAACTTGAAAGCTAATCACTATCCTGTGTTTCCACGTCCTAACCATTAGTGAGTGTAAATTTGGAACTTGCTGTTGTAAATACCAATAAGTCTGAACCTAGCATGTTATTCTGGATCCTATATAGGGTCTTCGATGTCCAATATGCTGTTCATGATGCACATGTGCGATTGCTTGGATCTGTTTTCGATCTGCAGGTTAATATCATTTAGACTGGATACACTATCATGTGTCCCAACTGAGCATCTGCTTTGAGTGAGAGCTCTGCCAGGACAAATGACTGTTGGTCACAGCAACAGTGGCTGCAACCAGCTGGCATGTAACAGACCGATCATATGGTCCCATAGGGAACTGCATGATCGGCCGTGATTTACTAACGACCTGTTTGTCTGATATGGTGCGACCGATCTCTGTCGCGGCGGCCGCCCCACACATCCATATTTCCAGCCGACTGATCCATGGCACTATCGGTTGGTTACTGGTGTTTACCCAGCCTTAGGTTCGTACGCACGTGCGATCACGGGTGCCACCAGTGGAGCACGATTGTAAGAACGGACGATAATCGTGCCATGTATGGGCACTTTATCGTCGGAAATGGCGTTTCTGGTCGATAGACAGCACGATTATCGTCGAAACGGCCGTTCGTACCGTCATGGTCACCACTCGTGATAGACATCTGTACGAACCTTTAGACTTAATGGATTATTTGCCCTGCCGCCACAAAGTGAGCTTTAATGTGCGCGCCAACTGATCGACCATAAAATGCTTCCCTAATCAATAGTCTAATAGCTATGGATGTAAGGGAAGGGCAGATGAATCACTTGCATTTTCAAACCCTTGGGTAGGATGCGTTAAAGCACGAAAGTGCGCTTTTAATGTCTAAGTCAGGAAAATGTCTTTATTTCGGGATGTGTGAAAATCTAAATTTTCCAGAATTCTGTGCAGTTGGAATGCTGGGAGTTGTAGTTTTTAAACATGTGAAAAGTTCATTAAGAAGAAACTAACTGCAAAACAGAGAATGCTGGGATTTGTAGTTTTCAAACATGTGAAAGGTCACAAGCGAAGGCTGTATTAGATCTAGACAGATGCCTTAGCTACAGGATATCAGAAAAAACTTACTGCAAACAGAGAATGCTGGGAATTGTGGTTTTATACCATTAGGCTGTATATATCTAGACACACGCCTTTGCCACAGGCTATAAATAAGATACTTTGCATGTCCCCTCCCATTCTTAAGTGAGAAATATGTGTAGAAAAAAAGGGCAAGCAAACAACAGGCTACAGAGCGTCACCCAAGAAAGGAACATAACCGGGACTCCCACCAAACCCCCAATAGACGCATATAAGTAGCACAAGCTAACCCCAAGACAAAGAACGATGGAAACTAAAAGAACCGCATGAAAACAGAATAGGTATGGGGAATACAAACCAACATACCAAACCAAGCGCTCCTACGATATTAGATCGATCTGCCAGAAACTGCCTTTCCCATCCTTCTATGCCACCAAAAGGTGGTTCGGCAGGATGGTTAATGTCACGGGAGTGCTCGTTGGGAAAGTAAAATCAGATATATGTATGGGCTGTATGTATTTGATTGCCCAAGTTGTTTAGATTGCCTAGGTCTGTTCTCAGACCTGCAGGTTTATTCCACATAAACACTCTATATTCTAGCTGGCAGGTAGTATAGGTAAGGGAGGGTATAAGTGTGGTGTTTGTTCATTTAATAGATGCATTGCTTGTTTTTTTTTCAGGATCTTCAGACTAATTTTATTAGGGCCCCCTGGATGTTTCCTGGTGGTTCCTGTGAGCACTGCATCCACTACACAACAAAACATAACACACATAATTTCCACTGTGCACCAACGGGCACACTTTTGCTAGTAATATATAAATATATATATTTCTATTTAATAATAGCCTTCTTTGTCAAGAATAAAGTTTTCTAAGCAAAATAGCAGCATGTTTACCCCATACCTCCTCTTCACCATTCCAGGAAACATTCGAAAACAGAACTTGAAGTTTTTGCACTACTATACCCCAAAATCTCTGGATGAGGCGACAGAACCATATCATATGGCAAAACCTTTGCATATGTCGTAATGTTTTTGGGCTTTGGTATGCCTGGTGCATAATATACATTTGATAATGTAGTTTTTAGCTGCTAAAAACATGTGCCTGACTTAAATATCCCAGTCTTTACCTGATAAATTGGGGATGAATCTATTGTTTCTCTAAGGGAAGTTTTCTGCCCTAGATCAGGGATTTTCAAACAGTGTGCTGGTTTCCCTTATAGTGCATGGAGCACATGTAAAAATCAGAATGCATTGTTTTGCTGAACGTTTAATTTAATTTGCATAAAATATTCAAATGCAATTTAAAAAAAACAAAAATATATAAACTGCCTTTAGATTACCAAACATTATTAAGAATAGAAGTTTCTTTACTTAAAGCTGGGTACACACATTACAATTTATCGGTAAAGTGTGTCTTTTTCTTCCTTCTTCCTTCTCATCAGTTGACCCAACTACTGCTCTAACTCTTATGACGGAGACCTCATTGCGTTTTGTGTGCGTTGATGACTTTCCTCCTTCTCCTTCTCTACTGCGGGCTCGTTGTGTTCTCTGCATTCGCGAACGATAAATTATCTTTTTTCTGTCTATGTTACGGCTGGGTTGGCTGCACGCTTACTAACGCCCATATTACTGCGGATTACGTCAGCCGGCTGCAATAGTGAGAGTCGGTGGTGGGAGGGAACATTTATAGTATGGCAGTCACAATATGCTGCAACGTGTATTTATCATAGCCTCTTTCTTTTCTACTTTATATTAGGGAGTAACGATGTGACTGTGTGTACTCTATCTGTCTTGCTTGATCTTCTGTTCTGCTCATCTTTGGACAGGATTTGTATTACAGTATGTACTACACCTTTACAAATGTACTTCAGAATAAATACCCAATCTAGACATGTCTCGCCTGAAGTTCCTCTCTCTCTTCTTGCTTGTGCATAGTTCTCTTGCCTTCTCCCATCTCTTCTTCTCTGCATATCATAGTCTTCTCTCTCTGCTTTCCTTTCCTCTGTGCATAGTGAGTGTAGGGGGGGGTATTTTTTTTTTTTTTTCTCTCTGTTCCAGCCCCCCCCGGCTAAATTTTTTCCTGTTTTCCTGTTTTTTCTCCACCCCGGCTGTTTCCTTTTAGTACCTTGCAGTCGTGGTTGTGCAACTTTTAGGGTCTCTTCTTAAAATGTACTTATTTTACTAGGACATTTATGCATTTTATACGTAGTCTTAAAGTGGTGCTGCAACACCGTTGGGTTCTGCCCAAATACAAATTAGGGATAAATTGATAACGTCCTGCAAGTTATTTTCCTTACAATGAGCTGTTCAATTCACATCTCTGGCTGCAGCTTGAAAATACATCCTGGGCGTTCTGCCTGCATGGAGGGAGCTCAAATTACCAGGCAGTTTTATAGCTTGAGAGGTGGGCCAAAAGGAGCAAAAAGCCCTCCACAGAACATAAATATGGAGCAGAGAGCTCTTATAACAGAAGGTATCTTGCAGTCTCATGCTATAAAAATAGCATTGCCCTCGAAATTAAGACACAAGATTTCCCAGAGTAAGGGTAGAGATAGGCAAAATTTATGGCTAATGCATGTATGCAGAACCACTGGCTTATTATCATGCAACAGCCTATGGTATAGAGCCAATCATCTGACCTGCAGACATGACATGTTTCGATCTTGTTAGATCTTGTCAGGGCATTATACAGATCATGGTCATCTATGGGGTAGGATTTTTTATGCCTAGGTGCTTCCCGAAGTAAGAATGTTCTACCTAGTATGTGTTCTGGGAATATTTAAATGATACATATGATCGATCTTGTTGGACTATGCCTATATATGTTGTATTTGGGATTAGGTTTAGAGTGTTAAATAGAATGAACAAGATGTGGGTAATACGATCCTGATCTAAGTCGCTGAAACATCCTTAAAAATCAAAATTTGTATCCAGCCAGCAGAACAACCCACAAAACTTAAACGGCAACTGTGTCTAAAAACAAGTTGGGGTTAAATGAAAGCCTGCAGTATTTCCTTTAAAATGAGCCGACAATCACACTCTGGCTGGACCCTGTGAGAAATTTAATTGGGGTGAATGTTCAAACTTCATGCTTCCAGTAGGTTGAGTGACATCATCTGACCTCTGCCCCACCTGTCTGCCCCAGGGGAGGAGCATGCTCAGTTAAGACTTAATGCTGGGGAAATCAGGAAGTACAAGGGGGAAAAAATGACAGTTGAGAAGGAGAGCCTATTAATGCAGGCAGAGGTGGTCACATGATACAGGCTGGTCACATGGCTGAAACAGGAAGTGTCAAGCAGGAAGAATATTACTGACCTAGAGATGTGATTTAGGTTTTATTTTGAAGGTGTGATGGAAGGCTTTTTATATAATCCTTACTAGTTTGGAAGAGTTCAAGACCACAGTTACCCTTTAAAAACAGTTATAGTTACAAAGCTGAATACCCCTTCTAGATTGTGAGAAGCTGCTCGTTTCCTGCTTATGACCCCATTTCCCTCACCTATCCTCTTTCCCTTTTTCACTGTACTTTGATTTCAACTCTTACTCAGTATTACTAACTGCGTAATTGTGTCTAAGCACTTTATTTTCAATAAACTCCCCATTTAAAAAAAAAAAGTTCCCACTTTCTTTCCAGTTCCACAAATCTTGTCCTTTATATAGAATGGTGTGCGTGTGAAAAACTTGCTCACAATCACCCCTGAGGAGGGGGGCACATTTACAACCCCCCCCCATATCATATATTTTTAATGTGTAGTCACCAATAAATTTGTAAATTTACTTTTGAAGTTCACCATCAATGCCCCTTAAGTGTGAGAATACATGCATTATGATTTAGGGCATTGTTGCCCATTAATATGTTTTTTTCAGCAATATTTATGGTGGTTTGTTTTTTTTTTGTTACAAACGGCAATAAAATAAATGGTGGTCTACATTGTATAGCGTAAAGACTGATCATAAATAAAAACATCTTGTTTTATCTTTTTAAAGGATTAAAAAGGGGAAAAAATGTAAACTGCAATTTACTTTTTCCCCCCAGACAGATCTTGAATACGTACACAGTTTTGTGTTGCCAATTTGGAAAAGAGTAAGTTTATGAAATTGTGTTTGGCCACAAAATCTTTTTGTTTTTAAGCTATGATCCCTATCCTGTACAAAAAAAGACAAACTAAAACAGTACTTAAAATATATAAAAAAACTTTTTAAAGGTGCACCAGAGATACTGCTAGCTAACAACACAAAGCAAATGCTTAACTTTAAGTGCTTTAAGTACACAATTTGGGGCATTTTTCAGGTAAAATTGGGCTTTAGCCTTAACTATTTTAGCAAAATCAAATTATTGATCATCAAACCAGTTTTTTATCCAGTTTAAAAAAAAATGTTTTATAGCAAAGGCTAACTGAAGCCTTTCCTAAAAGTATTGGTATTCATGAAATAAAGCATTTGATCTGGTCAGTGATGGAAATCAATAAAAATGATTGCCACATCTTTTGAATAGTTTGCTACCCATATGTATAGCTCTAGATGATATGTGTATCTAACGGATCCTCAGTATGAAACAGGATCCCTATGTGCTCCCTTATCACTCCCCAGCGCTATGATCTGCAGCATGGAAAGGGTTAACAACCATATAAAGTCCAAAATAACATTGGTTTTGTGACCCAGCAGAGACACATTTGCTAGTTTTAAGTGTGCACATATCTACCATCTTCAGTAAATTCACAGTTATCTTGTTGCATAAATTACTAAATCATGTCTTTAAAACA
Organism: Hymenochirus boettgeri; assembly: GCA_019447015.1. Lineage (NCBI taxonomy): Eukaryota > Metazoa > Chordata > Amphibia > Anura > Pipidae > Hymenochirus > Hymenochirus boettgeri. Next base: position 231,192,220 of record CM033470.1, on the reverse strand, counting down.
GATTTGCCACAGAAATCAACTCTGGTTTAATAGAAGTAATATCTCCTTCGGCAACCTATTATCCTGACCTAAACAATTTAAAGAGACATTTGGAGACTCAAAGGAAAGAGTTAGGTAAGTAACAATACAGGATCATTCCTTATCCTAGGAAAACACATACTGGATTGAAGGCATGCAGCAACTCGCACACCTCAAAGTAAAAATTGCTTGCAGGTATTTAAAAGATTGAGAAGTCATGCCTCTTAAGACCAGGTTTGCGGCAGCTTGGAATGTCTCGCAAAGATACCAGCACATCTGCCACAAGTGGAATAATGTACCAATAGTATCAAATTTTGTGGAACCGTTTAACGCCAGCTAATGCAACGTACCAGGAGCAGTTATTGTTTATATAACATTAGAAGTACCATTGCATCCGTGCAATCACTAGATTTTGGGATGAAACTTTTTTTATTTCAAAATGACACAAAAAATACATTTTCTTAAAGCTGTGATACTGTATAAAGTGAAAGTGACCTAGTATCCCACAATTTCTGGTCTGAAAATGTTGATTTGTGAATTTTACACATAACTGAATATATAGGCATATTTTTAATTTTTCATGTCTGCCATCTATTTAGGTGGGGTTAACACCAAATTGCTTATTGGATATTTCAAATATATATTTTGGATAGTATATAACTATTGGCTATTTAGGTGTGTTCTAAATATGGACATACAGAAATTAAGAATGCAAGGTGAATCAATCTATATAAAATCAAAATGATTGATTATTGCATATCAACTGAGCAGTTTGATTTTAATTTCATTTTCTGTATTATACTAACAGGTAGATTCAATAAAAGTTCTTATCGTTTAAAATGGTGCTAATTTTACCCCAACCAATCAGATCTTATTTAAAAGCTAACATCTGATAGGTGGGGTAAAATTAGCACCATTTTAAACGATAAGAACTTATATTGAATAACCCTGCTAGTTTTTTTTATGCAGTTTCACTAGCTAACATAAGGGTCTGGTGCCATAATTTATACAAATGTTTGCCTGTGCAGTAATTTGCAGAAACTTATCAGATTTAAAGGGCATGTCCACCCTAAAAAAATCTTTTTTTTAGATTTAAATGACCTCTGCCCACCCCCAATCGCCATGTTATTTTAAAAAAAAATGATCAGAACTGTACTTACAGCCATTTTCTTCCAGGGCGCACTGATCCAGCTCCTGCTTGCAAAACTTGCAACCAGGGGCCGGATCGGGAGCCGCATCTGTGATTAGGTGAGAGGCAGCCAATCACAGATGCTACTGCCGTCAATGGAGAACGCCCGCAGGAACAAAGGCTGTAATTACTTTTTTATTTTTAAAGAAATAACTCGGCTGTTAGTGGTGGGCAGGGGGCATCTACAATTATGAAAAGGAATTAACGCTAGGTGGAATGGCAGCAATGGATGGATCCAGATGGTGGGAGGGGGGGGGGGGGAATGGCCTCCCCTGCGCATGTTACACTACATCCTGGAGACTACAGAAGAGGCAGGAACATTTTGGCAGCAAGACAGCTCCTACTCCTCAGTTTCAGTTAATTCAGTTAATGCCCAAATATTATAGGTTTTTACAAAACTGAATTCAATTCAGAGATATTCAAATGAATATGCAACCCACAATTATGTTTTTGTTGTGCATTTTAGTATTTGCAAAATGTTAAAAAGGAACCTGTCAAAGGTATGGTGAAGGTTACAAGTCAGTTAAAATGATTGCAACATATCTTCTTAGTAATTCAATAACCCATATGAATAGCTTTACCTAAGTTGCGACTCTAAAAGGTAAATAGTATAAAAGTATAAAATCACTCTAGCACACTGGTGTTGGATATTGCCAGACAATAGGTAGGTGCAATCCTCTCAAACCCTACCCTGGGCATTAAGGTAATCCAAAAGAAAAGCAAGGAGCACACTACTTCTGTGTATCACAGTTTATTGTGCAAAGAGCAACGTTTCAGAGAGCCACATTGCACTTTTTTTTCTTAAAGGGCATGTCCGCCCGGAAATTAAACTTTTAGGATAAGCTAGGTACCCCTTGCCCACCTCCAACCGCCGATATATTTCTTCCCAAAAATGCCTAAATTGATACTTCCCTGCACATGCCTCGACCTTGTTAAGGTTAGTGAAGAAACAGGCACCGAATGAATCACTGACAGCTTCTACTCTTCAGTTTCCTGGACTTTGAAAAGGCATTGCAGGAGAACCGTTTGAAGCAGAGATGTAAGGTAAGGATTTTTTAACTACACAGTGGGGCAAGTATGGGGTTAAATTTTAGTTTCGGGGTGGACATGCCTTTTAATAAAATGTGATACACAGATGTAGTTTGCTTCTCCGTTTTCTTTTAACTTTGGACTCAAAAGGTTATACTGTGTTAACTTTATTTCTTAGCAAAACTTCTTGTCAGTAAGGTAATATTAGTCGGAACCAAATTATAGCAACCAAGAAATACCCTTTATATAGCAACACTCAATGAATCCATAATCAGAATAAAGAATATTAATAAAATACCTTTAAAGGGTATGTCCACCCAAAATAACATTTTTGTATATAAGATTCCCCAAGGGCTCCCAGCCCCAACCGATATGTTTATATCTTTAAAAAGCTCCCCAAACTCTACTTACCTCTCCTCTTTCCTCCGCCGCGCTCCCGGCCCTCTGCTTGCAGGAAAATGCAAGAAGGGGCGGGACCGGCAGCCGCGTCTGTGGTTGGCTGAGCGGCAGCCAATCACGGACGCGGCTGCCGGCAGCTCACTTCGCCGGAGGAAAGAGGAGAGGTAAGTAAAGTTTGGGGAGCTTTTTAAAGATATAAACATAGCGGTTGGGGCTGGGAGCCCAGGGGAATCTTACATATGAAGGATTTCATGCTAGGGGGAGGGAGAGGGAGGGGGGAGAAGGGCTGCAGTACGCATGGCAAAAATCTACCTGAGGCAAGGTAGGAGGCAGAGCCCTTCTAGCCTCCTGGGGCAGTTTTTGGCACTTTGGGGGGGGACTACCGGAGAACCAGATGGAGCGGGATGTGAGGTAAGGATTACACTACACTTCATGATGGGGCCAGTAGTTGGGGATTATAGTTTTGGGGGTGGACATGCCCTTTAATTCATTATCAGGTATAGGGGAAAATAGACAAAATATCAGACCAAAGACAGAAGCTCAAATTAATTAAAAACATCCTAATTAAGATCAAGAAATCCTGGGCACTCTGGATTCCATTAAAATTTTTTATTGAGTGATCAACTTTTCAGTGCTTCACAGGGACACTTCATACGGATTAGTTTACTACAAATATTTAACTAATCAACCTGCTCCAGTCAAGTATAGGGCCATACAATTCAATTTCTTAAGCCATAAGGTATTATGTGGCCTAGTTTGTGAGGTACATGGGACAGGGGAGAGAGATGGGCTGGTTTAGTCTATGCGACCTCTACTGCTGCCAATTAACAAGTGTGCATATACATGATCTCAAGCAGCATCCATTTGCACTTGGACACTGCATGACATCATGATGCTAATAGGGAAGGATGACCAGTAGTAGATTTAATGCATGGATCTTCACACTTGTAACTAGACTGCAGTAGAAGTTACATAGACAAATGCTTCCATCTCTCTCTGGTACCTCAAAAACCAGGCCACTTCTTAAAAAGGATAATACAGTTTCTGACAAAAGTCTTGTCGCTTGTGTAAAAATAGACCTGAAGTGCCGCTTAACAATAATTCTAATGCAGATTTTGTTTCAAGAAATGGTTCATTTTACCCCAAACAGCTTTGTAATAATGTTTCAATGCAAACGAAACTAACAAAATATTCTAATATTCACAGCTTGGTAAAGCCCATTGAGTCAATTTTGCAAAGATGTAAGTGTTGTCGCCTTATCACCTGTGACCATAATGGGTCAATTAGGTGTCAGGTGTGTATAAAAAGAACCCCAGTACATATACCTTCACATCAACTGCAAATAGACCTCTGAAACATGCCTAAGATTCACCCTGAGACTAAAGTGTTGATTATCAAGAGGATGAAGACCAAATCCACTGCTGATGTGGCTACACCTTCAATGTCTCTCAGCGTCAAGTGCAGAGGATAAAGAAAAGATTTGAAGAGACAGGAGAAGTTTTTGACAAGCCCAGGTAGGCAGACCCGCAAGACAACTGCTCAAGAGGACCGTTGTTGGCGCAAAAATCCAAGGCAAACCCATTTTCAACTGCAGCAGAGCTCCAGGAGACCTGGTCACCTGAAATCCCTGTGTTAACCAGAAAGTTTGTCGGATTCTGTCTCGAAATGGCCTCCACGGTCGAATCAGTTCCCATAAGCCAGCACTAACAAAAAAAAATTGAAAAACCGTGTGGAATTTGTCAAGTCCCACAGCCTGCTAAAAGGATGGATGCTGGAAAAGTGGCAAAGGTAGATTTTTTTAGATGAATCTTCTGTTGAATTACACCCACAGTCGCTGCAAATATTGCAGGAGACCTACTGGAACCTGCATGGAGCCGAGATTTACCCAGAAAACTGAAGTTAGTTTGGTGGAGGCAAATTCATGATCTTGGGTTACGTCTAGTATGGGGGTGTGTGCGAGGGATCTGCAGGGTGGAAGGCAACATCAATAGTGTAAAATACCAAGAAATCTTAGTTACCTATATATTTCCCAACCATAAAAAAGGCCAAATTCTGAGCAGGATGGTGCTCCATCGCATACTTCCATCTCCACATCAAAGTTCCTTAAGGCGAAGAAGATCACTTATCACCTGACATGAACATCATTGAACATATGTGGGGTAGGATGAAGAGGAGCATGGAAGACGAAACCAAGAATATTGATGAACTCTGGGAGGCATGCAAGACTGTTTTTTTGGCTATTCCGGATGATTTCAACATAAATTATATGAATCCTTGCCAAACTGTATGGCAAGGATTAATATCATACAAGATATTAAATTTGGATCTCACATCACCACTAAATTTGCGGACATATTTTTGGATTGGCTATGAAGTAGATCATTTTCTTTATAGGCGACTACACTTTTGTCTTGCAACATTTTGACCTTTCTGTCTTGATTAAATGATAAATCTTTTTTCAGTGAAACTTTTTTACCATACATTAATATTATTTGGGAGGGCTTTAGCTTTTCGTATGATCAATTAAATCAGGTTAGTTTGTCTTTGGTGTGATCTTTTGTCCACACACCCCCCCCCATACCTGGTAATGAATAAAAGGATTTTATTAATATACTTTATACTGATTTTGGTTTCATTGAGTGTTGCTGTATAAAGGGTATTTCTTGTTTGCTTTAATTTGGTTCAGATATTGTACTGTATATGTTATCCCTATTTTGCACCTCCCCCTATATTTAAAAAAGGGTTTGCATGACCCAGTAAAATATTCAAGCGCTCCTACAATTTTTCAACCAGAGCATCATACTGTTTGAAAAAACAGATACTCTAAAAAAAACATACCTACCCATTATTAAAGGGCATGTACACCCCCAAAACGATATTTTATGAATAGGTAGATCACAACTCAAAACCGTTTTAGTTGCAGACCTCCAAAGTGATTCTGATTATTGTAAACACTGCAAAGTATAGGAAACACTTTCTTGACATTTAGTTTTTATTTAAATTAAACCTTTTTTTTTCTCCGTAAGGAAAATTATACTGGGAATTCTCCCCCTCCCTTTTACAAGTGCCCATGGTGAGGACCTGAACCACTAGGTTCACTTTCTATCATCAGTAATACTTACCTAAAGTGTCTTTGCCGCTCCGTTTTAACTTTGCCTTGGATCTGCTGCCTTTTCTTGGAATGGGTAGATCAGAGCCGTATTTGAGGAAGTGTACAGCGTACCTTAGTAATTCCTTTATATGTATTTCCCGGTTGCTTTTTTATAGCTGCCTCCTAAATATTGGTACAATTTATCCATGTCCAAATTTTAATATGGAAAACAATGCACACCTGATGTAAAATATTAGATGCCACCTAGGAGTTCAATGACAACATGCAGGTTAAATAAAACAACCAAGTTACTTCTTACAGCCATGGGGATGATGCAATAATCCTTGCAATGCCCTAAATGAGTGTAAAAACTATGCTACCCAGTGTATCTTCATGTTAGGGTGGCTTGTACACTAATTTTAACATTTACAATTTTTTGGGGGGAAAGCGCACAGCACACCCAGTTCAATACATTTTAAGTTCTGTTTCAGCTTCTATGCAGCATTTACAGGGGAAAAAAAACGCATTTCAGAAATTATATAGCCTAATCCATGACCTTTAACTAGGGTCTTTGTGCAAGCGAGACAGTGACTATATAAGTGTGGCAGACACTACCATAAGGGAGGGTAGGGCAGCACTTAGGAGCACTCACAAAAAATTTATAATGTAATGACAAAGCAAGCACAGATAAATATGTGAGTACCACCATTTTACTTCTCTCAAATTGTAGTTTCAGAAAACTACAGTTGTTTGAGTGAGTATAGTGACACTTTAAGTTTTAAATTATAGCATTAAATTATAATTCTGTTTCAAAGTTTTTTGTTTTTTTCTTTTATTCTAGATGGAGAACAAAGCAAAATTTGGACTATTGCTTTCTTATGATGTATGCTCAGAGAAAAGGAATTTACTATATCCAGGTAACTACCAGCAGATTAGTTAATGTATACATTCTCAAGTTAATAATTACCGTTTTATATTTTGTTGTTTAAAGGGCAAGTCCACCCTCTCAGTAAAACTTTAAATTTGCTGGCTGAACTTGTTCCCGTCATAAGCCTCCAATGGTCATTTTCGCTTTCTTACATGGTTCACCAATATGATTTATCTTAATTTTCACTCACTGTTCACATAGATTGCACAGAAGCATTATAACCAAAACCTCTAATTAGAAAGAACATATTGTAAGCAAAAGCTCTTTTTAAAGGATTAGTGAAAATTACGCACAACATACTGGTACTGATGTATTTGAAAAGTTCAAAACACAGTTTTGGAAGTCATAAATCCATATAGTATACATTTATCTGTAACTTGCTAATTATTAATGTTTTATATGTCTCTTGTGAATGATAAACATCTGTTAATCAACCTGAGCATATCCTATCTAATAACTCAAATAACAGGTTACGTTAAATGGACACTATATACTGAAAAAATTACTTTGCCTCATCTTAATCTATAATTGAAATACTTTAAAGTAGCACTTACTCTGATTTACGTGTGTTGCTGCATGCCTTCAATCCAGCACACATTTTTTTCAGGAGCAGTATCCCCTCTCCCTCTAACCACTTTCACTTCCATCCGACCTGACTTTTTCCACACAAAACAACTGTTAAGCCTGCACACAGCATACAGCATTCCAACTGTCAAAATCGCACCATTCCAGCTACAGTAAAACTAGGATTGACTGCTGAAATATAAGAAGTTTTAGATTGGATATCTAAAGAAATATGGGGCAGATCAACAAACAAAACAACAAAAAATGATCAGTGGTGGTTGGAAGAATTATATTTCCAGTTATGGTCAATTAAAACAATCTATTTTTCGGTATAGATGCCCTTTAAAGGGAATCTCCACCCTATTAACAAAAATCTGTAGGATAAGGACCCCCCCACACACACACAATCCCAATCCCTTGCTAGCAATTACACCTCCTCTGCTGCTATTGGGAGCTGTTTCAAGCTCACAAGCAGAGTAGGCCAATCCTTTAATGGCCGAGATGTCGTGCCACGGCATTGATTGAGGTCTGTTACCCTGGAAATGCAATGGAGAGGAGAGCTGCAGTAAGTGATTCAGTTCTGTAAGTAACTTAAGTATCATCTTTGGAAATGGTAAGTATAACAAAAACTACATTTAGTGGAGTCCTTAACCTACGGTACATATAATTTGAAAAAGACTGAAATTCAGTGCCCCTGTCATAATAATAACCTTTACTTTTCATACATAAATGAAAATTAATACCTGCAGTGTATTTCTTAGCCAGCATAGATGTAAGAAACCGAATATTAGCATTTCAGTCAATATTAAAAGGAAATCTGGAGAATTGAACCTGCAATCTTACATACTCTGTCTTGCTAAAAGAGTTTTTACCCTTAACCAACCAGACCTACTAGGTAGAGCACAAGTACATGTAGAATCTTTATCTTTTGCAAGGAACACAATGGAAACACAAAATAAAAGTCTTGTCTTGGGGTATGGATTCAAGGTAGAAAAATGTTATTCTCCTTCTTTACAAAGCATTGGTAAGGCCTCATTTGGCATATGCTGTGCAGTTTTGGAATCCTGTGTGAAAGTAGAAAGGGCTCAGAGAAGGGCAACTAAAATAACAGGGAACAGGAGAACTTGAAATTTGAAGACAGGTTGGAGAAGTTACAATTCTGTACACTAGAGAAAAGATGCTTGCATAGGGATATGAATAATGTGTATGTGTATAAATACACATTATTCACAATAAAGGGGGGCTGTGGTCTCCTAACAAGTTGACTTTATGAAAGGCAAGGTTCCTACCTTTTAAAATGATCCATCAACCACCTATCTACGTGCGCAGCCCAAGATATGTGCAAATCTCTTATCAGAAAGTTAAGGGGTGATAGACATCCAGATGACATTTCAGAGGCTGCTCCTCCACCTCCTTGGGAGTCCCGCTCTCTCCCTTCTGTAGACCTATCAGTAGTGCCCTGATTCCTCATTTTTTTTACAGTACAGATGTCTCTCCCTGCTGTGGGCTGCTCAGCCCCACTCCTTCCTGCTCTGTCTCTTCACTGAGGGATTCACGGAGAGGTAGGTAGTGTAATCCCACCTCTGTGGCCCCTCCCCCAATTGCATCTCCGACCCACCCCCTTACAGAAAATTGTGTGAAAACGTCCATTTCATGCAGAGCTAGAATTCAGACAGAATGTAGATGATTCTAACTCTGCCTGTAAAAGCTGTTTTTACAGTATGGGTCTGAGGTATGAGTGGGGGAGGGACCATGGCACTGGCAAGTGGGAGGGGCCAACTAGGTAAGGAAGGGGGGTTCTGTAAGAAAAGGGGCCCACGATTGGAAGGGTCCTTGGGTGCTGCAAGGGAAGGGCCAGGGGTAATTATATTCAAAACTATGCAAGAACACAATTGCTGTCTATTTTTTGGACCATGTTTCCCCTTTAACAGGCTAAAATAATTATCCGAGTCATTGTTCACCAACTGAACCAACTTTTCACTGTGAGAATGGTAAAACTATGGAACTGTCTTCCAGTGGATGTGGTAATGGCAGGTTCATTAGATAGTTTTAAGAAAAAAAGCTGGATGAGTTTTGGAAAATAAAGTATGTTGCATGTTACTGGTATTGATACAGTGAAGTGAAGTTGATCCAGGGATATTTCCGATTGCCACTTGAGTCAGGAAGGATTTTGTTCCCTTTCATAATTCTGTTTTTTTTTCCCCCCTCTGGATCAACAGTTAGGCAGAAAATGTGGGTATCACAGAGTAAGTTGGACTGAATGGACATACGTCTTTATACAACCTCAAATACTATACTATATTAAAAAGTCTGGGGATTTGAACCTGCGACCTTGTGGAATGTGTGTTTCCAAAACAAGCGCTTTAGCTAGTGAGCCACCACACCAAATGTGAAACTTTTGCTTGGGGAGTGAACATAACTTTAAAGGCATGTAGGAAGAAGTGTGTCCCTTTTTAGATCAAATGATATGGCAACTAATATTTGTTACCTTTCACTTTAAGACACAAACATATCAAATCTACAAATTGTCATAAAGAACAACATGGCCTTGTAATATTTTGATTCCATATGTATTTAGTCTTAATCTGTCACAGTCTCCTAGATATGTGTTCAATCTATGCATACCCATAGTCTCTCTCAGATTGTGTTCCATCAATATTAAGTCCTTTAGGTCACAGACTTGATACGGTCCAACCTAAAGGACTTAATATTAATCTCGGTCTTACTTGTTTTCTACCTAAGAGATAATCTATCTAACTGTATTTTATATCGTCTAGGATTGCATCATTGTATCAGTATCTATTTCCTATTTTTAATGTATTGACCTATATCTATTTGTCTTATATATTTATATAGTACTTTTTTAAAATATTTTTTATCATATATATTCACTTTTATCATATTTATACTTACCTTTTAGCACTAGCACTTTTGAATATATATCTGTTGACATAGCACTATATTTGTAATTATATGTTGAGATGTTGACCACTAGATGGCCATCTTACTCCTGATTGGTTTGACTATAAATAGTACACAGTTACACTAATTGCTCACTTGATTGTTGGTCTGAAGAAGGTGTTGTAGGAGCACCGAAACGTCACATAATAAATAGAGGTTTGATCAAGCCTGGTGTGCCCAACTTTTATTGGATTTCCCTTCAATAGTTACAGTACAAAACTGCAGGAGGAGGATAATAAAGTTAACCTGATCTTCTCAGCTCTGTGCAATGCATTTCTCAATAGTGTACATATCTGAAAGTAAATTAAAGCTTCACTATCTGAAGGTAAATGAAACCTTCAGAGCAGATCAATCTGCCTCTTCATTTTTATTACTACCCCAATCAAACACCAACATATTAGCTAGAATGAAATTTGGCTGAAATCCAGGATGGTGGGACTCCTTACTATATGAAGAAGTAAGACTGGAAAAGGGGATAAAATCTACTTTTTACAAATGGCTGGAAACTAAACAAATAAGGGAAAGGAATACTTTAAATAAAGGAGAAAGACACAAGTTTAGTGAAATAAAAGTTGTAGATGTCCGTTAAAGCTGGGTACACACAATTAAAGAAAAAGGATCTATCCCGTATGATGGCCCCTTGCAAAGTTAAATTCATGTATTCCATGGTATTAGATCTCTGTGCAGCACTCCCCCCTTCCCCCTCCCCCATTGCCTCCTCCATGTCTCAACTCCAGCTCACCGACAAGCTTATCATGTGCAGTAGTTCGACATCCTGAAAAACACACCCACGCACAGTGGCCAATAGAAAGCAAGCTGTCCTGGAGACACAGATCTCTCCGTGTCCTGATATCTCTTTGTGGCCCATCATCAATCAGTGAACTCTATCAAGAAGGGGGGTCAAGTGCAGCCTTATCTCTGCCATCGAAGCTACCACTTTCTCACTGCTAATGCTCAGATCTCTATGTTTGTAACAGAGCAGGGAGGAGGGAGGGACTTGAGCAGGGAAGAGGATCACGTCACAGGGACTTGATTGACAGTACAAGTAGGAGTAGAGGAATGCAATCACTTATTCTTCTTACTTGTGTATCTCAGGACAGAGAGGGAATCTGAACAAAGTGACACTCTGGGGGTTTGGGGGAATGATAGAACTCATGGAAAGAAAAAGAAAATGTATCCAGTATAGATGCCCTTTAATTGAAGAACAGGAGGTAAGACATAGCTCCTTTACCTCCTGTTCTTTAATCAATCTGAAAAAAAGGTAAGTAAGATTTTTGAGCGGAGATACCCTTTAATATAGGGAGAGATTGTTCTGGTCTGTGTGTAGCCACATCTTTGACAGACAGATATTACAGATTCAATGTGTTCCAAGGGTTAAGTTATACTTTGTCACAAAGTATTTAATTTTCGTGTATGATTACCGTATATACTCGAATATATGTCGACCCAAGCATAAGTCGAGGTATCTATTTTTACCTCAAAAATGAGTAAAAACTGGTTGACTCGAATATAAGTCGAGGGTAGAAATTATGACCACTGCTGCCTTTTGATTCTGTATTGTTTGTTTGGCTATTCTGTAGTCCCATACAGTAATAGCCAAATCGAGTATGGCTATTACTGTATGGTAATTCTGTATGGGAATTCTGCTGTCCATTTAAAGGGCAACTAAAGCCTCAAAACAATACAGAATCAGAAGGCAATCTAATTAACAATAGGTACCATCCTCAGTATTGTTTTCAGGCATTAGTTGCCCTTTAAATTAAAAGTAATCCCCATCATTGGCACTCCAGATGTTTGTAAACTACAACTCCCAGCATGCTTTATTGCTGGGAGTTGTAGTTTACAAACATCTGTAGTGGAACTACACACACTAAACCTGTTTACAACCCCAAAACACACTACCCTGTCCCTGACCCAAATGACTCTCTTACTCTCCCCCCCCCCCCCCCCCAGGAATAAAACCCACTTAGCTTCCACCCTGCCGCTACCTCTTCTTTTCACGCAGCCTCACCTTTTTCCAGGTGCTGTGGGACAAGTCTGGAACCCCGACATCACTAACTTGATGGAGGAATCCGGCTGCCGCATCCACTGATAGTCGAATCCACTGACGGTCTCATTTTCCAGCGCCGAGAAGTGACGTCAGTCAGTGGATGCGGCAGCCGGATTCCTCCATCAAGTAAGTGACTGACCCGAGTATAAGTCGAGGTTCAGTTTTCAGGCTGTTCTCACAGCCTGAAAACCTCGACTTATACTCGAGTATATACGGTATCCTTTAAATCTACATATGGACATAATGCTACTATGCTTTCTTGATTCATTGCTGCAGATTTATAAAAACAATAGGTGTAAGTAACAGTGTTTTAACAAACTGCTCCTTTTTCAGTTTCTTTTATTGTAATCAACTACAGTTTTGGTTATATAGTTCAAACTTATTTGTTTGGATTCAATTTGTATATTTATGCTTCTTTCTTTAATCTGCAGCTGGAAGATGATATTGTTGCCAAACAGAATTATTTCAGTACAATAAAAAATTTTGCACTTCAGCTATCGTCTGAAGATTGGATGATTCTGGAATTTTCTCAGTTAGGATTTATTGGTAAGTAATAAATTAAAGGTTTTATAAATATATTGTGTAATTTATTTAATTGCAAAGTTATATCTTTAAATTACAATTTTAATTTATTTTACTTATGTTGTATATTTAATTTTCTAATTCTGTGTACTTAAATGTAAGTACCGTAATATACAGGATTAACCTGAATATTTTAAGGATAATTCCTGGAGTGAGCTATTCAGTGATGAGATAATTTGTTATATTTTACATGGGACAGTTGTGTCCTGATTTTATTTTTTACTTCAACATGCACTTTCATCTTTGTATTAATTTTACATTTCTAAAAGTCTTCTGCTTTCTCCCCTCCAGCCTCCACCTGTACTTTGTCTACCCATGAATCTTATTTCAAACTAGATTATGTTTTTGCTGACTACATAAATACATCTCAGTGAAAACATGTAGTAAGTTTGTTTGTCTGGTTTTTTTTTGTTTTTTTTTGCAGGTAAAATGTTTCAGGCTCCTGATATTACACTCATTGTAGAGTTCATTTTGATGTTTTATAAAGAAAAACCTATTGATTGGCTTTTAGACCATATATTATGGGTGAAAGTTTGTAACCCTGAGAAGGATGCAGTAAGTAAATATAAAATTAAACATTTTACATTTTATTGTAAAATTATATGAATTAAAATAAGTTTGCCCTTTGAAGGAGACAAAGATGGTTGATCAACATATAGTGGTCATTGATTTGATTTAACTGACAGGTGAGATAATAAGTCCTATTTTTTATTGATTGGTGCATCTGTGCCCTTTTCACCATTTATTTGAGAGCAGATAAAAATGCAGCTGCATGCACTGGCATTCATGACGTGTACAGGGACACTTCTTGGGTTTTTGTTGCCTGAGCCAAGCTTTTGAATGCCCCCCTTTGTCCATGGGTGTGGTTTCGACAATGGCCATGGCCTCTCTGGTGGGCGTGGGTAAAATTGGGAGGGGCCGCTGGGAAGGTGGTTGCAGCGGGAGTGGGCATACGCCCACACCCTCGCCGCGGTGGTGAATGCGTCCACCCGCAGCAAGGTGGGCGTGCCTCCTGTGGCGGGTGCGATCACCCTCGCTGGTTGGGCTCACCCCCCCGACCCCCCACCTTCAAGGTGGCGAAGTGAAACGGCTGAGATTAACGCGGTGCATCCGTTACTGCCGCTTTATAAACAGAAGCGAGTGGTAACTGAAGCGCGAAAGGTTAACGAGGCGGTAACTTTTCGCGGATGGTTTTCACCATTTTATAAATCCTGTTAACAGTGATTTAGGCGAAAACGGCTGGAAAACCATCCACGAAAAGTTACCGCTCGTTTATAAATATGCCCCTATGTTACCATGTTATTATTATCTTAAAATACCATTTAAAGAGAGGGATTAAAGTACAGGGATCCAGACATTTCCGAACATTTTAAAGGTAATTGTTGGAGGGTGTGTTTTATCCTCGGACACAGAAAACAAGTGCCTTAGACCTTAATGTTTCCCAGAAAAGGGTTGATATTGGTTAAAAGGCATGGTTATTGGTTATGTACGATACCCAGTGGGTACAGGAGGAGGAGCCAAGATTGCAGCCCCCATGGGACAACTTAAAAACCGCATATCTTCAATGTCATTGGGCTCAGGTCACTCTAATGTCACTCTGAGTAGGTGTACTATATACAATGCAGACATCCCACCCTGCCCTTTCAGGCTTCCTGGCAGGGTGGGGAAAGGGGGCGTGATGCGAGGATGTGACGTCATGCATGACATCACAATGGGCTTGGCCAATGTTCTAGAGTGGTGGGGGGTGAGGTTAGGGAGAGTTAGAGCCGTTCTGGGGTGTGGCCTAAAAGTGGGCGTGACTTGGGAGGAGACTCAAGTCTCCTCTCAAGTCCAGGAGTCTGGGGTGGTCTTGCGGGAGTGCGAGAGACCACCCGAGAAAGATGGAGACTCCCGGACGATCCGGGAGGGGTGGGATACCTGAGAATGCAATGTGTACTTTGTTTCTAGTCCAAGTTGTTTTTTCACTTGTTGTCCTATAATTATTTGTTCAAGATTAAGGGGCACTTACAGCAAGCTAGATGGCCTAGGGGACAAAAAAGTACTGTAAATCTGGCCTTGTGCCTGATTACCATTGCTGCATGTGTAGCACCTGAATGATTGATTTATATGCTGAGCATAGGGAGGTACATGAGGTAAATGCATTTATGAATTGTTGTAGATTTCAATTGCTGTGAATTTGCAGCTAAATTTACATGTGTACAAACATCTTAAGGAAAACTTGCAAATTAAATATGCAAGTGTCTTTAAGAAAAGATGCAAGAATGCATGCAAGACCAGGGGGATTCAATAAAAGTTCTTATCATTTAAAATGGTGCCAATTTTACCCCAAACAATCCGATCTTATTTAACATTTGAAGGCTAACATCTGATTAGTTGGGGCAAAATTAGCACCATTTTTAACAATATGAACACTTATTGAATAACCCTGAATGTGCTGGAAATCTGTAACTGTAAAGCTTTTTTGATTTTGTTTTTACATTTGAAGAAACATTGTGACAGACAGAAGTCCAATCTGCGAATTCGCTTTAGACCATCCCTTTTTCAGCATGTAGGACTGCACTCCTCTTTAGCAGGGAAAATACAGAAGCTTACAGTAAGTTAAATGGCAAATATTTTTCATTGTTGTATATAAAATGAAACACTTAAGTGATGAGTTTATATTATGTGAGTTCCAGGGCATTATTTCATACATGTTAATCCTAATAACACATCTGAATCATTTTTTTAAAAATTATTTTTATTGTTCCTGACAAAGCAATAACAGAGAAACATACAGTATTTAGGGTGACATACAATATTTAGGGTGATGGTTAGTAACAAACCATTTTCTAAGCAATACGATACATCATTTATTAAGTCACCACAATAGGTACAGCTCATTGTCTAGATAGGCAGCCTATCAAGAACAAATTATACATTATAACCTGAATAAAATAAATCCCTTATATTATATAAATAAATGTATATCTTTATGGAGATTGCATTGAGTTTTTAGGAGCAACTAATTAGGTGGGGGTATATAACACTTACACATAGGAAAGGTCTATATGTAAGAATGTAATTATCACTATTTAATTAAAATCACCATAACACATAACACTATACAAAGTATAGTACTACTACTTACTACTGGATTACAAAACAAATGATATACAATTAATAAAGTATACTTACTTTACTGGACACCCCTAAGTTTGAATGGAAAACTCAAAATGATAGGTCCAGCCACACCTCTAGGATTTCTACAGGGTCTCCATGTAGACACTAAAAGGAAGTGGAATTTTACTAACATCCAATGAGAGGTTCTGATCTCGCACTGTTAGCAAATCAAAAAATTCTCTTGGGCACTGTACATGACAAGACAGGAAGTGTAAGGAAGTTCCTGTATTACACCCAGTTATGTACTTTTTGTAAAACATGTGACATGTTTCCAATTAGAAAAATCTTCAGACTCCCACATTTACTTCCCCCTCCCCTTTCTATAGAAAGTAATGAGACAATCCAGTTTCTGTTTGCTAGACAGGAAGTGATGTCTGTAAATGATTAAATGACTTTGCATGTCTCTGAAACTACCCAGCATTCTTAGAGAAATGGACAGTTTCCCCCTTTCTTCCACTATTGATATAATAATAACTGTGAAGCTGTGAGGTACCTTCTGTTATAAGAAGGCTCTACTTCATTTTATACTCTGTGGGGAGCTTGTAGACTGGATACACTATCATGTGTCCCAAACCTCTCCCTAACTTGTAAAGCTAATCACTATCCTGTGTTTCCACGTCCTAACCCATTAGTGAGTGTAAATTTGGAACTTGCTGTTGTAAATACCAATAAGTCTGAACCTAGCATGTTATTCTGGATCCTATATAGGGTCTTCGGATGTCCAATGATGCTGTTTCAGATCTGCAGGTTAATATCATTTAGACTGGATACACTATCATGTGTCCCAACTGAGCATCTGCTTTGAGTGAGAGCTCTGCCAGGACAAATGACTGTTGGTCACAGCAACAGTGGCTGCAACCAGCAGTGCATGTAACAGACCGATCATATGGTCCCATAGGGAACTGCATGATCGGCCGTGATTTACTAACTTACCTGTTTGTCTGATAGGTGCGACCGATCTCTGTCGCGGCTGGCCGCCCCACACATCCAATATTTCCAGCCGACTGATCCATGGCACTATCGGTTGGTTACTGGTGTTTACCCAGCCTTAAGGTTCGTACGCACGTGCGATCACGGGTGCCAAGCAGTGGAGCACGATGTGTAAGAACGGACGATAATCGTGCCATGTATGGGCACTTTATCGTCGGAAATGGCTGTTCTGTCGATAGACAGCACGATTATCGTCGAAACGGCCGTTCGTACACGTCATGCGTCACCACTCGTGATAGCACATCTGTACGAACCTTTAGACTTAATGGATTATTTGCCCTGCCGCCACAAAGTGAGCTTTAATGTCGCGCCAACTGATCGACCCATAAAATGCTTCCCTAATCCAATAGTCTAATAGCTATGGATGTAAGGGAAGGGCAGATGAATCACTTGCATTTTCAAACCCTTGGGTAGGATGAAGGTTAAAGCACGAAAGTGCGCTTTTAATGTCTAAGTCAGGAAAATGTCTTTATTTCGGGATGTGTGAAAATCTAAATTTTCCAGAATTCTGTGCAGTTGGAATGCTGGGAGTTGTAGTTTTTAAACATGTGAAAAGTTCATTAAGAAGAAACTAACTGCAAAACAGAGAATGCTGGGATTTGTAGTTTTCAAACATGTGAAAGGTCACAAGCGAAGGCTGTATTAGATCTAGACAGATGCCTTAGCTACAGGATATCAAGAAAAAACTTACTGCAAACAGAGAATGCTGGGAATTGTGGTTTTATACCATTAGGCTGTATTATATCTAGACACACGCCTTTGCCACAGGCTATAAATAAGATACTTTGCATGTCCCCTCCCATTTCTTAAGTGAGAAATATGTGTTTATATGTTAAATTATTAGGGCAATGCTATTATATCAACATGATTCTATGAGGTACCTTCTGTTATAAGAAGGATCTACTTCATTTTATACTCTGTGTGGAGCTTTTATCTTCTCTATCCAAACCTCTCCCTAACTTGTATATTCAATCAGTATTTTGTGCTACCAAGTCCTAACCCCATAGTGACTGTACATCTGGAACTTGTTATGGTAATTACTAATAAGTATGAACCTAGCATGTTAATTAGGATACTGTATAGGATTTATGGTGGCAATACATATATCCAACTTTTACTTACCCAACCAAGCGCTCCTACGATATTAGATCGATCCTGCCAGAACTGCCTTTCCCATCCTTCTATGCCACCAAAAGGTGGTTCTGGCAGGATCGGTCTAATGTCACGGGAGTGCTCGTTGGGAAAGTAAAATCAGATATATGTATGGGCTGTATGTATTTGATTGCCCAAAGGTGCTGTTTAGATTGCCTAGGTCTGTTCTCAGACCTGCAGGTTTATTCCACATAAACACTCTATATTCTAGCTGGCAGGTAGTATAGGTAAGGGAGGGTATACGTGTGTGTTTGTTCATTTAATATGATGCATTGCTTGTTTTTTTTTCAGGATCTTCAGACTAATTTTATTAGGGCCCCCTGGATGTTTCCTGGTGGTTCCTGTGAGCACTGCATCTACACATAGCAAAACATACACACATAATTTCCACTGTGCACCAACGGGCACACTTTTGCTAGTAATATATAAATATATATATTTCTATTTAATAATAGCCTTCTTTGTCAAGAATAAAGTTTTTCTAAGCAAAATAGCAGCATGTTTACCCCATACCTCCTCTTCCACCATTCCCAGGAAACATTCAGAAAACAGAACTTGAAGTTTTTGCACTACTATACCCCAAAATCTCTGGATGAGGCGA
The DNA here is from genome assembly GCA_019447015.1 of Hymenochirus boettgeri. NCBI lineage: Eukaryota > Metazoa > Chordata > Amphibia > Anura > Pipidae > Hymenochirus > Hymenochirus boettgeri. Next base: position 231,173,507 of record CM033470.1, on the reverse strand, counting down.
CAGAACCATATCATATGGCAAAACCTTGCATATGTCGTAATTGTTTTGGGCTTTGGTATGCCTGGTGCATAATATACATTTGAATTAAGTAGTTTTTAGCTGCTAAAAACATGTGCCTGACTTAAACTATCCCAGTCTTTACCTGATAAATTGGGGATGAATCTATTATGTTTCTCTAAGGGAAGTTTTCTGCCCTAGATCAGGGATTTTCAAACAGTGTGCCTGGTTTCCCTTATAGTGCATGGAGCACATGTAAAAATCAGAATGCATTGTTTTGCTGAACGTTTAATTTAATTTGCATAAAATATTCAAATGCAATTTAAAAAAAAAAACATATATAAACTGCCTTTAGATTACCAAACATTTATTAAGAATAGAAGTTTCTTTACTTAAAGCTGGGTACACACATTACAATTTATCGGTAAAGTGTGTGTGACCAAAACGAACCTTGCCGATGAATGTTTGTGTTGTGAACGGTCGTTTCGGACGAAAATTATTTTTCTTGTTCGCGGTTGGCTCCCTGTACTAAGGCATAAGGAGTCAGCCGTGATCGTTGGAAGTATGGCAGTCACAAACGTTCTTCCTATACTTTATATAGGGAGTACGATCGTGACTGTGTGTACTCTATCTGTCTTGCTGATTCTGTCTGTCATCTTTGACAGATTGTTACAGTATGTACTCACCTTTACAAATGTACTCATAATAATACAAGACTCGGTGTATATTCAGTGTGGTGCATTTTGGTAAAATATAATTTTACTAGGAATTTATTCATTTATATAGCTTAAAGGGTAACTGTGGTCTCCAAACAAATTAGGTATAAATGAAAGCCTGCAGTATTTCCTTTAAAATGAGCTGTCAATCACATCTCTGGCTGCAGTCTTTGAAAAATTACATTGGGGTGAATGTTCAAATGTACTGTTTTTAGTAGGTTGAGTGACATCACCAGACCTCTGCCACGCCCCTCCGCCCTCAGGGGAGAAGCACGCTCGGTTAAGACTAAATGCTTGGGACAGAAAGTGCTTGGGGAACAAAATGACAGTTGAGAAGGGAAGCCTATTAATGCAGGCAGAGGCTTGTCACATGACTGAGAACAGGAAGTGTTAAAGCAGAAAATAATATTGGTAAATCTTTATAAGATTCTTGCTTGCACTTGGGGTATGGGTAGGGGAAGAGTTAAAAACAAAGTAAAAAATAAATAGGTTAAGTTCAAGTAAAAAATCTCTGTAAAAATCAGTTTAAAATGACACTTGCATATATTAAAATTCTTAAAACACCACTAGGGGTAATACAGGCTTTATTCTCTGCTGTTCTGGTGCTTGCTTGGTCTGTATAGCTCCCAAAAACCTCTGCACACAGGAATAATGTTGCCAACAAACTAAAACAATATTGCTTAACTTTTCCAGCAATAACTTTTGGAGATGTGATTTGGGTTTTATTTTGAAGGTACGGTAGAAAGCTTTTTATATAATCCTTACTAGTTTGGGAGAATTGGAGACCACAGTTATCCTTTAATCCTGGATAAAGGGTAACTATATAAATTTAATATACACTTTATTCTGGAAGAACACAACCCCTTTAAATATATCCAATTGGAAACACTGTAAATCCAGTGATGCCTAGAGGTGAATAAATACCCCCTGGAAACAGAACTTCCTTTAAAACCAGGCACATCCACTCACATGGTTAAAAAATAGTACTTGCGTTTATTCACATCCAAAAAACCCACTAACACACCCCTAGATTACCTCATAACAAAGAAACAAAGTGCAGTGCATAATACAGTACAGAAAAAAGCTAAAAAATATTACTAAAATATTACTATAGTGTCACGGTTAGGGTGTCCCCAAACCGCTACTGAAACAATGGCAGTCAGGCAGGTCCCGAATGAATAGAAATGCTCCACATCTCTGGCATCAAGTCCTTTTTTAACACTCTTAAGGTAATCCCAGCCGAGGAAAAATGTTTATGAAGCAAACCTTCCATGGCACACCAACACGCAGGGCAGTAAGAAAATCACCGCCCCACACCGCCCCTAGAATAGATGGGAAAAGATCTCCCAAACCGGGACTTGCGTGTGAAGCCAGGACCAACTTCTATTTGAGCTGGACGGCCACACTCTTCACCCAGTATCCGAAACGTCCAACTCTGGATCAGATATCACACCTCGTCATGCTTCTCTAGGGGTCGCAGTCTGAGTGTACACATAACCAGGATCCATGCCATCGGAGTCTTACCACCATGACACTATTGTAGTATTGTAGTAGTATTTTTAGCTGTTTTTTTGTACTGTATTATGCACTGCACTTTCTTTTGGTTATGAGGTAATCTAGGGGTGTGTTAGTAGGTTTTTTGGATGTGAATAAATGCATTTCCTATTTTTTGACCATGTTAGTGGATGTGCCTGGTTTTATATGGGGTTCTTTTTCCAGGGGGTTGATCTGTAGCTCCTATATTTCCTACACAATATCATTTCATTAAGGAGCTACAGCACTTTTTTCATTTGCCAGTTTAGTCCTAGGTTAATCCTTTAATAAAGTGCTGAAGCCAGGAGGAAGACTGTCAGAATCCGTTTTCTTTGGGCTGGTGCTCCTCACAGAAGCAATATTGAGAGGTAGGAATTACCAGGCCTATATACCTGTCCCAAGTACTTCATTTTAACTGTTATTTGAAAAAACAATATTCACATATTATATAGTTATCCTTTAATAATAAACATTAAGAAAATAATTTATTCATATTTATTTCCTGCATATTCTTTATTCATGAATAATCTATTTATTTTGTGTTTCTATCAGGATAAAGATTTCCTGAAACCTTTATTGCATAAAATTCATGTGAATCCACCTGCTGAAGTATCCACTTCCTTAAAAGTCTATCAAGGGCACACACTGGAAAAGACTTACTTAGGGGAGGATTTCTTCTGGGCCATTACACCACTCACTGGAGACTACATTCTTTTTAAATTTGATAAACCAATGAATATAGAAAGGTGAGGAAAATGGGAAAATGATGCTGAAACAATGTATCTGATGTTTTACATTAGTGATATAGGGCCAATCCCTATATGGCTAATGTGTGTACGGCCAAAATGACCGTTTCCGATACCAACGAATGGCATCTGAAACGGTCGTTCTTACTGGAAAATTTCCCATGTCATGAACGATCACCCTATACTTTATTCTGGGGAGAACGCTTTTGACTGTGTACTCGCATCTTTCAAAGATGACAGATTCTGTACAGTGTGTACCCACCTTAATATAAGCCATATCTGAAGGTCTGAAAACCCAAGCAAAACGATGGGTGTTGCAAAGGGTCAAAAGAAATTCATCTAGAAAACAAGAATGGCAAACACAGGAAAGGATGGGAAAATTAGGAGCTCCATACCCAAAATATGTATAGTGTACAAAAATGAATGCACCGTTCAGTGCAGTGCTGTATATATGTTTATTCAGTTCTCATATTTACATTAAAACACACAGGCATGGCCATTGGCCAGCATCCCAATGGGTTGTTTTCACATCTCTCTTTGCATTTTAGCCAAATTGACATAATTTATGTACACAAATGGCATGGCAGCAGCTTCCAAGTTGAAAACCTTCATTCTGCCCCAAAATAACTGTTCAGTCCATGCATTATATAAGTAATAAAGTTCACACAATGGCATACAAGAAATGTAGTAAAAGAAACTAAAAAGTGCATTTGTTATGTATAATTTTTTTTCCGAGAGCATCTTGAAGCCATTGTGTTTCCCAAGCAGAACAATTCCATGTTTAATTTTGATTTATCTCTTTTGGTTCCAGGTACTTGTTTCGCAGTGGTAATCCAGAACACCCAGGTGATCGGTTATGGAATACTACAGTAGATGTCCTCCCTTTCATGGTAGGGAAAATATAATTTTGGCCATACAGATTCACAACCTATAACATTATACTTTTGGGAGCAAGGCTTAAGGTGCATACACACGTGTGATCACGGGGGCCGACCCGTGATGGACGATGTGTATGCATGGCCGTTACGGATGATTATCTTGCTGTGTATGGGCACTTTTTTGGCCAAAACCACAGTTCGGTTGGGGCCGACCTGACAGGTGGATCATCAACAAGGCCTGACCAAATGGCTTTTTCGGCCAACAAAGTACCCATACATAGCACGAAAGGGCATACACATCGTGCATCGCGTGTCGGCCCCCGCGATTGCAGGTGTGTATGAGGCTTTATAGCAAGGGTGCTAATTTGATTGTTGTCATTTTTGTCTTCTAGAAAGACAGTGTGGAGCTAAGAACAGAAACCAAAGATAAATGCTTACCAGATGGCTACTTTAGAATAGGTAATTAATACTGTAATAAGATCTCCATTAAACATTTTATTGTATATTTTAATTTGTAAAGTATTGTATCTATAAATTATGATTATAGAATTAGATTTTTTTTAATTGTATTATGTATCGTATATACTCTAGCATAAACAGAGTCCAGTATAAACCGAGGTACCTATTTGTTTTTTACCTGAAAACGAGTAAAACCAAGGGTAGAAATATGAACACTAATGCAAATCTGTGATTATAAAATTAAAGGGGAACTGTGGTCCAAAAATGACTTTAGGTAAATTGATTGGAATTACTCTCCTGAGAATTTTTACAATTTATTTTCATTGTTTATTTTGCATAGTTTTGAAGATATTTACATTTTTGTGTGTGATATGGCAGCAGCATCACCAGGTCTGGTGCGCTTCCTGCTCTGAAACCATGTCAGTCAATCTGCCCTGTGTCTACTCCTCCCCTTTGCAGCCCCCCTGGTCACTCCCACTCATGAACCTCATGGTCCCTCCAGTTGCATGCCCCCCTTGGGCCATTCTCTTACAGCTCCATGTGGCCCCGCCCACTTGTGGATGCACAGGCCCCGTCCACTCGTGGGTGCATAAGCCCTGCCCACCAGTGGGTCTGTGGGACACTCAGACCCCCCCACACACAGAAAACTCTGTGGAAACAGCCTTTTCAGGCAGAGTGAGAACTCTGAAAAGGCTGTTTTCACATAGTGGGAAAGAAGGGCTGTAGATTCACTTACCTACTCTGTCAGGACTTCACACAGCAGGGGGTCACTGAGGGGGTCTGAGGCTGTGCTCGCCAGCGGCACTGTGCAGGAGAAGCCTTAGGAATGTCACATGTCAGCCTCCCACCCATTAACTTTCTGGTCAGTCATTTCTTTATATCTTGGGTAGTGGAGCATGTAGAGAGGTGGTTGATGGCTTGTTTTAAAGGTAGGAAACTGGTCTTTAATTTAAATTCAACTTGTTTGGAGACCACAGTTCCCCTTTAACATGAATAAAGAGGAGGTCCATGTTTTTTCTTTTAAATATTTATTTCATATAAAAACAACTTGTTCTGTAGTCACTTCACTTCAGAAGCATATGCACTAAGCAACATAACGTGAAGTCACAAAACTATGTAGGAACATCTACATAAGCGGTACATAACTAAACTAGAACTGTAATTGGGTGACAGTTCAAAGGCTTGAGCAGCAATATTTAAAATACTTCAAAGTTGGATTCCTCATCATTAGTTTCTCCAAATAGTGCCTCAAATTCTGCTGGTGTAATGTCATCTGCAAAGACATGATGCAGATATTGATAATGATTATGATAATCTTCAACACTGCTGCTGTGCTGATAGAAAAAAACATCGTCTTCGTTACCATCCATGGCATTACTTATACCGCATTTCTGAAAAGCACGTTGGATAATGTCTTCTGGAATGTCCTTCCATGCATCTAGTACCCACTTTGCTACTAATTCTATGTAGGGCTTCATGAGATTTCCACCTTTTGTAAATTGGGCTTGACCAGATGACATCCGTTCCTGCCACATTCTTCGCACAAGGTCTTTTAAAAGGTTTGTTTATAGACCCATCCAGGGGCTGTAGAACAGATATAATCCTGGAATAACAGCCAAAGTGGTTTGAAATGGCTTAGTCATTTTATTGACATCTTCGTATATGTGGGCTCCCCTAAACCCCAAAAAAGACTTATGTGCCATTCGTTTCTATTATTCACAGGGAGGTGAGAATGCTTATTCTCACCTCCCTGTGAATTATAGGACGCTCGGGGGACCTGGAACTTACCTTACCTGCCGCTCCACTTACCGCTCCACTTACAGCCGCTCCTTCACTAAACAGCTGTTCTCTCCCGATCGCGCGCCCTATCTTTTGTATTGGCGCGCATGCGCCTAAGATAGGGCACGCAGTCGGGACAGAGCGGCTGTCGGTGAAGGAGCGACTGCGAGTGGACAGGCGGTAAGGTAAGTTCCAGGTCCCCCGAGCGTCCTATTATTCACCACAGGGAGGTGAGAACAAGCGTTCTCATCTCCCTGTGAATAATAGAAACGAATGGCACATAGTTCTTTTTTGGGGTTTAGTGTTCCTTTAACATATCACAAACTAGCATTGAGGGTTTTTTTTAAGGCTACTCCTGGTTGTCCATTCCATATATCTTCTATCCTTTTTTTATTCCTTGTTCGCCCATCCAAGGTCTTCCTTTTAGATAGATATATATATATATTATAAAATATAAGGCTGCAGCCTGACTCCATTGGCCAAACATGCCAGAACCACTGATTTTTTTCATTCCCTGTTGTTCTAAGGAAGATAGTTTTCTCTCCCAAGGATGCCACGGTTCTGTTGCTTGGAAGATCAAAAGTAATTGCTGTCTCATCCATATTCCCGATATTTCCGAGGTCATAATTATAAAACTTTCTTTGTTTTATAATGAATTTATGGAATGACATAACCTTTTCTTTGGTGGCAGCTTTTGTGAAATCTTTGTCTGCCGCCAGCAAAAGCCAAACCTATTCATGAAGGGGGGTACACCATTCCACTGATGCAACACATTTTTCAATACCCTCTGTTTTATGTTGCTCATCTTTAACCATTTGAAGGGCATTTAATCTAATTCCTATACGTGTTATGCATATCCATTTAGATAACATTCCACAACCCATTTATGCAAGTCAGTCTCTAGAGCCCCATATGAGGTTGTTAAACTACAATGAGCCTTTTTTTTTTTTACTTTTCCAAATCAGATTTAAAGGACAACTATACTGTAAAAATCAACTTTTTAAAAATGAAAATCACCTGGGGCAAGGAGATAAGATTGATTATTCTCACTTCCCAATATTGTTTTGTTGAGGAGCTAAAGCACATTCAGTTTTCATTTGCCAGGTTATGGCCCTGGGCCGTTCTATATTAAAGATAGAGCTAAAGCAATTAGGAAGACTGGCAGAAGCAGTTTTCTTCGTCCTGCTGCTCCTCATAGAAAGAATATTGGGAGGTAAAAGCACCAATCCTACCTCCCTGCCTTAGGTTCTTTTTATTTTAACTTTATTAAACTTTACACGCACTATAGTTCTCCTTTAATTTTTTGCCAATATCATACCTGTCTTTCATCAACGCCAAAGTCCCTGCCTGCAACAGAATTATTGCTTAAGACCTATAAGACGAAATTCTTAGCAACCACATTAAAATAAGAAGTGAGGCACTGATTACTGCGTTTATATCAATATATTCTGCATTCTGATTCAGTATTGTTTTGAGGCTTTTGTTGCCCTTTAAATGGACCCTTTTATACAGTAATAAACAGCAATATTCATAGTACCATACAGTAGTAGAAGAGCTTATTGGCCCCAATATACCATAATAATAGCAGAATCCAGTGACCAACTATTCCATGGCACTCCAGATGTTTGCAACATTCAACTCCCATCATGCTTTAGTTTCTAAACATCTGGAGTGGCAAGGCTCAACATTAATGCTCCCTACAGTACAATCAGTCATTTGGCCCCCATAATGAAATAATACAGTAGCGACAATTTAGTATAAAGTAAGGTACTGTACTTTTAATTTACACAATAAATTGTACCGTATTTATCCACAGTGCCCACCCCCCCCACTACACAGATTTAATGGAACTTTTTGATGAACATTACAATTTTATTTAGACTTCGTTTCTTTTGTTATACTGTAAATATGATGCATTTCATGCATTTTACAGTGTGGATTCCCACCAGACAAAACTGTGTATTTAAGTATTAAGTAAAAATGTACTTTTATATTGTATTAATAACAGTGGTACAGTAATAGCCCCTAAACCCCCACACACATACTGGTTGCTTACTAGCTCTGGAATGGTCAGGTGACATGCTCCTTAGGTACTCCTCTGTCTGGTGATGCCTGAAGACGTGCACGTACTTGGGTAACCTACATTCCCGCGCCTATGCCTCCTGACTGCCTCCAACTGCTCTGGTCTCCTTATTGCAGCTGCATTTGGAGTTTGCCTTCTGCTAGTTTGCTGTGTCTGCTACGGGGACCATCAGCTTCTTCCTCTACAAATTGCTTGCGACACGAGTATAAAATAAAAACATCTGAAAGTTTTTTGTTTTTTTTTAAATTTCTTTAAAAGACATTTTGCTTGTCATCTTACTGGCTTTCTCAATTTAGAATGACTTGTACACGAATATTTTAACAATATATACCCTAAAATGTGTCTGTCAGCATATAACAGCAAGGTGTCAGGACCTCTTGAATTGACCCCTTGCATTCAGGGACCTCCTGATTTGACCCCTTGCATTCAGGGACCTCCTGATTTGACCCCTTGCATTCAGGGACCTCCTGAATTGACCCCTTGCATTCAGGGACCTCCTCAATCGACCCCTTGCATTCAGGAGGTCCCTAAAACCATTGGGACACGTGGGTATACCTTGGGTATTTGCTTAAGATCTTTGTATAAGTCATTCTGAATTGAGAAAGCCAGTTGGATGACTAGTGAGATATCATTCAAGAAAAAGAAATCAGGTATGGAAAAATCTGTGGTATTCAGTGCTGAAATCAAGAAAAAAGTTGTTAGACTTTTGTTACTTTTAATAATATTGTGAAATGAATAATATTAAAGTGAATAGTGATAATTTTTACAAACTCTGGGAACAAAGTCACACATGCATAGTTATATTTAAGTTTAGTTGTTTGTTCCTCCTCTTAAAGCTTAACAAGCTTACACAAGAGCAGAGGAGAAGTATATCCACTGGGGAGATTCAAGTCTGCACTTTAAAGTTCATGTCCATCCTCCATAGTTTTTACTGCAGGCAGAATAACATGATGTGCTTCAAAAAAGATAATCTCATCCAATAATGACTATCCTGCAACAGATGGCTACCGAGGCTTGATCGCTAAACTTTATAAACTCCTAATATACGTTACATCCAGAAAAGAAATAGACATACAGACATACTGACTGATGAGTGGAGACAATGTCTTCCGACTGATTTTTGGCACAGACTCGCCCAGACCTGCATTCCCTGCAGCTTACAATAGACTTTATAGGTTTTCATTCTGCATCAGGCCTATTTATTGCCCACATTCAGCAACCTACTGACTCACTCTGCCCCAAATGTAGATCTCCGGGTATGAATTTTTGGCACTCGATCTGAGAATGCCCAGTGATCATGACCTACTGGATTAATATGTTTGCCTGACTGACAAATTATTTTTTACTGGGGCTGCTTGAAGAATTAGACTGGCTTAATCATAAATTCATTATTTCATCCTTCTCTCTCTACCACCTGTTCCCCCTATCCTATACCACTTTCTTCCTTCCTCTTTTTCTTTATCACTGAAACATCACCAGACACGAAATGCAAAATTTCAAAAATTCAAGGCAGATGCTGACAAGCACAAAGTTAATGTTTACTGTTTTTATTTAGTTAGATACATTTTACTACTTCTCCTCACCTTGGAATCTCTAATAATAAGCAAAGTATAATGTGCCTTATTGCCTGTTAACTACAGTGTACTAATTAATTTGCACTGATTAAAGGGGAAGTTTAGCACAAATACATATGCTTTTCAGAAAAACGAGCAGTATTTTTTCATCCCAATGACCTTAATCTGCCAATTCGGCATTTTGCCTGTGTATAAATAAATGCAACCGAAATACTGACTTCCTGTTTGCAGGACCCCTAATAGAGACAGTTATAATCTTGCCCTTGACCCAGCGCCTGGGTTGATTCAGTTGCTCAGTAGATATCTGAGCATCTTTGACCTATCCAACAGCCAATCAGTAGAAATTACTGTTGGGAATATTCCAAGGATGCAGTGCATCCTGGGAAAAAGGACAGTTAGAACCTGAAATGTCAGCTCACTAATGTCAACAGCAGGGAACAGCAAAGGGTATGAAATCAAGTGATTTCTCAAAATGGGAGAGAATATGAAGAATAACTAAAAAGGCATTACACAAACTAACAATTTAACAAATATTGATAATTTCCACTGAACTGTCCCTTTAATGAATCTCTTTAAGTAAGTACAAAGTTAAACAGATTTCAAATAAATTCCATTTCCTGCTTATACAGAGCATGAATATTTCTTAACATTTGGGAAGATAAACACACTAGTGCAATTCATTTAGTTGTGAGCGGTCAGCCACTGCACAAACAGAAATTTGATAGCTCATCACTATGCAGGGAATAGATTTCTGTAATTAATGTTCATATTCACTAATAACATTTAACTTTCAAATTAGTTTGCATCCATATACTTCTCTGCTTCTTTCAAATTTATCTTCATTTATATTTAATGGCTAATCAAATTACTTCAGTAGATATAACAAGAAGGTTAATTGCTATTGTATAGTATGTCAGAAGAGCCACTACTGCATTATTAGCATTTCGAAAAGATAGTGAATGTGTATTTTTTTATTCTCCCTCTAAAGCTAGGTACACACAGTACCAATAAAGCCCGATACCATTGGATCCGACGGTATGGGGGCTTTATTGTTATTAGGTGTACCTTGCTTTCCAAACGTTCCAAAACAGTCGTTGGGGAAAGAGGGAAAATTTCCCTCTAGGGGAGTCTGCCACGGCCAAGGGATACACACTGTCCCGAGCGTTCTCCCTATGCTGTGTATAGGGAGAATGCTCGGGACTGTGTGTATGCAGATATTTGTAAAATGACAGACAGGATCTTGCACATCCTGTCTGTCATCTTTCAAACATCTGTGCAGTGTGTACCCAGCTTTGAGTGATCCTTTTCTTTTAACTAGCGTAAGATCACTATTTAGGATAGAAACTGTCATTTTTTTCAAAAAAGGATGAAAGAGAATTGAAAAAATACAAAAATGGTTCATTTCCGAACTAGCACTTCAATAATTTCCTTTACCTGCTTATAAATGACCAGGCTTAGCATGACCGCTGGAGAAGTTAATCCCACTGGCATTAGGACCCGACTTCATTTCAGATGTGTGTTGTTTGTAGACAAAAGTTGGTTTATCAAAATTTGGGGGGGTTTGTTGTGGTTTTATTTGGCTATTTTAGTATCATAATTAAATGAATGTTCAAACTGTTGTTTTATCTCCAGGTAAATTTGAAGATGGAATAGCAGAGGGACCCGTTGACTCGAGTTTAAACCCTATTTCAGCAGTCCGGCTTTCGGTTTTACAAAACTCGGCTGTCTGGGTTATTCTTAATGAGGTGAGTCATATAATAATTTTTTACCAATGTTAAGGCTTTCCTAAGTTCCTCTTTAATGCTCTTTCCTTTATTTTGTTGAATAGATTCACATAAAAAGAAGTCCTACTGAGTGATCTGATTTTGAAAACCCAAAAAGGAGCATTGCAGATCTGTCCCACGTTACATTCCTTCATCACTGCCTATCAGAATCCCAAGCATGCACCTTAATTCCATTCTGTTCTGTATTTCTCTGGACTCTACCTCTGCAAGACCTTCTGTAACTACAATTAGACCTATTGTAGAAAAAGTACTGAGTTTTCTCTAAATAGAAGTATATTTGGCTCAAACTATTTAACAGCCAAAAATATATAGACTTGTAAAAAAAAAAACAAATTGCAAACCATAAATTTGTAAATATACATTCCGTAGGAAAGGGGGAAAAAATTCCTTTTGGCAGAAAATATTCCACATTTATTTTGCTTTTAAAAATACAGACTTTGTAGATGATCAGGGATATATGAAGATAAATATATATGTGGGTCCAACCAGCTGATAAAGATATATTTATTATGATTTGGAACATATTCAACTTAAATATTTTATGCATTTTTATTGTAATTTTAGGTACATAAAAATTCAAGCAATGAGCCATTGTTAAGTATGTGGTAAAATGATTAACTTATATTTTACAGATTGTTCAGGAGGTGGGGCTTGCTTATTTTACTTTGAATGAAAGAGCAAATATTAAACCGAAACCTTTTGCAGTCCCTTAAGCTGACGACCCACTACCTCAACATTACACCAAGTAGGCATTCAATCAGACATGAATGTCAAACTGATTTTAATCTCGAGTAGCAGCAGTTTTACCTGGAAAAGTTCCCTTAACAGTCAATATAATGTTAGTAGTATCGATCGTAAAATGATCGGGCCGGTCAGTTGTCGAAAGGTAAGTTTGTAGTGTTTGGGCAGCTTTATTTTCTGCTCAGTGTAAGGTAGCATGTAGCTAGTCATTCTTATTCACAGGAGCAGGTATCTCATTTGCTTCAAAGATGGCTAATTTATCTGGAGATCGAGCAAGTAATAGCCTCTATCTGGTACATTTCTACTTATTTTTATGATGATCGATATGTAATTTAACATACCTATATTCAAAAACCCAGGGCTATACTATTTGGATGATTTTGGACAAGTACTAGGAGAGTTTTATTCTGTTCGTTTCTTTTGTTCATTTATGCCTTAAGCAATATTTGTGAACTTCTCTAGTCCCTTGTTTAGGATTGTAGGGAGTATGGCTGTTGCAAACAATCTCCCATCTTTCAATGATGACCGACAATCTTAAGCTTCATACACACGAGGGCCGACCCGCTACAAACTATGTGTATGAGCGCCCATTTTACCAACCTTAATGGATTAAACTTTTTGTGCAGAGTATAAATATCTTCCCTATTTCTAAAGCATGGTACACACTATGCAATGGTTCCTCCGGACCAACCACTCGTCTTTCAACCGGCCAACAGTTTACTGCGACCGACTGTATGGTTCATAGAGGACTGCACGATAGGACGTGGTTTTCCACTGTGTCCAATCATCCTTTCGTCCAATTCAGAAAAACATTCGGTCGGACATGGACGAAAACCCATGCGTTCATTTTGGTCCTAACGACTGAACTATGGGTCGATCGGACTAAAATATTACATGGTGTGTACCAGCCTTAACATTAGGGGAGATAAACACACTTGCGCACTGCAATGTGTTGTGAGCTCATGTTCTGCAGTTCATACAATACTAAAGCCTCGTACACACGTCAGATCATTTTTGTACGATGTGCCCGACGAACGTTCAGCAAACGTCTCGTTATACACTAGTTCTGCCAACGACGCCTTTACATACATCAATGATAGTGGATAGATAATGTTCGTTGGTAAAGGTGTTGCGTGACGTTCGGAATATCACGTGATCTCAATGTTGCACAAGTGTATTTCATTCAATCTTCCATTACTCTCTACCGATAATCTGCTGACTATGTACAAACAAACGACAATCGGCAGAACAAATCCGCCAGGCTAATCGTCGGAAAAAGGCGAGAAAAGTTGTGGATCGTTGGTCTTAGAAGATCGTTAAAGTTTCATTTTCGCAGGAATGTCACACGATAGGTCGTTTGTCGGGCATATTGTGCGAAAATTATCTGACGTGTGTACGAGGCTTCTGCCTTTTACTATGTAGGACAAGTGAAGAAGGATTAAGATTGGTTACACACCATTCAATTTTTTGGACCGACCAACCAATATTGGTATGTATTGGTCGTGCTGAAAAAATTATTGGTGTATTTGCAGGCAGCCGCAATTGATCTCAGTTGCCCGTCCGTATCGGACGATTGGTTATGGCAGAGAATCACCGTACCCTATGGACCTAACAATCGGTCGCTAGTGGAAAACGTTCTTTGGGATGAAAAATTTGCTGTTGTGAACATAACCTTAGAATGTCCTGCATTCAAGCAGGAATATGTTTAAGCAAGTCCCTGCCATCTGTAAACTGAGCACAGTATTGTAAATATGTTGATATTTGAAATCTAGCTAGTTGCACAATCCTAGTCATTCCTCACTGGCTTCATAGCGATTTTTTACATTGTGGGTTGTCTCCTTCGTAATAATCATATAGTGAAAAACTGCTGGGGGAATAATGTAACCTACTAGAATGGAGATATTAAAACCCCTAAAAAGTATAAGGTAAAATGATGCACCTAACTAGTGTGTAAAATAAGCAACATCTAAATCCTCGCATAATTTTACTTATACAGGAGTAAGTAGCATGTTTACTCTTAAGATTTTCATACATGTTTTAACACCTTAAAAGAATAGTTCACTCATTATGTGAAGAACGGGAGGTAAAGGAGCTATGCCTGGCTCCATCTAAATTAATTGAAGAACAGGAGGTAAGGTATAGCTCCTTAACCTCCTGCTATTGAATTAATGCAGTAAATGAAAAGTTCACTTTCTGAATGAACTATTCCTTTAAGGGGCTGATACAAGAAGAAGTGTAAAAGTTTGCCAGTGCATCTAATTTGCAGCAACCAATCAGATGTTAGCTTTAAAATTGGTAACTGCAGTTAGATTGGTTAGATAGCACAGGCAAAAGCTTGCACCTCTTATTACATAATCCCCTAAATTGTGTTTAAAGTGCATTCTATACAAATATATATTTGTTTTTATTGCTTTTTTTGTGCATATCAATTGTTTAAGCCATAGTAGTTCAGTATATGGTTACTACCTAAAATAAGGTTTATTTTGTCTGCAGTATTAATAATATTGGATCTGGATGTGGCAGCTAACATTGCAGAATTTTTCATGTTACCTATATTTGTTTTAACTTTGCCATTTTATTTAAAAAATTATAAAATTGTCAAAAAAATCTTATTTTGAGAGATTCCTTACTTATAGTCAGTGGTTAAGTGAAAAATATTTATGATCTATACTATAATGTGTAGGTTGAAGCAACCTGATTAAGGGCTAGGCTACACCAACCCATTCTAACACACAATACAATCACGTTAGAAAGCACACACTAGGTGCGCTGCAATCCCCTTAACAGAAAGCATGGAATCACCAATTTTTGCGCAAGTGCTCCGATTAATGCACGATTGGCAGAACCACGTGCTTGTTTGCATGATTCCGGTCCGTTGTAGTGTGGCCTCAGCCTAACTGACATAGTGGCAGCAACAGCTATTGCCAAGGCACCGTACTCAGGTTAAGGATCAATCATAGACGGATCAATATTATCTGATGAAATTTCCACCCATCCCGATTACTAAAATCAGGCCGATTCGATTGTGCACCATACATTAAGCGATAATCTTCCGATAATACCTTTGCATCTATGGTCACCATTAGATAAAGATTATTAAACCAAATGTTGGAGAAGAGATTGGATGCAACAGGGACTACCCTGCAGCACCCTGGCAGGACACTACACAGTTAATTGGACTCTCCATAAATGTTGAAGACAAATACTGTTTCAATCGACAATAAGCTTTGGCTGAAAATACACTGCATGACAATGGTTCCCTGCTGGTTTGAGGCTGCTTTACTGCAAATTAAGTTATTTAGTCAAAATTAACTGTGTCCTTGCGCTGCAGCAGGGTAGCTACACAGCCAACATCATCTGCAATGAAAGTTAGAACAAGGAATTGATTTTAACTCCTCCATACAGTTTTTAGGATCGAGACTTGCATTGCCCATTCTTGCACAGAACAAGATTTCTTAATAAGGAGACTAAAGTTATACTAATTTAGTTTGTATTTGTATAACTGTTGTTAAATGATAACTATACTCTATTAGGAAGCATGGTCAAGCATCCATGTGGTAATAGCACCCCTAACACTGCCCTTTAAAGGATATGTAATCACTTTAACTTATTTACTAGGTGGGGCTGTAAGCTGTGGATGCCTCTCCCCCCCCCCCCCCCCCAATTCCCTTCCCACCCCCTACTTTAGTGCTGTGAAGTGTCTACGTCACCGGGACCACAGAGATGGACAGACCAACAAGCCCATTCACCATGAAGGAGGAAGCTAGAAACTTCACAGCACTAAGGTGGGGGTGGGGGGGGGGTTTAAGGCATCCTCAGCTTACAGCCCCACCTAGCAAATAAGTTAGTGATTTTTTAGGTGTACGTATCCTTTAATGGAAGGTCCTATGCCTTTAATATAAAGCACTGGATGGATGACCTCATTTTAAAAAGCCAATGGGCGGGGGTTGGGGTGAGAGCCTGCTATATTGATCCAGTGCGTCCGTATGAGGAATGCAAAAGTTTGCTAATCATAATTAAAGCAAACAAAAGGTTAGAAGTTAGGACCTTCCAGACTGGGGTTACCTTGATGTGGTTGGCTTTTCATTCAGGTGATCACATTATGCAGATGATATTGTAGGGGGCCCAGGAATGTGCATTGATTCTCTTTGTAGGTAGTTGTTAGCACCATGATGGATGACACTAAGACTTTGTACAATTCTTACATGTGAATTGGACATGTTTGTTTAATTTGAAATTGGCATGACATTTACCACCGGTACCTTATTAGCATGCAGTGCCAATTACCTGCTGACAATTATTAAAACCTAATGCCAAGTTGACCCTCCAGGGGAAGCAGCAGGAAACAAAATAAATAAAAGGTTGGTTATCTGTCTTCCGTCCTCAGCATCATTAAAGGGCATGTCCACTCCCTTTTTTTTTTAAAGCAATTTATAACCTATATTTCTAATCAGATATTTATATTGCCCAGATTCTCTCCCTTTCTGGAAGGGGTTGCTTCCTTGGCTGTGATGTCAGATATTACAGGCTTTTTCTGCCAAAATGGGGAAAATATTTCTCCTTAAATATCTGTGAAGTAACACATCTTATAATGTACTGAATATATTGATTGGAATTGGTGTCAGGAAACCAGTTTTTTTGTTTTAAGGGTGGACAATGCCTTTTAAACTACTAACGGGGAGATCTCAAACAGACAGTTTACTTGTCAACCAAAGAATTTGCATGACCTAAACTACTGTTGTCAAGAAGCATTGGCAGCTTTTACATTTAACAAAATAAAGGGTTACCTTTACACCTATCACAAAACAAAATGAAAGGAATGCTAAAGTGTATTTGGGAGTGGAGTTTGATTTAAGTGAGGCGATTACTAATACTAAATAATTAAATTGATTGTAATACTGGTAGATTACAAAGTCTTCAACTGAAAACAATATTTACCATTTTTATATTTCATTTTTGAGGTTGCTTATAAATTTATTCAAAACAAAGTGCTGGAAAACACAGGAAATCCCTGCACAGACAAATGATTTGTGATGTCAGCAGTGCTGGCCTGAGATTTATTTTTATAGACAGAAAAAAGTAATCTGTCAATCTCTTCAGTCTATGGTTTACACAGGAAGAGGAGACCTTGCTATCAGTGAAGAGAAGTTTGCTAGTCACTTGGCTACAATTTGATTACATGTTTGAGGACTACCATTTTCCTTTAAGCCAACTGTGACTGTACTCCTGATAGGGTAGCAAAAAAAAAACAACACTTTTAGCGCACACTTTTAGCAGCAGAAGATTGAAAGTAAACAGCACTATTATCTTTACTTGTAAAGACCCATGCAAATGTCGATTTTAAAGAAAACCATGCTTTAAGCTTTGACACAGCAACATCCAGTGTACTGATATAAAATAGCACAGAATATAGGGAGACTATTAGGGCAATGCACGGAGAGCCAGTATCACTCTCTATTGCATCCTCTAGGCAATGCGGTTGCGCGACAATTTTTGCTTACCACCGTTAGTTATGTCTCAGTCACGTTAACCTTGGTACATGGGTTAACATAACTTTAAGATGGAAAAAGCAGATAATGGACTTCCTTCCATAGCCCTATATGTTGGGAATGCACACATGCTTTTTTTTGTAGCTGTTAAGTTTCCAATGGAATATGTTTTCTGCTACAAATCTTTATACTCTGCACCAATATCCATCTTCCTCAAGTTTTTGTTAAAATGTTTATTTTCAGATTTAGATGATAATTTCCTATCTAGTGCAAAAAACATATATAGGGTTATTCAATAAAAGTTCTTATTGGTAAAAATAGTGCTAATTTTGCCCTAACCAATCAGCCGGATCCGACGGTATCGGAGCTTTTAGTTATGTGTGTACGCTCGTTTCCCGAACGAGCGCGCGGCCGCCGCCAAACGATCGGGTCGGCCGAACACTCGTTCAGGAAAGGCCGAAAATTTCCATCGGCCGCGCTAGACTCCCTATAGAAGAGTCTAGCGGGCCGATGGAAACACACAGTCCCGAGCGTTCTCCCTATGATATTCATAGGGAGAACGCTCGGGACTGTCTGTATGCAGATCTTTGAAAGATGGCAGACAGGATCTTGCAGATCCTGTCTGTCATCTTTCAGAAATCTGGACTGTCTGTACCTAGCTTTACAGGGAGATTCAATAAAAGTTCTTATCGTTAAAAATGGTGCTAATTTTGCCCCAACCAACCAGATATTTTTGAAAGCTAACATCTGATTGGTTGGGGCAAAATTAGCACCATTTTTAACAATAAGAACTTTTATTGAATAACCCTGTTATGTTTGCTAGATTTTCATTCTTTTGTTGTTTAAAGTTTGTAATCATAATTGCGAGTAATTTGCTTGCTGTTGAGTGTAATGTGACATTTAGTGGAATGAAGTAGTTTATTCACTATGCTGCTTTGATTAACATCCACATCATTCAGCCAGTTGAGAACTACTGACATAGCCAAGCACTGACTAAAACTAAACAAACAGCAATTAACTGGTAATCTCAGATATATGCGGATAGTGTAAAACTTACATTGCAGTTAAAAAAAAAAAAAACAGCAAATGTTGCCACTATCAGAATATTGGTTTGCTTGCAGCGAGTGACTTTAGCAATACCCACAGTCATTGCAAACGTTAACCGATATAATATTGGCTGATTTCCTCCATAGTGGCTAGCAGTGCATTGCCCTGAAAGTGTAAAATTTTAAAGTCGGTTTTGAATGGAGCTTAGATAGGACAGAGTAATCTGGCAATCTTTAGTGCTTTATAGAACTAAAAAAGTAATACTGCTGATTTTGCACCAGATGGGTTCTATTTGGGGGAGAATACTGCTTACACTAAATGCTAAAATTAACTTTAACAGAGTGCCAATGAATTGGGACCTCGACTGCATATACAACAGTTTATTGATGAAACCTATCCTTCCCTTCAGCTCGACTACAATCACAACAGGAGTAGTAACAAAGAAGCACAATCCATTGTTAGATTGCAGCTAAGGTAAGTACAACATTTTTGTAAAATAACAAATATAGCTATTTCAGCTCCTGAATATGTGAAGAATCTGCTTAGGTGCAGTTACTTTTATTAATGTAGGTATTTAACTGAAAAGACGGCTTAGGGAGGTATAATCTGAAACAACAAATGTAGTGCAAATAAATAAATAAAACTCCATTTCTTAAAGCAGTTTATCTACAACAAAAGAAGTATTTACACACTGTACAAGATCAGTAACTACACAAGCTGTGCAGCTTAATACAGGTAGACTCTGTTCTTATAAAAGAAACAAAGAATTTCTGTGAAGTTCCATTTCAGAACTAGTGACAATATGTAAAGCAGGACCAAAGCTGGGAATGGATACAGAAGGACGACTGTGTTTTTCAAAAATGGCAGCGCTAAAGAAAGAAAAAAAGTCTTGAGGTTAAGAATAATGTAAGATATATCCTGGAAAAACAACTTCAGATTTTACTAATTTTTCAGGTAAAAATAGGTACCTCACCTCGACTTATAGGTACAGATCGACTTATATTCGAGTATATACGGTAGTAGATTTACATAGGGGAGCAGCTTCTAAATTAATTTCTCCAAAACTCGGACAATTCGTCACCATCCCTTTCACCACTATAAACTTCCTAGCCATTAATAGCATTTCTCTAAGAAAAATCATGGTATTTCTCCCACACCAATATTTTAGTTATATTGAACTATTTAAAGATTTTTTCACCACTACCCAGAAACTGAATATGGGGAGAAGACCAGATTACATAAACAACATCTGGGTCATCTCGGGTGTCTCAGTGTTATTGGGGCCGGATATGCCTGGTGTACATTATATAATTAAACAGTTATTAGCTGCTGGGGAGGTGAAAGTATGTCCCTGGGCCATGTCGCCTGAGATATCAGGAAGATATTATTAGGTACACACAGGTACAAGATGCAATTCTTCTACAAGAATGGAAACTAATTATACACCATTAAAACTGAAATAAAATATGTAAAGATTATCAACCAATGGGTTTACCATTCAAGTACTAAACCAATAATCAACGTACCACTGTAGCCCAGAAATGTGATGTAGATATAATAACCAATTGCAACCAACCAAAATGTGTTTCCAACAATGTATCCAATGTTCAAGGAACCCAGGATCACATCTGTTAAAGGGAGAGGGGCGAAATGTTCAATAATTCTTTTTGAAAGAAATGTTATATTGTACTGATTAACTATATAGTATACTTACGATTGATAAAAAATACTTGGATAAAATGCAAGATGACCAGCAGAGGATAAAAAGCATTAAGGTGAACATCAAATGCATAGCCCCATTCCACATCATAATCGTTTCCCTGGCGTTTAACCATGTACTTGTTAGAAATAAACCTGGTAAGTAAACAAGTAGAAGAGATGTCTTAGGGTACCGGTCTTGCCTTCTAAAAGCTGATTTTAGTCACTAACAAGCTATTAAAATGAAACAAAAGAAAAATCATCACAAAGTTTAAATACTAGATTACGCTACGCTTTGGCGAGTACTAAAGGGCATGTCTAGGACTTTCATTCTCTAGTACTTGAGGTTGGTACATATGTAAAAGTTTCTCTATAATCAAACATGAAGATGATTTACTAATCTGCTATTGCACCCCCCTTCCCCTAGGTGGGAGGAAAAGATCACAATGAGAATCAAAGGTAACCCTTGCATGTGTTAACTCCCACAACAAAGCTCTAATATTTATATTTTCTTTATAAGAATTTGCACTATATCATATAACAGGTACAAACATAAAGCAGGAAGATGCTAAGCTTGGTGTTTCTAGCAGCAATAAAATAACACTTTTGCAAGCTTAGACTTGCCAGTATCTTCCTGCTTATTGTTTTTTCCTGTTATGTGAATGGAGGTGTGGATACGGCCACACTGCAGGATTGGATATGCTGGACATGTGGAGCTGCTGGGAGAAGTAGTTTGAGTCTAATTTGCACTATGTCTAGCATAGTAGAAACTAAAGGATTAACAAAACAAAAATAAAATTTTAAATCTTTTAAAAAAACAAAGAAAAAAAGGCAACATGGCATAACTAGAGTCCCCCCCTTCATGTATTTACAGTGACAGTTGGGCCTTGTATTTGTGAAAGGTAGGGTTAGAGGTCGGGCCCTCTTGTGATTGCTCCACTGGTAGATACGACTATGGACCCTGTTCTTAAAATTTATATTACCTTTTTATTAGATGAATGGGGGTCAATGAGGGAACACAGATTCCAGGAAAAAAAATAGAACAAAAACCTGCACTTTGCACTAGGAATGGGAATCAGGCATGAAAGTGGGAGAAGACTAATTCTGCAGCTAGATGCTGTTTTAACATACTTAGACGTCAGTGGGGAAAGCTACTAAATCTAAATTTGTAAGAATACTTTAGTTGGTGCAGGAATACAAAGGTTTCCACTCTTATTTCACCCATTGTTTCTCTACATGTTATGTCCACCCCATGAAATCTATACTTACTTTCCACACACCCCAACCCCTGATATAATAATCACTATAATTACTTACCTTCCCTCAGTCCCTGATGCTTTATTTACTTATTTCTCTCCTCCATGGATATTCCTCCCGGTCCTCTTAAGAGAGTTCACAGTTTCAGAGGAGATGCGGCAGTTTGCAGCAGTTAGTCATTGGACATGACTGACAGCTGCACCCTGGAAAAAGGCCAACATCAGAATATGATGCCAGGTTTACCTGGAGGAGAGAGGTAAGTAAATGGAGCTTCAGAAACACAGGGAGGTAAATAAATTTAATTATCTCAGGGTTTGCTGGGGTGGAGAATATAAGTAATGATTTTACAGCTGGCGATGGGTATGCCATTTAAGTGGGCATGTAAACCCTAATAAGTATAACAAGAAAAATATTTGGGGGGTGGTGCTTAACCCTTATAAATATGCCCTTTAAAAGTAAAAATAACTTACCACATTAAAGTTGCGATCAGTAGCCCAACACCTATACAATCAATGAACACAACCCAAAGGAGGAGTATCAAAGTCCTAAAAATATTTATATCCAGGACAAATCCAAATCCTATAGTAGAAACTTATGAGAGAAAAATATATAAAGATATCACAGTAAGTTTAAGTATAAACTTTTTAATGTCAACTGTATTTAAAGAAATAAAATGTCTGATAGTGGCTGTTGCTAAAAAATAGCAAAACATTTTGACTTGCACTGAATTGCACTGCAATGCAATATACTTCTTTATGTCTTCAACCAAACAGACTGACATTTATTTGATGCCAAAATTGATTCACAAATTAAGGGAGAGTCCATCTCTATTTTCTATCTAATCAAGAACTCTTAAATGATACACATTGATTACATAAAAAATCATATTTTTCCTGACCTATATCTCTGAAAATACAGATTAAAACAATGGATTGTACAGTGGTGGCCAACCTTTTAGCGACCAAGTGCCGAAACAAACCCAAAACCCACGTATTTATTGCATAGTGCCAACACTAATTTATAATGAATACTGAGGTTTTACTAAAGTAGATAAAATCTATTATAATGTAATCAATTCTAAGAGTTTGAGATCCAAAACAGTGACTCAAGCAGAGTTGTACTTTAAAGCACACACATATCAATTTGTTTTTATTTTGAGGAAGAAAACAATAAATCAAATCCAACTTACTGGGATTTCTGTTTCCCAGTCACTTTCATGGCAGCAGTCAAACAAATCCCCTCCTATTGCGTTTAATTGAAACAGGAAGAACACCCCTTAAGCTCTTTTAAATAGCCCCTCCTCCATCCATTCAGTGTTCTAGTTCAAAGCAGTAAACAAAATATTATCTGGTTTTGGTGACTGCTGCCATGAAAGTGACTGAGAAACAGAAATCCCGGTAAGTTGGATTTGATTTCTTGTTTTTCCCCAGTCACCATGGCAGCAACGTCACCAAACAGATCATACCAAGCAAAAAGACTCTAGGGCGGGTTCTATGTTTCAAACAAAACAATTTATTAAATCATATATGAAATAACAGAATGCAAAACTTTTCTGCCGAATCTGGCATCCTGATTCAGTAGCACTTCCATCTTGTAGTGCTTAATAAACGTCTTAGCGGATTCCCATCTCGCAGTCTTACAGATCATTTCCATCAGGGCCTCTGCTTGGGCCACCCAGGAACATGCTATTCCACTGGTAGACTGCGCCTTGAGTCCTTGCGGGATCTTTAAGCCTTTTGCCTATTAAACTTTTGGTATGCAGGACACAATCCACCGACTCAAAGTTCTCTTAGTTCCAGGGGGACATAGGAAAGGCCAGACACATACTATTAAAAGATATTCAGACTTCCTCCAACTCTCTGTCCGATTCAGATAAATCTTAATAGCACGGACCAGATCCAGTGTGTGGAGTTGTTTTTCAATTTTATTCTCTGGATTTGGGCAAAAAGAGGGCAACACCACTTCCAGGTCTGAATGGAAATTCGATAACTTTAGGTAAGTAGTTGAAGGCAAGCCTAAGTTTCACTTTATCATCCATAAATTGTATATATGGCTCCTCCATTGACAGGGCTCCTATTTCTCCAACTCTGCAGGACGAAGTAACCGCAATAAGTAAAACTACCTTGAGAGTTAGGAACCAGATTGAGGTCGACTCCAGAGGTTCAAAAGGTGGCTGGGTTAGTGTTTGAATGACTAGTGGCAGACTCCATACTGGTGTTTTTTCATGAACCTTTGGTTTTATCCTAACCAGAGCAGTAAAAAATCTTTTAATCATCTGGTCAGTGGCCAAGTTTTTTCCCAATAATGCAGAGAGGGCCAAACCTGGCCTCCTAAGGTGCTTTCACTCAAATTCATTTTATAATCTGAAAATAGAAAAGTCACTTCTTGAGGTGCACTTGGATTGAGGCAGTCAAACCTTTGTGCTTCCGCATGCTGAACGAACACCTCCCAAACCTTAATAGTATTTATCAGATGTGACAGACTTCCTAGATTGAAGTAGAAATTGGATGACTTACTCTTGGAGACAGAACTGCCTTAATATTTGCCTTTCAACCTCCAGGCCACTAGTTGGACGTGTTCCGCATATTGAAGTGGACCCTGGGTCAACAACCCCTTTATTTGACGAATCATCAGAAGAGGTTCCACTGCTAGAGATAATAGCAGCGGAAACCATGGCCTCCTCGGCCAATGTGGAATGACAGCAATTATATCAGCTTTTTCCTCTTTTTATCTTGACCAATACTCTCCATACCATTGGAAATGGGGGGAAAACATAAATCAGCCCCTTGCTCCAATCTTGTTGTAGGACGTCTACTGCTATTGCACCTTTCGAGGGAAATAGAGCAAAAAACCCCTTGCATTTCGCATTGTTTTCTGAAGCCATCAGATTGATTTTGGGTTGTCCCCATCTTTCCACTTTGTCCTGAAACACTCTTGGATGTTGGAGGCTCCACTCGCCTGTTTGAACGTTGTTTACCTGGAATGAAAAGGGCTGAAATGCTCTTCAAATATTTGTGCCCACTCGAAAATTGGTTTTGCTTCTTGCAGTAGTCTCCAACTTCTTGTTCCGCCCTGCTATTTGATGTAAAGAACTGTAGACATGTTCTTGCTTTTTATTATGATAGACTTGGTCTGAACCTGATGTTTGAAGCTCTGAAGCGCTAGGAAGACAGCTCTCAGCTCTAGGACGTTGGATGGTACTTCTCTTTCGTCCCAACATCCTTGGACAACCTTGTTTTGAAACGTTGCCCCCCATCCTATGCTGATGGCATCGGTAGTTTACTTGAGGCGTCTGCATCCAGTTTGAATCCCTTTTTCAAGTTTTTCTGTCAAGCCAACAGGTAAGATTGTCTTTTAACCAAGCTGGCAGGTGAAGTCTCTTGAAAATTTGAGTTTGAGCGACCCTGGCCTTGGCTATTAGAAAGTGTTGCAGAAATCGAATATGCCACCTCGACCACTGGACAAGCTGGATGGCTGCTGCCATTAATCCTAGTACTTGACCGTTGACTTTGGATTTTTTACAATGGCTCAAACTTCTACACTCAGCTTTAGTTGTGTCTCTTCCAGTAAACTTACTAGATTTTCTTTTGTTGTGAAGTGTGCCCCCAGAAACACCAGGTCCTGCACCGGCGTTAAATGGCTTTTCTCTTTGTTGATTATCCAACTGTACTCTTTTAGGATGTTTAATACGGTTTACAAAGTCC
Source organism: Hymenochirus boettgeri (assembly GCA_019447015.1). Taxonomy (NCBI): domain Eukaryota; kingdom Metazoa; phylum Chordata; class Amphibia; order Anura; family Pipidae; genus Hymenochirus; species Hymenochirus boettgeri. The sequence continues at coordinate 231,148,022 of CM033470.1, read as the reverse complement.
TTTTTTGCCTTGTCCTTGGTCTCCGCCACTATCAAGATATCGTCCAGGTAATGGAAAATGGCAACACCTTCCTTCCGCATTTTCGCTACCAAGGCCACTACCACCTTAGTAAATACTCTGGGCGACTGAGAGAGACCGAAAGGCAGGCATACAAACTGTACATATAGATTTCCCACCAAAAATATCAGGAACATCCTTGATTTTGTCTTGGGTTGGAACATGAAAGTAGGCGTCCTTCAAGTCCACTATATAACCAAATTTATATAGACTAAACCGGTATAGACTAAACCCCCTATTACTACATAATACACACTATGCAGTGTGCAGCTACTATATCTATTTCCTTACAGATGTTTGTTTTATTATATCTATGTCCTTCAAGTCCACGCTTGCTAGCCAGGACCCCTTTCTTATTACTTTTATAATTGAGCTCAGAGACTTCATCTTGAACTTTTTGTATGTGACGAACTTGTTTAAGTTCCTTAAGTCTAGAACTGGTCTTAGTTTTCCTGACTAGAAAAAGATTGGAGTTGAAACCTCTCTCTTGTTCCTTCACAGGGACTCTTTCTATCGCTCCTATCTGAAAAAATTGTATAACATAATCTTGAATCAAGTTCCATTCTTATGGAGACCTGACTCTCTGAGTCTGAAAAAATCCTGGGGATTTGAGGCAAACTATTTTGTATCCCAGAGATACTACTTTGATACACCCATCTGTCTAGAATTTTCTTGGCCCAGATGGTGGCAAAACAAGACTGTCTTCCCCCGACTTTTGTCTCCTGGACCGGCTTCCCTTTATGGCTGGACGAAGGACTGACTTGCAAAACCTGAGGGTCTCTTGTTTGAACCTCTGAAACTCTGTTTAACTGACCTCCAATTTGCTTGTCTCAATGCTTCCTTCCCTGGCCTATAAAATTTTAATGACCAAAAGGACCTATTTGCCCCTTGCGCAAAATCTGGTCTCTGTCGCTTAAAGCTTCTCTCCTGTAATAGAAAAACACTTTTCCCTCCAGAAGCTTTATTAATAATGGAGTTCAATTTCTCCCCAAAAAGTAGATCACATTCGAAAGGAAGCAGGCACAGGTTATTCTTTGAAGCAGTGTCTGCTTGCCAAGGTTTTAACCACAGCGCCCTCCTGGCAGTCACTGAAAGGCCCATTGCTCTGGCTGCTAGACGAACCAAATCCACTGACTCTTGCGAGCCAATTTCAGGTCTAAAAGGTAGCGTAGTTCCTCTGGCTAACCTGGCTACTACCGCATCCACCTTTTGGAGCAGAGTCCTAATGTTGGGAAACTGACTCCTCCATCAGATATTTTTTGACATATATTAGACATGAGAAATCTTTTGTCTGTTTTCTTTCTATTTTGAAGTAATAATCTCTTGGATCGAGTAATGAAGTGGGAAGGCATGGTACTTTTTCTTGATAATAAACAATTTATCTGCTTCCGATTTTTTTGGTTCTGCAGTAGCCAATAACATGGTGTTTCTAACCGCTTTAACCAACGGTTCAATGATATCTGGGTCAAAATGAGTTTCTACTTCGACCTCCTCTTCATCATCCAAACCAAAAGCCGAGGGATTTTCTGAATATTCTGACAACTCGGCTACCAAATCATCCGAATCAACAGTACAATCTTTCCTTCCTTTTCTTTTTTTGATTCCTGCATAGACTCATTAACAGCAGACTTGATCAGCTGCATCAGAGAGTCCAGAGACTGTCCTTGAATGGGGTTAAGGTGGCCATACACATGCGATTTCCATCTCAATATGCCCACAGATCATTGTTATGTTGTTATGGAACCGACCTATCCCCATACGCGGTATGGGGACCAGTCGGGCGTGCAGCCATACACCGCTCCCTCTATTAAAGTAAAGAAAAGCCGATGCCGACCGACAGAAATTTTCCATCTTTCCCGTCCGATCGGAGTGCAGACTACGGTCGTTTGTCTGCACTCCGTTCGGTCGGGAATATCCCCTACACACGAGCGATAATAGATAAATCCCGTCACGGAACAACGGGATTTACCAATTATCGTTCGTATGTATGGCCACCTTTAGCTGAAGCTCCATCCTCCTCTTTATCCTTACTTTCTCCTTCAGGTTTGCTTTGTTTATCAGACATAGAAAGGCTGTGGAGAGACAGAAAAACAGCTGTCAGCACCAAACAACCTAAACCTCTGCTCTCTTTACATACTCACCCCTGCTTACCTAGATCCCTTAGAGTGACCTTTAATGGCGCTCCCAGACTCCATGCTGGAAAAAACAATAAAATACCATAAGCTGATTAAACCAACCCCAAACAGAAAAATAGCATTGGAAATAAACTTACATGGGGCATAGCAGCAGGCAAAATCTGGAGCAGTGTAAATCAGACCAACAGAGCAGACACAGCAATAAGCAGACGAAGTAGGCCGACCAGAAGTGGCAGATTCGTGGGCTAAACACACTTTAGAAAGGTAGGAAACACGCCCCCAACGCCTCCCAGCTAAAATCCACCAATCCAAAAGGATGCACACGGCCAGGAGGAGGCTGGGAAGGCAAGGAACGTTGGCCGCGAAAAGCAGAAGTGACATCACACGCAACTTCCTGTAACACGTGGCCACCATCTTGGAAGGGGCAGCCATGCAAGATGCAGAGGGACAGCCTTCTGGACCCGGTCACAGGGCCTTACCATCCTCTTGGCTCAGAACAAGTCTGGCAACCGGAGGAGCATCTAAGCTCGAGGAGAGCAGGAAAGACCCCAACTTAGGTAAGGGATCCACCGCGATGGCTGGTAGCTGACCGCAACAGGAAGAAAAAGAACACTGAATGGATGGAGGAGGGGCTATTTAAAAGAGCTTAAGGAGTGTTCTTCCTGTTTCAATTAACCGCAATAGGAGGGGATTCATTTGGTGATGTTGCTGCCATGGTGACTGGGGAAAATCGCCTTTCCCCTGGCTTGTCTGGTGTCCCCACCCCCCATATGAAACTTAGTTGATGGTAGTTTATTCAGCCAGTAAGAATAGCCCCAGTCCACATCAAACTATGCAGAGCAGATAGGGACAGCAGTACATTAAATGGAGTGATTTGACGTGCCATGGGGCAGAGAGCTCATGCACAAAAGTTTCCTACTTACTGCTGCTACACTTTCTCAGGCTCTGGATCGCAGAAATGGAAGAAGACTAGGCCGTATCTCTCTGGCAACAAACACTGGTGAGCTCAGTTGTACATGAGTGCTCGCAGAAAGTGCTCTGAGTGCCATAGGTTCACCACCACTACCCTAGCATCTCCCTGACAGCTTTTACTTTCAGTTTTAGAACTGCTCTCCTTGTTCAGCTTTAATTTATAACATTGTATTTAGTAGAGAGCCTGAACTCCAGACACTCTACTGAGCAACAAATGTTGCAAATGAATGTGGTGAGGAAAGGAGGGGGGAGGATGAGCTCAGCTAACATTACTGAGGGGAGCAGTTATAAAATGCCAGGTAAAAGCTGCTGCATACTTTATAACAGTGGCCCCAGTGACTAGCAGCCATGAGATCCCTATCTCTTTCCTCCTTCCATCCAACTCTCCAATTAGAACTTGGAGTAGGTGAGGAGTGAACAATTCAATGGAGGAGACATGGTACATACTGTATATCATACAAAATATATAAAGATGGGATAGTATAAATCCATTTTAAAGTGCAACTAGTGACCAATTTAATATAGTATACATAATATACAAAATAAAAGCCTAGAGCACACCCAATTCAATTTGCTTACATGGTTATTCCCTCTATGATGCTGCTTTAAAAGCCTGCCATTCTTGGATACATAAAATCAGTTAGCTGGCCATGTTATTGAACGAATTGCTTTTATTTATCCAGAGAGGATGGCGGGCTTTTAAAACAGCATCATAGAGGGAATAAACATGTAAGCAAATTGAATTGGGTGTGCACTACGCTTCTATTTTGTATGTATACTGTATATCATGTCAATGCTGGCAACTGAAAGAGTTAAATATAATACTATGCTGGCACTGAAAGTGTTAATGGCAGTACTCTGGGAAAGGGCTGGCAATGAAAATATTAAAAGGAAAGTCTGACAATAAAGGGTTAATTGTAATACTCTGCTGGCACTGAAACTGATAATGGCAATACTCTGGGAAATGTCTGCTGGAACTAAAGGGTTAATGGCAATAAAAAATGCACCCAGGCACATTTGAACACTAAACAGGGTTATTCAATAAAAGTTCTTATTGTTAAAAATGGTGCTAGTTTTACCCCCAACAATCAGATGTTAGCTTTCACATGTTAAATAACATCTGATTGGTTGGGGCAAAATTAGCACCATTTTTAACAATAAGAACTTTTATTGAATCTCCCTTTTGGGTCAAAAAGCAGCAAAATGGCTTACATAAATGCTAAAATGCAAGATGTTTTAGATGGGATATCTAATGAAATAGGGGGCAGATAAACATAAAAAATGATACAGTGATAGTTGATGATGAATTATAGTTTCCAGCAATGGGCAATTAAAAAAAAAAATGTATAGTGTACATACTTAAAGTGAAAGTTCTCGACCCCAGTAGAATTGTACTGATCACTTTATAAGGTACACTTATAAAAACAAAATAGCGCAGAGCTGCAGGTGCAGCATATTAAAGTTAACCTAATCTTAGCACATTTCGGTGCATTGCATATATCATTTAAAAAGATGCCCCTTTTTAAATGATAAACTTTTACAAACAACATGGGGCCAATTACACATGTGCAGAAAATGTAATGAAGGCAGGCATGGAAAAATGTCAGCTTCAGCTTTGGGGAACAAACAGAACCTAAAATGAGCTCATAACGGACAAAGAAATAGCACCCGAGTGGAATCTTCCATTCAGAGAAGGTTGTTGAGACAAGTACTTTCTAACGCAAACTTGATTTTTTGGGGTTTCATTCTGCTTTAATTTATTTTAAGTGTAAAACATTATCCCTTTAAACTTCTAGGATTTGACAGAATGATTTTCTCTTTAAGTACTATTTTTCCACAATCCTAAAGCTAAGCTTACCAACAGTAAACCAAAGCAAGCGCAGAGTCTTAAATAGACCATACATGGGCTGTATTTCCGATCATTCCTGCCTGTTCAGGATTTAGTACCTTGCGACACTGATCTTCAGCACATCTCAAGAAGAAATCTGTGGAAAATCGGTGGGGCAAGGTGGAAAATTTTGATGAGCACCTAAAGATATAGGCAATTGAAAAACTGCTGTCTGACCCAATCTTTGTTTTTTCAATCAATTTGCTCGATAGCGCCAAGCGGGTGATCAAAACAATCAGAAAACCACCATTGATATTCACATCAATATTTTGACAATACTTAAATTGAATTGATCTAAATATTGATGCAATGTGTGGCATGCTTTAGACATTAAAAAGATAGCTAAAATTGAAACATTAGAAAATATATTTTAAAGGGTATGTCCACCCTAAAAATTAATTTGATATGATTGCCCCAGGCCCCCCAGCCCCAACCGCTATATTTATTCTTTTAGAAAGTGCCCCAAACTTTACTTACCTCCCCTCTTTCCTCCGCCGCGCTGCCGGCCCTCTGCTTGTGAGAAAATGCAAGCAGAGGGGCAGGACCGGCAGTCGCGTCTGTGATTGGCTGAGCAGCAGCCAATCACGGACGCGGCTGCCGGGAGTTCATTTTGGCGGGGGAAAGAGGGAAGGTAAGTAAAGTTTGGGGAGCTTTCTAAAAGAATAAATATAGCGGTTGGGGCTGGGGGGACAGGGGCAATCATATAACTAAAGGGTTTTAAGCTAGGGGGAATCCTGAGAGGGAGGGAGGGGGAGAAGGGCTGCAGTACGCATGCCAAACTTCTCCCGGAGGCCAGGTATATGGACTCTGCTATCCTCCTGGTGGGCAGTTTTTGGGACTTTGGGGGGGACTACAGGAGAACCTTATGGAGCTGGGATGTGAGGTAAGGATTAAACTACACTACATGATGGGGCCAGTAGTTGAGGGGAATATAGTTTTGGGGGTGGACATGCCCTTTAAGCTCTGTATCAGGTAAATTATTTGTTTTTATTATTATTGTGGATCATCAGGCCCTGCCCCGCAGAGCTTACAATCTCAACACTTTTATTTGACACACAATTTACCAGTATGTCTTTATGATTATGGTGTAAACTGGAGTGCCCGGAGGAAACCCACGCAAGCACGGAGAAAACATACGAACTCCATGCAGATGTGCCCAAGGGTGGTTTCAAACTCAAGACTGAGCCCCCATGCTGCCCACTGAACCACCATTATTTAAACAGCTGGTCTTTATGGTAACACATTATATATTCACAAGCCTTAAACAACTTACCACAAAGCCAAATACTCAAGAGTACCAAAAAGGCTGGATCATCTCTTGCCCATTGGTCCTTTGTTTGCTTTCTGTAGTGAAAGTTTCTGTAAACCTTTTGGGGTGATGTAATAAGATATAGCATCTGCCACAGAGCAAATTCAAAGTCCATCTGTCTGAAATGAAAGAGGCGCCTTAAGTACTTGTACCGTTTGGCCCCTGCTGTGTGCCGAGCTGCATCTCGTGAGCTTAATGCACCATTGCCTTGACCCCTGGCATTAACCAATGTGGTTGGCAGCATATTATTCTGTAACAGATAATAAAGTTATTTTTTTTTAAATAATGGTTGGAGAGTAAATAGTCTTTAAAAAAAAACAAACTAGTATAGATATAGATAGTTTCAGTGCTTCAACAGTAATACCCTGAACAAAATGCAATTCACTATCCTCTCAATGTAATGATCAATCTGGGACAGGATGAAACAGATTTGCTTTAGGCTGTGGGCCAAATTGTGCGTGCTTGGCTTTAGGCTATATAACCCCTATTGGAGATCAGCAATACGGACCAAAAATTATGATTGCATATGTGCCGATAAGGCATGGATGGGCAGTGCATGTAGTGGGAATGTTTCAGCATCACATGCTCCCACAAGCACTATAAAATACAAATCAAGGTGTGGGGGAACAGCATGTTTTAAACATTGTTAAATTCCATTACCGTACTTTGTCTGAAAGGCAGGATCTGCTGTAGTAGGCAAGGCTGCATTTTCCTGTGCTGTGCACTAGAGAGCATGTTTGGTGTACCGCATAGAGAAAACAAAGAAGCCGGTTATGGGAGCTGACCCCTAGTACCCAAAGGTAAATTTCACAAATAAACCAACGGCAAAGGTGAGACACAGCTTGTTGTATCTTTGTGACTGTGTGGCTTTGAAACTTTACTTCCCCTTTAGAGATTTTTTTTATTCATGACAGACATCCCAGATCTCCCTAAAGTTTAGGTAGTCCCTAAATATAAATAGCAGATCCCGGACTCCCTGAAATTATATACAATCTCCCTAAAAATTTTATTTTGATTAGAGTGAATAGCACACAATTCCAGAACTTAAAGGAGGAGAGTTAGTGACAGAAACACTCATGTAATGGCTATTGGTGTCGGTCACTCTCCTCCACAGATAAGCTTGGAGATCATCAGCACTCTTGCTCTAGTAATTAGAGAGTCTGGAGAATGTATAGCGACTGTTCTTTCTTTTTGATAAGTAGATGTATTATAAATGTTCTTATGTAGGTGGCTTTATTTTTGTTGGTTGGGTGGCGGTGGTGAACCTCCCTGAAATGAGTTTCTATAGGGTGGAATCTAAAGTGGTTGCTGATTTGTCTGACAGACTCCTAGTGTCAAACGAATTGGTTATTGTGCTACCTCAGTAGGGTAAAGATGATCTAGAAATTCTATTTGTAATAATTACCTGCAACATATCAAATGTACAGCAAGGGAATGACATGTAAGAGATAGTTTTACAGTTTTGTTTTCCTTGGACAGTTAAAATGGAATAACGGGATCACTTTATAAATAGAGAGTGTGTGGCGGCCATAAAACCCTTATTACCGTTATGACAGGGCGAGCTCAGACGTCGTCCGAATCCTCCTCAATCTCTCTACAACATTGACAACCATCAGCTTCCTGCAATACAGGACTAACCACGTAGCGCCCGGTGACGTCACTCACGGAAGCAACTGGAAACCAATGACGCTAGCTAGGCATGTTGGGATGTACTATTGAAGGTAAATCCTCAAGACCAGCAGGGAGACGGAAATGCTTTATTAAACAGTGCGACGGAAATAGTCGCGCGCCCATTGCGAGGAGAAAATGGCGCTACCCATGGCAGTATTTTAAGGAAATGACAGTTGGTGTCTCTGCAGTGGAAGGACGAGCATAAATATGCCTAAATATTATGAAGAAAAGGAAGATGACCAGCGTCCGTGTGCTGGAGTGAAGGAAGATTTGAAAAACTGTCTCCTACAGAGTGATTGTGTGCTTCAGGTATACCGGGGCAAAAACAATGGTTTGCTTAATAAAATGTGTATATTAGTAAGTATAGTGAATTGATTTGTGGTAAATTCATTGAACATTTGCCAACTTATAAACCTACACCTATAATAAAAACAAATATTTATCTAATGACCTATTCTTAAAAAAGTATTAAAAGTCGTCAAAGGATTCAGGCAGGTTCTCTTACTATAAAAGCGTGAAGTAACTCAACTCTACGAGTGTAAAAAAAATAAATAAATAAAAAGGACAAGGCCCCATGGTACAGGTCATGGAGCTCCACGGAGACTTAAAGGACAACTCCACCCTCATAAGAACATCTTTTAGAAAGAATGGCCTCTTTATAATATGTTGATATATCATAGTTTGCCCTATGAATTCATTACTGTATGTCTGCTATGCGTCTGGATCACTCGGACAAACTGAGCAATTTAGAAGCCTGTACTGAGCCTGGGCATGCTCAGAAGAGGCAGTCATTGGCTGTGATGTCAACTCCATAACTGACAGTTACTAACTGGAAGAACCAGGAAGCAGAAACAGGGGAAACAGGACATTGTGCAGGATTTCAGGTTAGACTTCTATATTTCAGATTTTTTAAATATTACCGTTTAGCGTTTTAGGGGGTGATTTTACCTGTATGCAGGTTTTCATTTTGGGGCTGGACTTGCCTTTTAAAGTAGGAAGTACATTTCTTATAATGAATACAAATGCAAGATAAAAAGGTACATGAACTGGGACCTTTAGGGCTAGGCCACACTGCTGCGTTTTTTTTTGCGTTTGCGATTGCGCTTGCGATTTTCCAAAATTATTGAAAACGCGGCAACGCAAAAAAACCGCGCGTTTTTCGGTGCGATTGCGTTCTGCATTTTTAATCGCAATCGCATGCGTTTTCCTATACTTATTGAAGAAATCGCAAACGCAACGAAAATCGCACATGAAATCGCATGCTATTGCGTTTGCGTTTCAGTGTGGCCTAGCCCTTAATGTGGGTAATTTGTATTTATATAACCCAGAATATGTCTAAATTCACTTACATGCCCTCAACGGTTATTTTTTGTGGCCTGTTTAGCCTGCATTAGTCAAAAACATAATGTAATTATATAAGTTGAGGTATAAAACATTGTAAGCTCACCAGATCCACTGGGTGCTGCTGCCCCAGACCTGTCGTTCCACCTGGTCTATGTACTTAATTCAAACAAAAAATGGATGTAGACGCACTCTGGAAACACTGCACAAAGTTTAAAAATTTTATAAAGGTGAACGTAGTTTATTGAATTATACACCATGACAAACTTAGAGGTCCCTGAGGTGTTTTGGGCTGCACGCCCTTAGTCATGATCCCTATTACTTTTTTTGTTTGGATTAAAGGGCATGTCCACTCAAAAAAAAATAGCTGCAAACTGTAGCTTACCTCCCCCCTCCCCCCCCCCTTTGGAAATATACAGAGTTTCCAAAGACGCTCCTGAGCTTGCTTACCTGACCCTGTCCCTCACCGCTCCTACACTGCCTCTAATGCTGAAAGACGCTCCACTTCCTGGCTGCAGCTGTCAGTTAAGGCATGACCAATCGCCTGACAGCCGTGACCAGGAAGTGAATTGGCTGTCTACGCAGAAGTCCCCTGCTCCAGTTTAAACTTGAAACAGGAGCAGGGGGAGGCCCCTAGATGGCAAGGGACCGGGTCAGGTAAGCAAGTTTAGGAGCGTCTTTGGAAACTCTGTATATCACGAAAGTGGGGTTTGGGGGGTAATCTACAGTTTGCAACAAAGTTTATTTTGAGTGGACTTGCCCTTTAAGTGCATTTCTTACAATAAACAAGTTTAAATTTAATTTTCAATGAGTGATATGGGACAGGTGTTCTCAACATATCACCAAGTATTGAGGCGACTAAGCCCCTTTTCTAAACATATAATTTATATATAGCATATTCATGGTTGATATTGTAAAACAGTGAACTGATACATTTATAAATGTTTAATTTCAGGAAGGAAAGAATCCAAAAGAGTGTCTAAAAGAAGGTCACTGCAAAGCTCTTCAGGTCTCATTTTTTGAGTGCAAAAGATCAATTGTAAGTGTAATTTACATTAATTGTAAACTTTTTTTTTTAATAACTTTATTTTTATAACTTTTACAAAATAAAAATTTTCAAATATAAAGACAAGGACATCCCATTTTCACATTTAAAATTTTGAAGAAGAGGTAAGCTGTGGGGCTGTTGAACCTGTATTATATCGGGTCACATGAGTTTGATAAAAAAAAAAATATATTTTCCATCTTTTTTGTAAAGTTCTGTGTCAAAAGTTTTTATGTAACTTGTCTCTGCGCCCAGTTTATAATGTATTGCATTGTTCTAGGTGAACTTTTGGCTTAGTCCAGATCACTTTCAGCATTATTTAGACTGTGTGGTGTGGATTTGGGTTTTATATTCCCCTCATTTATTGACCACTGGGGATGTCCCTCTCTGTATTTAAGGTACAGTCAAGGGTGGGGTATGAAAAATAAACAGTAAAAGTAATATTTCTAAAACCTTTAACCAACATACCAATTAATAGCTAATATTGACAGTTTATGCAAGTCACAGAGCGGTACCTTCCGTTTTATTTTTTGGGGTGTTTTATGCCGGCGAGGAGTACTTCAGCATTACAGAGACTGTTTTCATATATATTGGATGTGGTGAGCTATTCTATGGACATCAATGCGTCCCAAGGGGCCCATATCTTTTCAAAGTGATCTATTCAATCTGTTATTCTGGCCGTTTCGAGTTTCTGTTATGGATTGTGGTAAATCTTCTTCAGAGGGAATAGAGGTTTGTTTCCAAAATCTAGTGATTAAACATCTTGTGGATAATTGTATGCAAGTGCATAACCTAGTGGAGGTTTTAGAAAGGCCTTTGAACGGGACCTAGTATCAAATAAAATGGGTTACATAGGAGCAGAGATTGCAAAGAGTTTTTGAATCAGGTTAGAGGCCTGTGTCCATCGATTTTTGATAAGGGACATTCCCACAATATATGAAGTAGAGACCCCTTCCCACCACACCCCCTCCAACACCTGTCTGAGGCCTCAGGCCACATTCTGTGGAGTTTTTTCGGGGTGTAGTACCACTCCATTATTTTTAAAATATTTTTTGTTGGTTATACATATGGAGAATTTGGAGGCTTGTTCCCATATATTCTTCCAGTCTTCTGGAGTTATTTGAATGTTTAGGAGTTGTTGCCAATGAGTCATGTATCGTAAACTCTTTTTACACAATTTATTATGGAACTAAAAGAAAATGTAAGTGCTTAAAAAAAATAATATTAATTTGTGGTCCAGAAGAATGCAGTCTTACCTTTCTTACTTGACAAATTTAAACTGCCCAAAACATAATTGTACAGCAGTTAGGAAGCTCTTTGTAAAGTGTTGAGGACAAGAACCCCACTAGCAGTGACCGGAAAAGGGGCCTGACCCTGTCGGGATTCATTAGAATATGGGCTGAAACAAATGCTGTCTATATTATTTTTTTATTCTTGCACCCATGGCCATCAGTTGCTTTTGATATGCAGGACTTTCAGCGTTGACTGTAACGTACACCATGCTCCGATCAATTCTGTTATAATCAAGTATAATTTTTCTAACCCCATACATTTCTCTTTCTAGCTGGACACCAGAGCACGATTTAGAGGAAGAAAGGGATACTAATGAAATGAAACATTGCTCAATGTTAAGCTGTTTTTTTATATAAGGTAGTCATTGTGTGTCAGCTGCTACTACATTCTAATTCTTACAAAGAAAAATATGGAGCTAAACACTTCCGCAGATTCTGGTAGCATGCATAACTTGTCTTATCTTGTGTAACAAAAGCATCAAGTAACAGATTAATGTAATATTGCTGTGCATTAATTGTAGAGTATGCTGACAATAAAAATCTTAGATTTAACTTGTAAACATTAAATAAAAAGTAAATACTTTTCCAAGTTGTTGTTGTTTAGTTTTTGCAATCATGTTCAGACAGATGAATAAGGAATATTGGTCTGTACTGATATACCTAATGAGCCAAACCCATAGGTTACTCTTAACACTTCTTATTGTCTGCTTAATTCAGGGTTACTGTCACTATTAACAGTTCTAATGTCCATGTTTTTTTCTATTCAAGCTTGAATAGAGGTGGGGGGGTTCAACACTAACTGTCTGCCGTGTACAATGCTGTTTTGACACCTTACCCTAGGCAGTTTCGATAAGACCTCTTAGCCTCAATGCAATCAACACCTTGCATTCAGAAGGTCCTTAACACCTGACTGTCAAATGCTAATTGGGATTTTCCAGGGTACTTAATTGCCAACAAATTCTTGTACAAGTCATTCTGAATTGAGAAAGCCAGTCGGATGACTAGCGTAATGTCTTCAAGAACTAAACTTAAGTCCAGTTGATCTAACTGAATACAACAGATATACCATGACCTGGATGAATGAGAACCTTCACAACAAGTTTTCAAGAACTTGTACCCTGCAACATGAGGAAAGAGCTAACAATTTAGTTTGGTGGGTAACATAGAGATACATAGGGGGGGATTTTTCCTATGTGTCCCGCATGATTGTACCAAGTTTCATGTCTCTAGCTTGAAAACAGTGGGAAGACATAGATTGTTTTAGATTGTTAATAGCTAATTGACCATTGAAAAATGTCAAACCCATACTGTGCAGGTGATTAGTAACCGCTCGTAATTTGGGAATAAGCATTATTGCAGCAAGTTTTAACCATCACTGTCATGTAATGATATATCTGTAACTCTGTATTACGTGTTATTTATATAGATTTTATAGATAAAACTGTTCAAGGGGGAATGTTGGAGTGTATCTTTAAAGGGATGACTGTTTCAGATTATTTCCATGCATTAAACATTCAATGTGAATGCATCATACATAAAAATATGCAAATGTTATGTCTCTACATATTAGATATTCAAATCAACATCATAAATTCTGGCTTGTACATGTCTTGCAGGTGTAAAATCATATGTGGTAATCCAAAAACTCAGTGTTAGATCAAATAGGAGAAGCATTACTGTAACTCCAATTTAGGACTTTTGCCTACTTTGAAGGTTTGTTTGTAAAGCTTCTTAAGTAATAACTTGTGTGTTGTGTGATGTATGAGAGGCACAATCTGTTGTATGATAGCTCATCACACATAAAGACAACTTAAAAAGTAGAAGTGGAACTTTGTAGAAAGATCTTTATTATAAAGAACTTTTAATATTAAGGACATTGAAAAGAAAGATATTTAAACAGGAAAGGCTGTTAAACAAGTTTGGTGTGTGTTTGTGTTTTTAGAAGGAATACCATACAATATGCACCCTGCCACATGTATAGGTACTTGGAGCAGTCTTTCCAGGGGACCTATGTCTGTATCAGGTGGGAGTGGGTTGCAAATTGGGAATCTGAGTTGGAGAATCTTAAGAGTGGCACTAGCTGGGGCCAGTATAGAGGAGGGTGGAAATGGGTCAGGGACGGTTGAGGGGGAAGGTAGTTTTGGAAGGGTTGCTAGGTTAAGTTGGGAATGGAAGAGTAGGGTCGCTTTTTCCCAGCTAGTCCATTCCAACAGAGTTGCCATTTTAGGTGATGCAGCGGAGGAGGTTAGCTCAGAAGTAGCATGGGGCAGACTCCCCAGTGGAGCAGCATCCATGGGGGGGGAGAACCAAAGGCAAGAAGGCTAGGCAGGGTCTAGTGGTAGGGGATATTATTAGAAATGTGGATAGGGTTATCTTCCGCTAGTATATTGCCAAGCTGGTGCTAAGGTTGACAAGTAGTGGATCACGTAGACATATTATTGGGTGGGTGGAGCTGGGAGTGACCCAGTGGTCTTGGTTCACACTGGGTTCAAAGACAAACTTCCGTGGTGGGGAAGATACTGGAAAGTTAAGGGAACAGATTCTAGATTGTTTCATGGATTTATGGGGAACAGATCATGTAAAACAAAGTTGATTGGCTTTTATGAGGGAGTGAGTAGGAATTTGGACTGTGGCATAGCAGTAGATGTAGTATACTTGGATTTTGATACAGTCCCCAATAGACGACTTATGTATAAGCTATGGTTTGTTGTTGATGGATAGAATGCAGAGAGTAGGTATTGTCAGCAAAGTCTAGTGGAATAGTGAACTATTCCTTTTCTACATTGATTGAAGCCCGGGAGGTTAAGGAGCTATGCCTTACCTCCTGTTCTTCAATCGATGTTTAGATAGCCAGGAACGAAATTCAGAAGATCTTACCTTTCACGCGTTCCAGCGGGGCCGCTCTGACAGTTCCCGACTGCAGTTGGGAATTTCAGAGCGGCCCCAATCTAAACATTGATTGAAGAATGGGAGGTAAAGGATAGCTCCTTAACCTCCCTGGCTTCAATCAATGTAGAGAAGGGATAGTTCACTATTGCAGTGAACTATTCCTTTAATAAATGTAAGGTGATGCATTTTGGGCTTAAAAATCCTTATGCTGCTTATTCTATAAATCAGGGCTGTTTATAGGCATAGGCCACTTGGGCAAAGAACTAAGGTGCCCAGTCAGCTCCATGTCAACTTTTAAAGGGTATCTCCACTGGTTTTTGTAAGTTTTTTTAATCCAGTTCTATTGAAGAACGGGAGGTAAAGGAGCTGTGCCTTACCTTCCTTTTCAATAGAACACACAGGAGCCAGAAGAGAAGGTAAGAACTTACCCGCTCGCTCGCTCCCCCGGCGCTTGGTCTGACAGGTCCCGACGGACCTTGTCTTCTATGCGCATAGATCGCGCATAGAAGACAAGGTCCGTCGGGACCTGTCAGACTACGCGCGCGGGGGAGCGAGCGAGGGGGTAAGTTCTTACCTTCTCTCGGCTCCGGTGTTCTATTGAAGAAAGGAAGGTAAGGCACAGCTCCTTTACCTCCCGTTCTTCAATAGAAATGGATTAAAAAAAACTTACAAAAACCAGTGGAGATACCCTTTAATTGCTGTTTTAGAACTCTCCTTGTTCAGCTACTTTAATTCACAACATTGTAG
This sequence comes from Hymenochirus boettgeri, assembly GCA_019447015.1. Lineage (NCBI taxonomy): Eukaryota > Metazoa > Chordata > Amphibia > Anura > Pipidae > Hymenochirus > Hymenochirus boettgeri. The sequence continues at coordinate 231,132,676 of CM033470.1, read as the reverse complement.
TAAGTAGAAAGCCTAAACTCAGCACACTCAGGCATCCCACCTCTCTCTGAAGATCAGGGAGTCTCGCTGATTTTAATGGCAGCTCCCTGATCTTTCTGAAATGTCCTGTTTTTAATTAGTGAGGGAGCACAATGTCAGAGGCTTTTTTTAGAGGTTAGCAAGTGACATAAATACTTAATGGTGACAAACCATGCCCAACAAGATATTGTCTTGTATCAAGAGAGAAGAATATTATTCCTCTTAAAGCAATGGTAAGTCTCAATTTGAATATGCCATTCAGTTTTGGAATCGTGTGTGCACAAAGGACATATTGGACAATTACCTTGTCTCCGGACATGCTTCCACCAGTCAACGAATCAATGGAAAGGCACGCTCTGCAAGGAGCGTGTAATCCTATTGGTCAGTCCTGGCATAGTCTGGGACTATGGCAGGGGAAGCCGACTTTGCAGGACTCGTTCCCAGTAATTAGGTAAGACCAAGAGAGTTTGATTGCCCTTTAAATATCACTGAGGTTAGCCTATGTAAAATGCTGCACAGTTGCTAAATACCATCAGGGATGTTCAATAAAAGTTCTTATCCTTGTGAAGGTTTACATTCATCCAGGTCAAGGTATATCTGTTGTATTCAGTTCGATCAACTGGACTTAAAAGTCTTATCGTTAAAAATGGTGCTAATTTTGCCTCAACCAGTCAGATATTATATGACATTTGAAAGCTAACATCTGATTGTTTGGGGCAAAATTAGCACTATTTTTAGCAATAAAGACTTTTAATGAATAACCCTGCATGTGCTTTTTTGTGACATGCCCAAAAATATTAACAATACTGCAATACAGTATATTGCAATGAGAGGCTTTTATAATTGTGTGGGATAAAATGATAATATAATTAGCTTATAGTTTAGATGTTTAATTTTAAAAGAATGGCATGGACATCTTCAGTCCTTGCAAAGTACAGTTTAATCTTTTAAAACAATTGATATATTATGCCTTTAAAACAGGACAGCAGTAAAATAAATTGAGAAGACTATATATATATATATATATATATATATATATATGAAATATGTGGGTGTATGTTTAGCTATATGTGGATACAGGTGATATAAAATCTTTATACGCACTACTATAAAATTTAGGGATTTGTACAAAAAAAATAACAGCAAGATGTTAAAAATAAAAGAAATCCTATGAAATCTTGGTTCTATTAGTCTCACATCCCTAAATGATATTTTGAGTGTTATAGTTCAGTAGAAACACCACAGTGAATACAACTGTGTGCAAAGCTTGAATCAATCTTCCCCCTTAAATTTCCAACCAATAATAGATCAATAGATCCATTGGATCATTCTATAATTAAAGTTATCAACCTGTCTTTCAATACTCACCATCCCTATTAACTCACAGCTGTCACCAGGGATTTTGTTATAGAGGAATCACTATTGGTAAATGTGAGGTCCTATAAAGAACCCAGACTATCCTGTCATGTTTTATTATTGTTCTTATTACATTTTATCAGTTCAGGACACATGGCTTCTATTGGGTCTATTGCTTAAATAATGTAATAAACCATTAACACACACTTCATTGTCTCAGAGAAATGGGCATGGAGAGGTTTTCCTTTCAGTCTCCCTATCATATAGATATCCCTCCCTGTCCAGCAAACAGCAGCTCTCCTTTTTGTCTATTGGGAGGGGTGGGGTTATGTGAGAGTGAGAAGAATGCTTTTACTAAGACTGTCACATGTTTTACAAAGGAAGTGACATATAAGTCTTGCAACTTCCTACTAACACTCAGAAAATATTTTGATTCGCTAACACTGCTGTCAATCCAATATTAAGCACACCATTGGATACAACACTAAAAGGGAAATGAGAAATATGTTCCTTTGTAAGCTTCCATTGCCTCCCTGTAAAACTTCCTGGGGTGTGGCTTAACAGTCCATTTTGAAGATACCATTACAAAACAGGAGTGGGGACCATGAAATTATAAGTTTATATAATATAAGGGATTTGACTTGACAAACATTGATGGTTATATCGAGTCAAATATCAAATCAACACAAATATTTAAATAGTGTACAGTCTGTTTAATTCTAGATTTCAGACTTTCAGCAATAATATAGGAAAGAGAATAGTCAAAATGGGGATCTGGCAGACTGGCCAGGATGATGCAATATCCCGCACTAACGGAAATGTGTTAAAGGTTAAGTGAGGGTTTTGCACTGTCTGCGCCATGTCATCTCTCTAGTTAGGTAGACCATGTTAGGTCAGCTCTCTAGTTAGGTAGACCATGTTAGGTCAGCTCTCTAGTTAGGTAGACCATGTTAGGTCAGCCATCCTATTCAGCAGACACTGTTGGGTCAGCCCTTCAATTCAACATACACTGTTGGGTCAGCCCTCCAATTCAGCAGACACTGTTAGGTTAGTCAAACTAAGATATAAAGGACCAGTGTCCACTGGTCCACTGGTAAAGGACCAGTGTCCACTCCATTTAACACTTACTGTTTTTAGCCATGTGACCAGCTTGCAGTCATGTTACCAGCCCGTGCCTGCATTAATAGGCTTCTCTTCTCAACTGTCAATTTTTTCCCCTTGGTACTTCCTGATTTCCCCAGCATTAAGTCTTTACTGAGCATGCTTCTCCCCCGGGGTGGACGGGCAGGCAGAGGTAAGGTGACATATCACTAAAGCTACTGGAGGCAAGAAGTTTGAACATTCACCCCATTATCATTTCTCACAGGCTGAAGCCAGAGATGTGATTGTCGGCTCATTATAGTCCCCAAAATACTGCAGGCTTTCATTTAATCCTAACTTGTTTGGAGACCACAGTTTCCCTTTAAGTAACCTCTTTTAACTTTATGCAACATCGATCTTATATGCTACTTGTATCAGTAAATCACACTGCAAACCTCAATCTGTACCAGCTCCTCTACCAGTCTGTCACATTTACTCAACATTGGAAGGTGTTTTACTGCTAGGAAAATTGGGCGTCCATGAATGTTGCCAGTGGAGACAGGGAGGGGAGGCACCATGATTGAAAGTAGGCAAAAGGTTTTCTACTTAGATCTCTGGAACCAAACCACACGGAAAGTTGAGAGTTAACTCTCTTTAATAAACTTCTTGTGATCTAGCAATAGGGTTGTAATTGTTTTTTGGGTGAACATGTCCTATAACACAGTATGGTCACTTCAAAATTATTCAGATCTAAAAAGGGAAATTTTACTTCTATTGAAACATCTCAGTATGATATTGTTACATCTACCAGTAAACTGTAAGTCCAGGGTGATTTTGAGATCCTCATTGGGCCAATCAGAGAAAAAAAGACTGAAGGTGAGACAAAAAAAAAAAAAAAGAACTATAGTGCAATTGCGAAAGTGTGTAAAGAATACCTTTGAGAAAGTAAAGAGGAAGGAAACTAAGAAAATGGAAATGAAAGTGGTGATGTGATTATTTGTCAGATGAAATTTATAATAATCTGAAATTAATTAGTGAGTTATGTTTAACTTGGTTCCTGCTTACTTAATGAACACTTTTATGAGTATGAGATTTTTTTTTTCCAATTAGACATTTCTCTCAGACAGCCCAAATAGGTGAAGGTGATCTAATGTGGGCGATATGGATGATACGGATTCTGCTAATTTAGATGTTATTGATGCTTCAAATTCCATGTACTCCTGCATTGAGAAACATGTCATTTCAATTTTATATAATGTTTTGAATGAATATATATGTAAACACCTTCAAGTGAATCATACAGTGATTTTTATCCTGTTCTGGGGGAAAAAAATGGATTTGTTTTATACTGGGGCTGAACTTTAATTCACCTTAAAAGTTTCATGCATTTAAAAACTTGCAACAATATCAATAATCAAAATCAGCTCATAAGGGTGAATTTGATCATGAATGCTGTGAAATATGAATTATAAACCTTTTATCGATTACTTTCATGTAAACCCACATATGCCTTTAAAGGACATCTATTCTGGGGGAAATTGTTTACTGAATTGTCCATTACTGGAAATTATCATTTTTCCCAACCACCCCACTACCACAGCGCCTTTTTTTTTTTGCTGCTCAGTCCTTCATTTTGGTAGATATCCAATCCGAAAAATATTACATTTCAGCTACATTATTATCATTAATTCTTCTGATAGGTTGACAGAAGAAGAGGATTTGATGTGTAAATTATTATTATTATTACTGATTTATATAGTGCCAACATCTTCTGTGGCGCTTTACAATTACAGTCATACATAACATACAGGGTAATACATGTCAAAGCCATACTTATTAGACAGGTAATATATAACATAAGTAAACAGAGTGTGGAGTTTCTTACAGCAATACCGTGATACAATAGGAAAGAGGACCTGCCCAAAGAGCTTACAGACTAGAGGATATGGGGGCGAGACATAAGGTGACGGGAATCGTTAGGCTGTAAATAGATTGGCAGTGGAGCGTGAAAGGCGGGTTGGATCATATTGGGTAGTAAGAGGGGTAAAGTTTAGGCCAGGTTATATGCTAGCCTAAAGAGATGGGTGTTACGTTTGAAGGTGTTAAGGAATGGTGAGTGACGGACAGACGGAGGAAGGGAGTTCCAGAGCAGAGGGGCAGCACGAGTAAAGTCTGGAATGCGGGCATGGAAAGAGGTGACCAGGGCGGATGAGAGGAAGGTATCGTTTACGGAGCGGAGGTTGCGCCTGGGACAGTATCGCTGGATCAACTCTGAGATATATGGAGGGGCTGTGTTGGATAGTGCTTTATAGGATAAGGTAAGCAGTTTAAACTGGATCCTTTGCGTGATGGGCAACCAGTGGAGGGACTGGCAGAGAGGAGAGGCATTAGAGAAGCGATAAGAAAAATGTATGAGCCTGGTAGCAGAGTTGAGAATGGATTGAAGCGGTGCCAGGCGGTTGTTTGTTAAACCACACAGGAGTGTGTTGCAGTAGTCTAGCGGGGATATGATTAGGGCATGGACTAGGATTTTTGTAGCTTCCTTTGAGAGGAAGGGTCGAATGCGGGAAATGTTTTAATGTTTTTGAGTTGGAACCGACGAGTTGGCAAGCGAATTGACATGAGGTTTGAAGGAAAGATCGGAATCTAGTGTTATTCCAAAGCAGCAGACATGAGGAGATGGGGATATGGATGTGTTTATATTAATAGTAAGACTAGGGAGGGGAACAGATTGTGAGGGTGGGAGAAGGACAAGTTCAGTCTTGTCCATGTTTAGTTTGAGGAAGCGGGAGGAAATGAAGGCAGAGATGGCACTAAGGCAGTCGGGGACCTGGGATGTCAGCGTGGGGAGATCTGGGGTAGAGATGTAAATTTGGGTATCGTCCGCATACAGGTGATACTGGAACCCAAATGAACTAATGAGTTGTCCAAGGCCATAGGTGTAGATGGAGAAGAGGACAGAGTACTGAGCCTTTTGCGGGACCCACACAGGGAGGGGGCCAGGAGTGGAGCCAATTCCAGAGTGGAAAACACTAAAGGTCCTACCAGAGAGATAGGAGGATAGCCAAGAAAGTGCAGTGTCCTGGATACCTAAGGAGGCCAGGAACTTGTCACGAACTTACCTGCTGCTCCGGTCCCGCGCCACTCTGGACTTCCGGGTGGGCGGCGTCGCAGACGTCATGACGTCACGCCGGGCGGTGCGAGATTTGAAAAACCGGCGTCCTCCTGGACCCGGCGCCCGATAGTAGCATTAGCTACCCTGGCTCCTTACTCACCTGCCTTGGATCCTGCTCCACTCCTGCTCCTATACTTACCTTGCCTGCCTCCAGTGACTACCTTACCTGTATCCTGTACTTACATTGCCAGTATCCAGTACTTACCTTGCCTGCCTCCAGTGACCACCTTACCTGTATCCTACTTACCTTGCCAGTATCCAGTACTTACCTTGCCTGCCTCCAGTGACTCACCGTCCTGTATCCCTGTACTTACCTTGCCAGTATCCATTATTTAACCTTGAAGGCCTCCAGTGACCACCTTGCCAGTATCAGTACTTACTTGCAGTATCCAGTACTTACCTTGCAGTATCCAGTACTACCTTGCCATTATCCAGTGATTCCTTGCCATTATCCGTGACTTCCTTGCCATCGTGTCTGCTGCATCCAGTACTTACCTTGCCGGTCTCCAGTGACTACCTGCCTGTATCCAGTTTCCTCTACTCACCTATCTGTATCCAGTTACCTACCTTACCTGTATCCAGTATCCAGCCTTCAGTTCCCAGCAGCACCTTGCTCCTGTTTCCATAACAGTTCCCAACAGCCTCTGTTTCCTGCACCTTCCGGACTATCAGCCTCCTCCTAAAGCGTACTGTGAGTAACCCGGCCGTCCGCCATTGTTACAGTACTATCGGGCCATGGAAAACGCCTGAGGGGGCTATGGCGCGTTGAGTAAAACTCTCCAAGCGTCCAAACGCATGGACCTGTTTGAAATCATCAGGGCCAGTTGGCTCAGTTCATGGATTCTTGCTGTCCGGCTACCCCCAGCTGCTGGCTCTGCTCGGTTTTACGCCACCTCCTTCGGCGGTCGGATCCGGCGATCCTTCTCTTCGGGAGAGAGCCCCGCATACCTCCACCGTCGCGGTTTGATGGTGATGCCCAAGCCTGCCGTGGGTTCATTATCAGTGCCGAATCCAATTTGAACTTCAACCATTCATTTTGCATCAGATGTGCTAAGGTTGGATACATCATCGCTTTGTTGGAGGGGCAATGCACTGGCCTGCTTCCTTTATGGGAAAAAGACGATCCTCTAGTCTATAATGTTACTGACTCCTGAGTAGTTTCGCAAGGTCTTCGATGCTCCAGGAAGAACCTCTGTGCCTCCTCCCGTTTGATGCAGCTCCGCCAAGGGTCACGTTCCGTGGGTCAATATGCTATCGAATTTCGTACCCTTGCTGTGGAGACTTCTTGGAACAATGAGGACTTACTGCAGCTTTTGGAGGGACTTCTGATCGCCTCAAGGACGAATTAGTATCTAGGGAACTACCTGTCCCATTGGAAGACTTTGATTACACTATGCATACAGATTGATACCCGCTTTCGTGAACGGCAGGCAGAAAGGTCTGCAGCTTGTTCCAACCTCCCTAAGACCTTTCCTAGGCCTGCTCAGACCTTTCCGCAACCCATATCTTCGGGTGAGGAGCCGATGCAAATTGCGGCACTCATCTATCCCCGAGGAAAAATCACGCCGAGTACCAATGGACTTGTCTCTATTGTGCTGGGCAAGGACACTTTGTAAAAATTGTCCCCAGAAGTCGGGAAAACTCCTGGACCTAGAAGTTAAGGAGGAGCTCCTTTCGGTATGTTAAGTTCTCCTGCCAAATGTGAACCACTGAAACTCTTTCTACCAGCTACTATCACCTGTAATGGTAAAACTTTTTCCTCTCAGGCCTTTGTCGATTCTGGTGCCGCTGGAAATTTCATCGATTCTACATTGCAGCACAATTGGGGCTTCCTCTCCTTCACTTGCAGCAACCTCTTCGAGTTTCTGCTATTGATAATAACCCGTTGGCTTCAGAATTAATCTCCAAATCTACATAAGAAGTCCTATTCCGCATTGGCATATTCACCAAGAACGTTTATCTTTTCTTGTCATCCAAAGCCCTTCTGCTCCCCTCATTCTAGGACTTCCATGGCTCAGACTACACAAACCCTGTATAGATTGGTCTAACAATGAACTCAAGTCTTGGAGCCCCTTCTGTTTCAAAAATTGCCTTTCTACTCATTGCACTACCATTACATGTGAGAAAAAATCTGAGAAAAACCTCCCTGAATGTTATCGTGATTTCTTGAGTGTTCGTAAAAGCGAGCTGAAAAGCTACCACCGCACCGTTCTACGATTGCCCCATCGATCTTCTTTCTGGTACTATGCCTCCGGGGATGCACATACCCACTGTCTCCCTCAGACTCTAGCCATGAAAGAGTACATTACTGGACATTTGTCTGGGGTTTCATACAACCTTCCACTTCCCCTGCTGGAGCTGGGTTTTTTTTGTGAAAAAAAGACAGAGGTTTACGACCCTGCATCGACTACCGTGGGTTGAATAAATCACTATAAGAATCGTTTTTCCTCTCCCTCTATCTGAGCTATTTGACCAGATAAAAGGGGCTAAAATATTAAACAAACTGGATCTTGGGGGGATACAATCTGATCCGTAACGCCAAGGTGACGAGTGGAAGACCGCCTTTAACACCAGGGACGGTCACTACGAATATCTCGTAATGCCCTTTGGCCTTTTAATGCTTCCAGCGGTGTTCCAAGAATTCGTAAATGACATTTTCCGGGAATGTTGGGATCTCTGTAGTAGTATATCTCGATGACATTTTAATCTTTCTCATGATCTGCCCTCACACCGCATCCATGTTAAACAGGTGTTACTAGTCTGAGAGAGAATAGCCTATATGCCAAACTGGAAAAGTGTCTGTTTGAATGTTCACAAGTACCCTTCCTGGGCTACATCGTATCTGCACAAGGGTTCCAGAGGATCCTGTTAAAGTTTCGGCCATCCAAGATTGGTCTCTTCTATGGGAACCAAAGCTATTCAAGGTTCATTGGGTTTGCCAATAACTACAGACAATTCATTCAGGGGTTCTGTCAATAATTTCTCCGATATTAGCCCTCATCAGTAAAGGTGGTAAGCATCATTCATGGACCCCTGCAGCCCTCGAACCTTCAAACGACTCAAGGAGGCCTTTGCTGATGCTCCTGTTTAGTACACCCAGATCCTAGTCTTCCTTCTACATCGAAGTTGACGCTCAGACTTGGCGCTGGAGCCGTCCTTTCCCAGAGACAAGGCCCTAAAAGGAAACTCATCCTTGGCTTATTTCTCTAAGAAGTTTCTACCCAACGAGCGAAACTATGATGTTGGAAATAGGGAAATCTTAACATCAAACTGGCACTCGAGGAGTGGGTCATCTATTGGAAGGCACATCTGTACCATCACCATCCTTACCGACTAAAAAATCTCGAATACATCCAGAATATAAAGGTTAAATCCCCGTCAGCACGGTGGTCTTTATTCTTTTCCCGATTCAACTTTTATCACTTACCAACTTGGTTCCAAAACAAGAAAGAGCTGATGCCTGTCCAGGTCATTTGTTGCTTCCGACTGTTAATGAAGATAAGGGCTCCATTTATACCAACCACAAAATCTGGCCTCTATATTCCTCAACTTTGTTCAAGATCCAAGCCGCACAAGATTCTGCTCTCCAGACACACCCTCTGGCAAAATCTTTGTTCCTGTTTCATTTCGGAAAGCTATCCTTCTTCATACCACGTTCCAAGCAAGCCGGGCATCCCGGGGTAACAAACTTTTAATATTCTTGCCCGTTCCCTTTGGTGGCCCAAAATGAGAAAAGATGTTAAAGACTTTATTCAAGCGTTTACCAGCTGTGCTCAATCCAAGTCTTTAGAACCCTCCCCTGTGGTCTCTTCAATCCCTCCCATTCCGTCCAGACCTTGGACCATCTATCCATGGACTTTATTGTGAACTTCCACTTCCAAGAAAAACACGGTTATATGGGTGACAGTAGACCGCTTCAGCAAAATGGCCCATTTTGTACCCCTCCCCAAACTACCATCCTCAACGGAGTTAGCGCAACTATTTTTTCACATATCTTCCGCTTTCATGGACTCCCTTCTGAAATTGTATCTGACAGGGGTTCTCAATTTGTTTCCAAATTGGAGGGCACTTTGTAAGTCCATGAACATCAAGTTACAGTTCTCCGGCTTACCACCCACAGTCCAATGGGTCTACTGAAGCACTAATCAGTCTTTGGAACAATATCTTCGTTGTTACATTTCCTATACTCAGGATGATTGGGCCGACTTTGCCTTGGGCTGAGTTCGCCCATAACAATTCACCTCATACTTCTACGGGAAATCTCCTTTTTTGTGGTGTTTGGGACGAATCCAGATGTTTTCTCAGGATTTTCTTTTCACACAAGTACCTGCTGCCAATGACTCGGCGGCCCAGATGACCGCTATCTGGCATGCTACAGAAGATCAGCCTTCAGAAATTGCTTTGGTACAAAAAAACTGTAGCAGATAGGAGACGTAGAGAACCCCCAGCTTATTCTGTTGGAGATAAAGTGTGGCTCCTCTGCTCTCATATTAACCTACGGGTTCCTTCCTCTAAACTGGACCCAAATTTTTTGGTCCTTTTCCTATCCGGAATAAATCGGTCCAGGGCTGTTCTCCTCCAACTGCCTTCCAGCATGCGGATTCCTAATGTGTTTCATATTTCCCTCATCAGCCAGTATGCTTAATAAGTATTCCACATCTGTACAACCTCCAGTTCCAATTTCTGTTTGATGGTCAGCAGGAATTTGAGGTTGAGAAAATGGACTCTAGATTTTGGAGGAGGTCTTTCAGTATTTGGTCCACTGGAAAGGATTCGGTCCAGAAGAAAGAGCTTGGATTAAACATACTGATGTGCACGCTCCTCGTCTAGTCAGAGCTTCCATAGGAGTTTTCCAGGGAAACCTGGCCCGTTGGGTCCTGTGGCCCCCGTAAGGGGGGGGGACTGTCACGAACTACCTGCCGCTGGTCCGCGCCGCTCTGGACTTCCGGGTGGGCGGCATCGCGGACGTCATGACGTCACGACGCCGCGCGGCGCGAGATTGAAAAGCCGGCGTCCTCCGGACCCAGCGCCCGATAGTAGCATTAGCTACCTGGCTCCTTACTCACCTGCCTTGGACCTGCTCCGCTCTGCTCCTATACTTACCTTGCCTGCCTCCAGGGACTACCTTACCTGTATCCTGTACTACCTTGCCAGTATCCAGTACTTACCTTGCCTGCCTCCAGTGACCACCTTACCTGTATTCCTGTACTTACTTGCCAGTATCCGTACTACCTTGCCTGCTCAAGTGACCACCTTAACTGTATCCTGTACTTACCTTGCCAGTATCCAGTACTTACCTTGCCTGCCTCCAGGACCCACTTGCCAGTATCTAGTACTTACCTTGCCAGATCCAGTACTTACCTTGCCATTATCCAGTGACTTCTTTGCCTGCATCCAGTACTTACTTGCGGTTCCAGTGACTACCTTGCTGTACCAGTTTCGTCTACTCACCTCATCTGTATCCAGTTATACCTTACCTGTATCCAGTATCCAGCCTTCAGTTCCCAGCAGCACCTTGCTCCTGTTTCCAGCCTACAGTTCCCAACAGCCTCTGTTTCCTGCACCTTCCGGACTATCAGCCTCCTCCTAAAGCGTACTGTGAGTACCCGGCCGTCCGGCCATTTGTTACAGATCTGAAGAAGTACAGGGTGATCAACATTATCAAAAGCAGAGGACAGGTGAAGAATGAGCAAAGAGTAGTGACCTTTAGATTTAGCACTAAGTTGATCATTGGTCACTTTAGTGAGGGCAGTTTCCGTGGAGTGGCTAGGGCGAAAGCCTGACTGGAGGTGGTCAAAGAGAGAGTTAGCAGACAGGTGACTAACCAGGTCAGCATAGACATGTCTTTCCAGTAGTTGGAAGCAAAGGAAGAGGAGGGACAGGCGGTAGCTGGATAGAGCAGAGACCGGTCATGGGAGGGTTTTTAGTTATATATATATATATATATATTATATATATATATATAATAGTTATAATAGAGGGAAAATACCAGTGGATAGGGACAAGTTAAAGAGACAGGTTAGGGCTGGAATGAAGGAAGAGGAGAGCAGGGGAATAAAATGAGAGGGAATGTGGTCGAGGGGGCAGGTGGTGAGACGTGTCCTGGATAGGAGAGATGATTACTGTGCATGCTCAGCTTAACAGATAGTTAGGTCAGATAAAAGGTACATGTTAAGAGGGGGGGAAACACACACCCGAGAGTAAGTGGTACCCTTTAAAGGAACAAGCTGCATGTTTTTATTTGTTAAAACTTAAATCTACAATTTCCTAAGCGGTAGGAGTCACTACGCAAATCCTAACTGCATCATAGACTTTTATTGCAGGGCTAACCTGAGCAGGTTTGGTAGATATTCTGTTGTTACCAATGCTACTGAAACTGCCCATTTATATTTATTACTATAAAATGAAATGGAAGAAAGCTTACTGTAGGGTGATAATTGATGTCATATCTCTTTATTTATAAATTATATTCAATGGCACAAAATCTGTTTGTGAAGGAATTAATAGGAACACTATACCATACAACATTACAGTTAAAGGGCACGTTCACCCCCAAAACTGAAAAATAACCCCATGCTGGCCCAACTGTGTAGTGTTAATATATTCTTACCTTACTCCTCAGCTACTTTGGTTTTTGTAGTGCTTGCTCAAAGTCCAGGAAAATGAAGAGCAGGAGCCTGTCTTCCTGTGTAAAGGATTCTGTCTCTTCTCTTACCTCCCTCACTCCCTCCATCCAGATCCATTGCGCTGTTAAACCGTTTTGCTGTAGTGTAGTCTCCCCCCCAGCCCCGACTGCACTGTCCATTTATAAAAAGAATAGCAGATTACTTACTTACCAGCCTTTGTTCCAGCAGTGTTCTTAATAGCCGTCAGACGCATCTGGGGCTGGGAGGGGGGAGACTACACTACAGCAAACTAGGTATTTTCAGGTGGACATTACCTTTAATAGGTACACCATACCCTCCAACATTACCCCATTAATAGGTACACCATACCCTCCCAACATTACAGTTAATAGGTACACCATACCCTCCAACATTACCCCGTTAATAGGTACACCATACTCTACAACATGACCCCATTAATAGGTACACCATACCCTACAACATTAAAGTTAATAGGTACACCTTACCTTCCAACATTACCCTCTTTTCTTTCCTCTAAACTACACATAGCTTGCCACGTAAGGGACTGCCCTAGGTCCAGTCCGAGTCCGAGTCCTCAATGAATATTTTAACGTAAACCATCTTTTTTAAAAATGTTGCAACAAATTAATTTTTTTAGATTTTTATTTATATATCTCTCATTATTTATTTATTTTCATTTATTTATTTCAATTTTTTTTTTTTTTTACATTTAAATTTAGGGTGGGTGGGTGGGCATCCCAGGTAAACAATGACAGCTCTCTATCCCTGAACTAATATTCATATCTGGGGTTTTCCTGCTCAGTGTCCTCATTACCAAGGTAACCCCAATCAAAGTTTAGTTGTTACTTAGGGTTGTTGACCATTCAAAACTATTTACTATACTGACCAATCAAAACTCGCTTAATTCAATTCACTGTCAGGCCATCCCCCCACCCATGTCTGTCAGCTCTTAGACCTTTACATTAATTATAGTTAATAGGTACACCATACCCTCCATCATTACAGTTAATAGGTACACCATAACCTAGAAAACATGTGTCAAACTCAAGTCCTGCGGGCCGAATCCTGCTCTTCTGGTTGTTGTTTGTGGCCCCCGGTGACTGTCTAGCATCCAAGATCTATCACGCTGCTATCCATTTGTACAGTCCCAAGTAGTGGCATAACTATAGATCTGCTAGAATACCACAATCAGCTCTTTTTGAACAGCTGATCGTGCTCACCTTTACTAAGATAGGTGCGATCAGCTGTTTAAAAACAGTTGATTGCGATATATAGCAGGCGAATCTATAGTTATGACGCTGCTTGGGACTGCGCAAATTAATAGCAGCATAGTAAGGCTTGGATGCAGTCACTGCTGTAACAACTGATCACATATACAAAGGGCCTTCCATTGGAGTTGGCCATTCTATTACCGCGCCAGAAGTGTAAGGTGGGTGTTCCGCATTAGCATGATTGCGCCATAGACAGAGGTCCCAGTCTCAAACAGTGTGCTTCACACCCTTTCTCTGCCAAGACCCCACACTAGACATAAGCGTGACGGAGTCCCAATCCTGCACCCGCTAAGTAATTCGGCCCACCACTTTCTCTGTCTTTTTGATTTTGGCCCCTTATGTGATTGAGTTTGACACCCCTGCCCTAGAACATTACAGTTAATAGGTACCCATACCCTCCAAAATTTCAGGTGATTGGTACACCATACAATCCACCATTAGTTAATAGGTACACCATACCCTCCATCATTACAGTTAATAGGTACACCATACCCTCCACCATTACAGTTAATAGGTACTATACCCTCCATCATTAGTTAATAGGTACACCATACCCTCCATCATTGCAGTTAATAGGTACCCAATATCCTCCATCATTACAGTTAATAGGTACACCATACCCTCCATCATTACAGTTAATAGGTACCCATACCCTCCATCATTAGTTAATAGATACACCATACCCTCCAGCAATACAGTTAATAGGTACCCATACCCTCCATCATTATTTAATAGGTACCAATACCCTCCATCGTTACAGTTAATAGGTACCCATACCCTCCATCGTTACAGTTAATAAGCACACCATACCCTCAATTGTTAGTTAATAGGTAAACCATACCCTCCATTGTTACAGTTAATAGGTACCCATACACTCCATTATTACAGTTAATAGGTACCCATACCCTCCATCAGTACCCCTTTACTTTAAGGGCATGTTCACCCATTATATCAACACAGCATACACACGCCCCCCCCCCCCCATTTTCATGTTACTTACCTTCCCTAAATAAGTACCCGGACATACAAGACTGTTCTCTCCCCGTCTGGGTGCTGCTTCCTGCTGCTGTTGCAAGCTGGTTTGAGTAAGGGGGTCAGGGTGCTGCAGTTATATGTACATTTCCATCTATTGGTGGCCATGCCTATTATACATGCTGTATTATGGTAACTGGTCATTGCGGCCTGCATTGTGCTTTTACTGGAAATACTAACCAGACTTTTTTCACGTAGATTTCCTGTGTTACAGGGAACATTTTGTGCAGTGTATTATTTATAGAGCCTTGCAGGAAGCCACGGGTTAAGCACAACGTTACCTTACAATGTGCACACACTCGTCCCACACAAACACTACAACCAGCGCCCTCACGTGACACAGGCTCGGTCAGTGCAACATCTCGAAGACAGAGCCGAGGGGCGGAGCTGATGACGTCAAGAGCCGGGCAAGAGGGAGCCAGAGAGTGACGGGTCTGTGTGGCTGCTGTTAAAAGAGACGCGGTATCTGCCTGCAAGGAGTGGCTGTCCGGTCTGTGGGGTACATCTCACCCAGCCTCACTACATCCAGCTGACAGGACAGCGCTGTCCCAGATGTGCCTGTGCCGATGGGGACCCGGAAAGGTATTGACTGGATTGGTGTGACCAGAGTTACGGTCACCAGCTATATCAGGGATGTGGAACCTGGGCACTCCAGCTGTTTACAAACTACAACTCCCAGCATACCTACGTCTAGCGTCTGAAGTGCCAAGGATCGACATCACTGAGTGTTACGATGGGCCTGCGGGTAGTGTGATTGTGTGATTGGCGGATATGCTGCTCTTGTGCTGTTGGAATCTCTGCCCTTAGTGACAGTAATACACAGGGGAGTTAGTGCTGGTTATACAGGATAGACAATGGAGATCTGCTGTGTACCATGGGCACTTGTGCATTAGAACTAGGACTTACAGCATCCACCCACTTGGGGGAGTGTAGGGACTGACTGCAGTACCACACAATGTGTATCTGTGATCTTTATTTATTGGTACCTCTAATTGTATTATAACACTGTAATAACAGCATAATAATAACAGCAACAACGTAACAATAACGACAGCAACAGTGTAATAGCAGCGGCACATTGTAATAACAACAGCACAGGTAATAACAGCAGCACAGTGTGATAATAACAACAGCAGCACAGTGTGATAATAACAACAGCAGCACAGTGTGATAATAACAGCAGCCACAGTGTAATAATAACAGCAGCCACAGTGTAA